>CM026202.1:28689516-29374516 GCA_014839995.1 Xenentodon cancila | reverse complement strand
TGCCAGGGGCTGGCCAGAAGCCTGCTTTATAGGCCAGCTTTATGGCATTCATTATGCACACTTAACAGCCACTGTAATTCTCTCAGATGGGATGAGGCAGTGAGGCGATTAGCTGTTGGGCCTTAACGTGGGTTGTCTGAGACTTTGACCTTTTGTTTTGGACATGAAAGATGAGTCCTCTGGCTCACGCAGAGAAATGTTGTTTTCTGCTTGTTTTCAGCCCTGCACTCTTTTTATTATCCGTAATTTTTCTCCTTCTGCTTTAAAAACTGATATCACAGATTACATCCCTCTGATTAGATAAGGTCTTGTCTCGAAGACTTTTGATTGTTTTCTTCTAGACTTCTGTTAAGTGCTGTTCAGTTCTCTTCTTTGCTGGTGAGGCTCTTCTTTCTTCACAAAAGTTGAGTGGAAGTTACTTGAAGTAGTATTTCTTTTCTGCTACAGTGATTTAAAAATTGAAACTTCAGTTCAGGATTAGACATCTCACACTATCTCACTCTTACACAAGTGGTTGATTGGAGGCAAGATTTTGTTGAAGGGTTTAACTTGAACACAGTTACGGATCCCAGTAGTCTACTGCAGATTGCATTTGTTGTTCGAAGTCAAAGCTTTAAACCAGTTTCTTAAAGAATCATGAGATGATCAGTCAACTTGATTTTTTTTTAAATTATTTTTTTTATTTTCTTTTTATTCCCCAGTCTCTTTTGGTTAATTGCCAACCTGCAGGGCTGAATATGCCATGCGGAGCATAGCTGACGCAAACGCTGCACCCACAATAAATTAGCAGCTCCTCTCAACATGACTCATCTTCCTGTATAAGACTTTCCAGAAGTTATTGCGCTGCGTGCCCTTGAAACGGGTGGCTTATTTGTCTTTGCCTCCTCCTGGGCTACCAAAAGTGTAAAAAAAAAGAAAAAAAAAAAAAGAAAAACCACTTCCCCGAGCCGTCTCGTTCAACTATTGGCAGCTGTCGTGAGAACTGCAGGTGATAAATCTGCAGACAGTCACCTCATAAAGCGTGTTTGACCCCCGAGATGAGGAGCCAACGCACCATTAAGTCCACACATGCTGTCTGAATCCGATTTCCATGCTCCAATTGTATGTGGTCAAAAGCGGTGGCACTTTGAAAAAGTCACCAAAGCAACAGCCTGCACCACCAAACGAAGAAATATGAGGTTAATGTTTGACAGCAGTTTTGTTAACAATGTTTCTTCTGGGAACAAGAACTCACCTCGCCAACACAAGGATTCATCATCTATGTTAGCACATGGACTTAACACAACTAAACCATAATATTATCTGAAAGCCAGAAAAACAACATAATTTTATTTGACCTTTTATTTCACTTCTGCAACCTGTAAAGAAAAAAAATAAAAGATTATTTGTGTCTTTTTTTTGCAGTTTTAGCACAACTAGAAGGGTCAGAACAGTCCTGAATCTCCCGGTTGTTTTTAACAACCCCACTTAAGGCCTCTTTTGTGGCTCCAGAGGTTTTGTGTTACTATTCATTTAGCTCGTAAACAGGCGGACAAAAAGCGGCAAGCATAATGATGGCGAGGGGGGAAAAAAGAAAAAAAAAAAAAAAAAAAACCCACAGCAACATTGTTACGTTGGCCTTCCAAAAGATTGCTGTGCACTTAATTTGATTTGGAGCTGAGGTTGGAGCAGGGGACTTTATCGCCTTTTGAGATGAGGTTATTGAATTGAAATGCAAATCTTACCATTTTGAGATTCATTACGAACGACGCAGCGCCTTGGAACAACAACAACAACAAAAATGAACGCATTGTGCCGGGCAAGTGGGAGGAGTTCTTATGTCTTGCAAATTCTTCTTCTAAAAAGGATTATAGAGGAATGAGTGTGACCTTCTGACATTGCTCATTTCATTGTGTCCTCTTCCAATTTTTCCTGTGAATCAAGCTGTCCCTGACAGGCTTTCTGGCTGCAGAGCGTCCGTATGGAGCAGGTGCACCGTCCCCTGCTGCATCGATGCAACAACGTCTGCCCCAGGATCGAGTAATACGCTGACCCCCCCCCCCCCCCCCCGTAGGCGTTTCTTATTAACCAACGGTTTGGTTTGTCACAGTTATACAAATGTCACCAACAAACTTTCATTCCAAAATTGCATTAGAAACTAGAGGGAACTTTAGCCTTTGAGAAATTAAGAAGTTAAGGAATTTTATGTCTCTTGTGTTTCAATAGATGAATGTTGTTAGAAAAGTCTTTTCATGTTTTCACATTCTTTGACAGTCTTTATCACTCAAGTTATTCAGTCATTCTCACAAACAAGCCTTTGCACAAGCGTCCAACACACACACACACACACACACACACACACACACACACACACACGTACACACGTACACATTGCTTTTGCTTGACGTATGGCAAGTCGTGATCTGTATCTCCCACACACACTTCCCCAGAGAGTTGATTAAGATCAGAGAGGAGACGGGCCTTGAACATAGCTGCTTTTGTGTGAACAAACAAAGGCTGCTGGTAATTGGGTTCACATTGAGACAGGTATTTAAAACAGTCTGATGACTAACACAAGCTGCCGGCTCTCGTCGGGTGTTTTGTGACCAAGGCACCTTTTACTTTACTCTGTTCAAAAGCACACTTCTATCAGCCTGACCCGTTTCATCCTTGAGGAACGCCGCTACAGGAAAATCTATCATTCAGAACGGCCTCAGGGGTCATTTACCTCTGGTTCCACTATTTTCCCTCCATTTGAGGCACTTAAATGCATTATTAATTCGCCCCAATTTGAAAATGGTGAATAGCTGAATTTCGCTGCATTTAGGAGGGGAAAAAAAAGTTTGTTTGATGTTTAAAGTGATTAAATTCAACTTGAAGATAAAGAGGCACTGAAGGAGTCTGACATGACCTGTGGCAGTGTAATCCAAGCAGGGCAAATACCACAAGTTACAGATAATTAAACCAGCCAATGGCTGATTAAAGACACTGAGACGAAAAAATCAATGAAACACAGCCAGACAAAGTGTGTCTGATTGTTTACATACCTGGAACAAGGAGGGAGACAGGGAGGGAGCGATGGTGAGGAATGAGTGCCATTTTTTCGTCTGGGTTTGAGGTGAACAAGATAGAGATCAACTCCAGATGACTGCAGTTGGAGGGCTCGGGGCTCAGGGGACGCCGCCGCCTCGCAATCCATCGCTCACCCAGACACAGACACTCCATTACACTGCTTCTGCACCTGGATTAAATCCAGGCCCGGTGCTGGTTGTCCCTCCACCTTTACTGTGGTGTTGACAATGGCCTCCTCTGTCCTAGTGGGCAGCTCCACCCGATGGCTTGAACCGCATAGCTCAGCTTTCTGGGTCATGGAAGATTATCCCAATGGAGCCAAAAGTGATCCGAGCGATAGATGAATACACTAAAACTTAACAATCTGGCTGCTTTAAGTGTGGATGCACAAAGGTTTGTCCCCACATTGTGATAAACCCAGAGCAGCCTCATAATCAGCTCAAGGATGTTGAGTAAGGCTTTGCTTATTAGACGGTCTTATCTCTTTTCAGCTACACATTATACCATCGTGTGTTTGCATTTTAATGTTGAAGTGTATGTGCTGTCAATATTTAACTTTGTAGGTGTTTGTTCACGGGCGAAGAGAGTTCAGCCTGGTTTCAGTTTCACCTGATCGAGGGCCAACATTTGAGCTACATGTAAAGTTGTGTCAGGTCCACAACTGGTACGTTTGAGTCTTTGTAAACAAAAAGGTTGGAGGATGACGGTGAAGCTCTTTAATTATGGACATGTGCATTTATTTGATCTGTAAAGACTAAAACATCCATCTCTGACCTTGAAAGAGCACAGATGCATGTTGGAACCTAATCAGCAAACCTTACACTGAACACTGACACTGAAGAAAATGTAAACAAAATAGAAAAACGACACATCGATTTTAAAATGTACTTTTAGTCTGTGTAGGCAGTATATGGGCCCAAGAAATGTCACGTTTTATTGGTCAACTTCTTTTCATGTGTCAATATGCATCCATTTTGGCAATGCAGGTCTGCAACGCATGATAAATAAAGCTGGTCGGAATATGGGCAGTTCATTTATTTCCAGTAAAAGTGGGGAAAGAAATATATCATATAGGAAATGGGTGTTCTCACCAGGTGATTGCAGTGATGATTTGGTAAAAAAGGCAAATAAATAAAGTACTTTACACTATAAACCATACTGAGCCATTTCTGAAGCAGGGCACCCAGTTCCTTTTTTATTGCACACACCAATGAATGCATCAGAGGCAATGTGAGGTTCTTGCCCAAGGACACTTCCACCTATGGACTTTGAGGCCAGAAATCAAACCACTGACCTTTATGTAGACAGATGACAGCTCCGGCTCGTGAGCCACAGCTGCCTAAACAGGCTGTCTCAACAGTTCTCAATAATGCCTAAGAAAATCTTGAAAATGTTTAAAACAACGACCATCAAAAGAATTGGGGAGAATTTGCACATTCCTCCTTTTTAAGAGTACATAATAACCTTAAATGATTCATGGAAATTCAAACAAATTCCAGTGGTTGAAAGGCAAGGGTGAACACCTAAACTGGACACCCATGAGTTCAGATCCGTAACTAATACATCAATAACTCGTATAACTGTGTGCAAGTATAACTTTGGGAAACTTTTGTTGGGCATTACAGAAGTACACGCAAAAATGCTGCTTGCTGCAAATGAGAGCACTGGGGTCTCTGGGGTTCACCATCACACTACTAGTCATCTTACACTGTCAAGACGGCATTGGTGCAGAAAATTACATTCAGATTTTAGAGCAACACATGTCCCCGTCAAGACCACATCATATCCAAGATTGTCCACGTCTTTTTCAACACGACGATGCAAAACCCCATCCTGCACACGGTTCAGAGGCACGGATGAGAGGGATGAGAGGGATGAGGGCATGGTGGCTGGACTGACCTGCCTGCTGTCCTGTTCCGTTCCCAGTGTGTGCGTCTGAAATGGACGCGCGTGAATAAATTAAAGGAAGCTGATGAGAAGAATTCATTAGATTCTTCTTGTCTACATAAATCCCAGGATTTTTCTGATATTTGGCACTGCTGTGTTCAGTTTTACAGGACATCTGAACAAATTTGTCTGTGCTCACCCGACACTAAATGCTCCAAATTAAAAATGTGGATTCTTCTTTTTATTTTTTCGTGCATCGTAAATTGTACCAAAAGAGCCCTCCGACAGGATCTCATCGCGGAGGGAAATGAATCAAAACCGATAATGCTCATAGTTTAAGAATCTTTTTTCTTTTTTTTTTAAACACCATGTCATACTCTCTCTCTCGTTTCACCAGCGCTGAAGTTCATAGATTGCAGTGTGCACGCGCTCATTAGAACGAGTGTTTCCACATACTGAGTTGACTGGAGAAATTGCCTGTGATTAAATATTAGCTTGAATATAATTAGCATTTATTAGCAAACTCTGCTATGGCAGATAATGAAAATCTTAATGAAATGCTTTGTTGAGTTTTTTTTTTTTTTTTTTTTTTTTTTTTTTTTTATCTGGAGGGGGCGGTTGGCTTTTTTTTTTTTTCAGATTTCAGTCAACATCCTTCAACCGACAGCAGAACGTTCTTTTCTTTCTCCTATTTTTTATCCTTTTTAAGGCCCTTCGTTGAGCCAGCGTTTTGTGTCCTTCTGTTCTGTTCAGCAGCCCACATAAGTTTAATTGGCTCCTCTGTCTGGTAGGGCTATTACCAAATCCAGCACAGACCATTAGGCCGAGTGGGCTTAATTGCACATTAATTGGCTAATTAGTCCAGCACTTTGTTTTCCTCCTGTTTTCTCAAATCGTCTTCCTCATTTTGGCAAGCAGTTGGTCATCCAATAGATTCTCCTTTTGTCATTTTCAACACAGTGGGAAAATACAGTAGTCGCCGTCGTGGTGCGAGTGGAAATGTGCCGGAGGGAGCGTTCGCTCCACGTGGGTGGGAGGATTGATGGAGCCCCAGGTTGTCTTCTTCCTGCACTGTCATGTTGACCCACAACGCATGCTGTGTTTGTGTATCTGCCGGCACAGAAACCAGGAAGAGGCATTTTCTAGTTAAAAAGGCGACAACTCTGTAGCCCGCGAGGTGCATTATTTATGAACTTTTTAGAGTGATTTTATTCATCCCGTCCTCATATTTCTCTCGACCATTATTGTCTGCGCTTTAGGCATGTGCCTCAGCATGCTCAGATTGCTGCCATTAAAACCAGGGAGCCATCTGATGGAGTTATCAAAGTAAATGTTTGGCGCATTTGATGGCGTTTGAAATATCCTCCTGTAATAAAGCTCTCTGGGGAGAGAAAGAGGGACAGGCTTTTCATGCAAATAGCCGGGTGTCTGCTATCACACGGCGTTGAAATATCCACATTTATGTCAGCGCTGTCAACAAATACACCTCTGCACATGATGTTTGTCTGAATGGAAGACAAAGGCAGAGTTTTGGCTGTAGGACACGGGGCCAGACAGCCCAGGATGAAGTCATTATCTTAAATTTGCAAGCAGTGCGTCTACCAAACCGCAGTCTGAGTTCAGGGTGATTTAATTGAGTGTATGGTAAACATATGGAAGCCAGACTGTTTGACTGAGGAGAAAGATGTGAGTGAAGACACAGAGAATTATAAATTAGTCTTTGGCTGCTCAGAGTATGAATACCACTGTGTATTTTCAGACCGTATAAGCAACTTCAGTGGGAAAAAATGTGTGAAAACGCGACCGTGGCAGTGGTCTGTGAGCTGCTCTATCTTAATGAGCAAAGCGTTGGCATCCTCCACCAGACCCTGATAGGTCCCCTACTGATTAGACAAGTTAAAGCTCATTCCTTTTCTTCTTGTATTTATTCCCAGAAGAAGCAGCACTCGCCTTTGTCTTGCGCTAATAATAGCCACAAAGTGTGATCACTTCAAATGTTAAAATGCTCCAAGTAAACAATGGTCTGTTTTCATTTTGTTTATTATTCATCTCATCCAATTACCATTCTAAAGGGGGAGTGTTTCTTGCCAGGCGTTAAGGGAATAGGAGATTAAAAGGCAATGAGGAAACATCTGTGTCTCTGCTTTGCCGCAAATCTGCATCTCATTCCTACCATTGGCATTTAGACAGCGCCTACAGTGAGGGAGGGGAAAAAAAGTGAAACGGCAAGGCTCACAAAGCTAGCGAAGAATGGGGAGGGTTACCATAGAAACGCATACCTCACATGGGTTTATGGCCAGCATCCTATCACATTCTATCAGGAATTACCATAAAACTTGTGGCAGCGAGGGCGGTGGTTAAGGTGAATGACAATGTGTTGATCCCCACATATTTGGAGAGATGCGTTCAGGCTCTTCAAATCAAGAGGAAAATGGCATCAGGTTTAGCTTTTGACAATAGAACGATGGGGAGAGCCTAATGCATTCCCTTTCATAAGCCTGTGAGCAAACAGATATTGAAAATCAGAGCGGATACTGGCCCGTTTTCCCGTGTATTTGTCATTTTGGAGATGAATGACTGTAAAATCTAGACTTAGCGGCAAGCATGATGTGCTATAGAGCCACACATTCATAGCTGACGCTCTGTAACTGGATGTCATTGTGCTGGTTGTATACAGCTGTCTGCACAGAGCCAAAGCCAGCAGTGAGAATTGTGTCAGAGCACAGCGGTACATCGGTGCAATTTCCACAAATGGCATCCTTCCCCAAGCTCCCATCCTCTCGACCTCTGGCGCTGAGCGATGACGCTGAGAGCATTATCAGATGTGTTTGAGCAGCTCCCGTCAGCACGACCCCGGTGGGCGGTGCAGATATTGAGTGACCTTTTCTGCATGGCTCCCTGATATTAACGCAATCTCTGCGCCTTATTACCATGGGAACATTTCATAGAGTATTAGACTTAATAAATGACTTTTTCCCGGGCTTCCATCTCTCTTCTCCCTTCGTCATTTTTTTTCTCCCCAATCTCCTCTGCTCTGCTCCCCTCGTCCTCAGTGCTCCTGAGCCGATAACCCATCCTCCCCAGGGGCCCGGCCTCCATAATCACGTCAGTTCATGGCCCTCTTATTCCTGCAGAATTGCTTAATTGGTATGTGTTCTACATAACTGTTGGAGTATTAGACTCACAAATGAAGGTTAGAACCTCAGTGCTTGTAATCGACTGAAAGAAATTGATTTGTGCTCAGCTGCCCTTCTGGGACGGGACTTTATAGTTCTCTGAAGAAATGAACCTTTTATAATTGTGTGTTCTTTCCCCCGCTCCTCTGCTGGTCTCTCTTTTTCTCATTTCCTAGTTGGCATTCATCAGACTGCAAGACAGCAGCAACTTAAAGGTGATATGTTACAGTGCATTGGGTGCAGAATGCAGAATGGCAAACATGTGTAGGTGTCTCTTTAGAGTTAGGAGTAGTCTTTCAATTTAAATCTGGCTGTGCTGTGTGTGATGATGCACAAAGCATGAAGCGGCCAATTTCAACCAAACGTCACCGGCAAGAATAAATGGTGTTCCTGCTTGATGGTTCTGTATCAATAGCTGTGTACGTGTGATTAATAAGGCGATCTCTGCCTGTAGCGTTTCCCGCCGTTCCCCACCATCCCACCGAGTTTCTACTGTAACTCATTCACAGAAGAACATCGGATGTTGAAAAATGACACACTTCCACAATTTTGAGAAAAATTCTTTAGCTCAATTTATCGCAGCAACACATCTAAAAATAAGTCTCAAATGTCCATTTTATTTGACCAAAGATTATTCACATTTTCATCTTAAATCAGCAGAGGCCCAGAGCAAACGGCTGTGTTTCTGGATGATGTTCACGTAAGTACGTACGTCTTTGCGCAGTAGAGTTTAAACCTTTTATTTGCGGACGCTCATACAGTAGACCACGATTCCCTGAAGTGTTCCTGAACCCATTCATGGATTTCTATGACAGAATCATTCCTCTTTGTGATGTAGCCTTGCATGAGGGCCCAAAGGTTGCAGGTATCCAATATTTATTTCTCAAGATAAAGACTAGATGCTCTTTACCATAGATGTGGCCTTTAGCGATCAGAGAAATTCTGTCCATACTTCTGAAACTCGTCATAAGATGTGCGGCTTATACCCAATTATGTCACTGACCTGTTGCCAATTAGCCTAATTATCTCCAAGCTGTTCCTTCAGGTGTTTCTATTTTAGTACCATTTTAGTACCACCACCAACGCCCCATAGTTTATGGTTTCTACATTCTGCTGTTAATAAAATAGGTGCTTATGGCATTTACACACAATTGCGTTGTTTTTGTCTATATTTTACTCAGCATCCCAACTTTAATATAGCTTTCGTTCCTTAATCGTGCAGGAAATAGTCTCTTTAGTGCTTTTTATGGTCTCTTGCCATGATTCTGTAAGTGTACGTGACATGTGATCGGCTCAATAGGTCACAATGATGCGTTGTAAGACACAAGGCACCGTGTGGGGCAGTGAAAAGTGAGACAAAAATGCATGACTAATGGAGCAAAATCTTTCTTCCTCAGTCACTGAGTATAAAATCAACCGGACTCAACAGTTGATCCTGCAGTCCTGCAGCTGTCCGGGAGCGTCTTACGCTTGACAACTTCCAAAGCCTGAGGTGACCATAGATTATTTATGCTTGCTTTCCAGGTGAGCAGAGTCAGATGTACTCATTGCAGAGGTTTGCTCAATGCAAAACATCACATTTCACGCTTCCGCTAATGTCACCCAGCAAGTGAAGAGGAGTGAGAACTGGCAGGTGGTGTTTACAAATGAGAGCACCCCGAACCACAAGCCACTCTGACACCAGATGCTGATCTGATTACACGGTGACATGTACGAGTGTATGAATGTATGTAGCAGGCGAGGTGTTACATTCAAAGTCGATTAAGTGAAACCAAGATGACTTTCACGTTCATTTATCCTGTTTTACCCAAATGGAGGTGTCAGAATTGAAACGGATGAAGGCCTTTCATGGTCTAGGAGCGATTTCATGAGGAGAGGAAGTATGTTTGCTCACTTTGAAATTATGTTTTCAACATTCGACAATGTTTATTGCTTCTTGTTCTTGGGGCACACCTTGTTGTTGTTGTCGTTGTGTGTGTGTGTGTGTGTGTGTGTGCGTGTGACTTCTTTGCTGCAGGTGCAGTCTGTTTGTGTTGAGATAAGTTTAGCGGAAAATGAGAGCACTCACTCGATCAGTGCTTTGATGTATCTACCCTAAGTAATCTAAATTAAACAAACTTTCTTAAAACCTCGTGGCGTGCCAATATTGTGGTACATCATTGATGAGAACTGCAGCTTTCTGAAATTATATTTTTTTTAAAGAGTTTTCAAGAAAGTCCGTTGTGTCCGTGCGTTGCTCTGCACGTTGGCTGGATATCCGGTAAAGCTGTCAATCAGTTAAAAACACTTTCCGGTAATCGGGTTAATCCCAGTCATCCCCTTTGATTGACCTCAAATAATCACAATATTCTTGTGAAGTGTTCAAATACAGGACAGACCAGTTGAGAACTTTAGTTGTACTGAATCTCCGTCGTTAACATTTAATAGACTTGGCATTTTTTTTTTTTTTTTTTTTTTTTTTGGCTATATCAATTGAGCTAATAGTCGGTTCAGTTTATGTGGCCAAGGATTTCACGAGGCTCCATAGCTGCTCCTTCTTCCCAGTAGATCAAGTAGATCATTTCAATGGATATAAAAGAACTTCTTGTAACTTGCTTTGTACGAAAGTATCAAAAAGTGTTTTTATTGATTAAAAACATCCAAATTAAATGTGTATAAAATCAGCAGACAGCTACATTAAAAAAAATAACACAATTAACTCATGTCACATTGTCACAAGCATGCTGACAATTGCTTCTTTAGTAACCTCAACTCAGATTAAATCAGCGATGAGTAGACTTGTGACAGAACCTGAATGCACTGGTGTTGTAGGCTGTTTCTCCGCCCTTGGTTAAAGGTGATTTCTTCAAACATTGTCAGTCAGTGCAGCATGCCTCCAGTCGATCCGTCACACAAACTTCTCTTCATTTACGATGGATACTGTTGGCTCTGCTATGGACATTTCTGGGCTATTTGCCGCCACGTTCAGTTTCCAAGCACAGCTTGCTTACTTTGTCCCTTTCTCTGTACCAAGTACACCAAGTTTGGGCTTGCAGAGGCTTCTTGGGAGGATGAGAAGACGCAGTTTTGTCTTTTTCCTTTTTGGCTCCATCTTCATAAATGAGCCTCAAATATTAACTTAGAAGAACTACATTAGAACTCTGAGCTTTTCCTTACACCACTACTGTTGCTCGTTGTTGTAAAATACAGTGCATCCTGTGGAAACTTTGTGTCTCAATTCCTGCACAAGTTTCCACAGGATCCATTTTCAATATAATGGTCGGAGCAAGAACACATGCAGGGAGGCCGGCCAAGCTTGGATAGATGGACACGTTGAATTGGAATAGTACGGATGATGACTTTTCTCAAGTCAACAAGAACACAAATACAGACAAGAATGCATGTTGAGAAATGCTCGCTGTGTCAGTACAAGTGTCTTTGCAGAGATTAGCAGAAATGTGTTTTGCATCAAGATCGTCTTTCAAGCTTGTCATGATTTGGAGGAAAGAGATTTCAAGACTACAATATGTGCACACAAATCTGAAAGTTTTTTTGTAATGAAATTTGCACACCAGATGTCATCTCCTCAGCATCCTCCATGAATGGTGTGGCCTAATTACACACATCCCATCACTTCATAGGAAGGGGTCTAATTCAGCCATGCTTCATTTGCATTAAAACAATACTAACATCTTACAATCACGTGCATTGATGTGTTCATGCAGACAGCGATAAATCTCAAGTAACTCGCTTTCAATTTGCTGTTTCACGAAGAAGGAGTTGGATTATTTGTGCACCCAATAATCTGCACACGTGTCCATAATGCATTTTCTGAACAGAATCATTCAGGGATTGGCTCATTCGTACCTGCAAGATTGAGAAGCCAGAAGCCCAGCACACAGTCAACAAAATGCATTTAGCGATATTCAGACAAAAAAAATTCCTAAACATACATAATTGCACTTTTTTTTTTCCTTTTCTTGCTCAAGCACAGCACCCAGTTGCATCCTCAGCTGCCTTTTCTCCGGTGCCATTTTAAATTGTGCACAGGCTCAACCAATAGGGTGGCGCTGGATACGCCTGTTTTTTTTAGGCTTTAGTCATGTAGATAAAGATCAAAACCTCAAGGATACAGTCAGTGATTTTCATTTTCCACAGTGAGCACAGCACTCTCAACAGATGGCAGTGAATTAAGCAGAACTGAACTTTTTTACTTGATGGCCATAAGCAGTATGAGTCTGCATGACAAATGGATTTTGAATGCACCTTAAATGGACTGTTACTTACGCTACGACTCATTTCTCAGTCAGGCAGGCAGAAGACCAGAAAAATCCAAAAGCTCGAATAATGTGTTTACATTACATTTTGTTGATATTTGCAGTTTGTGCTTTACAATATTATCAATCACCTATGCAGACAGTACTATATACATTATATGTACTAGCACTCTATACTATCATGGCTCATGGCTTCTATGGGTTTGACCTTCCCTCCCTGCTTGACCCTACCTCTTATTGCCTGATTGTTCACATCTGTATCTCATCCGCCCACGATGCGGCTATATATTTAGTTGTCTTTCCTCCTTCTTTTGCTGCCATGTCTTCTACTTCCTGTGTTGTTCACATACTTGCCTCATCTGTTTGTCTTACCTCTGAAACCCTTGTCTTTTTATTTATAATGTTTTGAGAGTCCCCTGCTGTGGCAGCACATTCATTTTCCAATAAAGTCAGTGTGCTCCTGTCTCCCTCCAACAACACCACAGTATGCGGCACTTTTATTTTTTTCTTACTAACATGTTGTGCAATGTGGGGTTCAGTGTCCTGCCCAAGGACATGATGGGGCAGGGAATTGATCCACTGACCTTCAGTTAGAGGAATATCCCACTCTATCCACTCCACCCACTGATCCACAGCTGCACCGTAGAGATTTGGCTGCCTGTAGCAGCCGTACCACTAAAAGCACTAATCAACTTTGTACAACTTAACTGTGCTTTTTCAACATTAGTATTCCAGAGCAAAAGTCCTTTTGGATCCGGGCTAGGATTATCCAGGCTATTAACGACTTATCTGAGCTGGTTAACACCTGTTTTTATTGACATCTGAATACTATCCCCAGTGCTTCGTCTTCTGCGGTTTTAAAAGATCTTTACTTGCTGTTTCCTGTGGGCACAGTTTCTCTCCTCCCTTTAGGATCGAACTCACAAACACTGTTTTTTTTTTTTGTTTTTTTTTTTTTCCCCCACCACAAGTATTGGCAGCAACTCAGTAGCTTTGCTGAAGAGATAAGGAGTTATATCAGTTAATTCATCATACCGAGCACCCTCATTGAAGCCACATTCGTAGCATGGCTGCATTAGAGGCAAGTCAATTGTAATCGGAGTGATTATTTTTTTCCCGCTCTAAGTCTTGACATAAGCGTCAGTTTCAAGAATCTCATATTCTTGTTCAAATACTTGATAGCAATTTACTGAGAGAAGAAAAGCAGGTCCGTCTTTATGGGTTTATTAAGCCTGTGTTTTCCACAGGGGTCCATATTTCCCCGGTGGAACAAGGTCTTTAAAAAACAATTTAGTCTGTTGATACAACCTTCGGTGCTATATAGTTCTGTCGGACTGTTTGACCAAAGAAATTGTCAGACCCTTGTGTTTGTCTATTTCAAAATGTCTTGCCAAGGTCAGTGGGGGAAACTTTGAAGAATGCCTCAGGATTTATCTAAGTCATGAGGTATGGATCCTCTTAAGCATCGCAGGCATTAGAGCTGAGCCCTATCAATGATTCCATTAACCTAGATTCCTAACCAGGCTTCGCAACATGACCATATTAACCCCACGGATTTAACCAGGCTTTTCATCCCTTTCTATTTAGATTGGCAGGAATGAACGGTCACTCAAACTTATCTGGTTACCGGCCGTCTCCTGCCACGGTCAGGGAATTATCTGCAATAGGACCCCATGTTTGTCATGAGCCCTCGTTTTACCACATGCTTTCTGTTTTGTTTTGCTTTTTCTTTTGTTTTTTTTTTTGTTTTTTCAAAACCCTATAACAACAACAAAATCTGATTAGGAAATCTCAGCGGTTTTGTGAAATAATAAGGTATGAAGAGTGGACAAGGACAGAATCCAAACCTGCCAATTTTCATCTTTCCTGGATGAATAATAATCATTTCAGGTTAATGTTGAGGAAACCAGCAGAGAAGAGAAAGAAACAAATGTCTGCCTTCATTAGGACAAAGGGAGGGTGAGCAGGAGAGCGTTTGACAAGCCAGTAACGCCTCATTGTCCCTGATCTCAAGTTTCATAAATTTCCACAGCTCTCGTTAAAAGACGTGTCGCTGCTGTCACCAGGCGCTAACTCGTTATCTCCTCAATGCCTTAAAACGCTGTAATTAACATTCAACAACTGTAACCGATCCAGCATTGCTCTTCTCTAGCCGATAATTGCCACGCTATTGTGTTTGCATATAAGTGGGCCCTTTGCGTGTGTGTGTGTGTGTACGAACTTGTGTGTACTTGTGGGGTCCACGGTTTTCCGGTTAATTTTGATTGCAAACAGAGATAGGCGAGCTGTTGATCTGAGCCTAAAGGTGCAAGTTTCAGTCTTTCGGTTTCTGCTTTGGTCAGTGGCTCTTCTCAGTAGCTCTTTTCTGAACGTATTTGCAGACATCTGGAAGTGTCTTCTTTCTGTGAGCAAAAATCGAAGGCTTCATCAAGGGATGTTATTTGTAATGCAATGGGCATTTTAAACGCTGTAAATCATGTCGGTCGCGTCGCAAATTTCGAATCAATACGTGTCCTCGACTGCGAGGATAGCGAGGGAGTTATTACAACTGCCACCGACCGGCACCTCTCTTTGATCATAACCTCGTCCTTTTCGAATGCAACCTGCAGGTGGATGTGCTGCTCTCACTTCGGTGACACATTTCTGTCAATGGCTTCGTCTGGATATCCATGGGTGTCGGCTGCATTTTTAGAAGAAAGGACTTTTGTCTCCCGCTCAGCTGCTCCGGTCTGACTTTACCAGAGCCGCAGACATCACTATAAGGCCTCATAAATAATTGGTCTGGGTCAACTGATACTCTCTGGCTCTGCTCGGCGCTGTCATCGACTCAGCCAGCACCAGCCAGAAGCCAATGAACTGTGTGCAATTCTGCTCAATTGAATCAGTTGAAGCCGATGCAGCGCTTGTTATTCGAAGGTAACCGGCCAGATGTAAGTTAATATGGGCCAACCTTGAGGCCAAGTGCAGAACAGGAGAGGGAATGTCAAATTAACAGTGTCAGTTGGGCGGAGGCTGCCACGGTGGTCTGTCACAGATACGCAGTCTCTTAGTGGTTTATCTGTACGCCGGTGCTCCCGTGTTTCATTCTCTGGGGATTAGAGAGAATGCCAGAATGAGGTTTCTGAGAGCCAAGACGGCCCCAGGAGGACAAACAAAGCCAAATGGTTGCATCGTGTTTCTTGTACTGTCGGTTTCATGTTCAGGTCAGAGGAGATGCAGTCCAGGTGTCTGGGGATACAGGTGTGTATCTGCAGGACGGGTTAAAAGCTTTATCACCAAGCACACAATGTGCTTGTCTATTGTCCCTCAGATCCTTTTCTATTTGGGATATTGTATGCAACAGAGAAGTGTCATATTCACGTGTTCACGTCATTACACCGTCCCAGACCCATATCGGAGTAGAATCATCCAGCGTCCCCATCTATAGGTCCACTCACATTCCCACCGTGCTGCATTTCCTGTACCTCTGAAGTAGGAAGTGCAACGCTTTGATATCAGTTTTAAATGAAGCTGACCCCAAAGAGAAGAAGGGTGGAGCTGAGCTGAGGTGAGTGGCTGACTCCTCCCTCTTAAAACCAGCTCTTCTGAGCAGGGCTCACAATACATGGTTGAATCAGGAGCGGTTGCAGCAGTGGTGCTGGGTTTTTTTTGTTTATGTTTTTTTAAACCAACATCTGTCACAGACACTTTATTGACACCTTAGAAAATAGCACCAGCTTTTGAAAAACCCTTGTTGGAGTCCTTGTAGGAAAAGTAACTGTTATTTTAGCCTTATCGTTGATGATTGTGAAAGAGATGTTATGCCTGTTTGTGTGAAGCCATTCGCATTCATTATGTTTCTCTGTGGCTCTATGCAGGACTAAGATTTATGTCAGGCTGTAGTTCTCCATACATACATCATATATGTATATATAATATATATATGGCTGCTGCAGCTCTCGGCACCCTTTGTGGTTTTTGCATGTTTGCACAAAAGACACACAGGTTGTGGTTTTTCTCACATTTTTTCAACGGATCACCACTAACGATACTGCTGTCACTGCAGTGTGTGAACTCTCACTGCTTCTTCGACTTCCTTCCTGTTAGTTATCCGTTTGATGGTATATCAAATTAAAGATCACTTCTTTTCCTGGATAGGTGACATCCAGCCAGTGAGACTTTTGACATGCACATAAAACTCATTTCTGTACTTTTACTCCACTTTGCTGTTGGTACTTTGGAAGACTGCACATTTATAACCAAATGACAAACATGTTTGCCGTGTGGTAAAATGTTCCATGCTTCTGCTCATTAGAAGCAAGCCTCAAACTCAGGCCATGGAAGAACCCAATCTTCTTTTAAGTTTGTTTTTAGCATAATATCCTTAGGCCCAATAAAGCATCAATGTCAGCTGATGTGTAGTGAAGGCACAAAGGCTCGCTTTCAGCTTAAGTGCTAAATTGCATGCTTAATTAATTTTCATGCTCATATAGGCCCCAATTCGATCTACCACTTCAACAAGACTATCTAAGGGCCTCTGCACTTTCTTGATTGGATATAGATGTGGAAAAAATTGTCTCTAACTGTGATGAATTTTGTAGATTGAACAGACGCTGGCACACTATTGGAGCAGAAAGGTCCGTGCACAGGCACTGTGAGCAAATGACATTTATTCTCCTCAGGGGCTTGCAGAGGAGAAGATGGAAAGCATAAATGAGGAAAAGTGTCATCATATGCCATTTTCTATTAGATTGTTAAAGATATATCTAATTTTGATTTGGGCTAATGCGAGGAACACTATCAGCCATTGACTGAGGGTGTCTTATGACTCACTTGACGTACTTCGCTCAACAGTCTTGTGCTTTTACTCTGCAGTTTCAGTTCACATACAGGGCCAAGTGCAGCAACAGGGGTAATTTTAAAAGCCTCTGCACTCTCAGGTCAATTCATAAACTGCTACGCCTCCGCCCTTCCCCTCAGCTCGTGGAAGTGCAGCTAAATGAGGACCTTCCAGGGAGCATCAAGCAAAGTCTGCTGCTTCTTTTTACAAGCTCCTCAGTCACTCTAAGTGCCACGGGCGGGCTGATTTTCTTGGAAACACATTTGTCACAGTAGTCCCGGTGTGTTTTTTCTTCGTTATCTTTTTTACATGCGCTGAATTTTTCCAATAAAAAATTTGGAACTGTCTGGCACACCTTTCTGCTTCTTTTTTTCCTTAGAGCTGGGAATATCAGGACACTGTAATATATGCGCTGACTCCTTTCAAACTGAACCATAAAAATATCCCAGGACGGTGACATCTGCACCCTGACATCAGAGGGAAGAGGTTGGGTTTAAGATAAAATCTCACAGGTTATAAGAATTCACTGTGTAAAAATGAAGCCTCTTTTATTTGTTTTCTCTATTATGTTGACGCACACAGAAAACTGCTGTGTACTTCAAACAACGATCAAGATCAAAAAAAAAAAAGTAGCTCATGTGTCAGTTTGTTTTTCAGCTTTCGGTATGTCGCTGCTTTAAATGCTGCAGAGCGCCACCTTAGATTGAGCTTTTTATAACCAATGCATGTGCGTCCATGAGCTCCAGTGATCTTAAACCTCTTAAAAGTTGTTTGTTTTTTTTTTTGTTTTTTTTTTTTACTTTTCATTGTTTTCTGACAGTTTTCTAGCTGAGCTGTGTGGTGGCTCGTAGCAGCCCAATATAAAACTGTAAAGGTTTTCTAACCTCGCAGTGCAATTGATCCAACTGAAGGTGGCATTTTTAGCACGAGGCGCCGTGTTCTCAAGTTACAGGTCACGCGTCACGTTTATAAACTGACATGCATGCTGCCTTCTCAAGCCGCAGTTTGTTCATTCCCACTTGATTGAGCACAGGGAGAGGTTTTTCCAGTAATGGTGTGATGCTGAGTGTTGTGTAAACATCTGGTGCAGTTATTTAGAACTGGAAGTTTACATTTACACTGTCATTGTTGTGCAAATATTTTAGATGTCAGTCTAAGTCATTACGGAGCTGTAATTTCAGTCTGCCATAGCCTCCGAGCCTACCAACGATAAACGGCACGTTGACGATTGAGTGTGAGCATGTTTTCTAATCATGTCTCCGCCGTCCTCACCTCTTTCGGGGCTTTGCTCTTTTCCCTTCCTCACTCTCCCTCTGACCCATCTATTTATCCAGCTTCCCCCTCTTCAATGAGGAATGCTCCTTAATCATCCATGTTGATACTGCACACGGGATTAACTCAGCTATTGACCCGATGCACATGCACGTTCGCCTCATGGTCTGTTAGCTGTTTGCAGGCCGCAGACTGACATGCAGCTCTTTCAGGTTTTTCCCTCTCTCACTGGTTCTCCGTCTCTCTGTTCTCCCTTTGCACCCGCCTCCCCCCTCCTTCGTCTCCCTCGTCCTCATTTTGCCTGAATTAATTGAGTTCTCATTTTTGTGAGAAAGCTCACAGGAGGGCTGTGAGGATGTAGAGGAGTGATAGAGATAATGAGAGAAAGACGGGGGAAGATCGGTGGCAGAAACCTCGGGGGCATAGCTCTCCCAGAGGTAGAAAGTCACCCATTTCCACTGGGATGCAGAGGCCCCTCTGCAGTGACATATATCTTTATCCTCTCAGTAGTCATCTCTCAGCTCTTGAAGAGAATAGACCCCGCCTGGTAATCGGGGTCAGGCAGATGTGCTTCTTCAACCCTCGCCTCTTATGGGAGGTTTCTATCTCATTTGAGCTTGTTGTGTCTAGAAAGCGAAGAACGGCACAATGGGAAAAGTTTGAAAATAATATCACTGCTGGTAAATGACCTCAGAAAAATACAACAGGCGCACAGGTTGTGTACCGCAAACTGTACAAAACTTGCAAGCTCAGACTGCAGTAGATGACATGGAAAACAACAATGCACATGCCTTCTCCAAGGAATTGGGAAGTACCATTCGTAGTCAAGTACAGCTGTTTGTGCAGACTTGAGCAGGGCATGGGATTCCTCCACGAACGTTACAACCATCAACTCACCAAGCGTGAGTTATTTTTATGGCAACACCATGCAGACAGGACGTGATGGTGTATTTTGCCTGACTGCGACCATTACAGATGTTAAAGACTGAAATGGGAGACGTGATGTGCACCCGTAGACTCCACCTTGGTTTGAACCCTTTCAATTATAAACCATTACAACTTTTTCCTTTGCAATATTCATGCACAGGGAGATAACTCCATCAGATGTCTTAGGTTGCTGTAAGTTGAGATAAACACTTGCCGAGTTGTTGCAGCCAATCGTCCGCCTCTATTCCTCAATGTCACTGCCTTGGCGCTCAATAATTCAAAGCTTGGTGGTAATGAGCTCCCCGTCGGCCGTGTCCCCAAGGAGCTTCCCCTCTGCGCCTCTACTGTAATGTAGTTATATCTCATGTCAGCTTTCAAATCAATTACATTTCTATCTGATGGCAAAGTAATTGCGCCTGATTGAGTTTTTGGCACGCCAGCCAAGTGTGTGATTCCCAAACTCAAGCCAGACAAAACAGGAAGCTTCATCAAATGAAACTGTATTTCATCCTGATTGAGGCTGCTTTGCGTGATAAGCACAACTGTAATTATGATAATAATAATACCATTGTGTGTTTTCTCAGCCCTGTTGTATTTTTCCCTTCCTCTCCAAATGAATTTTTACCTCAAGGATGATGAACAGTGTTTACTTTACTCAAGATTCAGCGGCTGATTTGATTGCGCATAGCTTGTGCAATTTAACAGACTAAACGCACGCTCTAATGTAATTGTCTCCATTTTCGTTTTGCTTTAATGTAGCAGACATTTCTGGAGAACTACCCATATTTAAATTGCTCCCGGGTCTTGACGGTGGACACTAAAAAGCAACAAGCCGTCCTCCCGCATACTGCCACCGTTTGACGGCTGAGGTCAGAGCTGTATGATTCCACGTGGCAAATCCTGGGCGGCTGAGTTTCATCCACACACACTGAATATATTGACACACGGACGGACGAAGGGGCAGAGCGACAACGCACAAACACGAGGAGGGTAAATAGATGAATGTCTACCAGACTAGGTGGACAAAATGGCCGTAGAGATTGGATGGATGAATCGCCGAGATAAATGATTACGTTGAACGGATGGACAACTGGACTCGGGATGGAAAGATGGATTCACGTAACACATGCCTGGATGGACAATTGAGCTTTCTAATGGAGAGGTATTGAGATAGATGAAGGGGAGGATGTTGCGGTTAGGTGCATCAGCAACTAAATAGTGATGAATTGTGGCTGCTGTCAGCAGCGCTAAGTATAACAGACATAGTAAAGCAAGGTGGCTCATCCATAATCAGCAGACACAAATGACTGTCTTCGTGCCAGAAGAGAACTTCTCTGGTAATAAAGCACTGAGCGTGACTGTCAGCCTCTCTCTCTGTCCTCACTTGATCATTTTTTTGGTCTTTTTATATGCTCTTGCTGTTGGTGTTTTTGCCCTTTAACTCTCTCCTCTTGTTTTATTCTCTCCTCATTTCTCCTCTGAAGGCCCCGCGTCTCTCAGATATCTCTGCCGCTCTCTCCGACATCGTCTTTTGTGTTAACAGCCTTCCATTTTTTGCGGTGGGGGGAGCCACTGGGTGCACGTCTACAGTCTTGCCTTTCATTTCATGGCTTCTGGAAATGGATGTTTTACTGCCTTCATTAAGGCGTGCGGCACCCAGCGCTGTGTTTTCCCTCTGAAGTTTAGCTCCATGAACCTCGCCATTAGAGGACATTATGGCCCAAGATTTTAGGGCGCAATGGAACACTGCATAATTTGATTAGTGTTATTAATCAAGTGGAATACCACTCCTTTGGCCCCTGTCTCTCTCTCTCTCTCTCCCCTCTTTGCCCTTTTTTTGCTGTTTAACTTATGCTTTCAAGCGGTTTAGACCTCCCATCTTCCTCCTCATACTGTCTGTGTACTTGTCAAGCGTTTAGACTACAAACCACATGTGGTAAAATGTGCAAAAGTGCCTCCATCTTAGGTTTTTAAAAATAATGATTTACCACTTGTTTTTTTGTTGTTTTTTTTTTTTTTACTCCCACCCCTGAAACCTTCCACCATGACCCCCTTTAAGCAATTCCCCCTCCTCCCCTTCTCCTCATTGCCCAGGACATAAATCAATTGAGATGAAAGTTCCATAATTGTGCTTGCTGGGAGGGATTTGAGCAAAATTGCACTATGAATTTTTTAAGGGGAATTTTTACTAGCTGTTCAGCGAGACTTGGGTGGCGAAGGAAGGTGAGGCCACGAGGATTTATGGGCCTGGATTCTTCATTACTGAAGTAATTTTCCTGCAAATGATAGTGCAGCACCCTGGAGGGGGAGCGCTGCCCGCCTGGGAGAGTACAAGCCTGCTTAATCTCTTGTGGAGAGAGCAGCTCGGAGCACTAATATCATCTGTAAGGGACTGAGGCTCCATTTGTTCACATCTAAACTACAGCCTGTGTATTTGTGATTCATAGTAATTGATTGCTCAGATTTGTTCTGATGTTGGCGATTACCAGTTGATTTGATGACGAATGAGAGTGGGTTCAAATTTCTCCTGGAAACATGCATGATGGTTTTGACTCAGTATATGTACATATTGCTAGAGATTTTAATATTCAGCATGATTTAGCTCATTTCAAAGGTTAGGGGCTGCTTAAGTACTCTGCAGTAGCTGAGGTTTGCTGTAACGTTTCCTCCTCCTCCTCTTTCTCAGGTTTCTGCCCTGTTTTCAGTTTGCAGTGTATGTTCATCTCATGCTGATTGCAACCTGCTTTGCCAAGCTGCATATATCTCTACCTTTTGCTCTTCCCTCCCCTCCTCCTTTAACCCTTCTCAGTCCAACATGGCTGACACTCTGTCTCCATCTCTTTAGGTGCAGCCAGCAGCAGTGGCCCTCCTCAAGGTTAGTGCGTCCACGATGCCAGGTCTCATTCTGTACACTGCCTGCTGTCCAGTCAATTTTACAGCTCAGTAGCTTGAGAAGCAGAGAGGCTAAATCTGCTGCAAGAGGGAGAGAGAGAGATAGTGGGCAGAGGGAAGGGGGGAAACAAAATTATTGTGCACCCTGTCACTGACTGAAGTGGATCTCATTCCAGGCACTAACAACTCAAGACAATTAGTCACTTCTCACTAGACTGGACCCAAGATTGGCTTGAGTGCTATAAAGAGGCAGGCAGTAAAGAGCCCACAAGCATATCCAAGCACTGCAGCTGCAGAAGCATCTCAGTAGATATTTCATGTTTTCTTTTCATGTCAACTTCATTAAACGCATTTCTCAATTTAAGGGCTTCAACGTATTCCCAAATACGCTGGCGTGGGGACAATTTAGTGCTAATAAGAAGGTGATAGAAAAAAAGAAGCCATTTCAAACCAAAAGATAGTGTTATGGCATATCAGCAGATGGATGACGAATCATTAAAATGTTTATTTAAATTTTTAAACGTAAAGTGTTTAAGTTTTTACTGAATCTAAAGTGGTGTCATTGGAACAAAGGGCAAGGGCACAAGCCAAAACTGGACATCTGTAATGTCTGTGTAAAAAAAAAAAAAGAAAATAGAAGATATGTTGACTTGTTTGCTCTGTTCAGAGACAACATCAACATCTCTGGGCTCAGAGGCATCTGGGGCGAACACACAGTGAAACGTATTGTTGTCAGACAAATCAATATATTTACATTTTGGCCACTGTGTGACTGTTACCGTCAAGACGTCCATGATCCGGGGTTGTGACAGTGTAGCCTGGCCAGGTATACCCGTTTACTTTGCAAAAATCCTCACTTGTTAGGGTGTGGTAGCCCACCTGTGTAGCGGTATTTTTTTTTCTTCCCTTTCTTGTCAGTGTGGACATCGTGCACACGCTGTATGTACGATGCACACCGAAATTAGTCTCTGCTTTTAACCCATCAACTAGTTTCACTAGTGAGGAGTGGGGCCGCCCCGGGGAGTTAAGGGCCTTGCTCAGGGGCCCCCAGTGATTTTACCATTGTGGGCAGCCCTGGGCTTGAACCTGGGTCCTCCACGCCCAAGCCCACCACTGTAACCTTCAACATTCAAGAAATATTCAATTCAATTTCAATATTTTAACCCTAACTCTAACCCAGAACATGACCCCCGAGCAATTATTACATAAACAACGGCAGGTAAAAATTCGCCCAGTTGGAGAAAAACCTTAAGCCAAACAATAGCAAGAAAAAAGGGAAGAAACCTTGAGAGTTAACTTTTGTTAAAACAACCAAGATGTCTGCAGAAATTCGTACTGAAAAACTGACAGCCATTCATTCACCAGTGCTCTTACTCTGCTGCGTACCATGTTGAAAATCTACTAGTCTGGTTGTTACCCTAGGTTGCACGCTTGATTCCTCGTTTGGTGGTATGCCTCTGCAGTGGCATCCAGGACAGTTCCATCTGGGCCCGTTGGCACTCTGGAAAAATCCAGAGAATTCGGGCTAGTTCTTTGTACCGAATGCAGGATAAAAAATACCATGGCTGGCCAGGCTAATATCAGTGTCCATGGCAAAGTTTCCTTTACTCCTCTGTGGTGGCAGCATGAATGCATAGAAGTGCCCTGCGGTTTTAGAGCAACATATGCCGCCTTCAAACCCATTTCCAGCGAAATGTATGCATTTTTTAAGATGATAATGCCAACCAAATTTTTATTCACATTACAATGTTATGGCTGAGGAAGAAGAGGGTACGAGTACTAGAAAGGCCTGCATGCATGCCTGAACTTTCTCCTGCAGAGTGTGGTGAATTACTCACTTCTAGATGTGTTTGCAGGAAGAACTGGGACCAAATAACTAAAATGCTTCATCACTTGGGTATCCCCAACGCCAGAACGCCTTTTAAATGTTGCAAGAAGCAAAGTAATAATAAAAACGTTATTCTTTCAACTTTTTTGAAATGCCCTGCAGGCCTGAAATGCAAAAATGAATGTTTTTAATGAAGGTGGCAAAGAAAAAGAAAAGGCATAAAACACCTTGGTTTTATACTGTCTGCAAAAAAGAAAAGTCAAAATACACTTTAGAGTCGCTGGATTCTTTTTACTTGCAGTTTTCACACGAACATTTTCTGATTTTGAGTTGTAGGTATTTATTGTAATAGTTGTCAATATCTATCTAAATGTAGATCAATGCCATGCTTATGGGTTTTTTTCCACCAAATTCTTTAAGGTAAACAAAACAAAGTCAGTAACCCTTAACATTCCACGTAATCATCCATCCAAGGTAGTTGGCTTCTAAAGATGAGTGCCCTAGCTTTAAGCATCACATGCCCCTGAACAAAAGCGAAGCATGACTAAGGTGGGTGGTGCGTGGAAGATCAGGGAGTGGAAAGAGAGAAAAGTTTGTTCTGGTGCCCTCTGCAGAGGCGCAGCATGACCAATTGAGGTGATGGGATGAATAAGACCATTCACTGGTCCTAATGAAAGAGCTCCTGCTGGGCCTTGAATGAGGGTGGGCCCATCTGCACCACATAGGCGTGCACAAACCAGTGACCTCGAAAATTACCCAGGAAGCACTTCAGGACAGTCACCCCAGCAACAGGCCGGGGTTTGCATGGCAACCAGCCGCTTCAATCAGTCCCTGGCAGCATCTCACACAGCGCAAATTTTTCATTCTGTATTGAAAGAAGTCTGTGTGAAATCAACTTCACCAGATATCCCCCAGTTTTTTTTTTTCTTTTAGGAGGAACTGCCAATGATTGTGGCATGTGAAAACATTCACAGGACCTTTCGCTGTTACCGAGAGGGGATGGATGCTGTACTCTTGTCCTTTTTGTTTGTTTGTTTGTTTGTTTGGACTTGGGTTAATCAAAGTTACCAGCATAAAAGTAAAAGATCGATGAGGATTTGAAATAAACCTGAATACCAAAACCAATGAGGAGACAGATTCTTTTGATACCCTGGGGAGTGGACATTAAGTTTACAAGCGTCTCTGAGGATCTGGTTCATTGGGTTTTATCTGTGATATTTGGTTAATATATTCAGTCATGATGAGACAGAGACATGCAGGTCATTGAAGTTCCATTCACATCCCTGTTCCCTCATGGAACTTTTGACAGCGTGAAATGACAATCCGCCCCTGCACCCATCTCCCACGTCAAAAAGTAATGAGATTGTGCTGCTGGAAATATCACTACAAAGCATCAGGCCCGCGCCCGGGTCTGACTACATCTTCAAACGGCACTTCCTGCCAGCTCGACTGCCTCGCCTGCCTGCTGCAAAAAGAAACGAACAAAAACAATCAGAATCAGAGACAGAGAAACGGCAAGGGAAGCTCCCCACGCTGAGACAAACGAACACGCCGGGGCCTTTCATCCTGAGAGTGATTAGCCATCCGAAACGTTTTAAAACCCCACTTTGAGTGTGTTCCTCAAATGAAAGAGTTCCACCGAGGAGTGGTGGTGAGATGTTTCTCGCTGGGAAGCGCCAGTGATCTAGTCTCTAATTGTGGCACTGCTGACAAGGCTGGTGTGTCTGGAAGCTTTTTAAGCGGGGCTTTTTGCTACGCTCTTGTTCCCTTTCTGTCAGATCCACCACCGAAGGCACCAGGGAACAAAAGGGCCCCTCGAATTCTGTTCTCACATCCATCTGGCTATTGCTTTGTGCATAAATACCAGTCTGATTTAACAAACTAACAGTCCCTCATGCTGGCCTAATGTGACCAGAACTGGTTGCTGTAAGTGGAGTGTTTTTGTTTCAGGTAAAATAAAAACCGTTTCACAGTCCTCTGATCAAATTCTTAGTTTCACATTCAGAGAAAGGAAAAAAAAAAAAAACCCCAAAAAAACTTTTCCTTTTCCTCTGCAGTAAAGAACGTTGTTACGTTAAAGTTCTTTAAGCAAAATTGAAAGTCTGGTATTGAAAAGTTTTCCTGCACAGTTCAGGAGTCATATTGTTGAAGGTTTTTTTGTTTGTTTTTTTATTGCTGGAGTCAGGTGGAGGCGCTCTGGGGGGAAAAAAAAAAAAAAAAAAAAAAAATCTGTGATAAGGGGGGGAGTTGGAGGAGATGGGGGAAAAAAAAGAAAAGGCATTAAGCCCCAGCTCATAAAAATCAGCATTATAACAACATTAATTGATGCTGCTGAGTGCCATATGTGACACCATATGGAATAGCTGCCCCAGAGGCCTGCTGTAATAGACAGCCCGCAGTGGCGCTCACAACTTGGCACATTTACAAACAAGGGACGTCCCATTAATATCAGCCACACAGACTGAGCAGAGACAGTGAGAGGGTGTTGGATTTGGGGCGTGGGGGCGGGGTACTTGCTTCATGTTATCAACGTGTCCAAATAAAGAGATTTACTATATGTGCAGATCAGTATGCATGTATTGTAAACCACTGGGGTTTCCTCAATGGTTCCTTAATTACTGTAATAAATGGCCCCACCCCTTCTGGGTTGCACAGACCGCCCTCTGTCCGCCCAACTGCCACTCCCTGCACAGATGTCCAGTCGTCCTCTCGTCGTAAATACAGACTCACTCTCCAGCAGGTGAGTTGATTCATGGCAGCTTGATAGAGGTGGAGTGAACAAGCTCTGTTTAACCTCTGTACCTAATGATGGGGCAGCTGTTATTTACTGCACCTGTCTATGGTTTCCAGCCCTCGCTGGTACAAACTGCCATGTGACATAAATTGTGTTTACGTCAAGGACACAGATTACTTTGAAATGGAAGAAAATGAATGAATTGTGTGCTTAAAAAGCAGCGGCCACAACGTTTAGGCGAGAACGGGAACGTCTGCCTCTGCTTAGATGCCCAGAGCAGGGAGGGAAAGAGATCTGAAACAGAGTTGTCAGCCGTTCTGTTGAGTTTCATAGAATGTGAGGCGGAACAAGAGAAAGTGTACAGCTGTTTCTTCCCTGACACACAGGGAGGCAGATGAAGAGCGAGAGGGAAAGAGGAGGAAGGGAAAGGCTGAGCAAAAGAGACCTCTGTGCTCCGTGATGTGCAGTGATGTAGCTGCAGCTTAAGGTCAAACGCTGCCAGTGTTTTGTGTTCGTCTTCGTTCATCTCCCCAGTGCTCTCTTAAATTATTCACAGCCTGAAGAGTGCAATGTGGCTGGCTCCCTTCACCGCTCTCTCGCCCCTCTCTCCACATTGTTCTTCCCATGTCTTTTTTGTTTCCCCATTACTCCCGCTCTCTCGTGTGGCAGTTTGTTTCAGAACCCCCATGCCATTTTCCACATCCACCCTTCTACCATCACCAACCCGGCTTTGATGCAGACTCCATCTCTCACATTCTTTCCTTCATTCTTGGTCGTCTCTCATTTGAGCCTCCCGACTGCCAGTCTGAAGTCAACCATGACTTTTTCAGGGGAGAGGTTACCAGCTGGTAATACTAACTCCTCAGTAGCTCCTGCGGTCCCTCTGGATCCGTCTACCTGCCTCTGCGTTCTGCCCATCTTTCCTTTCATTTCAGTTTTATCATTTCCAGAGACTTTGTGCTCATTTTGCCCAGGTGAGTTTCAATGAGCACACACCTAAAATAGTAGTACACAGTATGCACTTGACAAAGAATGGGACAATAAGCAGTGTGGCCAAAACCCTTCAGTGAACTACAACTTCAGGGAAAGTTCAAAACACAGACAAAATAGGTTTTATCTCCAACCACATTGAAGTTCCCACTTACAGGGTAACCTGCAGTTGGGCAAATCAGTTCCTGTTAATGCTCATATTTTTCATGAATTTCCTTGGAAAGTCTAAAAAAAATAGAGAATTCTGCGAGCCTAACATTGGGATTGAAGTCATTTAGCATCCTTGTAATAGCGTGTAGTGTGCATGCAACCCCCCCCCCTTTTTTTGTAACATATGATTGCTGTCATGTTAACTGGAGAGATGCAACGACCGTTGCTGCTATAGGTGCCGCGTTGACAGCAGGGGCATGAAAATAAGGTGTGCCCCCTGCGACCACCTGAGGAGAGAGCTACGCGAACAGAGTAGTTGATTCCAGTTCCAGCCGTACCCATGGGACACTCATTTGTAATTCTGCACCCTTCCTACAATAACGTTTGATCATTGCAGAAGAGGACCCCCTAACACCCCCCCCCCCCCCCCCCCAAACACACACACCCCACACACACCCCCCTTGCCCGCCCTTTTGCAATTGCTGTCACCCAGTATGAATGCCCCCTCTGGCCCAATGACAAGTCTAGTGTGAAACGCTTGGCTGCCCCCTGAAATTAGCAGTAGAGCCCCCCGGCGGCACATGCTTCTCATGACCAGCACACAGTGGGCCGCCGCCAGATTCTTTTCATTATGGCTGTTGGCCTGCCAGCCCCCTTACTCTACTGCTTCTTCCCCCTGTGCGTCGGCCTGAGCTCAGTAAACAGCATCTGTAGTCCTCATCACATTACTGTCGTAGGGAGAAGAGGGAGGTAGCCAGGCTCTCTGTGGGTGTTGCTGTTATCTGTGTGTATCTAAATGTCATCATGTGTGCACACGGTATGTCATTTTGTATGAAAAATTATAGCACGCCCTGTGTGTACATCTCTCTGTGTTGGCTTGACTGGATTAGTGAGGAGAGAGAGATAGCAGTAGGAGTACAGAGTGAGAGACAAGGGGAGCAGCAGTACAGAGCAACGCCTGGAGGCTCAATCTGTTTCTCACTGAGCTACATCAGTGTTAGAGACGGCAGCTTGGGCCGCGGGGAAGCCTCCGCTCGCTCCATCAAACTGTCAGGCAGCCAGCGGAGCTGCACAGGGAGACTCTCAGCTGCCCCCGGGGCCAGTTCAAGTCAACATCCCATTTCCTTGCCTTCTCGCCTAATTTCTCCTGCGCCCCGACTTAAATTTCCAATGCCCAGTGTCTGCCGCTGCAGCACAGGGGCCCGGGGCCACGTCAAAACACAGGGAGGCGCTCACGGTTGCACATATGTGCACGCGCGCCTTACCTCTGAAGGCAAGATGGCACACCGGCTGCAGTCATACAATCAGACCAGACCAAGTGCTGGGGCTCATGAAAAACAGGTTGCAAAAACAGACCTCCAAAAAAAGTCCTCCTTTTATGTACCCATATTTCTTTCTTTATTCATAGAGCAGTTGTGTATTCCTGGTCCTTTCAGCGTTCTGACAGTTTTCTTTTTTTTTTTCACTCTGGGATAAATAAATGCTCCCCGTTCCCTCGTACGTCTGCCTTAAGTGTCTGTTCTTCCCTTGCCAAACTACTCCAAGGATCACACTCGCAGCCCAGCCAGTTCTGTCACTCCCCCAGGAATTTTTGCTGAAAGCAAAGGTTGAAGGATTTGGAGAGGACAACCCAGTCATTCAGTTTGGTAAAGAAGGGGGACTACTCTTCAAGTTTATCCACACTGCTATCAATCTATCCGCGTTACGCACCCCTGCATCCCCCACTTCCTCCTTGACCTCGCCACATACTTTGCATGGAAGTGAAGCATAGTACTGCCAGGTTTCAGAGCTGTTAACATGAATTCTAGGTAATATTAACGTCTGCTTAGTTTGGCCCCAGGTCAGGACTATATCTTTCCTCACTCTGCCTTGATTTACATGACCCCCGCCGACTCTTCCCTGAAGTGTGCCGGCTCTAAACCAGAGGCCTGTGTGTGTCTGGCTAATGCAATGAGCTGCTTGAGCTTGTCCTCTTCCACCCTCCTCCGCTCTCGTTCCTTCCATCCTCACATCGTAGCCCCTGTGAAAAGGAGCTTTTGCAGAAGCTGCCGCTGTTTGCACAGCCAACTCTGAGGTCCCAAGCTCAAATATGGTTTGCGCGAGAGCCTGTTCAACGCTGCTGGTCGATATCATTTCTGCCCGGCAGAGCTTTTTCTCTCCACCTCATTCCCTGTGGGCCCTGCATTTTCAGTGGGATCAATACTTTCCTAATCCAGAGCTCCCAGGCTGACCCTGGGTAATCAGCTGACTTCCCACGCCGCCCGCTGTGGAGGTCAGTGGTCAAATGGCCGTATATAGTTGATCCTGTGATCAGAACGCTCTGAAAGATGGTGCTCTCAGATACAGCAAGTGGGGTCAAGAGCAATCACTTGATTTTTTTTTCTTTCTGTTATGAGAGTTGGTCCATTTATTGGTATATGAGTTATAAAAAAAAAAAACATATCTTAGAAAGCACATTCCAAAGCCTTATTTTATTTAATTTTCTTCCTGCGACACTTAGGTGAACAGCTATTATGAACTATTAACCGGGAAGACGATGCAGAAAACGAAAATAAAAATCCTTCTAAAGAAAGAAAGATGAGCTGAAGTTAGTCGTCACTTCTTGCCACAAGGCCAATGAGACTTTTCGATATCCCGCTGATGTTCTAGGCCCAGAAGGAGGTCCCCTCAGTGGATTTGAGGTTCCGCATCCACGCCCCAGCTGAATGGCAACAGATCCTACACCCCCACACCTCATCCCGGCATCTGCAGGAGGGAAATTGCAGGAGAAAATTGGTGTTGTTCCACCAGTATCCGCCACTACTTTGCTCCTCAACTATCTAAATGGACCATTACCTCGTCTGTGTGCTCGCACTCCAGGACGTATGGGTTTGTCACAACTCTCCCATTTTTTTTCTTTCTTTTTTTACACGCTCATAGACATCTCATGCGATATGTCCTCGAAGAAATTTCGTCTAAACTGAAGTCATTTCTGCTATCAAGTTGAAGATTTCAGCATTTTTGTCTTGTTGACCTAGGTCTTGTGGACCTTTTTATTCAGTTCAATGAGGGGCTGAGCGTGCAGAGGCTATGTTACATCGTCAAGCTGAAAGTAGCCTTGACTTAACATAGTCAGGATTCTTTTTATTCTTCCCATAAACAGTGACTTCTACGTTACTTTTCAACTGGAAAAAAGCCTTTTTACATCACAGTAGTTTGCTTTAACACATCTTACAACTGGTATTCACGTCTGCCACACAAAGGCTGACGCTGTAGCCACTTCCGTCCCGTTTTTAGAAAAACGAGCGTCAAAATTGTAATGATTGGCTACGAGATCCCGTATCTACAAGACCCTCATACGGACGCGTCAGTAACTGATGTCACTGCATTCTGGCTTTGTTTTCTTTCTTGGACTGCAATACCAGAATTGTCAGCCTTGGTAGCCGTATCCTGCTGAAAATGGGAGATTTCCATCCTCACAGTCACTCACAACAACGGCTACTTAAGATAAACGCCATGACACAATCCCGTGAGAAGGTTACGGTTCAACTCGAGCTGAATATGCCGAGAAAGGTGAGGGAAGGGGGATGGCAAAGTATAAACGCGTAGCGAGGCAAATGGCCGCGTTATGATCAACTAACAAAACGACGGCCTTGTCAGTCACTCACGCTTAAGACCTTAGACTTTAATCTGCCCGTCCCTCGAAGACGGTATCAACTCTGACGCTGTAATGACCAGTTTATAATTACATTAGTATCTTTTCAGACTGCTAATCTGTGAAAACAGAGGTCGCTCCTGACAAAGTTAGCTGGCTCCAGTCAACTTGTAATGTTAGAAGAGCGTCCTTTACTTCCGACGTCAGATACTTGGACATCAGATCAAAGCTTTGTGTTACATCCTGAATCTTTGCCTTCGCCCCTGGTGTTTAAGCTTTAAAGTTATCTGGGCGCAGAAGGCGGTATATGTGTTTTGAAGCTCAAAGATCACATTAGTGGTCATACTTTTTTTTTTTTTTCAATTTTCATTCCCAGAAGGCATTACATGCATCAAATATCTCTTCTCGTTCTGCAAGAGGTTAAAGAGGTTGGAGTAAAATGTTGTAGTGCTTGCACAGCCGCTGCAGTTCTTAAGAACCGCTCCGCGGGAGCAGTTTATATTCAGCAAGAGAGCGGATGCTCTGCCGGCATTTGCGTAGTGAGGCAGGTTCGTCTTCGGTTCCTCTCTGCTTCTCAGAGGCAGAATCCATGGCAGCCTGTCCTGAGTGTGACAAGTGGAACTGTGTGATTAATTTGGCCAGTCATTTTAATATGCTCAGGGATGTGCAACACTTATTGTCATCCCCTTGCCACATCTGCTGGAGTCTGCCGACAAATCTTATGAAGAATATAGACATCCATCTTGCCATCTCTCTTGGTTTTTTTTTTTGTTTGTTTGTTTGTTTTTGTTTGTTTGTTCAGGGCTGAGGTTCAGGGTCATCAGGAGAACCCGTCCAGGTTGAGTCCTGGCTCCATCCAGGCAAAATATATCCCAAGTCTCTTAAGTATTGAAAACTGTGTTAATGTCAAAGACATTCTGACGATGTGCTGGCTCAGGAGAGGAGGACTTGCAGAGGAGCAGCAACGCTGGGCGTGGGAGCTGAGGAAGAGCCAGCCGCTGAAACTAGTCCCCTATTACCCTTCATAGATGGCTGCTACCAGGTGCAGATGTTGCTGTTTGATCTCCGAAGAATAAGACAGTTTTTTCCCCCTCTTTTTTTCACTATTCCTCTTTTTTATTTGGGGGGGAGGGGGACCACCAGGGGCTTGGCTCCTGTCAGACAGCTTAGCGAGCAGCGTATCTCTCAGATTTTAACGACGTCCCCTCTGACTGTCAGACATGCTGTTTAGGGCAGCTCCGCTTCAGGGTTTTGGTTCTGCTTTTTCACCCTTTAGCTCTCTTACTCCACTAATATTTCCACAACCAGATAGTTGGAGAAGCATCAGGCTCTAAATGGCGAGGTCCTTTTGTACTTTGACAAACACACATCAGTCTTGCAAATTTCCTTTGCATTCCTTTTTTTTGACCAGACTGTGTGCAGTAGCCCCAACGGGACAATCACGTACAGCTCTGGCAAAATTGCTCCAACTTTACTTCCATCAGTCCATCCTTTTGTCTGTATAGCGTCCCCCTGCCTGTTCTTACTGTTTTCCCCCCTGCTTCTCTCCACCTGCCTTTTCTTCACCTGCTGTGCGGTGTCTAGTATTTCTCTTTACGCTCTACTGCAGTGCATGCTTCTTGTAAAAGGATAAGCACCATGCTGTGCTCTTTTGATATTATTTTTCCTCCTTGCCAGCTCCAGCCATATGAGACTTCATCTCTGGTGTCATGGCTGCTGCTGCAAGAACAAGGCCAAGCATGCACCCAGGGAGCAGGCAGAGCCAGTTGTTCATCTCCATCACCCAGGGTTTATACTCATCCCTGGCAATAGAGTGAAGCCCACAACCGCTGTGAGATGGAAGTCATCCTTTTAGCCGCATGCCAAAAACACATTAACGCCAATTTCCCGAGGATTGGATTCTCTCTCTCTCTCTCTCGCTCTCTCTCTCTCTCTCTCTGTCTCCCTCTCTCTCTCTCTCTCTCTATCCCATTTTTTTCCTTTTTGAATGTTTTCAGAAATTCAAAAAGGAGGTAAAAAAAACAATGACGTGTATGGGATGTAATTCCCATAAAATGCCAACACATTCAGGGAAGAAATGAGTGATTTCTGAACAGATTGCATTTTGCCCCCAGCGTGTGCGTCTCTTTTTTCAGAAACATTTCGATATAAAGACCATTATTGATGCTATTAATATTAAGACCATTTTTTGTTTTTATAAGTAGTCTTTAGCTTCCACTGGCTATTTTTTAGCCTGCTAGGTCAGACGGCGTCTAGAGAGATGTAGGGTCTGAAAATGATCCATAGGTCCATCCAATGGGCAGCGCCAACGGTTGCTTATAGTGTTATGTCTAGATTTGTTGGCTAAGGCCATTTTTAGTTTTGCCTTTAAATAACTGTAAAAAATTTGGACTTGAGGAACAAAGAAAACGGACATTAGCAGCAGGCAGTCAGTCTCGTGTTGTTTTTTTTGTGTACAGTCTGGTGTGTATGTAGGGACGTGGATGTTGACGGCTTGTCTGTCTTTGGACAAACATTTAGTTCAGTTGGGACCTCATTTTTCCAATTCATTTCACTTTTATTTGCATAGAATTAATTCAGAACAAAAGTCATCTCAATGCACTTTTTTTTTTTTTATTATATATTTATATATTATTTTTTATTATTTTATTTTTATTATATTATTTTTATTATACTATTATTTTAATCAAAAGGACTGTTTTTCCTAAATTTAGAAAGGGTTCTGTTTTCTTTTTTATCATTTAAATGAATAGCAATAAAAATGTCCTTGCGTTTTACCTGAAGACAGCTGGGGTAGTCTCTAGCAGACTCCCATGATCCTGAATACTGAAAATTGATGGGTGAATGAGGGGGATGAATGAATAGATGGAATAAAAATGTAAAAAGTAGGTACACATTTATCTCACCTTCCCGTCTGATACCATAACCAATGCTTGCAGATGACGTTCTAAGGATTAGAAAGTAAGCGATGAAACATGTCTTATTTAAACTTCTGGCAGCTAGAAGCAGGTGTTCTCATTGCTGATGAAATGTGATGTCATGACAGTTTCTACAAAGCTTTCTAAAGCTTTAAAGAGAAAGGAGAACAAAAAAAAAAAAACCGGTGACAACATAGACTTGTGAATATGAGCAATCATTCTACAAAAGATTATTACAGCTACTAATATTTTTATTTGATAATCATTATTTAAAGAATGAGAATGATCAGAACAAGGACTCAGCACAGTGGCTGAGCCCTAAGTAACAGTGCTTAGTGGCAAGCACTGTTGCCTCACAGCAAGAAGGTTCCTGGTTCGATTCCCGGACCTGGTGGGGGTCTTCCTGTTGGAGTTTGTATGTTCTCCATGTGCTTGCTGGGTTCCCTCCGGGTACTCTGGCTTCCTCCCACACTCCAAAAACATGCATGTGATGTTGATTGGTTATTATAAATGGCCCGTAGGTGTGAGTGTGCATGGTTGTTTGTCTCTGTATGTGGCCCTGTGATGGACTGGCGACCTGTCCAGGACGTATTCTCGCCTGTAATGAGTCGGGATAGGCTCCGGCAGACCCCCATGACCCTGCAAAGGATCAAAACGGAAATAGAAAATGGATGGATGGATTTTTAAAGAATATCTGTCTCCGGGAGAAAAAAAAAATATAGCTTTCCTTTCATACTACTTTTTTTGTATAAAAATCGTGCATATCCTAGAAACATATGTATTTTCTTGTTGTCGTGTTAAAGAATACTTATATAAGAACAAGAGGAGTCCAGGCATTTCTTGAAGTTATTATGCTGCAGCTTGTGATGTAAAGCCAACAATAGACCCTCCTAAAGGGTTGACTCACATTGTTTTTAGCCTAAAGCCTCTGCCAGTAAGGACGGCTGCTGCATCCCATGTTTGGAATACTAGGATGAATCGCAGGGTATGGACCCCCACGCATCCTTGCCCCCGGTCCTCGTCTCCTGAGAAATCTTGACCGCTGAGCCCTTGTTCTGATTATTCTCATTACTTAATTATACATTTGGGCCCACAACAAAGGACCACTTTGCCTCCATTGACCCCCTTCCTTCCTCATTGTCCCCAGCTTTGACAGAGAGTCAAACAAAATAAAGAGGGCCCACTTAAATATGTTGCCACAGGGACTTAATTGACAGATTGAAGGCAGACTTTCACAGAGGACTGTCTTTCCCTCTGTGAGGTTCTTCGCTTGAATTGCTCTGCTCCCCGTGCGTCCTGCTGTGAGGTCCGGCGGGACTGTCCTGCAGCTCGTCCACTAGTGGTTCCACAAGTTCTCTACATATTGTCTCTGCGAGAGTTACCAGCAAAAAAAAATTCAGGAGTAGATAAATGTGAGAAGCTGAACCGAGGGTGTGGGGTGAATTTAAGTTGAGGAATGTGGGACTCCAAACAAGCACTTTTAAACTGGGTTACTGACTTTTCCTCAACTTAGAACCTCTTCTTAGACTTGAGGTGAAAAAAAATTCCCAGCATTTCTGTGAGTTTCATCTTGTTTTTCATGATTTGCTGAAAAGGCTTTAACAATGAGCATACCAGGACTGAAAGGCTGGGGCCCTGCAGTATTCTTGCTGTCTGTTTGTCAGAGGCAAGGTCTGACATTTTTTCTCCCTTTTTTTTTCCTTCTCAATATATTTGAGTCTGATCAACACGCGTTTTAAAGATGGAATGACTTATGAAATTTGTCAAAGACAAACTGATTCACTTATCGACTGAATAAAAAGTGATTTGGCCTTTGGCAATGCTAGACAAGGTATCAATCAGAAAACAACCTTTCCTTGTTACTTAGTTCCTTCATCTCTGTAGAAATCTGACAGACATAATAAAGACTTGCTTGTCATAAAGGTAGATTTGCAATACCACACTTAATAGGCGCTATCTTGGAGAATTCAAAGAACCTCAGCTCCCCGTGTCCTTGAAATGCTATCGTCCAATCGTAAAGCACATTCGAAAATACAAAATGACCCACTGCAGTTCAATGCAAACTCTCTGAACAGGATCTTTTGAATAGAACTCTGTTTATAGTGGTATTTGTTTTTTCCATCTTTCGCAATTTTACTGCATTGAATTAGCGACAAAAACACCAGAATGGTGTTCCTTGTGGCTGTGCTACTTCTGAAACCTGGAAAAAAAAGAAACTCTTTTAGACTTGTGCGCTCTCTTCCCCCTCTTCATCCTCTGTTGTTGCACTGAAAGCTGACAGTGAATGAGAGGTTGCACACAAAAATAACATCTGCACTGATTATGCTTCGTGGGGGATCCAAATGAATAATTCCTTACTCTCCCTGTGTCTTTCTGTTTTCTGTTACAGTGTGACAGCGAGAGTGACATTGACGACAAGGTAAGGCTGCTTCTCCCATGTTTATTCACAAACCACAAAAAGTGGCTGGGAGTTGTGAAGAACAGAGTTTGAGCTCCCCGCTCAAGAAAGAAAGAAAGAAAGAAGCAAAGGAGTCATAGTGTGTCGTTATAAAATGCATTGTGGAGGTCCTGGCACTGTTGATCATTTGCATTTTGCAGAGAAATAGAGTGACAAGTGAAATCTGATGCTGAAAGTGAAGCTTTAGTGTTAGTTTGCTATTTGTATAGTTGTCTATTAAGAGTAAGGCTTAGAAGTAAAGTGCATTTAATCTTTAGTCATAAGGAAACATCTAAAGAACTAAAAAAAAAAAAAAAAAAAGCTGGTTTCACAAAAAGATTCTGTTCATTAACATAAAAGGGACATTTGATACTGTATATAAATAACCTTTTTCTGTGCTTTTTGGGGTATTTGGAGTCACTACCAACTCAAAAGCACTCATGTAACACAGCCTTTTCTCCTTGTTTGGTGTCGCCTACTTCCAGACATTTCCAATTTAGTGGGTGATTAGGATTTGCAGAGTACTGTGACATCACAGATCCAGGTCAGAGTAAAATGATCCAGCCTCAAAATCTTTGTCCCCCACTCAGTTGCACATCATTGCGTATTTGTACCTCAGAAGTGGCAGAGACGAAGCTTTAACACCAGCTTCAAATAAAGTAAAGGGGTGGGGTTTAGGTGCGTGGCTGACTCCTCCCACTTAAACCAGCTGTTATGAACAGATCTGAAAAGACATGATTGAATAGGGAGCATTTGTACTATATCGGTATGGTATTTATTACCAAAACATCGCCCATGTTACCAGCATGTTACGAAGACCACAGGAAATTGTGTCAAGTTTGGAAAAACGGTAAGAAAAAATATTCCTTCTTTAATTAAAGTTGGCAACGGGAAACGAGAACTGCTTACTTGTGTGGTTTCCATCTTTGATGAGGAAGGTTATTAGGAATTCTACAAAAGCCTTCCTTAATTATATTTATATTAACCTTTGCAAGACACTAAAGTGTGGGTCAAAATGACCCAAGCCAGAGCGAAGGCCCTGTTCCTCAGAGGGCGCCTTGTGAGGCTTAAAGAAATGCACCCTAAGTTAAACTCCTTTTTTTTTTATTTGTCTCAAGTGTATAAACTAGCTTCAACAGCTTTTTGATATAAAAAAAAAAGATTGTGTTGTATATTAGCAGCGATCATTAAGTTATCCATTCGCTCTCATGGTCTCACCTCGGTGTATTTGTTAGCTGCAGACTTCGAGGTGTTTGGCTGATGGCAGCCACCTGTTTACAACATGAAATGCCTTTGGGGAATCTCAAACATCCTTATTCATCTGCAGTTTAGCAATTACCCCCTGGTAAATAAATGAGATAGCATGCCTAATCTTCTGTAAGCTTAGCTTTCAGTTGTGTGGAAATGTCTGTAACTCTGCCTATAAATAATACATTGATAGCAGGCCCAATTTGCATTAACTGTAGCCTGGAAAGTCAATAGGCTTTTATCTCTTCATTGGAGCAAGAAGCAACCAAGGGCGCCTGCGAGTTTACACGACGGAGCGATGTAGCATGCCTGTCAGTTTCCATACGGCTCCTTGGCATCACGGTGGGGGGGGGGCAGAACAGGGGAAAGGCTCTGAGAGCTTTTCCATTACGGAGTTTCATTTTCCCTTCTTCTTATTTAGTTCACACTGAAAATGGCTCCATATAGTGTCACAAATTTTAACATTTAGTATTGTACATATTTGATGGTGCAATGCTAAATAACACCGCGAAAAGAAAAGAAAAGAAAAGAAAATGGAGGAAAAACAAAACAAGCTGTGCTCTGGCAGTTTCACAGAAAGTCAGCTGTGTTTATCTGTTGTTGGTTAGATGTCAGACTGTCTGTCTGTCCAGAAAAACTACTCCATAATTGATGTTTTGAACCAGTTACAGTTGGATTTGGAGGGAATACAAGACAAAATGGACTCATGAAGATACTGCTGCCAAGTTTTTAGATGATTGTTGAATTTTTTTGAGAGAAGGCCACACTCTCCCTATTTCATACTCTTGGCATGAGTGTGTAATTCAGCGTTATTCATCCGGAATAATAGTGTTGTTCAAGCGTGTGGCTTTACTCACACTAACTCAATTGTACTGTACAACAAAAAATAATTACTTTCTCAATACCTAAAGTAATAATAAATAAAAAAACCAAAAATAATATCATAAGTGAAGAACATGGATGAAAGTAACAAGTAACTATGATATCTTGTCCTCATTTTGCAATTTTTTGCTTTTTTTTCTCAATGGATGATTTGTGGATATTCACTTCCTGTCGAGTTTTGCTCTCATTTCTTGCTTTCTTTTCTCACTTTTCAACATTTACCATCTTGATTCTTTAAATGAGTTCAAAGAGTCATTACTTGGGCTGACCTTGAGATTTAAAAGGACAATGGAAAGGTGCAGCCCTTCTTTTAATATATATATATTTTAATAAAAGCAAACAGCAAAGCACATCTGGATGAGGGCTGTCGTAGGGACAACCTTGTTATTCCATTGTTATTGAACACACACATTCAACATTTGCTGTGGTTGAGAAAAAAAGCATAAGTGAATCTTTGAAGTGAATACTGGTTGAGCTTTCTTTGGCATCGCTGATTTTTTTTCTAATAGCTCTGAATCAGACCTGCACAACGTTCAGGAGGAAAACCATTCCTGTTTGCAGAACTGCTTCAGCTCAGATTCACACGTAGGATTTCTGATGTAAATGGCTCCTTTAAGGTCATTCCACAGCATCTCTCCGGGGTTAAGGCCTGATCTTTCACTGGACACACGTGTGATGGGTTTACTTTCGTGCTTAGGGTCACTGTCCCGCCGCGTCACCCAGCTTCTATTCAACCTCAGTTAGCGCAGAGTCTTCCTGACTCATCACTTTCAGAGGTCTCTCGATCGCATGTCTTCAGAAGTATTTCCTATAGGGAATCATGGTTCATACCAGCAAAGGCTGTTATAAGGAGCAGATTTAAATGTTGGAGTATCTTTTATCAATTAAAGAAGCTCTACAGCACGACTCCAAAAGCATTTCGTTAGCTGGATTTCGGGTATGCAGTCTATCAACTCCAATTAACTCTCACTCAGTACTCTATGGCTTCACGTTCTTTCTCCGTCAGCACAGTGGGTCGCACTCTTTTTCTATATTATCAGCTTAAATACATTGTATGTTTGTCTGTTGTGTGATTAAAATTAATTTAGATCAGTTCTATCTTCATCTAACCCCCAGAACTGATCACAGTTTTTGCAAATTGATGCATAAAAGCTTTATTTTTTTTTTCTTGCTACTGTAGTGCCATAATCCATTAAATCAGAGTTTAGATTCATCTGTCAAATCAAGTTACAGAAGAAAGCACAATGGGCGTGAACATAATTTGAGAAAAAGGAAAACAAGGGAAATGAAGTTGGTTTCGTGAAGAGAAGTATATACTGTCACTTGTAATTTCTTGCAGTCAGGATATTTGAACAGTGATCATTTTCTGCAACCTTTTCCAGAAACAGTCAACTAACTCTCACGGATTAATGTCAGGAGAAAACACGATATTCAGTAAATAACCAAAGAGTCCTCTCATATCAGATTACCCACCGCCTGAACTCACACATTGTCAGGATGTTGTCAGATTGATGTCATTAGAAACTATTGCTTCCAGGTGTTCTTCCAGGGTGAAACCAGAACGTGTATTTGCACAACGGCGACGAGTGGCTGCAGCCAGTATACGTCCATTTAGACCGGTGCACATCAAGAAGCTCGCCGGTATCAAAACAGTGTTTCAGACACTGTGCAATGATGTGTTTCCAGCACATGTCAGGCTTGAAGTCTTTGGGGTTTGCCAGATCGGCTCCAGATTGGTTCTTGGCTTCCGTGTGGATCGGAATGGCCTTGGCGAAACATGCAGTCCTGGTTTGTGGCTTCATCACTGTTCCTCTTGGGAGACTTATAATCTGATGTCCAAGAGAAGATTAGGTTTGACAACAGGAAGTATTCATTTTATGTGAAGAAAAAAAAAAAACAGTCTTGACTTTGGATTGCTTTAGCAGCTGTATCCTGGAGAAAAGCTGACCTAACTAAGATTTTATTTTATTTTTTTTTTGTATTTGTTAAAGCAACTCTAGATTGTTGCACATGACATTTAGATACAATATAAAAAATGTTTACCAAGCCTGCAACTGGCTTCATAAAATTCAGCTTGATTGTTTTTGTGTAATGTTCCATCTGACATCAGTGTACTTCCACCTTGGCTTTATCACCTGGAGGAGAATTAAGGTCAACGGTCAATCAAGGATTTCTATCCATTGTGGTGCAGACATGCATATATACCGAAAGTAAACAAAAAAAAACAACTAACCAGCAGCATCAGTTTGCAGCATCACGAAATATCAATTTATGAATTGCAAATGTGAGTCTAGTCCTCTTGTGTCCAGTCTGCTTCCAGTCCTAGATTAGAGGAAGAGGTGCATCCCTCACACGGTCTGTGATTCCCGCAGTCTGTCAATCATGCTGGAGGGGACTTAATCGATGACTGAAGCAGTAAATACAGCTGTGGATGAAGGTCTTGCCAAGGAAAATTCAGGCGCAGGATGACGTGGAGCTCATCCTGCTGATCATCGCGCGGGTCCTGCAGCTGATCATTAGTAAGCTTAGGTAGTAAAAGGCAGGGTCTTCTGCTCTGATTAAGGTCACATTTCATTTATTATTTTGAAAAGAAAGTATGTATACAGTGGGAAGAAAGCCTCTTTGTCGTCGTCCCATCGGTTATTCCCCCCCTAACGATTTAACTTCATTTAACAGCTCTTGTCCCCTGTAATGCTGTAGATTGAGGTGTTTGGCAAATTAAACGCTCTCAGAAATGTCTTTTCCCTGGAAAGCAGCAGCTTCCTCCGTGGTGTTCTGCAACAGACACGTCTGTTCCATGAATTCTGTATATTAGATTTATGAAAAGATGTTTTTTTTTCAGTTTCAGCGGTGTCCTCCAGCCTTTAGCTGTTACTTATGAGTTCTTTACATCACCGAGGACTCTGGGTCGTAACTTTGAGCTGCATTATTTCCAGGAAGACTGTAAACAGTACTCCACTGCCTCTAAGTATCGACAATTTGTCTGACTGTGGGACTGAGAGCTTCTGACCTTATTGAGGGCCTGTTTCCATCCCTCCGTGCCCCCCCCACCCCCGTAATCTGTGAACCAGTCGAACCTGCCAACCAGTGGCTGTTCCAAATCAACACTGTCATTTTCTTTCATCCGAGAGGCCGAGAACAAGATGGAGTGGGATTTATCCCCTCTTAGTTTGCTCATGGAGTGTCATCCTATCTCCATTAGGTCCCACTTCTCTGTCCTGGATGGCTTTTCTAATTCCCTGCGTGTTTTTTCTCCTGTGCAAATTTTACAGTGGCTGACTGTATTTGAAACAGCACTGGCCTCATGTGAGCCTCAACCAGGACACCCAGGTTGACGTTCTTGGTTTGGTCCTGTTTACTGAGCAGTCATTCATCAGAGACTGTTTCTGGGGGGAGTCTCTGAGTGCCGTCCCCACATCATGTCTATAAGCTCCTTTGTGGCTCTCTTGTACTCATCTTCCAGGGCAGCGCATGAGCTCTGATTGACATATAAATTCCTCCTCAACCTCCTTATCTTCCTCCAGTATGCCAAATGAATGCTGTATCGTCACATTGGAGCGTCTTTACCGGCTTATCAGTAATGGCTTGTCAGCTTGTGGTGTTCTCCCAACTGATATATTAGGTGTCCCCTGCAAAGCTTGGAAAGCGTGAATGAAAAACAAGGATGCTGTCTGGATTTAAAAGCTTAGCACCACCACTGCCATCACCTCCTCATTTTTTTTCCTTCCGTTCTGTCCTCTATTGCTATTTGCTCTTTTATTTTCACTTTCTCGCGTGCTCCCTACTCGTCGCCAGCGTTATCTTTTCTCCTCGGTAACCACCTATGATAAGGGACAAGTAAAGCACTAATGCATATTTATGTACTGAGGACCCCCTGGTACATATCCCTCCCCAACCCCTGCTGATTTCTGGCATCCAGACTAGTTTGCCAGAGACATCGTATTCTCTAACAAAAACAAGCCAGCTACCAAGCCTCTCACAACCTTCGCTTTTTTTTTTTTTTTTTTTTTTCTCCCTTTTCCTTTTTTTTTTTTGTGGATGGTAAAAATGGATCAGCTTAATGTTTCGACACAAGTGATCATCAGTCCTTATCTTTTTAATGAAATTAGATTAAGTGCACCTGGGAAAGAGCTGAGAAAGCAGAATGCCTCACCAGCTCCTTTAATCTAAAACCAATTTGCCAGTAATATTCCTTTGCCCCCAGCTTGGGATTCATCTGCCCAGATTCAAAATGGAGGAGGAAGGAGATGAGACCAGAGCTGACTGGTTGCATTCAGCTCCCCACAGGCGCTGTGAAATTAGAACTGACACCAGCAACACAGGCCTTAATATGGAGATGTCATTTTTCTCCTCTTGCTTTTGTCTTCTCCTCTCTCTCTTTCCCTCTCGCCTCCCCCCCCTTTTTTTTTTTCTTTTTTTTAACTCTTTCACGTCCTCCTATAAATCTTGGCAACAGATGTCCCTGTGCAGTGCATTGTGGGCAAAAGCTGCCATATTGTCACGCCACGGGCAACAACAACAACAATAATGGCAGCATGCCATGCCGTTCCTTGTACTGCCACAGCTAAACCTGCTTACGGTAGTTTAGATACGTTTAAAGTCAGGTTAAGAGGAAGTGGGTTGTACGGAGAGGTTGTCTTGTAAAAATGAACATTAAGAGTGGCTGTGTGACCCATAAAAGCTTTACCTCCTCTGATGTTTCCTGTATATCGGGGCTGGTGTCATTATCTATAGAGGCAGACATTATTTGCAAATATAAGTCTGTGGAAGCTCCCATTCGGCTCTCAAATGGCTGGGTAAATGACATGGAAATGTGTAAGCCTCAAATCTGAGGAAACACTCATTCAAATAAAGTGCTTGCTTTAGCACGTACTGTTAGGGTTTTGGCACGCTGAGGATACCGTAACGTCTCATTCTTGCTTGGTAATGCTTTGTCTGAACTTATACTTTCTTAGCTTTTATTCCTTGTATGTATATATATATATGTGTTTATGTACCTTGTTGGTGATGTGAACAATCGGTGCAATGCAGCATCATTGTAAAGGTGGAGCATATGATGCAACGAACATCTACCGGAAAGCCATGATTTTAAAAGTGTACAACCAACAAGCTCAGCCTCTCCATACGTCAGGAACCGGCCTCTGGCAGCATGCTCCCAGAATACAGGAAGGAATGGACGGGCAGAACCAGCTACCTGCCGTAGGTCATGGGCGCGATGCATTCTAGCCTATGTTTGACAAAGTGGACTGGTAAGCTGATTACAGTGCAGGGATGAACACAGTTTTCCTCAGATTTCATCGGACTGGCAGCCCGGTGCAGTATGTGAAGTATAAAAGGACATTTGACCTGTCCACCAGAAGTGCAGCATCACGGTTCAGTCCTTCGTGCCCTCAGTTTTTCCACCCGCGGTGGTGAAGTGTATGGCCTTGCTACCTGCTGATGTTACCACGGTCAGCTAAAGGCGGCTCCTCCTCCTCCTCCATGAGACGAGTGCTTGTAACTTCCATGGAAACAAGGAGAGAGTGATTGGCAGAAAGAGCAATATAATCATTTCTCTCAGCCCAAGTAAAATAATGAGGTGTATTTTATACAATGTCTTCTTTTTTTTTTTTTTTTTTTTTTTAACCACATGATATGGTGACTCACACCTGTCAGCCTCCGTGTGATGTCATGTTTCCAAACTCTAGAAAAAAACATCATTTAGTTTGAAGGATTAATCATCCCTCCTAACTCCATCAATGTTTGGATATGAAGGCTGAGAAAGAAAAAAGAAAACAAAAGACTTCTAGCTCAAATAAAAGTTTTATCCTTCAGCTGGTCTTATGACATTCACCCTGTCCAGATTATTACAGTGAACCTGGAAACACTTACCTCTTTTTTTTTTTTTTTTTTATATTGGGCCATTTGCAACATGGTCTCATTTATGGTCAGCTGCAGCTCGTGTGTGCTCAACTGGCTAATGTGTGTGTGTCTCCTCTTTTTTTCTTTTTGTGGTTGTCAAGAGGTGCATCTGTTGTACATTTAGAGCACAAGCATGTGGTGATCAGGGAGCCCATTTGGACTTGCCTCTGAAGTGAAGAAAGGCGCCCTCAGTCTCAGCAGTGTGTGTGTGTGTATATGTGTGTGTTTTGTGTACAAGCTCGGAGGCAAGTAAGTATAAGGCCATGCTCAGCAGTGAAAACCAGCCCCAGTGCATGTTGGGAAGAAGAGGCGTGATGACAGAGAAGGACTTGGAGCTTGTGCAGGGCCCGCCGGCAGACATAGCCAACTGACATCAGCAAAGACAGCTTGTCAGGAGCAATGCTTGTCATGCTCCAACGTAGTGACAGTCAGCGTGGCCGTGGCAACATTGATGTGGCATACAGTACCCCGGTCCAGATTCGCTTTTAAAGGTTAGCGCTGATGTTGGCAGATGAAAATAGAAGGACTGCGGCAAGCAAAAACATGCCAGGCATTCAGACCAAGAGGGCTGTGAAAACACAACATGGCATCAACACTGTTATCTTCTTTCACTTTCTTCTTTTGGTCTTCAGGGAGACTGTTTTAGTGTTGACAGAGCGTCTCAACAGAGCATCTTTGTTCTGTTAAACACAGACTCTAGCCCTCTGTCTTTAAACCTCCCAACCTCCCCCACCTGGCGTCCACATGTGTGGACGTCACTTTTGGATTGTCTATAAACCTTAATTATGCTTAACAGGGGCCCATTGTCCTCATACAAGGACGACAACATAGTCCACATCAGACGGAACAAGCTGCGAGGTTTCACAACACCTGTGGTGCCTCAATGCGTTTACATTGGTAAAGGCATCAAGACCGTGTATCCACTACACTGACCTGGTAATGCGGCTGTGGAATATTTATGACTTGGAAAATAATGATCAGAGTGCCATGAATTATTTTTGAATTATTGTTATATTTTATGGTGCAGACCTTTAGTAGTTTTAATAAAAATGCACATCTGTTGTAAAGGTAAATGTTTGGCCAATAAAAAAAACCGACACCCACTTTACATTATAGTCAGTTTTTGTTTTTTTCATCAGTAGTGTAACGTCACCTTTCTTTTCAAAATAATCCAATTCCCAAACTGCAGATAATATTTACGCATTATGCACTGCAATGCGTTGAGGAATCTAAACGGACTTATTCCACGCTTAATGTATGCCCACTGCTCTCACAGTCAGCTTAACGTTCAATGTTTTTCAGATGGCCTGTGTTAGAATACCAATCCAATAACTATATACATTTTTCCACATTAGTAATAAAAAAGTAAAATTGATTCCATATTGGGTGTAGATGTTCTGTGAAAAGAGAAAAAAAATACACAAATGTTTTTGTTTTTTTTGGGTTTTTTTTTTTTATGTTCGTGGATGTAAGATTTGACCGTTTCTGATCGTGCATAAACACAGTGCCTAAGTGGGTTTTTATTCAATAAACATGGCTGGAATGTAATTACTTACACATTTCTTCTGGATGGAAATCCAAGACAGGCCTTGAATGCATTTAGAGTTGGCACACCAAGACTTGTCTGTCCCTGCTTTGGCTTGTATGCAGAAGACTTCTTAATGCAAGAGGACTTGCTTTTACTCCACAACAAAGGGCATGTGCAATCAGGGATAAATATAGAATTCCCTTGTTGTTATTAGGAACTATGCCATCATGGATAATATTCCCCTGAAGAAGTGTTGTTTCCTCTTTGGTCGGGACTACATTAGTAAAGGGAGTTTCAGGTTCACCGTGGTTATGAAAAGATTGTTTAGAGAGCTTCAATTCCCTTTTCAGACAAAGAGACCAGTCAGCTATATGTACCCGCTATATTTTTCATCGAAACACACATTAATCAAAGTCACAGGCCATAGTTTTTTTTTTCTTCTGTCTCCAATTACCAGAGATTCCCCACTGAGGCCAAATTTTAAAACTTTCATGGGGAGGATCATCACTTGTGCTTATAATGGTGATGATGGACCATAAAGGAAGCGAGCAATGTGCATATCTCCCACCCAGTGAGACAAACATAGTCCATCTCTCTTTAGCTAACCACTTAAAAACCTCCAAGTCAATCTAAACATTCACATGCCTGTGGACATGCTGGCAACTCCCAGACCTCAAGCGGTGTGGGTCCTCGCTTCACTTATGCTCTGCAGGGAACTTTCCATGGGCAAATGTATATGTGATGTGGAAAGATAAGAACCACGGAAAGTACACTGAGATGTGGCCTAAACACCGTCGGGGGGGGCCAGCTGCCTTCAATTAAACCAGAAACCCCATCCACAGCAGTTCTTAATGCACAAAACCAGCCGGCTTTGATCTCCGGGATTTAACAAGGATTTTTAGGCCTAGGGGGCAGAAGGAAGGATGCCTGTCACTCATGTCCATTTACCAGTTTTTTTTTTCCTCTCTCCCCAACATTTTGGTTAGGTTTAATTAGTGGGCACACCTGGCCTCTCTCCCAGATTAACTGTGGAACATTAACTGTCATCATTTCAATGGGCACTGAAGACCATTTCTTAATCATAGGTGGCACACTGGCACGACTGGCAGCTGATATGCTTGTCCATTTCAGCCTGACACACAGAAAAGGTGTAACAGCTCCTGGGTATGTATGAGGTTTGGAGCCCGAGTCAGAGACCAGCAATAAAACGGTGCCCCTGCCAGGCACCTCAGTCGCAGGCAGTGTGGGCATCCATTAAATTAATTTGACTTCATTAGCCCAGACCTGCTGGGCCCCGGGTGCCCACGGAGATGCCAGTAGGTGGGAGGAAGGGGGGTGAGTGGTGTTTGACTGGCATCAGCCTCTGTGCTCTGAGGAGAGTGAACACATGGCACTGACAGGCTGAATATGGCCCCAGTTCTTACCCCTGGATGGCTGCCAAACACAGGCAACATGCGTCATTGGCTTTAGGGGAGCTCAATCAACACCCGGCCGGGGCATTAACGCCGTGTGCGTCGCGCCACATCAGTGAGGAGGATTGCTTGACAGCCTGCTAATCAAGCATGTGCACACAGTGAATGTGTCTAAACACAAAGGCAGTGATTCCCGCCTTTGACCAAGTCCTGAGTTTACAGACAAAAACTGCAATATTTTGTTCATTTTTGATTTCTTCACGCTCGGCATGCAGATGACTGCGGCGTTGCTGTTGTTGCCTGCACGCCATCATTCAGTCCTACAGTGATACAAGGTTTGAACACACTTCACGTTTTCATTGGCAAATAGTTTGTACTGGAACAATACGTTTTAATTCCTAATGGGACTGATGGAGAGATGAATATTCCTGCTCAAGCTAATAGAGGAAGCAAATTGCTGCATTTAACTTGAAAATGTACTTCAATCAGTGATGTTGGGTTTGGATCTTGAAAATGTTTTACCCCAGCTGTACACGTTTACATGCTTTGCCTCGGAGCACTTTAGCAGCTCTTGTCACCTGCAACCCCAAGCCTCCAGTATAACCTCCAGGCAACCGCTGCAGCTTCTTAAGATGACCCCGGCTCTGCTGGGAGTGGCGCACCTGATAAATGCATTAGCATTAAATAAAGAAATAAATAAATAAGGGGCAACATTAAGTCCAGATAGGACTGGAAGGTAGCCTGAGGGTGGTAAATGTTCTGCCTAACAGCAGCGAGCGCTTTGATCAGAGGGCCTCGTCTGAAGATCGCTTCCACATCTGCACACAGGGAACGAGCTGTAAACTGCCAAGAAGCATTTTAATGACAGTTGGATTATAAAATGAAAGAGGGCTCCAGATGGCAGGCAGTGCTGGGGCTGCGGTTCTTCGGGGGGGAGGGAGGCTGTTTAAACTGCTTTTTTTTATTGAAAAAATATGGGGTGAAAAATTGTGCAAGGCTTATTAGGCGTCCCACTGTGATGTTGCTCAGCTGGCCAAGCTGTTCACTGCGGCCTCCGTCCAAATGTGCCGCCATAAATTTATTTTTTTTTCTTTGCACTAACTTTAAGAACGCTGCTTGTTAAAGTCACCCAATCCCCCTTACACCATGTTTGTCTAAGACTTGCTTTTGTCCTTTGTTTGTAGAATGGCATGATAAAAGCAGCGTTAGTAGCTCAACATAGACTGAGAAGCTTGTGTGCAGCGGATGAGTTGGGGGGGGGGGGGGTGCAGTGTTCTTACAAAGCGTCCTCATTATCATCTGGCAAGAACAAGAGCTTTGCCCTTAAACAATTTAATTCCTTCATGATTTCATTAGCTTTGTTCTCCCGGTGACGAAAAGAAGCCGACTTTATTAATTCAGTACGCTGTGGTTGTGCTTTCACCACTCACGCTCGGTGCTAGACGTTGACATTTAGCAAGTGCTCATTGTTGTGGTCACAAAGGAGAAATGCTTGTGAATCGAGTTAAATCCCTAACTATAGCATTAGTAATTTGTATCAGAATTTCATCAGCGGAAGGAGTCGGAGAAAGCATGCCGAGTGAGGAGATTCCTTAGGTGAATATGCAGAAGGGGGGTTGGTTTTGACGTTGTCACCTTTTAAATAAGTGTCCCACAGTTAATATTGCTCCATATACGTCTTTGATCAGTAGATCCAATTGAATTATCTTGAAATGTGAGCATAACGATTGAAAGAGCGGATATGCAGGGTATAAATAACAGGAATCGGTGCAGCCATCCAGTGAAATCTATACATATTTCTGCTGTGATTTCCGATTAGCAGAGTGGCCTCTTTGTAGCTGAAATGTGTTGGTAGCTTCCTGCCACTGTTCATTTGAAATCCATTAGTGCGGTTGACAGAAATGTTGTCGTAATTCCTTCGTTAAAAAAAAAAAAAAAAAAAAAAAACCCGCCACATCCATTCTTTCCCTACATCCCAAAAGCAGTAAGCGCCAATTTATGCTCCATAAGTAACACTTAGGCCAAGCCCAAAGCACCTGCCCCCCTCCCCCGCCACACACGCACACACACACACACACCCTTTGAATCAAACACAATTACTGTCAACATCACATCATATTACAAATGTTGGTTTGCTCGTTTGTCTTGTTATGTGACTTGAAAACTGCCATCTTCCACCAGTGGAAGGTCCCCTCCCATCTGTTCTCCTACTTGTGCCCACCCTCATGAGCCTATATTCAGGCACACACGTGATCCACCCCGCCACCCCACCACCCCACCACCCCCACACGCGCGCGCACACACACACACACCAAGTGCAGACAAGAGAAGTGACGGGCAGCCGACAGCCTAATGGACTAATTTGTAACAGCGAATGAAGGGAGAAAAAAAAAACTGCGTTGTTGAACATGTTTGTAGTTTGACGGAGAGTGGCAGCTCTGAGCCAGACCATGGCACTTCAACCACAATTTTTTCCCTCCCTGTTTCCCATCTTCCCATCTCCCTTCTTTCTTTCTTCTGCTCTGTGGAGAATAGTCATAAAAAAAAAAGGTGATGGCTGAGATTTTTTTCGGCACATTTTGCTGCTCATAACTCCTGGCTCTGTCATTTTTCTTTTCTTTACTTTCCACCTACTCCCCCTTTTTCCTACCTCCCCTCTTTCTCTACCTTAACATGGATCCCCGAGGACAGGATAGGAAAAGTATCTCAGTGCATTCAGATGCGTTTGAAGTGCAGGACAGATGGGGGGCTCGGGGGACTGTAAAAAATGAATCGAGGCAAGTAATAGGAGAGCTGTTTTGAATCCTCGCCCCCATAAGTTATTTATCAGGGGCCCTTAGTGGTAGAAGAAGACTTCAGAGTGCTCTCTTAATGTAGCATCTGATGACTCGTAGGGGGACTGTTCCAGGAAGCACTGTTGTAAAACAGGAGGAGAACATTAGCAGAGAAGACTCTCAGGAGCCCAGAATAAAAGGAGGACAACACAGAGGGCAGCTTTTCCCCAGCATGCAACAGAGGTCAGGGAAGAAAGGTGTACGAGAAGACGTCTCAGAGCCGTTCACCAGCAGGTGATATCTCATGGTGTACAGAACAAAATGTTCCAGATGATTCCTACCAGATGTGGCACATTCGAGTAGACTAAATTGGACTTCAGATGATTGTGAAAGGGGAGCAGAACCAAGCGAATAGGAGGCAATGACCTCTGCGCATTTCAGCTGTCAGAGTTTGGTCAGCACTCGTTTTTTTACACTGCCGGATGGAATTTTTATAATTGATTTCCTAGTTTTATTTATCCGGTTTATAATTACATTTAAAATCACAGGTTGAGGTGCTAATGTTAACTCAGAAGGAAGTACTGAATTGGGGGCAGTCATCTAGACTTATAGACGCATAAACACCGTCTTTGGACCACAGACTTGGAAAATATGGGATTTAAAAATAAATAAATGAAGCTTTTTAAAAAATATTCTATTCTTTTTTTTTGTTTGTTTGTTTCCTGCGGTTTTAATGGAATGCCTGTGACACGCTATTGTCAAAATACCACCGGGATACAGTACAAAAGCTCTATTTTCAATTGTGTCTTGACACCTTTGTTTACAGCAGCTGGTTTTAGAGGAGGGAATGAATCACCCGACGCCACTTCCCTGTCTGCTGTTGCGAGGGTTGTCTTTTTTTTTAATTTTTTTTTTATTGGTCATACACTTTTGTGCGATCATTCTAACAAAAATTTGGCAAATTAATTGTGCTCAAACCTTGAAGCACGTCATCCCTGTGTGGAAGAGTATATACATCACCTAACTTGAGAGCTTAATGTAGCTACTCTTAATACAGCATTAGACAACATTAGACAAAATACAGGTAGAGCTGTGTTATCTTCCCACATGTGAGGTAAAGGGAATCCAGATGTGAATCCAATCCACCAAAGTGGTTTGTTCAAATAATCCAAATACAGAACAACCTCATGAATCGGCGGCATCTTCGGTGATGTTGTCCGTCCACTCGGACTGAAGCATTACCGGTCTGAACTGTCGTCACTTTGGATGCATTGCGTGCATCGAAACCTGAGAAAAAGAAAACTGTTGTGGCTTTGACACAAGTGTTCAGCCTTGGTAGTTAGTCAACAGACCAGAAGCAGGCAAAATAGAGAGGGCGAGTTGATTATTGCCATCAATATGACCAGACTTTGAGAGCATATTGTGACCATAAACCTCAGAAATAACGCCTGCAGGAAAGTGGTGGAGATGTTGGGTGCATCTGGTGTGCACGTTGTTGACGTGGGCCACTTTACTATATTGCATGGTAATTAGCAGCCATTCTTACTCAGAGGCATTATCCACATAAACATGGGACATAAAGTCAAAATTATTGCAGAAGGACTGTGTCAAAGCTGTTTCAAACGCAGCAAACACCTGGCTTTCTTGTGTACCTTCGGGGAAGAAATTAGAAGCATTGCTTATTGAAGCATTTATGAGAAGCGTTAGGCAAACCCTTTGTCAAATTTGTCCGCAACGCTCCCGTGAGTCTACAGTAATAACAATGGCTCAACTGAAAATAATGAAACATCAGAGTGTCTAAGGAACAAATACATACGATATATTAAGCCATTAATTTTACATGGCTAAACATACAAATATCAACTACAAATCCAAGCTATAACTTGATTTGTTAATTTCCAGTTGAATGACACCTCATTTTGAGAGATGTCGGCTCAGCACCAAACTGCATCACATCCGCTAATGATGAGAAATAAAAATGCAGGTCTCATCACATTCAGCATATTCCACCAATATTAGTCCAAACCAACTGGAGTAGTTTCTGATCACAGGAGATTAATTGGCCTCTGAACTGCTAATTGCTCTCTGAGGACCTCCACTGTGGCTGTGTCTCGGAGCATCTGTCAGTAGACATATTCCTTGACACAGCTCAGACCCTGGCCTCGGCCTCAAAGTCGGGCTCACCGCCAGAAGCCATTGTCCTCTGGTGTCCTTCTACCATGCTGCGGTGAGGTGTGAAAAAAACATTGTCTTTGTGCATCGCGTTCTTGTCAGACTGATATCTTGATGAAACTGGATTTTCCCGTGTGGGGATGTAGAGCTCATGCCTATATGATCAAAGTAAGATTTAGCACGAGAATTGCATTTTACAGTCCAATATCATAAACGGTTGTGCTGATATGGACACAGAATTAAAAAATAAGAAAAAAACAGATGCAATAATTGATATATTACATTTGACCTGTATTTATTTTATACATTTTGCATTTTAAAAAAGATGGAGCAAGATAGGTTTTACCACTTTGCCATGTTGGCATTTCTTGAAGTGTGTTATAAAAAGGTATTTTACTCGTTATTTTGTTCCAGTCTTCCTGTAAGCACCACTTCAGCTGTCTGAAAGTACAGTTGTTATTGATGGGGGTTTTTTTTCTTTCTTTCTTTTTTCACATTTTCCACACGTTCTATCATTCTGTCGGGTACAGTTCAGGACTGCAGGCCAGTCCAGTACCTGGACCTTGTTCCCCAGCTGTGCCTTTGTAATGCATGCTGAATGAGATTTTGCATTGTCTTGTTGAAAAATGCATGGAGGTTCTAAGGAAAGATGTGGCCTTAAAGGTACTGTAGTAATATAAATGCACTTCTGTGCCATCACAGAAGTATAAATTACCTTTGGCAAGGGTGCTGACCATGATAGGTCCTGGCTTCTGGCCTCATAGCTGAAGAGTCGTCTTTGGATCAGCTCATACAATGTTCATTTCTTCCAAAAAAAGATAGTGAATTCTCATTAATATGAAAACATTAGAGGTTTTGGTTATGTGATGGTCCAAACCCAGATGCATCTTGTTGTTGTTTGTTTCACAATAGTGTAGCCAAATCACTGAAACATTGTGTGGAAAACTAAGTGCACCCATGCTGCTTCCAAAAGTGCAAAATCATCTCTGATCTCTCCACTAGGTTCAACTTGGTCGGACTGTGATAAAAACAAAAAGATCCAAAAGTTACATCCCAACAGACTTCATTTAACATGTTAAATGTTAATGTTCTAGACCAATTGATCTATAACGAAGCGATAAGCGCAGTGATGGTGTTCTGATAGTGTGGGCTTCTTTTGCAGCCACGTGACCTGTTCTTCCAGCAGTCGTGAGGTAGATTAACTCTGTAATCCAAGGTATTCTTGAGTGAAATGTGAAGCAACATGTCCAGCAGCTATATCTACACTAAAACGGGCTCATACAACAGGACAATGATCCCTGATACACCAGCGAATCAGCAACTGGATGGCTGAAAAAAGACCCAAGATATTCCAATGACCCAGTCAAAGTCCACTAACTGAAATGTGATAAGACCTTAGGAGAACTGTGTATAAATAAATACCCACAAGCCCCGTTGAACTGAAGCAAAATTGTAAAAGAAGAGCAGCCTGAAATTCTCCACCATAAATTCAAAACATTGCTGCAAAAGGTAGTTCTCCAATCTATGGAGACATGGGTTGTGGGTTAGTTTTTCACAACCGCTCAAAGTACATAACATAAGACCCAGTTATTGTTATTATTATTGTATTATGCCCAGGTAAGTCAAACAATACAAGTGAAAGAGGCGTATTTTTCACTTGATTGTGGCACATGCATTGTGCGTGCGTGCGTGCGTGCGTGCGTGCGTGCGTGCGTGCGTGCGTGCGTGCGTGCGTGCGTGCGTGCGTGCGTGCGTGCGTGCGTGCGTGCGTGCGTGCGTGCGATGTGGTAGTGGTCATTTTGAAGCACTGACACATGGTGAAGCATTGGAATTGGCTGCAATTTGCATATCATTTCATGTTAGGCATATTAGATTAATGGCTTGTGATGAGTGTGATGAATACCAATTTGGTCTTAGATCATGTCACTGTTGAACACCAACAGCCTGCCAAACAGGCGCACGAGCAGCTCCGCAGCTCCGCAGCTAGACATTTTATAAGGTCAGCTAACTTCCAGGGCCAAATTCTTCCTGTACCTCATTCAGTCTAGCCCTGTGTAGCTTTATAGCTGGTGCTATTGCGGAGAAGGTTGGCTTCGCTGTTGGGCCCACCACAGAGGTTAACGCCAGCTCCATTTACCCCTACAGACAATAAAACCTGCTGATGGACTCAAACCAGCAGTGATAACGAAGCTGTGTCAGATGAAAATCATAAATGTTGTACTCTAACCTATCCCCCACTGGCCCCAATTTGACACCCAGCATGCCGCCCCCTGGTGTAGGCAGCTCTTGGGGCCACAAAGTGAAATGATGTTAATGTTGTGTGAAAAGGCTACAGAGACGGGGAGGAGAGCAATACATCATGCAGTGTTTTAATGGCTGCAGAGGCTGTTATGGCTCATTCCAGCAGATCCAGTAGCGTAACATGGTATTGCTTTCGAGTGTTTGACACTCTCATTGTGGTCGGTTTGGGTTACGTCTGTATAAAATGAACTGAAGTTAAAAGAGTGGTGAATTGTCAGTTTCTGGTACCTGGTTGGAATTGGTGTCGTGTTAGAGAGAGAAAACCTTCATTAGATATTGAACTAAATGAAATAGGAAAATATGATCGTATTAAAATTCACAGTCCGTTTATGTCAATTGTTGTATACAGAAGGCACATGTGTACGTGTGTGTTTGCTGTCAAAAACACTGCACTGCACAATATAAAATTGAATATAAATTATCCATATTATCATATTATGTTTATTTCAGTCTTTTGTTGGGTTGTTTTTTTTTTGTTTTGTTTTTTTAGATTCTAGGGCTCTTTGTTATCTTTTTAATGAAAGTGGTCAGACACGAAATGGGAGGAGAGAGACAAGGCGAGAGAATACACATCAAAGGGCCACATGCCAAAACTCAAACCTGGGCTGGCTGCACGAAGACTATAGTTTCCATAAATGGAGGCGGCTACACAACCTAGTGAGCTGTCTGGTGCTCCTTCAGCCATCTAATAGGAACTTCTGGTGCCTCTGTTGCAGCTTTCCACCCACCATAACTCCAAAGGTCTGTCATTACCTCAGAACGCCAAAGAGGATCCCGAAGAGAGGTTCTTACTGAAAGAGATTTGACTCAAGTGTTTTCTTAATGGTCGAGTGTCTGGAGCAATGCTAGTGACTCATGAAGGTGCCCGTCAGATGTTTTTGGTGTGGCAACACATTATCAAAGCTATGTTTGCCTCGGTACATGTTCAAACAAAAGTCAGACTTTGAATACAAATGTGGATAGTAGGACAAATTGACAACAAAGATTACAGCTGGACTTGTGTGTGTGTGTGTGTGTGTGTGTGTGTGTGTGTGTGTGTGTGTGTATATATATATATATATATATATATATATATATATATATATATGGATGGATGAATGGCTACTTCTGACTCTGCACAGTCTGAACGTCTGCTTGCTTGAAAAATGACAGGTGATGAGCATCGATTGGAGAATGTGACCATACGAGGAAACTCTGCCCTCCCGTGACATCACAGACGGTCCATGTCAGAAAAAAACAATAAAGTGTTCACAGCACCCTAAAGTCAGAGTATTTACTTCACATGAATACCTACACAGATGATTTTGTGAGCCTCCAGTCTGAGAAGTTATTTTATCATAATAATTTTGCAGATAAGTTAGAAAATGCAGAAAAGTATAATGCGGCCACTTTAAGGGATATTTTTCCCGGTTGGTCCTAATGGCCACAGACTTATAAATATCCGCCATCTTCTCAGCAACATAGCCATTTTGAACTACAATAAGATGGTGCTACTGCACCAGCCAGTGTATGGGTCTCACTAGAGCAGTAAGGCTCGACTGTGGATTCAAATATACAGTGATACTTTCATTTCTTTATTAAACTGCGGTAGCCAATGAATCCATTTTACATGCAATTCTAAATGCGGTGTTAAACCATTCTTTATTTGGAAATGTTGCACTTACGAGTGTGAATGTGTATATGTGTGACTTTGTACGTTCTCCTGAGAGTGGATGGCTGGCTCGGGGGTGTGCATGGAGGAGGTGAGAGGGTGTCCAGAGGGACCTGTTTGATTGATGTGTTTTGGGGTGGAGGAGGTGTGTGGTGCGTGGCGGCGTTGTAGGATGAGGAAGGGATGGGAGCTTGATGGGACTCCGCTCGGAGCGGGAGGTGCAGCTCGTGAGTGGGGGAGGAGGGAGCTTGAACAAGCTTTAGATTGTTAGTGACAGGCAGATACTTCAACACTTAAAGTAGAAGGTTTGATTTAATCACAGAGCTGTCATTTGTTATTTGTCTGGCTTGCTCCACCGGGGCCACGGCTGATCAACTGCCTGGTCCCAAGAGAGCCCCTTTTCCCCATGTAATGTCTAAATCCCCTGCACAAATTACAGCCTGATCCTTCCATCCCCACTCCCTCCCACTCCCTTATGCTTCACTCCTGCCATGTTAAGAGATGAGGGCCAGAGTGGGGGATTCACAAAGAGAGGGAAGCAGGTCTGCAAGATGTGAGCAGTGGAAGGAGATGGGTACGGGATTGACAGAGGGAGATGGAAAGGCCTGAGGGCCACTAAGCATCATTAATAGGACTGTCAGGGAGGTTGCTTGTTGGTTATCTTCTTATAAATAACAGATGAGCTCCTCCCTCCTCGCCCATTCTTGTTCATTAATAATGCCTGTTGTGGCTATTTTGTTGCATTGCACTTTGAAGGACAGAGAGACATAGAGATGAAGACATTATTAAAGGAGATGTAGGGAAAGACTGACGTCACATTCCTGCTCCCTCTCGTAACCTGACAGGACAGCTTCCAAATGAACTCCAGTGCCACAAAAAAGACTTGGTTAATCCAAGAACCAGATCCAGGATCAATCACTGAGATTTTTTTATTGCAACATCATGTTTTATTTATATATATATATATATATCTTTGTTTGACATGGTTTATCGTCTGTCCGCAGTAAGTTACATTGCTGAAGTGGGTTTAAGTTATGTTGGGTTATTCCTTTCTATAAGTGGCAGTTTTGGCTGGGAAGATTGTGGCTCCATCGTGTTTTTATTCACTGCATGCACCAGCTCAGACACCAGTCTTCAGAGTATTAAAACTGAGCAGGTTTCACGTCACTTTTGAATAATACACAGGTTCTCCCAAACAATGCACTACGGAAGTTAAAGGGGCACCATAAATTTACTTTATGGTGCACTTAACAGGATTTTTTTCTCTCTCTCTCTTTTTTTTTTTTTTTTTTTTTTTTTTTTTTTTTAAACTTTGAATGGTCCTCTATGCTTTGTTTTTGACCCGCATATCTTCTCCCTTTGGTTATTTATAGATATCAAACACAGTCATGAATGTAGCAAAGGGGTGAGAATAGCAGGAGGCCAGCTGCAATAAAGCCATGATGTATGATTTTATTCATTCTTTCTTCCTGTTCTTGATTAGGGGCCTTTAAACTGTGATCGACTGACCCCAGACCAGCCTCAAATCAAAGGCAGATAATACATGTGCTGAGTGAAAGGGAAACACATGGAAGCATTAGAGGCCTGTGGCTCTGAGGTGCACAGCCAGAGGTTGATTCACTCTGCACAGGCTAACTAGGGAACAGGATGAAGAGCGTGAGGTTCAGGGGCAATGGCTGCGGTGCACGCTGGCGGGTGAAAGCTGTCAAAGAGCGACGCATATATTTACTCTCTGTCAGTACACGTACAGCTTTAGACACAGATTATCTTGACCTGCAGGTTGACAGATAAAAAAGGTGCACGTTAAAACGAGTTTGCTGTGCTATCCTTCTTTAACATTTCACCGGATCCAAATGCCACATCACTCTCTGCTGAGCTTGTTCTTCTGCAGAAATCCCCTCCCCACGGTCTTAATCTTCTTGAGATGAGTCTTCAAAAGATGAGCATTTCATGATGCCTTTCTAAGGAAGTTAGATCTGTTCCCCATACTCAGGGGATTGTTTTTTTGGATTTTTTTTTGTCTCCATCTCTTTTCTGCAGGGCTGCCAAAAGGAACATTCTGATATGCAATCTTTGGCTGGAGGAATGGCATACAGACAGACACATGTGCACAGTGCACATTTGTTTTCCTGCTCTTGACCTACAATCAACTGTAGAGCACGAGAGAGAGTGAAAGAAAGACTGCCTTCCAACAGATGGTTCTCCTTAAGGAGCTGGGATGAAACTCTTTGTGTTACAAGTGCTCTTTGGTCTTTTTTTTTTTTTTTTTTGTTTAGTTTTTTTTTTTTTTTTGTTGTTTTGAGACTCCAGTCGGCTCAGGCTCTCCTGCTGGGCTTCACTCCAACATACCAAAGCCAAATGAGTGCATAGACATGCACAGACGCACAAACACATGGGTGCATGATGTATTGTCTCACCTGTCTTCACACTTTGAGTTACTGTACAAACTGAGTTCCAGTCAAGGCTAACAAATTGTCCATGGAATTGACTTGAAATGAGACCGAGTTCTTCTTATTTGACGTATTGGATAGGAGCACCGGGACTATGAATTTTCCAAAATAATTCAATATGAGACTAAATGCATATTCTGCATGAAGATGCACAAAGCTGCGCCTGCATGTAGTTGAAAATAGCTTGTTCCATTCATGTGCAATAGAGCACTTATTAGCATATGTGATATCATAGACACCCGACTTCACCTTCTTCTCTTTTTGAAAGCAGCTCAAAGATGCGCCACCGAGTAACCCACTGTTGTTATTTTGGAGGCTTTAATGAATGATCACTGCACAGATTGTCGCCCAGCAGTATGTTACTACTGATATCTGGAGCCTCCAAGAGATTGATGTTGAATCTGAATAGGAAATGGAGTGCATGTCGCAGCCGAGGCATGCCTTAGAAGGAGGTGGGAAGAGTGTGTGTGTGTGTGTGTGTGTGTGTGTGTGTGTGTGTGTGTGTGTGTGTGTGTGTGGTGGGGGGGGGGGGGTTGCATCCAAGCCAGTGTGATGGCATCACTTCTCAAAGCGCACATGCTCGTGACAAGTATGCTGAAATCATCATTGATGTTATTTATTTTCAAATGCTCCCCGCTTGACAGGCGACATCTTGTTCGGCACGCATCCCAAGGGAGACCTCGGTGCTCAGCGTTCCTCTGCTCCATCACACGCAGACAGCCGCTCAGTGCTGACACCAAAGCAGTGGGACTCGCTAGAGACTTGCTCTGGAATTTGTCACAATCCTGTGCTGCACGAAGAAAGCACAAATGCACTCAGCTCCTTGTTTACACACACATCCCAAATTGTCGTGATACTTGTCTCCCACTTCAACATCTGCCACCACGCCAGAAAACAAATTGTTTTAAAAAAAAAATCTCCTTAATATTTCCTTTTTTGGGCTTGATAAATGTGAACAAAAGTTAAATCCGTGGAAAACGTGTGCAGCAAATGCAGCAGCACTGACTTCCTGTTTTTGTCTGATTGAGACGTGACGCACATTAACATGTCAAAACCTCAAGCACTCCCTTTATGATGTGATTTTTTTTTTCTTGTTATCTTGCGTAATCAAATGTTTTTCCAAATATAAAATGATGACCACTGCTAATCACGGGACTTTTCATGGCGCTGTCCTTGTTATCCTACTTTTTTTCAACAGTTGCATGAGGTTTTCTATGCCAGTTTTCAATGTAATCCATCACAGGCATCGTGCCGTTGGCTTCGAGTACAAAATTCCACCAAATCAGCCTTCCAGTGCTTCTTATCTCAGCGGAGCCAGCCTCAGTGTCTGTGTGCATGTACGTTTGCTCGCACACTTGTGTGTCTTCGGTAGCCCGGCTCATCCGTTCATGTGCACATGGCCTCATTATCAGTTGTTGCTGGAGCTCGGGGGACGTGGTGCAAATGAAGGAGCGAGCATGGCGGTGGGCAGGTAAACCAAGCTATGAGCCAACAGCAGAGCCCAGACACCCTCGGCACGGCTCCACTAAAGGAGTCCATTTGTCAAAAATGCGTCCACTAAGGCCGACAGGGAGTACATTATTGGCTGAGGCCCCTACAGGGATTGGTCTTCTGACTCCCAGCCACTCTCACTCGCCAGGCTGGCCGCCCAAGGTGCTTCCTGTCGTCAGCAGTGGCCAGCCCTCAGCCTGCACTCATTCGATTGGCTCATTAATAAAGCAGCCCCAACCCAAGAGCAGGGGACATGCTCCAGTGCTCTGGACATCGCTCTCTCCAGCTAATGGGACCAGCGGGGAGAGGTCTTTGTCTGCACCTGGCTCCCTCACATCCTTCAATGTGTCAGACAAGACAATGCAAGGAAGGATGGAGGGCTTTGACTGTGTAAAGCCTAGATCATGCTGTATGCGAGTTCGGGCTGGGGCTCAGTATTCACCATGGGCCTTAATGTGTCTTCAGTCTGGGCAAATGCCTGAGCATTCCCTCATTAATTCCACTTTGTTTCACTTGGCCAACCCTCCACAATTGTGCTTCCTCTTTAAATGATTATGGACTGTCTCGCATGTGTCAGCGCCATAAGACTTCCTCCACATTCTGCAGTGATTTCAAGCAACCATCCACGAACTCCTGTGCACCTTCCTACGCGATGTGTGGCTGTACCTCCACTCACTCCTGCCTAAATTGTAGTATTTTGAGGTTAATCCCCTCTCTTTGACACTCTCATAAAGTTGAACCTGATGTCGGTGTCACGGTTCAGCCGATTCACTTTTTAGCCTTCTGTAACCGCGATGTTGGTTTCTAATTTATAGCTTCATATTTGGCTGCTGTTAAACTGAAAGCTGTGAATCAGAAGCTGACTTCCTGGTGGTGACGCGTGCTACGATTGTGACATTTAGCCTTTGGAGTCATTACAATCTGCATTCAGTTAATTGTCTGATTTTTCATTTGTAGTTTATAGATTTTTTTTTTTTTTGTTTGTTTGTTTGTATGGGCCTAAATGAGGGTAAATGTTAACAAAGTTGGTGTATAAGGTGATTTGTGTCTACTTGTGTTTAAGAAACTACTTAGATTCTAACTATATTAGCTTGAATCAAACATGCTGGAAAAAAAAAAAAAAAACCTCTAGTGGTTGATGTGAATGTTGTTTAGGGCACCACAATTAGATGAAGCCAACCTTCAGCTGGAGGCTGGCTTTGAAGGTTAGTAGGGGCTAATTTATCTGATAAACAGCCAGTCCAACCCTGGGTTAAACTCTAAACCTCAACTAAGCGAACAGCAGTGAAATTGGCCACAAATGTTTATGTCAATGTGAATTTTGCTAGTTTTTTACTGTTTCTCTCATTCCATCTTCCTGTTTTCCATGCGGAGCCCTGAAAGAAGCTGCTCTGAACCACAGCTGGGCTCCTGAGGGAGAAACAAGAGTTTTGTTTGTGTTGTTGTAGGATGTAAATCTAACAAGAGAGGTGGAGATGGAGCACTAAGGCTTATGGATCCCTCAGGGGTCTTACTGAGCCCCTCACTAAATAAATCTGAATCGAAAATACATATGGAGCTGTAAACTGTTCGCATAAAGGAACGCTTGTTCTCCTCAAGGAGAGTCAAATTTACTGGCTCAACAGTCTTTTCTACTGGATCACACACATAGAGAAAACATGCAAAAGAGAGTCAGAGACAGTTAGTGTGCACAAAGTTCATTGACCAGAATGTTTTTGTGGTGAGGCCAAATCCCAGAGCTGTGAAGTAAAAAGTTAGACATCTGCATTATGCATTTGTCTGCTTTTCCTCACCTCTGAAATAAAACTAAGAAAGATATTTTGTTACTGCTGTCATTACAGATAGATAACCAATTCTTGTTTGGGTGCAGACAAAGACGAGAGGGTAAAATTGCATTATCTGTGCCATAATATTCCCAGACACAGCTTGCAGGGAGAGGTAGCTCTCCCCAATTATTAGCTTAAGGAAGCAGTCTGGAGATTTATGAATATCCCCAGTTGACTTAGAACGGCTCTAGTCACTTCCATATGTGACCCTGAGGCTGAGTGGTTGACAGGGCCCTTCCAGGCCGATTAGGCCTTGCCGAGAGGCCTGCCTTGTTGGCAGCTTGGGGCCAGGGGAGCATAGCCTCTTGAGCTCAATTGGTAAAGATCACAGATGCAGAGGCCCAATGAGGGCAGGCAGTTACTGGATTGCCACAGCCAGTGAGGCGCTCTTCCTTGACACTGGGTTTATTGTTACCCTCAGTCCCATGAAGAGGAAATAACAGAGGCGCCAATTAAAGCTTTAAGACATTAAATAAAAACCGTCTGTTGTTGCCTTTAAAACATCCCAGTTAATGCTTGTTTGTCTTTACGATGGAACCCTAGTCAGCTGCCATTACTCTGTTTTCAATTAAAGTGGGATGGAATGGTTTTGTGTTGAGATTTTTTTCCCTCCCCATCTAAAATCTTACCCTTGTTTTCCAGTTTGTGGCTTGATTGCTATATAAACATCCATTTTTATTGCAGAAATACATACTGTCGGAGGCAAAGTCGTTCAGATTTTGTGGGATTTGGAGGCGCAGCCATCAGCTCAACCCTGCGAACATCTGCAGGCTATAATAAGTACATCATTTCTAATGTGATTTTAAGGTGATTTTGCCAATCAGAATACATTTGCAAGGCAAAAAGCCTCCCTGATAAAGGTCTCATGATGAGCCATGAGACATCCTGATGTTTGGAGGTTTTGTTTAATGAATCAAGTCCTTTCAGGAATTCCAGGAATTTAAATGCTTTTCTCAATTTAAACAAGCTGAAACACAGAGAAGACTAAGGAGCTTTAAGTCAAAGGAAAACTTACATCCGTGCTGACGCATTTTAAAAACGCTCTTCACTTCTTGATTCGGTCAAACATTTTTTCTGTGGGTGCACATTCAGAGTATTTTTCTCCTTTGCGTATCTTATATTTCCAAAGCAGCGCAAGGTTGACGCACTTAACTTTGGCATTTCTATGTTGAATTAAAACATGGATGATGGACATGGCTGCAATTTTACAATTCTGATTATGAAACATAATTACTCAGATAAATGCCATTCATCCTGTTTAAACTCTGTATGTAGTGAAATTTTGTGGATCTGGACTTGGTGGCCATGCAGTAGTTTTTCACTGTGTCGAACGGAGACACGATCGAGACTCCTGCAGGAGGCCCACAAAGGCACAGTGGACCAAAGGAACTATAGACACATATGAAATGATGTCAGAGGCGCCCGGTTTCTGTCTCCGAAGCTGTACTGGTGTAATTAGTGACGAAAGCCCTTGCCCTTGCACTGGTCTTTTGTCAACCCCACCCCTATCCCCCACTGGGCTCTGACATGAGCAGGGCCGAAGCAGTTTACTTGGGGGAATGAAAGGATTGGTCATGTGGGGTATTCCCCAAGGGAGAACAAGGTTAGAAGTCATGACAGGCCTACAGCCAGATGAACGAGGTAGTTGTGATGCAAAGAGGCTTTTCTGGCATCATGACTGAGCTCCCTGCGAGTGAAGTGCCTAATCCATATTACATGCACAAAGCCTCCACAGATTAGCAGACATCCTCACAAAAATGAATTAAAACTTATCAACTTCATGGGAGGGGTGGGGGCATGAAAGTATACACTGAATAAAGGTTTTTTTTTTTCCAAGACTGCTGAGAAGACATTATCTTCAAAGGTTCCTTATAGGTTAAAATATTCAGGTTGAAAATCTTAACCTCTGATGTGGAAGCCATTAGTTTGGAGGACGTGGGTCTTCTGGCTAAGAATGTGTGATTTAGGGTACAAACCCACGCAACTGTCGGCTGAAATGGAAACCATCTGACTGGTATTAATGTCTTAACTCATTTACAGTGACCCTTTTCCAGGCGGGGTTTAGGTTTGAAAACTGGAAGAGCAGTAAAATGTGTTTCTTGTCTCACTGCTGCTTCCCAAAGTCGTCACATATGAACTCAATATAAAGTAATAACATGGCCTTAGGCATGGCCTCAGTTGGACAGCACTTTATATAATAATGAGATGTGATTGAATAAAGGCAATTTTCTGGTAATGTGCTATAAGTGGTTCAAATCTAATTTGAGTAATTTTCTTGTTCTCTTCATCACTAATTTGTGATTAGCTGTGTAATATTCCACAGGACTTCTCAAGCTTATTGTATAAAGTGGGTCTTCTTCGGTGAAATGCCAAAAAAAGAGCAAAGCAATGGTAATGGATGACGATAGGCACGATAAAGGCGGGGATTCGTTGGTAGTTGAAGTGCTGTCAGACATATTCGGGTCTAGTTCGCTTCCTCCTTCAGTTTCTGGTGTAGTGGTGTTGTTCACCTGACTGCAATTATGTGACTCGTGGTTTGTTTACCTTGAGTGCTTCTTGTAGACTGTTGAAGTTTTTTCGCCAGTTCGGTGAAGAGTGTAAACAGCTGGCCTCTTAGTCCCTAATTAGATTAGAAATACTGTTGGAAATTTTATTTTGGATGATAATGTGATACTCCTAACTTAATTTAAACTAATTACTTGCTGTTGATTTGTATTTTGCGCGGGGATTTTTTTTTTTTTTTTTTTTTTAATTTTTCACCATATTCCAATTTAATGAAGACTTTTTTTTTTTTTTTTCCTTTCTTTCTCTGCTCTGACACAAGTTGATATTAAATTACTCTGCTTCTCTCTGTGTCGTCTATGCCGCAGTCAGGAACGTTTGTGGAATCCATCATGAGGAAGTCATTTAAATCCGTTATTAAGGGAACAGACTGCACGCGCTGTAATAGGCTGAAAACATTTGGAATCACATTATGAAACTTGTCAACTCGCCTCTTAACTCGAGTCTTCCAAAACAGTCCCCCACAAGTCCAAAAAAACGGGCCAAGGTCACTGGTATCGAGAGGCTGGCGAACCTGCGGCGGATCCGCTCGTTTTTCCTCCTCTGAAGAAGGGCCCACACGCACAGAGGGGAAAGCACGATATTCCTCCTCCAAATCCCCTATGATGCTGAACTGTGAATCAACAAAACTTCGCAGGACGCGGTTGATCTGCCCACCACCATCTTAGCCTCGGTGCTGAGCGTGAGGGAAGCTGGCAGCCATTTTGTGTCCTTGTTTCCCCGAACGGCTCCTGTTAAAAGCAGCCGCCTGCGCATGGAGTTAATTAAGCCATAGTTTTAGTGCCGTAATTGATTGAATCATGGAGTCATAATAGAAATTGCAGGGCCTCAGCAGCTGTGTCTTACTGAATTAAAACCAGTAGCATCCTCCAGTAGTGAAAGAGTATGTTAATACGGCCTTGAATGCAATCAGATTTAGTTGTTTTTGTCCTTTTTGAAGCTCAGTTGCGCACCCCCCCCCCCCCCCAACACTTTTCCTCAAGGGGACTTATTATACACTTCTGCAACACTAGAGAGTTTGTGCGCGTCGCAGTGGGAAGCCAAAAGACCCTCCCCCAGCTCCCTCAAATCTGTCAAAGCATCTGCCTCATCCTCCCTGACAAATCCTTTGACGTGCGGGGCTAAAGAGCAGGCCTTGTATAATGAAAGCTGGTGGATTTCCATATCTGACACCATCCTGACTTACTGCTGGGTGCACTTGTGTCCACACTCAATCCTCCACAAAGTGGTGGCATATGGTGACCATGGAAATGCCACATGTGCAATATTGTGCAGCAGCCATGAAGTTGGAGGCAGTCAGTTTGATTTATTTTTTTAATTTTTTACACAAGTGTTGGCTGCGTTTCCGAAAACAAAAGCCAAGAAATTGGATGTTGAAAGCTTTTATATATATATATATATATATATATATATATATATATATATATATAAACTAAAAACATGTATTCTGTTTTCATCACCTCTCTTGTTTGCACGCCTTCTTACACACATCCGCTCTCCAATTTTACCTGGCTGACCCCATCTCTGCAGTATTACAGTGCAGGGAGGTAATGATGAGAAATAGAGTTATACTGCTAGTTGTTAAACCTCAGACCGCACAACAAATGCGCTTCAGAGACCTTGCATTTGTCTCTGAACGGATTAGGTCTTTGCTCCGTTAACCCTATATTTAATCTCACTACAGTCTCTGCTGGCGATTGCGTGTTTTCATGGTTACAAATATTCTGCCATTTTCTTCTTATTATGTCTATAAGCACTGATGCACCTGCAGCACTGCAGTTTCTGTTTGCTCTGTTATCTCCTGTTTTTAGAAACAAGAACAAGACATTGAAATTCTTATTTTTAAGACTTTAATTTGTGCATCTTGGCCTTGAATGTCAGAACAGATTAAATATCTAGCTGTGCGGGTTCTTGTTAACCAGCACCTGATTGTTAACATTTACTTCACTTGGTCTTATGGCCTTTTAAGTCTCCTGGCTCAGATGTGAATTTCTTTTCAAAATCTCTGGAGCGACTTTATGTTGGAGCCTCATTAGGGAAATGTTGGGAGAGCAGGAAGATGGATCTCTGCAACATGGGATCCTGGAACTGGTCACACATGGACTAGAGAGGACAATATCAGACTGTTGGATACTGTGGATACTGTTCATGTAGGACCTTCGGATACTTTGAAACCCAACATCTTAGGCACTGGAATCTGCCAAACAATAAGTGATAGCTTTGTCTACCAAACTGAGAGGGAACGCAACAGAAGCAGAAGCTAGGAAAATAAACAGGATGTTCTCCATGGAACCATCAAGGTGGGGTAAGAACATGAGAATGAACCCACGCAACGCTTAGACTGAACAGTCCTGGAAAACATTTGGGAGAGAGAGGAATCACATAACACCAGTGCTCCATGGCTAGCGGATGAGACATCTGACCACAGCGGTCTCCTAAAACAAGAAGCAGTTACCATCGCAGCGGCAGACATTCAAGACGGAGTCTCAAGTATGAAGAGCTGGACGGCACCAGGCCCAGACGTGATGCACGTTTACTGGCTGGAGAAACTAACCACACTGCATGACCCAGCTGCTGAAAGATGGGATCCACCCAGGGTGGATAACCCAAGGCCGCCGCGTCCTGATTAATTCGTCATAAAATGTGAACAGATGTTCATCTCTATCTCAAGAACAAACACCATGTGCTAAGGATCATAAAACAGAACATTTTCATTTCTCTTCTCTTTATTTAACACACTCGTTAAACAAACAGTTCTAGGGGAAAAAGTAAGTGAATTCATGCATTTAATAAATTGATAAACTTCCTTTGGCAGCAATTGTTCTCGTAGCTCAGGATCAGACTCATATTTTGACCATCTGTTTACAAAACTGCATCAGCTCAGACAGTTCTGTAGGATGTCTCGTTAGGGGCTGTCTTCTGGTCATTCCACGACATCTCTATGGGTCTGAGGACCGGGCCACTGCAGGAGGGCATTTTTTATTTTAACTTTATTATCATTATCCTGCTGTATCTTCCAAATTCTGCTAAATTTCAACTAGTGGACAGCCACCCTGACATTAATCTAAATGACATGTGATTCAGGCCCAGAGCAAGTCCAAATCATAATACTTCCTCTACTGTACTTCAGGGTTGGGATGATGTCTTAATCTTTGTTGGTGGTCCCCTTTTCATACCATGCACTGTCCTGAGTAGTTTTCTCTTCTTTATGTCATTGAGGATCCTGTGTTGAGTCGTTGGGCTGCTTAATCAAAGTAGCTCCAAACCACACCTCCAAACTCATTTCATTACTTGGACTCTGGGTGTACAAACTACTGACTCTAATTAACTACTGCTAAGTCATTTTTCCATGGGTACACTTACTTTTTCCTCCAGTACTGTATTTAGAAATACACGCGACATAAGCATGTCATCAGCTTAAGCACATGATGCTTGTGTATTGTTTTGACTTCATAAATAAGACCACTTAATTCTAACAAGCTCACCTGCTTTTTTTTTGTTTTTTTTTAGGCATGGTACGTCAAGTGGTTTTATTGTGATATTAAATTGCACTTACAGACATCTTTACTTTTAACATTTTGACTGCAATAACTTTTGACCACCTACTAAGTAACGACAGCTCCCTCCAAAGTGCTGCACATCATATAAAGATTATCCTCAGAGTGAGAGAAGTCATAGAATGTTAATAAACTTGTGCCAGAGTGTATTAAATTATCAATGCTCATGAAAAATTCATCTCCAAACGTCTTTCACACTCTCTGAGTCGGAGCACAATTCACTTTTATCTTGTTAAAGGAATGGAAATTTTATTACAAGGGAAAATAACGCCACTTGTTTTTCATTTTTCCGTTTCACATCCTGAGCAGTGGGTTTGGCGTGAGATAGCTCTTATTTCAGTGAATGCTTTCAATATTTACACATAACTTGGTGGGTGCCGGTTGTGGTGCAGGTGGGTTTAACAGCTCCGAACAAAGTGTCCAGCAGTCCATTCGGAGTGCAATCCTGCGGAAACGGAGATCGAAAATTGTTAGAGCATCCACATTGTTTAGCGCTCATAAATTATTTGCTAGTGTCAAAATTCTCCAATTTCCATAATAACCTAGTGAATTTTTTGCTCTGGTGGAGACAATTCAGCATCAAGGCCACACAAAGCCGCGCCTTCTGATTTCACGTTGTCTTGTCCAGACCAGGGAAGTGTAATTTTTGCTTCTGTCAATCTTGCAAGCATCTCTGGAGTAGAGAAAATGAAAGCTGCAAGTCCATAAACAATTGTGTATCAAATACAAGATCTAGTTTGCACATTTTCTCCTGGCAACACGGTGTAGAAGATAAAGAATGTCAAGGTGACATGTGCGTGCTTTTGGAGGGAGAATAAAGACAGCAATGTCCTTGCTGATTCTATCAGTGGGACCCATTCTTTACCTTGTTCATTGAAAGAAAAGGGAGTGGGGGAGGGACGCTGGGAGAGGGATGGGCTTTAGGAGAATAAAAGGCGAGAGAGCATAACATCGCTTCCAGAAATGCAAGTTTAACGAACACTGTTATCAGTTCCCAACTGCTTTCCCTCCTGATCGATCTGTGGTGTTGGGCAATGCAAATGGCTGCACCTAGCCCTGGGTGTTCCACCATCAATGGAGAGTAATTATCTTTGGCAACAACCAATATTGGATTGTTAAGCCTCAGGATAAGGTAGCCGGCAGAGCCTTCAAACAGTCATTCACCTCTATGGGCATGAAAGCTGATGGATGGATCAGCTGGGATTCGCTGCTGCAGGGGCTCCCGAGGCAAACTAGCAGAGCTACCAGCTCTCATCTCCTTCTGCCCTAACAACACATCCCTTTGAATCCAAGAAAAAAAAAATTCATTTTTAATGTGCCTGGCGGAGGGCACTTTTTGTTCTACATGGCCTCGATCAATCAGGAGGACTTTTCATGTTGAATATGAACCTCCAGAAACATTTCCCAACAGGGGTTTGATGGGAATGTTGAAAACAACATTCTTTAGGTACACCAGCAATGAAGTACACAGAAATATGAGTTGCAAACGACACGGTAAAAGTCTATTGTATCTGTTCCATCTTGCCTCAGTCGGCTGGCTGTGCATCTCCAGAGCTTCTCTATTACTGCAAAGTCCTTTACTATTAGTCTGGCCTCCTGAGAGTCCCACAAAGTGTCTGCCATTCTGTGGCCTCTGTTCTCAGAAGCAGTACTTGTATTTTGGAGTACTCTGGTGCTGTGAATAGATGGCCTAGAAAGTCTGTCCATATTGAAAGATGGGAATCATTGAATAAGGTGTTCATTTTCACATCGTTGGTCCCTGCTGCTCAAGCCACAGTAATGAATAAATCATGGATTTTGCAAGGCACTCTCCAGACAGAAATTACAATGTACAGCTGCAGAAATAAAATGGAATAAAACATGACTAGACTCCGTTTTGATGGTGACAGCCTATCTTGTGCCACCATCATTACTAGTTATGGCGAGTATTCAGAGTAGAGGAGTCAAACTTGCGGCGCTTTTGTGTTACTCTTGTCAGAGCGACTTTAAACTGTTTTACGGGACAGATTAGCTGAGATTGTAAATGCTGGGTGACATGTGCCATTTGTCAGTTCAGTGCATATTGCATGCTTGTGTCAGTATTCCTTTAACATCCTTCAATATGTTCTGACTGTTATCCCTTGGAGGATGCAGACGGAGTGGATTCTGCTACAGGGCTAATTTGTATCTTGTCTTTTGCGGCGCGTTTACGCTGGTTCAGTGGGTGCAGTTCCCCTTTTGGTGTGAACCCGTGTCATGTGAACGCCAAACAAGGGTCCAGATGGACCAAACCACGTATCCATTCTGGTTAAGACTTCTCCGGCATTTCTTGTATTCCATGTGATAGCCAAAGAAACCAGAGTTTTAAACTTACCACCCGTAAAAACCTTCTTAATACAGTTTTTCTTCGTGGCTAATACCACTTCCTGTCAACATCCGACACAATACTTCCCTCACTCCTGACTTTACAGCTTTTATAACTCGTACCCTCACTTTAGTAAACTGTTAAAGAGCTATTTCTACAAGGTAGATGGTTTGACCAGGCCGTCGGATACAGTCAGTGCAGCCTTGCCTGATATTAACTATTGTTCTGGCTCAGGCTGGCAGCATTACTGGCCCACTGCTGAATAGAAGTGAAGCTGAAAGCTGGTTGGAAAAGTGCTGAAGGTCAAAAAATACACCAAGCTTTCTCCCAGAGGAAATGCAGCAGCTAAACCCCCCACCTCTGGCACTGAATAGGGCTTTTTTTTGTTGTTACACTGAATCATGCAGCTTCCGGTACACGTCCATCTCAGCTTGCTGTCAATCAGAAATCATGGAGGACATGAATTTTGTCTACAAAGACTTGATCATATTAGAAAGTCTTTCAGCTCTGAACAAAATCCGTGTCAGTGAAGGTCTTTTGGTGAGTCCTTTATAGACTCTTCTGGAACGTTTAAATTACATTTTTTAAATTCCGGTAATGATGTTAGGGTTCCTTTTCAGGAAAAGACTGAGTTCTGTTCATGCAAAACATCAGCAGTTCACCGAATCTCAGTTCGCTTGAGGAAGGGAGAAAAGCAAGGAGAGCATAAAATATGACTCTCTCCGGAGTGATGACGTCTTTTGGTTAAAACATCTATTGTTGCCCTTCCTAATTTCTTCTGCATGTAGCCAGTTTTAAATATCTTTTGGCTCATCTCACGGCATTTTGTAAGTTTACCACCACATATATTATTGTTGATGCCGTAAGTGTGCAAAGATCGGAAAAGACATGGTACATGGTCTGAATCTTTTGGTTTCTACACAGTTTTTTTTTTTTTTTTTTTTTGGTCATCATGCTCTAAAGTGGTTGTGCTGCTTTAATTTTCACCTGTTTGTATAGGTTGGTGGGTTAAAGTTTCATTCGTATGTGCTATCTCTGGGTTTCTTTTAAAAGTAGTCTGTCAAATCAGGGATGATCCTTAATGGCAGGCAGCAAAGAAATAATGACAAGTCTTCCATTCCTTGCACCAACCTGCAGAGCAGGCCGTGATTTGCGTTTGTTGTGTATTATTTAGACATCCACAATGCTGTATTTATCTTTTTTTTTCTCTCTAAAGAGAATATGTTTCACATAACAATTCTCTCAGGGGCATCTGTGGAGTGTAACACAGCATGGCAGAAAGTAAACACCAATCTTTAACTTGTCTCCTGAAAACTCCACTGGGAGGTAGCGTTATAAAGGTGCGTAAATCCCCCCTTTCTCCACCTAGGTATATTGCAAGCGTACACCTCTTTCAACCTGACTTCAATCATGGCTAAGTTAAGCAGGTCATAAGAGAGAACAGGATAACCACAGGGCTAACTTTGTAGGAGATGTCAAAGCTCCATCCTCCTCCTCCTCCTCCTCCTCTTCCTCTCCCTTCTCCTTTTTAGCCTCAGAGAGTTCTCTTCTCAAGTACATTTTAAGACCAACATCTTCACTGTGGAAAAGGAGCACATATATAAGCACGCTCGGTCGCCAATCCATACTCCCCTTGGCTATGGAGTTTTAGGGAATTGTTGCATACCTGGAGGGGCTCAACATGGGAGAAGAAAGCTGGATATGTTTGTTCCCCAAGAGTATAACTCTGCTTCCACTTTAAGCATGAAAATTGCTTTATCCGGTTGGTGATTTTGACTTGTGTAGTAAATGTTCCATATAACATTTTTTTTTTTTTTTGTATTTACATATCCTGTCAGACTCAGTAAGTTGATAACCAAAGACTGGATATTATTGCAAGGTGTATTGGATCAGAAAGCATCGATTCCCAGTTGCTCCAAACATTTGTTTTATTCAAACACAACAATATGTTTATACCATCCATTATTGAACATTCAGTGCAGAATGCGTGGTAACCACACTGCAGACACTCGGTAGGAAGCATTTCCTCCTGTGACAGACAATATCTTGCGTGTAAGAGTGTACTGCGCAGTCCTTAATGAAATAACAGTATGTCTGAAATTTAGAAAAAAAAATTGCAAAAAAAGTGAGTAAAATTAATAAATTGGGAAAATATATGTATGAAACTCTAGAAACGGATGAAAAAGAAAATAAGGTCCCCGTTCCATTAACTGGCAATAGCGTTGACAAATCAGATCAAGTCCTCGTACATTGATTGCTCTGGTCTCGTCCTGTCCTCATTTTCAACAGCTGCTGCCACACACGCACGCAGACACACAGACACGCAGACACACAGACACGCAGACACACACCCTGGCTGACGCTCAGCCCAGTCTCTCGCTCTGTTGCGCGTGGAGAGCAGGTCGGAGAGGAGCAGAGCGCACTGCGTTTTTCTGGTTCCGTCCTGTTTTTTTTTTAATCAAACGCGCCAGGATCTTGTGGATAACCCGTCAACTGATTTCACCTAAAGTGCGAGTAAGCCCCCGCACGGCTCTTGGATATGTATTTCGTCGCGTTTTCCGTCTAGATCGGTCATTTGGGGAATCTAATGTGTGCGATCTGTCATCGGCTTCCACTGTCCGACTTGGAACCGTAGGAGCGGCGCGGTGCTCCGGCTCCACAAAGATCCACTGTGTCCTCTCGAGGAGCTCCAATAATTCCCCGAAGAACTTTAAAGGAAGAAAAAGAAACTGCATATCACGCTGTTTCACGTTTTTTTTTTTTTTTTGTTTGTTTGTTTGTTTGTTTGTTTTTTTCTTTTGAAAGACGGAGGCGAATCCCCTCTTCGAAGATTTATTGTTCTGGCAGGTTATTCTGCGTTCTGCGATTTCTTACCGTCTAATATCTGAACAATCTTTTTTTTGTCCCTCAAAAATTTGGATTTAACCTCGATACGGCTTCCTCTATTATATTTATGAATGCGTGTTGTAATTTTCGCCAGCCTGGCTGATTTGGATATCTTCCGCGACCGATCTCAGCGCATTTGGAATCGGTAAGATGAAAACCATGCAGCCGATGTGGTGTTTTTCCTTGTTTCCCAGGCTAAGGACACACACGCACACGCATACACACACGTGTATATATATATATATATATATATATATATGGTGTGTGTGTATGTGTATAATATATATTACATATGTCTGTCTGTGTGTATGTGTGTATATATATATATATATTTATATACGCCTGGAGATATATCCTCCAGCGGCTATATATATGGGTACTTTTGAAATGAAAGGTGTAATATGTGAATGTGCTGGCTGCTATTGAGATTTTTCCGTGTCCTCCAGCGGCAGCCGCATTTTTCTCTCCAGCGCGGTGCCCTGCACGCATTGCCAGAAAAGAAAGGGAATGTGCACATGGAAAAGATGTAAACTTACTTGACCCTTTTTAATTACACATGTAATTAGAAATTAGGGTTTCATTTTTTTTTTAATCGCGAATAGTTCATCAGTGATTTGTAAACAGTGATGAAAGTTTGGGGGGGGGGGGGGGGCGCAAAGTGGGGAAACCAAAGTGGGGACAGTTTTCCTGTTTGCGTCAAAAACGAGCGTTGGTCTGCACAGTGGGCTTCTGTACGCACCGGCGGGTATTACGGCGTGTTTTTATACCCTTTTAGATGCAGTCTACAGTTGTCCTGTGACCAGATCGCTCCATTGGCAGGTCGGGTCTTTTGACTGTATTACAGATCTTGTTATTGCAGTACAATGCAGTCACGCACTCTTCTTCCATCCACCACGCGCAGCACAATGCGCGTCTGTCCCGTGTCTGCCTTATACAACCACGGGAGGAGCTCTTTAATTAGGTTTTCTTCCCACGTCACCTCATAGAGTCTTGAACATCAAGGTCAGGCTGCTTTAAAACGAGTCCAGCGACACGTCTGACACGTATGTCATGGCAGAGCCAGCAAGCAACGTCGTTTGGATTTATTGTTTGTGACTTCTTCCACTCTGAGAAGGATTTGCTGCTCTAGACCTTTTGTAATAATAATCCTATAGGGGCTTAGAAGTGTGTGTCCCATTTGGGCACTTATGGTTTGCCCCACTTTATTTTCCATTATTACTGGAATATTTCCAAAGGGATTTGGAAAGCGTGTTCACCTTTGCAGATCTAAGGTATTTGTCTTTATCACTTTGCTGTTCTTTTAATGCTAAACAACCTGTGAAAATTATAAATAGCTTGTTGCATCTTGTGGCACTTTTTACTCTTATTCAACTTATCTTTTGTGTTTACATTTCCTCTGCTTTATATGCGGTAAACCTTTAGATTGTTTGTGGTATTTCGGAGAAAGTATTAACTGTTTACAGTTCCACTGGGGAAAAAAAACATTCCTACATGTTTTGAATTTGGTGGCTTTAATGTGTATTTTCATGGCCAGAATGTTATTAAAATTTGTTGTAGCTGTTCTCTGAATTGTTGAGGTGAAATATTAATCATCAATGAGACAGACTCAAGCAGGTTTAGTCCAAAGTAAACTTGCGTTTCGTGTGGAAATATGAGCAAATATTTGTTTTTAATCATTTTCCTATTTGCTGAGTAGATAAGGCAAACAGAAACAAATTTCTTTGCCTCTCATTAACCGTCTGTTACTGTTCTGCACACTCAGGGATATATAGGAAATGTTATTTTGTTCTCCTCAGGGCTGGTGCAAAACCAACACGTAACTGCTGCAGTCGCTGATGAAGCTTCCTCTCAATATTCTCAGACTGTTTGTTACTTCCTCTTGTTGCTTGTTAGTTCTGCGTCTGTTTGGGTTTTAGGAGTCTGATAGCGTGGCTGCTCCTCACCCTGATGCTTCTGCCACCTTCACATGAAACTGGGAGCCTCTCTCTGCTCCCTGGCACCTATCAGTAATCTACTGCAGATTGGCCTCTGGAATTAGCTTGCAGGGGGAAAAAAAAAAAAAAAAAAGAAAGGAAAAAAAAAAAAAACTCTCTTATGCCTATCTTCAAAAGCCCATTTATCTGTAGCGGAAAGCTGATAAGAGACAGGCCTGCTTGGCAAATGTGATAAGAGGGTGAAAAATCCTGCAGCTATTTGTAATGTAAGAGTTCAGGCAGATCACAGCTGGGGAAGACATGACAAACCCAGCATCATGAGACTAATGCCTTGTGCCCCCTGAAGCCTGGAGACGAGATAGAAGAAGAAATGGAGATTTATTCTGAATCTGTGCATGAACTCAGAGGTGAAAAATGAGCTGAAGGGATGTTGAAGAAAATAGTCCCAGTATTGGGATGCAGTGGCGTGTTTCTCAGCAAACCCAGAATGTTATCAGTCTGCATTAGAAGGTAATACTTCAGCCTGCTGTGTGTCTGAATATACAAGCCTTCTGAGTAATACCATTGAAAAATATGGGGGGAAAAAACAAAAAAAAAAACATAATTTAAGTATGCCATTGAAGCACTTAGAATTACAGCTGTGCTCAGAGAGGAACGTGTTGTAAAAGTTTAGTTAATCCCAACTGAAACCTGTCTAAAATGTAGTGTCGATCCAAATTGGCATATACACCGAGACTTAAGCTTCCCCCTGCAAGAAACCGCCAAGAAATATACAAGTGCGGCTGTGCTGCACATTTGCAAAACAATGTTGTTCTTCTGCAGGCTGGTGAAGGCCAGTGATTCTAGAGGTGTTCACAGACAGTATTTTCCCATCTACGTGCTGTTTCTTTATGATTTACTGGACAGAAAGCAGGCTTATCCCCGCTCTCTTACCATGGCCGCTCCACTGCATTAAAACTGATGAATGACTCCCTGCTGCTGAGCCTGAAGTCTGTAAATCCACAGACTTGCCTTCACACATATTGCATAAAGCATTAATTTGTTGGCGCAAACAGCATGTTCATATCAAAAGTGGAACGATGCATTAATTCTATCTGTAAAAATGTGTGTAATGTGTCCAGAATTTCCAAGAGTTTACTGAAAAGGAACTTGATAGTTCTCCCCCTCGCAAACGTATGGGCCACAGGAGATGCGGATTGTTCTGAGGACATGTCATTACACTATAACAGATGACGCGTAGCATGTGGTGTTATTCATACTTCAAGGACACTCCCTGAGCTCCACCACTTGTGGGTCCACAGTGGGAGATGGAGAATTTATGCTCGTCCCTGTGGCACTTGGATCTACATCTTAATCCTGACAAGGGACTTGCAGTAAAACACTCTCTGCACCAAAAGCAGAGCGAGATTTCACAGGAGAGGATGCTTGTGCGGAGGCAGGCGATTGGCAGGCTTGTGTTTTAATGCACACTGCAGAGATGTCTATGTTTTTAACATTTAAGTTATAAATAATGTTCGATTCTGTGCGAGGCCAGTGGCTGTAAAGGGACAGGGAGGTGTTGGCAAAACGAGTCCACCCCCCCACCCCCCCCCCCTCTCTCTCTCTTTATTGCACCACCGTTACATCGGAGCCAGCGGTGGAACTGCGCTGGACAGCAGGGGATTTACGCGCAGGTCCAAATGGAAGTGAACGCTGACCTTTCCTGTGGCGTTAGCCGGCTCTGGAGCTGACACAAAATTGACTGCTTCGACAATGAGCTGCAGCCCTTTGTCCTAATCTATTCCTATCTGATGCTATTTGCTAAATGTGGGCCTTTGCTCACTGAGGGACGCGGGGCCTCTGTCGCTACTGTTTTTTTGCCCCCCTCCCCTCGCCTCTCTCTTTCTCGTTTCCCTTCAATTTGTTTTTCTCTCTCAGCTCCAAATGTCAGCCGTGTGCAGCACAAAGCAGCCTTCCAAGGTCTTTTGAATACCTCCAGGTACAGCTGAAGTCATAGGTCAGGCAGTCACTCAGTCAGTGGGTGATGAGTGCTACACGCTCGGGGCTGAATGTGGCGAGCTGTTTGCATGCACCGATGGGCAACGCGGCACGGTTGTCTTTCTGCTCCTGTGATGTTGTTACTGCCATTTTCTCTGTGGCCCCGCTAAAAAAAGAAGTCCCCCGTCACTTCAAACAGCTGTTAAATCCCGTACATATTTCAAAGGAGCTCTCCCTTTAATCCCTCCCGGTTCGGCTGCAATTAGGCGTTGATAGCAGCGGCCGGTGCAGGTCATGATCTACAGAGGAAGGGGGACAAAGTAGAGGCCCTTTGATTCTGAGCTACAGAGCATATTCCACTCTCGCTTGGCTCATTGCAACCCATCTCAAGGAGGGGTGGAGACACTCGAGCGAATTCCCCTCTTTTGAAACTCCCGACCTGGATCAACCTGTAATTCTGGCAGCTAGCCAGCTTCCCTTCCTCTCTCTCTCTCTCTCTCTCTCTCTCTCTCTCTCTCTCTCTGTCAGTCTGTCTCCCCTTTCTGATTTCCGAACAGCGTTTCCCCAGGAGCAGGCTGCGTCTTTTGTTACCTTTATGAGGCGTAATTAAATGTGCACGGCGTGGCACAGTGTTTGAGCAGGAACCCCAGGCGTGCCATTAGCCAGATGTGGCTGCTCAATCCTTAATGATAGAGGAACAGAGGCGGAGGAGACAAGCCCAGGAGTCCTTCATCACGCCATCCCGAGGTGTCGTGTGGGTCTAATTGCCCCATCGTTTTGCGCACCATACAAGCCCCTGCGACACTGAGCCTCATGCATTCATTATGTCGTCTCCCAGTGCTGCTTCAGGCTTCAGGTGGGTGGTAGACTTCGCTTAGGCTTTTAGCCAGCAAGTGTGATTCATGAGGGGAGTTTTTAACGTCCTTGTTTTGAGTGGTGGACTTGCAGTGTAACTGTGCGTTATATTTACATATAGGATATTTGTTGTCACGTACTCGCATCAGAAACCGGGAGCTATTTTTCATGTGCATCTCTGTGAACATAAAACAGATGCACCTCAGTTTTTTTTTGTTTTTTTTTTTATTTAGTTTTGGTTGAAGCTTTCTCAGTCTACAGGCTAATGGTAAAAGAATAAAAAAAGACCATGTGTGATGTAGAGGAGGGGCCGACCAGGAGTGCTAAAGCCACTTTGCTAGAAAACGACCTTTTTGTCCGCCCCTGCCAGGGGGCTTGGAGCTGCTAAAGGATCAGACTGACAGACCTGGACTGATCGACTCGCATTCACACAGCATTTCCTTCCAGCTTTGCCTGGGATGTTACCATAGAGAGTTCTCATATTTCCTCCTAAGCCCTGTCACTTGCAGTGAATTAAATCCCCCCTATCCCACTTCACTGCTCTCCCAGTCTTTTAATCCAGCCCACAATTTTTTTTTTCCCCCTTAGTAAGCAGATTTGAGTCAGAAGCTTTAATTGGATGCATCTTCTCCGGGATGCAGATGTATCGGGTGGTCCACGTACAGCTTAGGGAGCGCCGGGCGGAAATGGGCCTACATACCAAACATACGGCACCCTTGCTGAAAAGCGAGCCTCTTCGTTAGTGAGGAACTGACGAGCTGCCGCTCACATTCGGGTAATTAACACTGCCACAGATTGTGGAACAGCTGTGCAATTTAGCACTGTGGCAACACCAGCGAGTCAAGAGAGCCTCTGCAAACAGAAGACGGCGTTGAAGTAGATTCACAGAGCACGTCACTCTGGCCTCATCCAAGCTCTCTCCAGTGGCCAAGCATAATGCATAGCTTCCTCTGCTTGGCAGGATGGCATGACAAATTATTAAAATCACATTGTTTATGTGGATTCTAGATGATGAATGGTGAAAACAATCTCTATAATTTGTATAATTAGACTATATCTGCCACAGAAGAGGCATTATTTAAAGAAACTGTTTGGTTTTTTTTTTTTAGCCTGCTATCATTGGATTTCAGCATTTATTTTATTTTATTTTATTTATTTTTTTATAATCAGAGCCATGCTGAACAACTTAGATCCTGCATGGCTCACATTCTGTACCCGAAAGCAATTGAGAGTGAGGTTTTGGGGCAAGTCATCGACCTTGTCTGCATTTGTGGAGAATGGATGGAGTGTGTGTACACAGCCTCTGCACTTTCTTTCCATGTAATTTGAGTTCCTTTTCATCTTTCTTTTTTTAGTAGTGCCTTTCTTGCCCCCACAAAACCAAATTATATGTGAGAAGTAATTAAAGCACACTGGTCTCTGTTTTGTTTCTTTTTGATTATAGTTAATGTATACCATTCCATCCTGCACTTTTATTTGTCTTGTATTTTATCCCCACTGATCCGCAACATCTGGTTTCAGTTTAACCACCGGGGAGTGGTGAAGGCGCGGGAGGTGGGGGGTGGGGGGTGGGGGGGTGCTCAAGCACATGCAGTTTGAGTCTGAGTGCCTCTCTCTGTTGCCTTCTACCTCATTATTACTGGAAAACACACACACACACACACACACACACACAAACATCCCAGGCCGTTTAGATCTCTTTCAGGATGCAAGCACTTTACAATGACAGCCCCAAATTTTTCAGAATAATGACGCCAGTTGGTCTTATGTCAGATAAAGTCACATTTCCAATACAACGCTGTGTTGGGTGCCAGTCTTTTAGGGCTGAGCCCTCCTGGCTCTTCTCTCTCATTTCCTCTCCTGCCTATCAAGTGTCTGTGACAGTGACATGTCCAGAGCTGTCAGAAGGCTGCGTCCTGGCACAGTGCTCCGTCAGACAGTGAATGGCGAGGGAGAGAGCCCAGGGAACTTGTTAAATTTCTGCAAAGCTAGGCTAAGCTGACTTTTGACAGGAGACGTTTTCTCCCAATCTCCTTAGGTCCACTGCCAACATCATCAGCTGCGAGTCAGTGAGTGAACAGGGCAACAAGAGACGATGCAGTGATAATAATGTGAAAAATGTCTATCTGCAATAATGCCAGGTGAAGGCAAACAGGCAGGCAGCCATCCAGCCTCTGCAATGTATTCTGGGAGGCTGGGCCAAGCCCCAGTGGGGCTGTCATTTATTTATCTATGTGAAGTGTCTTGAGAGGTGAGGAGAGGAGAGATGGCAGAGGCTTCGCTCTACCAGAGGGGGCTGGCTCACTCTTGAGGAATAGGAAATATAATTGGCCTGCTCTCACTCTTGGCTGTGGCACCAATGAGGCATTTCTCCCTCCATCTCTCACCCACCCACCTTGCTTGCAGGCATCGCTGACGAGATGAGGCAGCGCTGGCCTTTCAGGCCCTGAGCAGGGACCACCCCAAATAAGACTTGTCACTTGTGCTTACAGTGGCATTTATTTGATTGGAAGAGTCACCCCCCACCCACCCCAAAGCTATTTCCTCTGCATTCTGCCGCTGTGTCTCTGCAGCCGGAGCTGCAACACTGGGAACCTTATTGCAGCGTGGCTGGGACTACCCACGGCTTACGGGTGTGCAAAGGCAAATGACTTTGCTGCGAGGGACAGGCTACCTGTTAGTGACAGGGTGAGGCCTGAGCTGATAAAACCTGTGTAACTGTCAGAGAAGCAGGTGAAGACTGCTCCTGCAGGAGGAAGGGAGGGGTTTGCAGTGACCCATCAATTACCACACACAAACCCCCTGCATCCTTCCACTCATTAGCCCGGAAGCTTCCCTGAACTACCTAAAGTAGAATTAGCTTGGATACTCGGTGGAAGAGCTGGGACTTTCCAGCTTTTCTGTTTTTTTTCTTTTACTTCTGTTATGAAACGTATGCATGTTGTGCGTTTCTTTGAAAAGGAAAGGCTGTGAAAGTGGTTGTTCGAGCTCTTCTGTTTGTGCGTGGAGCTATCGATCAGTGGTGGGTACAGAGGCAGGGTACCAAAATGTCTTGCATCCCTACAAAGACATCCTGCTAGGGTTCCGTGTGTGCCGGCCAGAGCAAGGATGTATTTCATGTTTCATAAGAAGCCTTTAAAAGGACTAGAGTTACACGTCAGGTGCCGTGGGGTGGGAAGCCAGTTCACTTGGCCAGCGAGCAGCCCCTGTATCAGTGCCTCTGAGCTGGTTAAAAAGTCCCGCAGAAGCTTTACGGGCGACTTATAAACGGTCCACTCCTGCAACATCCCACTGTGCGCTTCTTAATCAGGCACCGACTTTACAACAACCAATTAAATGCAGTATAACAATCCACGCCCCTCGCCACCCCTTTGCATCCAACCGCCTAACTTTTAACACCGAACTAAACTCTTTTCTCCACTAACTCTTTAATTATGCCATCCAAAAAAGTTTAAAAGAAGGCCCTCATGGACCTCGCTTGCTGGACCGTCTGGCTTTTGCTGACTCTTGTGCTCCGATTTTGCAGTTGCCGTTCTGTTTACACTGGCTTTTTCACTTCAACCATATGCATCCTTGCTACTGACAGACACGAAATGCAAACACACATTTTTCCGTCTCTGCTGAATGAATGCAGTATAAATGCCCCGGTGCTTGGGCCGGCTAATCCAAGAATTCTCTCAGATGTGAGAAAAGGCTTCTTGAGCACACAAGCTGCTGCTTTGACTTTGTCTGTTTGCATATCTCTTATTCAAATACAGACAGGAGCCACCTGAGTGAGGCCTGGTAGGTCTGGATGAGTGGATGATGAAATTGCGTTGAAGGAAATAGATGTTGCCATAGAAGTACTTCAGGAAAAGAAACGCCAAGCAAAGTTTTAAATTTACTTAGTTAGTTAAAGAAATTGTTAGCAGCGCTAAGACGATCACGGCCAAAAATTAAGCTTCTTTTAGAAAAAATTACTAAAAATGCACTGTTCAAGAAGTAGTTTAGCAGCGGAGTTGTTGGCTTTGCTTTATTGACAGCAAACTCATTAATTAAGGCAATCCTGCACTGTGGTAATGAGCTGCTAAACGATGCCTTTTCTGATATGATGCAGAAAAAAATAAATGCTGTCTAAAATGTGCGTACACTTTCCTAGTGTGGTTAGAGCCGCAGAGCTTGAAATAAAAATAACTGGCCCCCGTATGTGACATGGCATCTTTTTTGCTAATTTATTTAGCTCGTAACAAAAAAAAAAAAAAAAAAGACTCACGAGTAAAGACAAAGCTTTTAACAAGCTCTAAGTTATTCATTGTTGCCATCCTGAACAAACCCAGAAAAGGGTATTAGTGCTCCAGGGAACATTTTTTTCCTTGTTGTTTTTCCTTTACGCTTAAATAATTTATGCAATCGCATGTAAGACAAAGTTGCATTCAAGTGCTTCATTATATTTTAATACAGAGCAAATGATGCTCTTCATATACTTGGCATGGGCAACAATGTTTAATAGTCATCTCTGCAGTAATTGCTCATAAATCTGCTCTGCTGATCCAAACACACTAAATGGATCCCGCTCAGCCTGCACCCTTCTCTTCTGTCTCGGGGTTTGAGTTCAAATGGATGCCAGATCAAATTTCTTCACAAGTGCTTTATTTTCTGGGATAACAACCAGTTTGTTTTTAACAGACTGTAAAAAGGCTGGTGCAAGAAACAGAGTTGATAAAACAAATTCAGATACTGATATTTGCACATTATTTGTAAACTGACATTGGAAGTATTGATGGTCTGTTGTACATTTGCAGGTGTCACTATGGGCCACTGTTATCGTACCGCAGGTCAAGGCTGATGCATTTGCAGTTAATGGCATTTGAATGGACCATCTTCAGGCAGTTGGTACTTTTCAGTACCGTTTAGATACCAGCTTTTTTTTTTTTTTTCTAGTTGCTAAATGCATCATAAAGATGCAATCAGTCTTTCACTTTTTCTCTGTGGGCACAAAATACTATCAAGATTGTACTTTCTAAAACGCTTGTGGTCAAAATAACCCGTGCAGAAGCGACAGCCAGCCAAACCCATGCACACCCAGCCGAGCATGCCCAGTGCGATGAAAAAAGCACATGCGCAGAAGCTAAAAACAGCCTGCAGCGTCTGCTGTCTTTCAGTGGTTGACTGTGTTACTGCATGTGGTTGATGGTAGCGCTTATACATTTTAGAATTGGTCCTTCTCGACTAGATTAAAACCACCATAATATGGCTGAGGGCAAACTCGAGTGTCTATGCTCGAATCATGTTTCACGTGGAGGGTCAGATCTAAAACGATTTATTCTCACAAAAGCTGTAAAGTTGATGCGGTCAAATATTTTTGTGCTGGATTCACAGACTTTACAGACTCCCTACCTCTTCCATCGTCTCCTCCTTTACAAAGTAAATAGACATCCCACTGATATGTCATCGCAGTTATTAATACGCTCCCACCACATGTAGTTACGCATCTGGGCTGTTGTTGACAGAAAAAGCAATGCTACGTCATGAAATTGAATGCAAGAGGAACATTTGTGGCTCAGTTGTGGGACCACAACCTTCTCATAATTCAGATTTATGGCCCATGTAAATCAAAACCCTGTATTTATGTAGAGAAAACAGAAGTAAATAGAAATGTACTTTCAAAGTCATGAGGATGCACTGCTGTGACGAAGCCGTGAGGTTACTGTGGGCTGCCTGGATCCGTGTTCCTTTTGGAGCCCCAAAAGTACATTAAGGGTTTGTTCCAGTGCTAGATGGTAAATACGGGACAAAAAACGTCAATACTAATATAGCCTCTCTGATTTTGGTGATAAAATGCAGATACGAGCCAGCTGAGAGGCCGACCCCCAGCATACTACATCCAGCCACTTTGCTCCCTTTATAACAGCAGCTGAGCGGTGATGGCATTTCTAAAAGGTGACTGCATGGGCATTCGGTGTCCTGTCCAACCCTGCAAGTGAGGCCCCAGGGAGAAGCTTCAGTTACAGCTGCCAGAAACCCGAGGCCTGATGTTCGGCATCAAAAGTAAATTCCACTTAACGTGCCACATCCTTTTCCACCATGGCCCGGGGGCTTTTGAGGCCTGAGACTCCTTAATATAGTACATAGCATGTTCGTTTGGTGTGAGGAAAGAGGATGGTGTGCCTTGAAGTGGAATGAATGGTGTGAAAGCAATGGTATGCTTGGCACGGGTGACAGTAGCCCCTAGCCTAATTCCAGTTTCCAATTCTACCACATGCCACCCCCCACTCCCACCTTCATTCCTCTGCAAGACAAGTCTTGATCCTTAAATCCTTCACAGGTGCAGCTGACATGAGCAGGATGTCGAGACAAAATGCCCCAGATTGTCTTTTCTTTATTTGTTGAAGTTTTTGTAAATTAAGAGAGACGTTTCCACTAAATACCAACCCCCCAACCTCCGCCACCAATCCATCACACTGATCATTTGTGATTCCAGCAGTTAGCCAAGCTGCGAGGTCAGGAGTCTCAGACATCTAGTGGGTGCTTAGCGTAGAGCTGAGGAGGCTGCAGGATGCAGAGCCAGTGGTGTGGAAATACGGTAGCCGGTGTTTTGAGCTTGAAACCCTCGTAGTTTTTCTTCGCCCAGCGTCAGCAGCAACTCCCACTGGTGTTAGAACAATATTTATTTGTGTCAGAGGGGAGGTGATTCATTTTACTCCAAATCACTGGCATAGTATGGGGTGAGATCGGCCTCTTGCTGCACATTTTTCCCTCCTCATTAAAGGTGTCCGTGCCCAGAGGAGCAATCAGCGGCTACCCGCACATTTCGAGTAGTGCCAATTCTTGCCCTTTCTTCTCCATGTGTGCTATCGTGTGTGGGTTGAGGTAAAGAGAGGGTCACAGCTGTTGTATCGCTTGCTTTTTCCAAGATCCTGTAAGCTTGTTTTTTTTTTTTTGTTATCATTTTATTTTATTTTTTTCCCCCCCTTAGCAAATTCATCCTTGTCAAAAGCACAGAGAAATCTTGAGAGAGAACTGGGAAAAAAAAAAGAATGTAACTTGCGCAGCCTGAGGTGGGCTATGACTAACGGAGAAATGGTTTTTAGATGGACTGAAAAAAGAAAAAACAAAACAAGTTCAATAGCAGTTTTTCATTGAGCAGTGCTTAAAGCCAACTTTCTACCTAACAGCTGCAGTGAGAGGTGGTTTGCCTACCAAGCTTGCCTGCAGCTCTCTGCAGGTGATTATGTCACAGCGGGCCAGTCAGAATGATGTGTATCTCTCTTTAGAAGGCAACGAAAGCTCTGACTAGGAATATTATTATTATCTCCTCCAGGATCCTCTCCACAGCAACAAGGGTGCCGCATTGTGAGAGCTCTGGAGAAAACTGTTTCTTTTTTGTTTTTTAAAGTAATCTGCCGCCTGTTTTTTTTTTTTTTTTTTTTTTTTTTTTTTTTTTTATCCTGCCTCTCAGACAATAACATCCAGAAAGCAAAAGGCTTTTATTTTTCTTCTACTTCCACCGCCTACTCTGACATTGTTGTAAAGGCTTTATCTTCAGTGGCTGATGTGGTTAGGAGGACAGTGAGTTTTCATGTCCTGTACTATCATACCATCATCGCACCAGTCCAGGGGGCTCTGGGATTTGGTTGTGGCTGTCGACCAGCCAATCAGGAAGCGGTTAGTCGTGTCTCAAAGGGCTACCTGCCATCTCTGGCTGGCGAGAAGCCTGGAGAGTCGAGAGAAGGTCATTGATGCTCTCGGATGTATAGGGACGGGGAGTAATGACGAACAGCTACCAGACTGTACTGCTGGCTGACGGCCACGCCCCCTCCACGGTCAACCGTGCTTCACCGAACGCATATCCGTGCTTTATCCTTAGATTTCTCCACCTTTCCTTATCTCCAGACTCAAGAAGGACTTAACACTTGCCCAGACTAACCAATGAGGAGAGCGTGCACACATGCTTTTAAACCACTGAGCTCGGATCTTGTGTTCATTAATTGAGTTAAATGGATTGCAACGGTCGAGATGATTGTCCTGTCAGCTTTTATTGCTGCAATTTAGGCTGTGCCTCATTGCATTATGCCACTTAATGAGAGCCTCAGCAGATGTTTGTCTCTGCTGGTATTAACATGCACAGGTTCACTTAGAAGGAGAGAGTGGGGATGTGCTGACGCTAATTTCCTGCAATTTGTTGCTGTTAATCAACTGGAAGCATTTCCATAAATGGGATTTTTCTGCTCTTGGATTCCTGACTTGTTGTTCACATTCAGTTTTTTTTCATTTTTTTGTCAGACCGGTGGGTTGATATTGTGATTTGTGACCCAATCAGTCCTCATACTCCACCTCCATCCGTCACTTTAGGCATTCCAGGGAGCCCAAGCAGGTCTGGATTCTCTCCGGTGAAATATGTCTCGTCCCTTTTCCTTCATTTCTCCTTATCTGCTTAGTGCTGGCTGCGGGCCTGCTGCGGCGTTGATTTGTGACCCTCTCTGTCTGCAGCAACGAGAAGAACTTTAATAGCAATGTGTGCCTCTGCCCTTCTCCCTGCTGAATGAAACAGGCCCCTGCATTCCCCTGATAGACTGCTAATTTGTATACTAAACTGACAGGCAGCCATGATAAGGGCTAGCAACTGCTGTGCAGCCAGGGAAGGCGGGGAGGGAGGAGTGATGGTGCGGGGTGCAGTTAGCGAGACGAAAGGGTAATATTTTACACAAGCTCAAGCCTCCCTGCTCTTCTCTATCGGCAGTCATTTCCTTGCGTCTGTTGCTAGGGGGGAGATGGAACAGGGGTTTCCAACGCCGGTGCTCAGTCATACACACACATGCCTATGAAAAATGGCACTTGGGGGCCAAGTATAACGAGGTTTCTGTGTGTTTTGCAGGCATGCAAGGGGAGACTGCTCCATTCTACATGGTCACCGTGGAAATCATTATCATCTTAATGATGCTCCAGTTGAGGAGAGTATCTGTTGGCTGACAGTTGCGTGGGATGCTTCTCCTCGCTCTCTCCATATATCTCATCAGGCTTGCTGGGGGTTTGCCGTCTTGCTGGCCCACACCTGCTCTGACAAGCAGGTAGTGAGGCTGTGGCGAGAGCGGGAAGGTGGTAATTGATAGTAAGGTAGATGGTGCCTGTTCCTGGGAATGCATTGCACTGCTGTGACTCATAATGAACGAACACTCGGGAGGTCATTAAATTTCTGGGACGGCGCGAGGACAAAATGCTGGGGGAGATAATTAATTCAGTGACTCCCACTCAGGCCCTGGGAGGCTGTAGGCTCACAGTGTATTTCTAATGTGGCGTTTTTGTACAGAAGGAGCATTAGTCTGGGAAGAAGAGGTATCGGTAGTTGGGCACGCTGAGTAGACGGGGATCGTGGTTTTCTTTGATGCATCGCGTTCCTGCACAACCAAAACAAAAACTGGAAAGTCATAGAAGTATAATCTATAATACATATGCTATTAAAAACAGAAAAAACTGAGGAGATTTTAAAGAGGTCACTCACTCTCTGATGGCCTGATTTCCTCCAGCAGCCCCCCCCCCCCCATGGCTTCAGGCTTCTGACAACAAATGCTTCGTCACCTGTAGTTTTCATCCACAGCGCTCTGAAAAGAGAGTTGCTGCAGGACTTCAGGTGACGGAGAGTGGAAAACTTGGATGAAGGGCAGTGAAGGCGGAAGTTGACAGTGATGAAACACAAAGCAGGGAAACATTTTAACACCGTGTGACCACGTGCACGGGAAGGTAGGTGGCACGGACAGACAGGTTCGGCCTGATCGCCCGCGCCAGGATATGTGCCCTACGGCCCACTTTCCTCCCCCTCCTTCCCAATCATTTTCTTCTGTCATGCTGTCTAGAAAATCCTTTTGTGTCGTGTCTTGTCATATTACAATAATACAATATACGTGTGGAGATTAGCCACTTTACCGCTTGTCCTCCAGCAGTCTGTCAAGAACGACGCATGTGCCAAATGACTCAGAACTAAAACGTAATTATAGCCTTCACAGGCATGAGCCCACAACAAAGTCTACTAACAGGTTTCTTTGTTTCCACACCACAACAGTTGTGATAGCGCTGCCAGTTTGTTTAAAACTGATACCAGGGAAGGGAAGGGATGGGAAGCGTTGTACCTCCGTGTATAGGGATCGAATGAGACCGCATTAGGAGCTTGCTTGTATTTAGTCTAGGTTTACCCAACCTCTGACTGTCAGATTTCCCCCTGCTCGGAAATAACTTGCTCAGCTACGTGGAATGCAGAGCATGCAAGGTCTTGGATCAAAGGTAGATTTAAGGGCTGGGGATCACTTGATATAAAACAGGGAGGGGCTGCTGCGTGCTGGGCTGTTGGGCAGAGAAACTGGTCTCTCAGCAGTCTTTACTAAATGAGGTTAATTGAGTCTGGGGTAATTGCTGACCTTCCTGTCCCAGTGAAATCACACTCTTAACTGATCAATGCTTTTCACAAATTTGTGCCTCAAGTCCATTCACGTGATTATTATTCCCTGCCTTACTGGCTGCACAGGCTTGCCCCGGTGGCCCGTTGTGCAGAAATTAAGCATGGAGGCGTTTTAACAGTAAAAGAATGCAATTAAGCTGTCTCAGATATTCAGAATTAATTAGCTTGCTGAGCTGTTAAGTAAAAGCACTGTGGATATGAAGATTTTGTTTTTAACCCACCTCTTTGCTGTGATAGGAAATGCACTGCAGTAAATGTTTCACTTACTGCTTTCAAGGTTTTTATTATTTTTTTTTTTTTTGTGTGTCTTTGGTCTCCCTCTGCGGCTGTGTTATCATCTGGAGATTTATGCAGCCAATAAGTCACTGGTGTTCAGGGGAGTTGTGGGCTTTTTAAAACAAACAGCGGTGTAATTTGCAATTTGGCATTCCCTAAATCTAGGAATTATAGTCCTGCATGTGGTGCTTTAGGGAGTTAGCACTCTAATGGTGGCTTTACTGGCCCGGCTCTCTCCCTGGCGTCCTCCTTTTTCAGCCCCCACCCCCCCCCCCCAGTTCCTTTTATGCCTGCCGAGGAAACAGGAGGGACTTCACAGCTGCTGAGAGCTGAGCTCCTTGCTGGGCCCTGTGACCTCCTCCTTTCTTCCCCCCTTCTCTCTCCTCGGTCTCACTCCCTTTTTCTCCTTCTATCCAACAGTCTCTTTCCTCAGGGAGCTCTTGTGTGGCTCAGAGGAAGCTGAATCATAAAGCATAGCTAATGAATAGAATAGGGAAGGAAAGCTGAGGCCTGCTGACGGCCCTCCAGAGAGGAGGCCAAGCCCCCGAAGCCCCAGGCTCAAATAGCAGACGGCCCTCACAAAGGTCAGGCTTCCTGCGGCCCGCTCCAAGGGTTTTTGGCTCCTAGGCAATGTGGCTTGAATTTCCCCCATTATTTTTTTTAATGGTTAAATTTGCCTGTTTCCTTTGGAAAACTTGGCCTTTGCTCCTTTTTTCATTGTCTTTTTTTTTTTTTCTATGTATATTTCCTCCCCCGTCTCATCTTTCTCTGTCTGTTTTTAATGGCAGTCAAGGTTGCCTCAACAAAGAGAGTGTGAAGAATTTGTTATACATGACCTCTGCACACCACAACCGCAGGCAGCGCCGACTGCCAGCAGCACAGCCCAAAGAAAAAATGTCAACTTGACCAACAAAACCCAGAAAGTTCTGCAAAAACAACAGCTAGCTCTGCTTCGACATGCCTTTTTAAGAACTGCTTATCCAAGCTGGCCTTGTAATTGCGGATTATGTTACTGACTCATAGACTTGGCAGGTGCAAAACACGGTATTAAAACCTAAATATTGGTTGTTGATGATACTTGGAATACATTTGGAATATGAAACAGTTCGCTGAAAGTGGCCAGAATATGAATAAGGAGATCTAGGTCATCCTGGCACATGGTAAACAGGTTTTCTGTTCCCCGTCTCAAGAGCATGTTATGTCTGTCTTGCTCTCTGGATAACCACTCTGGCCGTGACAACTGTTTTCACTGTTACTCTTGAGTTGCAGCATCGCAAATCCTGCCTTTTCTGATATTGTGACCCCGTGCCACGCTAAGCGAGACCCCGAGCCAACTCCCGTGTCCATTTGACAAGCTTCATTTCATTCTGAGCCCATATTTTTCTCTTCCAGGGCCTGCGGGGCCATGATTCAGGGCTGAGGTTGTGCTGTTGCAGAGCTGAGGCTTGGTACTGGAGCGTTTAATGTCTTCCAAAGCTAACAAAGAGCCTGTGTTGCAGGCTGGCGCCCCGGTTCTGGGAAACTGAAAGAGGGCAATGTACAACACTCTGTCTTTCCTCTATAGTCTTTCACTTTTTCTACTGTAAGAGGAAACGGGACATATTTCCCTCCAGCCTAGTGTTTTCTTTCTCTTGAATGTTCCACTTATCAAGACTAAAGAGGTGTTATTGACCTCTCCCTACTGTAAAGCATTTGCAATAGCTTAACACACTTTACGGCAGGTCTTTCAGTATGTCTTTCTGGTTTTTTTTTTTTTTTTTTTTCAATCAAATGATTTTGTGTTTTGTTTTGTTTTCAGTAGAAGCAGCTGTCTACTTGTGTGTTGGGCTCATCCCTTTGCATCCGTCATGGTTCCATACCTGTATCTGATAGGGCTGCCAAACGGGGTTCATTTCTTATTGTACTATTGTATAAACGACAAATACATGACCTCTCCTCCATCGGCACGCAAAATCAAACTTGTGTGACGACAGAAAAGTGTCTAGCAGAAGGTGGAAGATGGTAGAAATTCAACCAAAGTTGTACTAGGTATAGTTGTTTTATCATTTTTAGATCATCCTGAAAGTTGTTTTCCCAGTTACATCTAAGTTCCCATTGATTAACTAACTTGTTTATTCATATTAATTCCCATAAATTCCTTTTAATTCCTATAATTTTCCATTTCTAGCTTCCAACCCGGAATTTTGCAAACCAAGTATTTGATCAGGCCCGTGTTTTCATAAAGCAAATGACTGTTTGGGCTCTGCTGTGGTTAGCGCTGTGATATTAAGCTCAGACATAGAAGCATTGTGCGGAGCGGTTCCATAGTGGCAGTGGAGGAGAAACTGGGAGGTCTTGGAAAGAAGAGGATGTCCTCAAAACACTTGTGTAGAACGAAGCGGGATGCCAAGGACAGCCATCTGTGTTTACAAAATCATTTGCTTTCTCTTTCTGTCTCCCTTGTACTTACTCAGATTCGCTGTTCATTCTTTACATATGCTCCCTTTGTGCAGAATGGCAGTTAAGGACACTCTGGCCCTTTGGGTGGAACATATGCTCAGCTCTCGCAGATTTTTACAAGTCTGCTGATCTCAGATGAGAGGCGCAAAAGCAAAGGGAAATCGTGACTTTAAACAAAGCCCCCTGCACTGGCTTAGATTGCAGGCCAAGGAGGATTTTCATTGTTTATGATGTCTTCCAAGTGCACATTAAATTTTGATCCAGCATTTTTTAGCGGTGCCAGGTTTGTGTGGATTTACTGCCTTTCATTCATTCCTGTCTGGTCAGTTATGTGTTTTTGCAAGAAATATGCCGAATGCTTTGATTTAGGCGAACATGATCAAATCCATCTAAAGCGGAGAGGAAAGTACCTCAGACTGTTTAGACTACAAGTCTGATGTCACTTCAAAAACAGATGCCCGTCGCCTCAATAACGACTCAACCACCAGTGGATCCTGAATTTGTGAAGTCAAAACTGCTCTTCGAGGAAAATCAAATTCTGTTCATGAAATAATGTTATTTCTTTGAAAAAGGATTGCATTGTGTGTTTGTGTTCACAAGTCTTTGTGCTCCACTGCTGCACAGCCATCTTACTAGCTTTCTCTGCCCTTGATGGCGTTTCTTCTCAGTTTTCAGGTGGCCCAACAGTGCCACCTAATGTTTCCTCATCAAGAAAAGCCAGACATAGACTGTCTGGCACAGAGGGAGCTCCTCTCCTTGACTGATCGGAGATGATTCATTGTATAATGCTGAGTGTGCGAGTTGGACTTTTAGGACTTGTGACCACATCGACGCTGAATAAGTCTTTCACTGGACAGATGAAATATGTGCCAGTGTCTGCATTGGTTTGAAAGACTTTCTATGAATTATACACGTTTGTTTGTGTTCTTGGTTTGAAAGTAGTTTAATAGTAATTGCATTAACCAGGAATCCACTTATGGTTTTGCCTTGTTGTTTTTCCAGGTATCTGATGTAGGATCAGAGAAGCTATTTTCCCCCACCACACCCAAAGGTAAGAGCCCAATCTGTGTTTTTTCTTTTCCTTTTTTCTTCCTCTGGTCTTATTTGGTCTTTCTTTGCACGATTTATTTATACGCATAACAACAACTGGGTTTTGCAAATGCGTCCAATTTCCCCCCCGGTCTAATCCTGAAGCTCCTATTCAGATTTAAATATCAGCAGACATAAACAAGGTCTGGTGACTACATATGCAAACATTTTTGCCCGGGTGCATAGTGGCGTTTCTTGGACGACCCCGCCAAAGGCTTATCCCTCCTACATATTGGTTCATTAGAGGGGATTTAAAGCCTCCTTGCCACATGCTCCCACAAATGGGAACTTTCCCTCAGGCACTACAAGCTCTCTGACAGCAGGCCCGGACCATAATGGATGCCAAAGGAAAGACGGAGATTTAGCTTTGTCAGCCCCCTAGACGGCACAAACTCTGTTCATGCATTCACATATGCACACAGGCTTATGTACAGTATGATCACGGCTGGTTCCACTTGACTCTGTACATGTGTGTCCATCCAGTGACATACATTTGTGGGTGTGTTTGGCATGTCACAGGCACCATGCAGGCACAGACTGTTGGCAGCACCTGAACATTTACTGCATGCAACGATGCTTGGCAGGTCAGAGCAGGGGTAAAGGTGTCAAACTGTGGGTGCGAGGAGGAGGGGGGAGTGCTGAGAGGTGCGATCAGCCTGCTCATGACAGATAGCAGCGTGGAGACCATGTCCCCTCAGGGCAGGAACCAGGAGGGAGGCCCATTAACACAGGCTGAGACAGAAGGAGGTGGATCTGCTCACCGTAAACTGTGGCCAAATGAGGAGGGTTCTGGGGGGAAGTGGTGGAGGGAGGGGGAATGCCTGCAGACTCGACAAATAGATCACTCAACCGGACACCATCATGTCAGCGAAACCTAGAATGCCACATGAATGTACTGTATGTTGCTCTGCTTACCATATGTTTGTCCATAATTTGTGAAAAATGTCTGGAATATTTTAGGTTATAGTCTTGGCTGGCAGCCTCATGAAGGTGACATTCAATAAGACAATAGCCTCTTTTACACTGGCGGATACGCCGCGTTTAACACTCGAATTTAGCGTGTCACCTGTCCTTTTTACATTAACGTTACACAGGGTGATGTGTGGAGCCGGGCCTGCCAATAACTCGCCTCTGAGGGCGCACTTAACCGCGGGTCAGGACTAATATTAACAGAACCGATGTGGGGGGGCGGCTGGGATGACGAGGACGTCCCTGATCCTCCCCCTCAGAGCCGTGGACGTCATAAATTAAAATATTACAGAACCGTAATCTGCAACGGGCTACTGAAACGACAGACCGGGGTTTTGCAAGGAAGAAACTCGGATCATTAACAAACTGAAGAGCCTCAGGAAGAAGTTATTTGTGGCCAACAAACACAACAGCGGGCCTGGCAGAGGGAGACTGCTGGTCATATTTGTGCAACACGATTCGGGTGAAGTTGCTATCAAATCGTGTTGTTATTCAGCTCGGATCCACCACCCGCTCCACCTCCTGCATCAGCCCGCTCCCCTAATGTTGCTGAGGTCGGCGAGGCCGACCGAACAGACAGCGGGCCGTTACAAATTCCCTCCCCTCAACTCCGCTTCGGGCACCGGGGAGGCAATAACACGCCCTGCGTTTACAATGCCTGTTGCGCATTAAACACGCGTTCTTCATCCAGAGATAATAACATGATCTGATCTAAAAACGCCTAATGATGTTCTGGCTTTCATGGATCAACATACAACTTGACCACCTCTACTCCCTTTATTCTTGACTGAGGCCCCTAACTCTTATTTTTTTTTCCCCTGGATATTTCTTAGAGCATGACATCATGCAAGCAGACACCCATTACATGGACACCTGAAGGAGACAAATTATGAAAATGGTAGCTTTTTTGCACTTGAAATTACACTTTGACATAGGACGACCTTGTCACTGTGTGTGGGGCCACCAACGGGTACCCACCGTCTTTGTCCCGTCTTTTTTCGGTTCACACAAACTGCTTGCACCACTTGTTTCCTACCGCTGACTATTCCCAGCTCATCATTGCTCTTCCCTACATGTGTTTTATTTATAAAAAAAATGGTCGAGAGACCGGTTAGCTGACCGAGTAATTTAACGCTCATACGCATGCGGTGAACGCATCCAGAGCATCGCCATCCGTTCTCTTTGAATGGAGTGACCTCATGAGTCTGACTTCAAGACCTTCCGTGACGGACGTCAAGACTCGCCTGCAAAACAGCGAGCCGCGTGGTCTAACTAGCCCTTCAATACTTCAATACACACCCCAGTAGAGAGGGGGTGGAGTCAGCCACTTGACTCCACCCCCTAAAGCCAGCCATGTGGAACAGTGCTGTGAAGAGATGCTTGAAAAGGAGACTTTTTTTTTTTTTTTTTTTTTTCTTTTTACTGTATCCCTTGGTCTTTTGGCAAACGCATGTCACAGACATTTTATTAATGCTGCAGGAAATTGTGTCAGTTTTTTGCAATATGTCTCCCTTAACACACATTGAAAATCTTCTCCATTTTAGCGGCTGAACGAATGTTTCTGTGGATCTCTCTAATGCGAAAGCAGGGCAGAGGATTATTACGTCCCTGGAATTACCACCAGAAAATCCAATCAAAGTCTTTCATGATTATCACACAGATCAACCAGATCCTGTTCGGGTGATGTAGAGGATGGGCACCAGATTAGATTCAGGGGTTAGAGAGGATGAGGCAGCGGCGGAGTGTTCGGTTTGATTAAGTGATTTGGTGAAGATGAGGAAGAAGTTGTTTGCCAGTTCTCATCTCACATTCCAGTGTTGTTGTTTGGAGCTGTAATGGATTCTAGGACAGTGTTTGTTTTTGGCTTTCACTGTTTTTTTGTGTGTGTGTGCGTGTAGCTGTGTGTTAAACAGAGAAGCCCACAGGCTGTTTTCTGCTGCTTTAGAAAGCAGCAACACAGCGTTGTGTCCCATTACCGGCCTCACCGGCGGCCCTGTGGGACTGATGAATAGTCTTCTTTTCTTTTTTTTTTTTTCCTCTGATCAGCAAGTCTGTCGAGCTGGTAGTTTGTAGAAGCAAACACACACACACACACACAAACGCATAAATACAAACACAAACATTATGGCAAACATAATTACATGACGCTGGGATGATATTTGGTTTGTTTAATTCACTACATGAAGAGTATTTTCTTTTGAATTTAACCTCTTTTCTCTCTCTCAAACATTATCCTCCACTTTCAGCTTTATTTTGGTGAGCAGTGGCGGCTACACACAGTTGAGGTTTCATCCAAATTGTGCATAGGCCCACAAACTGTCATGTTAATGAAATGGTTCAGAGTTTGTAGAGAAGAGGAAAGACCAACACTGTAATCACTGATGGCAAAGCACTGTAATTATGCACACCGAACAGGGTTTTGCGCAAAAACCCAGACACCCTTGCCTTCTTTCTCTCATATTTACTTTTCATCATCTCTACATCGCTTGTCTGTTGACAACCTGTTATTCATGCAAGCCAGTAGTACTGATAATAGCACAAGCTAATGGCATCTGTAATGGCACTGCACACACTATGTAATTCTCCCTGGGTGGCTTTAGCCAAGAGCTTGTGCAAGTTCTGCCGAATGTCTGTCTGTGTTGGTGGATATGATGTAGGAAGGTACAGCAGAGGGCAAACATTATCCAACAGTTATTGTTTTGTGTTTATTTCCTGTCGTAAACCTCCTGCAAGTTATTGATTTCCTGGAGGATGGCATGTTTAAGTAAGAGCGCTGCAAAGACTTGTGCTCTGCTCAGGGTGACTCTTATTGAATCGCAGGTCAGAGTTTACTGTTGTCACTTGCTTGAAGGCGAACGAGAAGCTAAATGTAGCTCCCAAGCACGTACAGCGCACCTCCACAGAGCACAGATAAACTCTTTGCTGCCAGGCCCATGCAAGTGGTAGGGAGTTATCACCCAGCTGTCAGCGGCTAGAAATATCTGCGAAGAACACTTTGGAATCTGCAGTGACTACGTTGAATGTTGCGTCCTTGGGTTGTAGAGCATTAGGTGCAGCGCCGTTCTGGAGCCCCTGTTCTCCGAGTGAGGCGCGGCCCGCTGCGGTGCGACGGCAAACACATGCGGCGTGCCTTCCACCTGAGAAACCTGAGGCATCTTGGGATAGCAGGGGAAAGATTGGTAGAAAACCCATTTCTGAAGTGGATTTGTGCCCTTGTAATCCTGATTAATTTTGACCCGTCGTGCTCATTTTAAACAGAGCATTACAGTAAGCGTGAACACAGCAAGCTCCAGGGCGAAACTAGGAGCTTAGCGGCTTTGGGAGGCTTAGCTGCAGATGGCATTTTAAGCCGGACTTAATAAATTGTTTCCATTAAACTTACCGGCCCACACATACTGGATTAGACCAGCGGAACAAAGGAAGAGGAGAGCGTGCAAACAGAGAAGGGGAAAGAAAGCACACACATCTGCTGCAGTGCACGTCTGAGACTGTTAGGATCTCTCTGAGGCCGCATGAAAGGTGAAGCTGAGGTTACTGTACTGTTAGGGAGACAAGAATGCAAAATTCCCTCGCTCTAGATCTCTTGCTCATTGGGGATGTCAGACCAATTTGCTTAATTGACTTTGAAGTAAACAAAAAAAAAAAAAAAAAGAAAAAAAAAAAAGATGCATAAACCTTTTAGCTTGGCAGTGGATTTAGGGCTTATCCCCTAACTGTTGTTTATATATAAACACATTACAAGTGCTGTGGCTTAAGGATTTAGGATCTGTCCATACACTTGCTACTTTTTTTTTTTCCTTCGGAGCCTTTTTACACGTATACCCATCTGCTTTTGTAGGAAATTAATTCCTTATGAAAGACCTCTGCTCCTCCCCTCCTCTTTCTTAAGCCCACCTCCACTGTACCTCCATCCCCCATCCGCTCATGGCTTGCTCCCTAAGCTCTCATTATGTGCTACACAGTCCAGGGTCCCTGTGTCGAATCGCTAATCAACCACCCTGTCTGCAGGCCTGCTCTCTCAATGGGTGTTGAGTGGTCTTTGTTCCACTGCTGCTGTTAGCCGCATGTCAATAAAGGGGCTGTGGTCTGCACCGTCTCCTCCTCCTCCTCTCCCGTTGCTTGCATTGGCCGGAGCTGCAGTCGAGGCGTACGTAGAAATGAAATCCAGTCTCACCTGCTGGATTCTGAAAGCCAGAGAAGCGAGGAAGGATGATGATTGGAGAGAGTTGTAAGGTCATGGGCAGGGAGATTGGGGGCAGGCCGGGTATTGTAAAGTAGATGAGAGAGCATGTTTGTATTTGGCCGAGCAGCTCTCCTCTGGCCAGGTCGCTGTAATGTAGCACAAGCCTCGGCAGCAGGCCTGTTTTCAGCCTCTCACCCATTAAATAATGAAAGGATGTTGACCCTATGACCTGCTAATAAGCTTTTCACTGCTATTGAATAAGTATAGAGTGGAGGTAGCTCAAAAGTGGGCCTGGCTGGCTTGCGAGCAGACTGGACAACTGGAAGAGAGGTATGTTGTTGCACAAACGTACAGGGATGAAAAGGCTCCCTACAGCCCCAATTTGCTGGAAGTGAAAGCAGCTATCGCTGCTGCAGAAACTGAGCCTCGTAAACTTTGAGTACCTGTGATTTGCGCGGAGATTTGAGGCATAACATGCTCTCTCTATGTGAAAGGCCAGAATGATTTATTTCATCTGTATGATCAGGTGTTTTTGAGGATCTGACTTTTATATGCAACCTGCATGTATTTGCAGCAAGGCGTCACAAGTTAGTAGTTCTTCATGCACAAAGGGCATGAAAGGGAAAAATCGCCCTCCCTTCTCCAAAACATATTTAATAAGTTTGAACAACAGCTCATGTTCCTCCTGATTCGCTTAAATTATTAAAAAGGTACAAACTCCTTGCTGGATACAGGAGGCAGACGGGTGAGCTAAGAAAATATTTAGGGGGAATAGAGAAAAGTAAAACGTAACTTCTTCATTAATCTTAAGGTTATTACTGCTCACAGGCATAAGACAGCTTATGAGCTGAGTGATTTGTTTTTGAAGAAAAGGGCTGATATTAAGCTCCCTTTATTGATAGTGCTAATGCTGTTTGTGCAGTCATCCTTGTCAGAAAGATGAAAATAAATAGGGGTAGCTCAGCGGCGATAAGACACGTGTTTAATTATTAATTGAGCCATTACTGATAGAGATTGCCTTTTTTGATTTAAAGCAGGAAGACCTGCTTCAGGGACAGAAAAAGCAATTACAGAATTCCCAGCTTGCACCGCTGCCGCCCATCGTTCAACGTGGGCTGCGAGAGAGGAGCAAAGGGAGACAAAATGCTCCCACACACACATAAACCCGCACACGTCTTGTCAGACTGCGGTGTTTCCATAAATTATTTTAATTCTTCTTCAATATTTATAGCTTTTTAAATTATGATTACTCCGTCATGTACTATTTATGTAGAGTGGCAGACAGTAAAAGGGACCAGGCCACATTACCCACAATCCCTTCGTGGTCTGGCACTTTGAAAAGCTGACTGGAGGAATTGTTTAGTTCTGTGCGAGTCAGGAAGTGATGTTGAGGCTTTTACAAGCCGTCCGTTTTCAAAGGCAGGCGGGATTTTCAAAGCACAGCAATTAGCTGGCTTGTAAAGTTACGGCTGGTGTTTTTGCAGCCCTCCTCCCTTTCGCTCTCGGTACTGCACTTTGACTTCGGAGCACTATTAAGTCCATTAGAAACGTGCTTGCTCCGTGTAAAGAGCCAAGGATGCATGGAATAATACCTTTGGCGAACTTCGGAGCATGTGCTAACTGCAGATTGTGTAACATCCTTGAAAACGGAAAACCTGTTAGATAGACAACCCGCTTCTGTCGTGTGTTGCCCGTCACGTGTCGGGATGCTCGACACCTGTCAGTCAGCTCTGTCGGCGTTCGGCACCGGTGTCAGCGAGCCCCAGGGTGGTGATCAGCTCCACCGACAGAAAGTGGGCGTCACACTGAAGGCAGCTTGTGAAGCGTCCAGTGAGTCGCTCGGGGAGTCATTGGTTGAATATGGATTCAACTTTGGCCGTCGAGAGGGAGCCATCACTGAAGTCTGTAAGGAGCATTTAGGATAGGTCGTCTGGTACGTGACGCGCTCGAGATCACATCAACGTGAAGATATTTAAGTGTGCCAGGCTAAGAAAGTTTGATTCCTGTTTGTAATCAAACGGTGTATGTAAAACAAGATTAGAAAAACAAACTTCCAAGATTTATATGCCCTCCTCGGTCAGCGTACCAACTCAAACTAGGACCACATTCCTGCAGGGTAACGGAAAACTGTCGCAGCAGAAGAGACATCATCACAGTAATAAGTTAACTAGCTTCCCAGAACTAACTTCATCCACTGAAATGGTGTTATTTAACTTATATAAGTTTTGTATTTTATAGTTAAAATTTGATTCTGTCGTTCAAACACATTTACCCATTTACTTGTCTGGATGAAGTCCTTTGGCTCAAAGCACTGACACTTCAGCAGTCCTGGTGTCACGTGCAGAATTCCAGAAATGATCTGCGTATTTTATGGACGAATACACCCGGGAAGAAAATGATCACAGGACAATCAAGTTAAAGCTTAAAGATTTGCTCCGAGTCTTGGAAAGCACCTAGGGACGACTTCTATTGTTATAGACACTATGTAAATAAAATAAAAAAATTTTCCGGCTACATTTAAGTTCCCTGTCATAGGCTAACATTAATTACATTAATCGTCCTGAGTTCCCATTAATTCCCATATGTTTTAAGTTTTGAGGTTCCCTGCATTTTGAAGTTCAGGTATAATGTAAAAATGCCTTTCACACATGTATTTCTTCTCTTCTGCTGTGCCGCGAGCATTGCGGACCTCATTCTTTTTATTATTTTAATTGATTTAATTCGGCCCTGTCATTGACCTGCCATGGTCTGTCCTGCCTCCCGATGACAGCTGGGATCAGCTCCAGCGATCCTGAATGATTTAATTTGTATAACTGATGTATCAGATTGTTATTTGCGCGGAGTTTTAGACGTCATGTTATATTATGAACCGTCTGGGCTGATAATGGATGCCAAACCATTACAAATAGAAAATATATTGATGACGATTACACGCAGCAAACTTGCGTGCAGAAGTCAACCACCCTTGGCAATGCGCTGCATCGTGATCTGCTTCACTTTGAACCCAGATCTTAAAGGTGCACAGCATCTCACAGATTAGCAGCCGTGTCTGCAGTCACTGACAAACTTGTGGTGACTATCCTCTCAAAAGTGAGGCAACCCTGGATAAAACTGATGTAGGGCTGTCTGTTTTTTTGGAGGAAGAGGAGAAAAGAGAGGATAACTAGAGAGCAGCAGCTCTCGTCACATCTTCTGTCTAATCTTAATCCTCATCCATTGGAAACTCAGTCAAATACACTGTGGAAGGCATTTTCATTGTTTACTTATGAGAATACATGACAAGCGTCTTATCGCTTCTGTCAGGCCTGAAATGTAAAGCGTGACGCCTGTGATCGCTTGCAGGTTTTCTTGTTTTTAATCCTTTATTCCCAGCCCCAGTCATTCTGCCAGAAAGACTGTTCTTCTCTTTTTTTTTTTACTTTTTTTTTGTTTTTTTTTTTTTTTTTTTTTTTGAAGATCTCAGTTCGATGTGCAATTTAAGCTTATTTCTGTGGAGAGTTTCAGAGCCACCGTTGTTTGCAGATGAGGCTGTAACACTCATTGACAAAGCCAGATGGCAGGTGATTGTGGCCAAACACGGTGTTTGGATAATGTACAATCGCTGGCAAGGGGACAGTCGTCAGCCTAGATGGATATTACAAACATGCTCGTAATGGATTGGACGTTTAGGGAAGCAGTTTTACAGAGGCTTATAAAGATGGAAAAGCTGTTGCCTGGAGCAGAACGGATGTAAAATGCTTCAGATTCCTTGACAGACAAGGACATCCAAGTATCGGTAGGGTGTGCCAGAGAAATCAGAGCAGAGAGAAGACCTCAAAAACTCAAGAAACAAGATTTCAGTTGAAACAGAGCTATCAACTTGACCTATAAAGTATACTCCAAATATTTCCACACGGGTGGTCTTCCTCCGATGTTTGTTCAGTATTCCTGATACCACAGTACCGTACAATACTTGGACTGGTACAGTAGGTTTAACAGAGGGGTGGCTTTGGGGAGTCGTGAACTCAACACATGGTGAAAGGCGTAACCTAATGTGGACTGCTGCAGAACGGCTTGCGCTTGTTCGTGCATTTCAGTGGGCGTGAGCCCCATTAATCGTCCAGACCTTTGACACACAGACGGTAATTCACTTACTTAGGAAAAAAAGGAGCATGCACAGCATGGTCTTCTCCAAAATTCAAGCGGTCAGATGTTTGGCTGTTGTTTTTGGCTACCAGTGATTCTCTGCTCCGGGCTCCGGTGGTGGGGTCCCTAATGGCCTCTGACTGACTGCAATACCACATTCAGCAGAGCATGGGCTCCAGCCTCCCGGGGCTGTTGGGTTAGGGCTGCTGTGTTGAGGGGCGAGCAGCAGGACTGGGATTTCACCGAGTTTTTTCTAGTATCGCACAGTCTAAAGCAGTAATAACTGTGTCGAGCATGTTTTACCAAGGTTTTCCAACCTTGTTCAATGTTTTTCTTATGACATAGCTGCTGTAGTAGTGCATTTGTAATCTAAAAAGTAAGGTACTATAATCCCTAGATAAGATGACTGATGGATATTATTATTATCGTTACTGTAAATATATTTATAAATTGTATTTTCAAATCTTTTCCTAAATTACTGGAACATAAATATTCTGTTTTAAATATTTGGTTATATATTCAAATATCATATGAATGTCAGTTTTCATTTTGTTGAACTCACTTTTGAAAGACCCCATCTGTTACAATGAAACTGTGACAAATGGCTTTTATTTTTGGAGGGGAAGAAAAAGAAGTCGGCGTACAACCTTTGATATCACTAAATATGCAGGCATTGACTCATCAGCTGTTTTGTCCAGGACAAGTGCTGAAGTTCCCGGGGCAGCAATTCGACTGTGGCGCATCGTATTAGTGTGCTGGGTAGGCGTAGCGGCACTGACCTCATCCTGGTAGCAGGTGCCTGCAGGAGGCGAGGTGGAGTGGACGTGTTTTTCTGGGAGGATGAGCCATCTGGGTCTTGATATTCTAAAACCCGCTCCCAAGTGTGACCCTTACCTTTTAGGTGCTCACAATAATCCGAGCGCTGACTGCCAAAAAGAGAGAGAGAGAGGAGGCTTTCAGGAGAATTTACAGGGTTTGATGTGGTGTGGAGCTTCTGCTTCGACTAGACTCATCAGTCCAAAACACTTAGTGGTTGGATTTTTGATTCTTCAAACTACTTTGTTGCTGGTTTTTTTGTGCTGATTGAAATATTTTAGGACGTATTTGTTTTGTTGTGTATCGTTTTTTTCTCATTTTTGTTCTAACCAGCCTTGCTTGACATTTTTCCGGAGTTCTACATCAGTTTGTTGTTTTGTTTTAGGCTTTTTTTTTTCTGTGCTGTAGTCTGTTTCATCTTGCAAGTGATTTGGCTCATTTCAGAGTCCAAATGCATGCTCTGTGTCCCCCGCCCCGCCTCCTCACACGCTTACTCACATTCACACATTTCCTCAAACTGGCGTGCTGCCTTCACACTCCAAACAAATCAATTGTTCTCTCGCCACTTGTGGAACACCAGAGTGAAATGCGGCAGCTCATAGCAGCCGCAGAAGACGTGCAGGCTGTTGTAAATGTTTGTCGCATGCCACAGCACTAGGAAACCGGACTCTCTCACGTCCACATGTGCTTTTCACTTGTGTGGCTCTGGATTAACAGAGACGATAGTAGACGGTGGTGGGTTTGGGTTAGCAGCAGCCGCCCCACGGGTCATGATCCAGGCCTTGTCTTCATTAGTTTACTTGACACAGATCTGCAGCTGACCCACTGCTCTCCCCTGCCTTATTAAGTAACCTCCCTCTGCCTCTTCCTCCCCAAGTCAGGGTCACTTTATCCCTCTTTCTCAGTCATGCTCTCCCTCTCTAATCAAGAATGATGAATGAGGTGCAAGGAGGGACGACGTATGTTTGCAAATCTGATACGCCCACCACTTGACACTCTTCCTGTGGTGGTGAGGAACATGGTGATTGAGCGGAGGGGGAGTCTAAATCGGTGCTGTCTGAGAGCCACTGCAAACCACTCGACCTCAGTCCTTTTATATGTGTAGTCAGCTATTACCTGTCATTTTTTTAACCCAACCTTAGAACAAATAAAAAAATCATAAAAAATCTTTAAAAAAAAATTTTTTTTTAAGAGATAACTTTTGCATGTCCCAACCTCTGGTTGCTGATAAAAGGAGTTTACACCTTTATAAAAACACATTTCTTTGAGCATGTCAGCAGGGAGAAGACCAGCTGTAGCCTTGCCTTCAGCAGCCGCCAGGTCTCCATCTAGACTGAGCAGCAGCACCCTTGAAGCTGCTCAGGGCCCGCCTATCGCCTATAGAGGTGCCACTGATTACATTATTCGTTGTAGACTGGACGCTGTGTTTCCCTCGGAAAACCAGAGTCCAAGTGCTTTAGTACACAGTGGGCTGCTATCTTTAGACAAACACTCCACACGGATAATAAGACAAAATAGCATCCAAAGTTGAACTTCTATGCAGAGTGCATTGCAAGTTAAATGTAGTTTCTTTTTTTTGTTTTTGTTTTGCTGAAAAGAAAATGCATTGATATCAATTCAGAGTAAATGTAATATGAATTTAAAAGGAAACCCGCAAAACAAAAATGCTTCTTACATCTAGGATTGTAAAAACCTTAAAGTTTATTTGTAAATTTGTCTAACTTCTATCAGAAGCTGGCAAATTTTGGAAGTATTCCAGTTTGGAAACTTTCCATGGCAAGAAGAAGTACTGGATCCTTGTTGGGATTTATTGGAAATTTCTGGTAACTTATCAAATACAATCATGAATATAAACATTTAGTTCAGTCGGTGTTTTTGACCAGTCATGAGCTGATATGTATGCAAATTTATACAAATATTACAAAAAAATGACACACATTTGTCTGTGAGCGGAGTTTTAACTTGAAAATATAAAAGCGTGATAGATGAATAAAAATGTTCAAATTACCTACGATTGTCCCTCTAAAAGATCTAAAATTATATTAATTTCAAAGACTTTTCTTCTGCATTAACTAGTGTAAAATGCATCACCTTGACATATGATGTACTCGGTATTTATGAGTAGCATACAAAATAAAAAAAAATTCTAAAAATAGTAATGTGATGGCTGGTCACATAGTAAACCATCACAATATTATATTCTAAAATGGTTAAAATAATTGACAGAAAATGGAAAAATAAATATAGAAATAAACTAGATAAATAAATGAGCGCTCCTTAATTAGGAAGCTGAATCAAAATATAACCTACACACTTGTATGATAACAGAAGTCTTGCAGGAGGCAGAGACACAGTATATATATATATATATATATATATATATATATATATATATATATATATATATATATATATATATATATATATATATATAAAATACACATTCCTATCAATTCCCATAGGTTTACAACTTTAAAATTTCACTAAATTTTGCGTCTTTTTACATCATAGTAAAATTAAAATCTTGGCATTAAAGTCAGTAAAAAGACGTAATTTAAAAGATGCCATGCCATTTTAATGAATAGAAAAAAATAGATGAATCAGTAGATGACTACATAACAGAGTAGTAATTTGATTTAAATGGCAACTCAATAAATTTGTCGGCATGTTTTTTAAGGGTTGGAACATTAATAACCTCTTAAATGATCGGAGATACAGACGTGAGCTTTAATCAGCATAGTAAAGACCAGTAGCCCTGGCCTGTAATCACATCTTGCTTCAACACAGACGCAGTGCCAAATGCAGATGTGTAGTCTCTGATTGATATTTTAGCTCCCCGACAAGTCGACCTGACAAGTTGGGGATGAGCTCAGAAAGTGTTTGATCTCATGAAAATGGCCTGCTGCGTTTGCATGAAGCAGGTGAGTAGCTCGGGCTGCATCTTTCCCTAACCCACAGCATACCAACAAGCCTCTGCGTCTGCAAAACACTTGAAGAAATGCGATACGTTGGCCAAGTTGTTTGTCCTACCCCTTTCACTGCACTCAACTGTAACGGCTCCAAATGTCAAAACAGTCAATGAGGTATGGTGAATGGTTCAGAGCTGTCAGCTTCCAATTGTTGCTCTGCTTTGAGCTCAGTGTGTAAATTGAGATGGAGGAGGAGGGGTAAAAAAAAAAAAACATGCAGGCTCTTTCAGCTTACTGTCGTGCCACTTAAGATTTGTTGAAAGATTTTCACCCAACCATTTCCATCCCATTGAGAAGTAATCAGTACGGCACTGAAAGATAATATTATACCCACTTAGAGGCATGTGGGCTCCATGCATGTCCATACATGAAATGAGGCTAGAAAGCAGTGTTTCTGTTTGCATTTCTAAGCGCTCACTCCCTCCATCTTAGCTCCGATTCGAAGCTTCCTGGCAAAAGCAGCATGTCTTTGTGCCTCTTACATTCTTTCTCCCTCGTTCGTATCGTCTTTCCTTCCACTCTCAGTGGATTGTGAGCCAGCTGGTGGGCTAATAGAGGATGCTTTCCTGTGGGGCACCAAAGTGATACTGTTCAGGCTTTCTGCAAGCTTAAGTAAAGCTGACATGCTGCTCAAGAGCTGCAGCCCACACTGAGCTCCACGGCGCCCCGTGGAGAGATGCTGAAAAGGTCTTAAAGGTACGTGAGACACAGGGAGGCTGCCGCTGTCCTCCCTACGCTGGGCTGTGATGTGGGAAGCTGGAGTTAAGTCCTTTATTAGAAGTGGCAGGCGTTGTCTCCAGTCACCTCGATAATTGCAGCGCTACATCCACGGCGATAATCAATTGAGACAGCTGCTGCTGCGGCGTTCAAGTCCATCAGGCAGGCGTGTCATACTAATTAATGAAATGATAAGGCTAGTGCTCGCTGTATTGAACAAATAGCTCCTGAAGCTCGTCTTCTTTTCAACACAAAATTCATCCCTAAAGTCTGCAGTGGCCTCAGACTGAAAAGGGTCAGGAAGGGTCAGCGACAGTGAAAGGGGTCAAATTCCAGGCTGACAGGGTGGGCTGCGTCAGAAGAGCCATTAGACTTGAGCTTTTCTGTGGAAAGTTCCAAGATGTCCACACTTTTATTTTGTGAGCCCAGTGGCACTGACCTCTAACGACCCGAATGTGGTTATATGAAGCCGAGACTGATGGCTTAGCCAGCGCTCCGCTGCAGACGGTTTAGCGCTGGGGATGGGCCCGCCAGGAACAATAAGGAAGTGCAGGTTTGGAGGCGTCCTGTTTGTCTGCAGCACATCATTGTCAGGGGTTAATGACGGCTTGACATTGCTTTGGGAGCATCCCTGGAACATATATGACATAAAAGGATCAACATTTAGACCTTTCTCTCGTTCCTCTCTCAAGCTTAAAATTGCTCTTCCTGCTGCACACCTGCCATCGATAACGAGGCGTATGTGCCATGAGAGGTGACAGGCATAGGCGTCTCGCGCCATATGGTTGCAGTTTCAACTGGGATCTGATATGCAAAGGAAAAACCGATTCCTCCCGCAGCTCGAGCTGCCAGCCCTCTGAATTGAACATTAGCTTCTCGATTTATGGTTGGGGCTTTGACCGTAGATGTGTTATAGCTGAACGCCCGTCACCATTCTTTTGCCATCAGCTCTTTTGTGAGCTGCGGGAAAGGACCAAAGAGAAACAACTGAAACATGCCAGCTGTCGCCACTATTTAGCTACCTTGGCCAGCTGCCCCTTCAAACCCACACCCTGTCCACTTGCCATTAACATCTCAGAGCGATTTGTAAAACTGTCGCCTTGGCTCCCCTTTTTCCCAGCTTGGAGATGCTCGAGGCAGATTAAACTGTGTGAGGGAAAGCAAGCGTTTTCAAATATCTCCTATGATTTTATTATTAGCGCAGTGATTCAGTGCTGCTCAGCCCTTCTGTTCCCCTCATGCAAAATCATTTTGTTCAAATCACCCTGCTTTTTTTATTTTTTTTTTATTTTCCTTCTTCTTCATGACTGAATACCTCACGGCAATGAAGTGTTGATTGGCAAGACTGCGGTTTCCTGCCTTTTGCCAGTATCTGTTATAGCCGTCTTCCACAGTTGCTCGCTCGTGAGCTAAGCCTTGGCTCAGTTCAGATTGCTTGTCTAGAGAGGTACAAAAACCAAATCATTGTGAGCTCAACCGTCAAGAGGATATTCTGTCAACCAGAGCCAACAGGAGACGCATCAAGGCAGCTGCATTCTCGCACACCTCGTGCATCTTCCAGCATCTTTCTGCAAATAGGTGGCTAATTTAAATATCTGTCTGTTCGTGTCATTTCGCAGGGCCCTGACTGTTTATTCTTTAGTGAAACCGTGAGGGGAGTGAACCACAGTGTTTGCCTAGTAAATGAGAACACCCATTGGCCTTAAGCTTCTTTTATCCCATGACATCCCCTTGTCAGGAGGGAAATTTGCATACTCTCGTATCTATTCTGAAAAGGCTTTTTGCATACAGGTTCTGTATCCCTGGTTTTTGTATACACCGGCATGTGTGTCAGCAGTGAGCAGGTGATTTATGTAACACCCCTATTTGCGTGCAAAGCATTAGTTTACTGAGGGTTTCAGTTGAAGGCCAAAGATTCTCCCGAGCCCTTGTTTCATTCATGAGGCCGTTGGGTCTATTTGCAGGTACCCAGGTGTGTGTTTAAAATAAAGTGGTTTAAAGACAGCTTCAAAGTGGCCGGTTTCCAAAGGCTGAATTTGCAGCTCAAACCATTTCAGTGCAAATGTGTGCAACTCTCAGGTTTCTGTGTTGCGGCTGAACGAGGAGTCACAAGCTCTTAGTCACAAGGAGGAGCTGTGCTTTTCTTGGAGGATGACGGCTAACCGATCCTTGATCAGCTCGGTGCCAAACAATCCCAGACTGGTCCAAGCCATTCCGAGCTGGACCATCTGGCATAAAAAGCCACACAGGAGCAGATCAGTGCCAGCTCTCCAGATGTTCCACAGGGACAAACGGGGTCACATGTGAAGGATATCGAAGGCAGGAACAGCTGTGCAGCGACACTGTTGATCCCACATTCCCCGCTTGGACACATCAGTCATAACCAGCAAATCCCAGTGGCTTGTTGTCCGTCTGCTGCCTCGGTCCCTGTGTCCTTCCTCATCCCACCCCTCCTAACTCGCACTCATATCACTACAAACCAAGGCCCGTGCACCCAGGGCGAGGCTCAATTCCCCGGAGTAAGCAGGGCCGCAGGAACAACTATAAAAAGATCAATACTGAGATGAGATGTCATCTGGTGAGCAGACCTGCCAACACCCCCCTCGGGAATGTCCCTGTTCCTCCCAGTGCACTAACCCTAATGGGAGAGGAGAGCCACCCCCCCACCACCACTAGGCTGCCCTCCAGCCTGCCTGACTCACTCACACCATCTGCTCAGGTTAGCTGGAGGGCTTCAGGACCAAACTTTTTCTTTTTTGCTGTTGCTGTATATACGCATGTATGGCATTTGTTTCACATGACTTCCTGTGGCTTGCCTTCTTTTTTACTCCCCCCCAAGAGGCAAACTCTTCTGTGTCCTGACAAAAATAATAAGAAAACAATGCTGAATTTGGCAGTTTGCTGAGATGCTTGAACTCCGGGCTGACAGTTCTGTGGGTTTGAAGCAAAAGGGGGCTGTTTGTTGGAAAATAGCTGTGATTTTGTTACATATAAGCCTTAGGTGGCGTCTGTCACAGAGGCATCGTCACTTCATGTGCATTTCCACTCAACGTGGCTGCTAAAAAAAACACTGATAAAATAAATAAAAGACTCTGTAAAATCATCATCATTCAGAAGGATTCTTTTATTGCAGCCGAGAGGCTATTTTCTTTTAAATATTCTGAAAGCGGCTGCATTTTTAAGAGCGTCAAATGCAGTGACTCTTTATATTTATGCTTGTATAACACAAACGCTACATGAGTTTTCCCATCTTTAATGCCGTTATCGCTACTCTGCTTTCTCCAACATTGTTTTTTTCTCACTTTGTGCAGTGGCATTTTGTTGTATTAAAACCTTGGCGTCCATCTTTTGCTGTGTTCGTAAGCACGTGTGAGTGTGTGCGTCTTCGCTCTTCGATTTTAATGAAGGGTCTGAGCCGATGCCTCCCTGCCTCCATTAGAGCCCATTAAAATCATCATTAAGATAACCTGTAAGATAACGCTATGTGTATGAGGGAATAACAGGAAAAAAAAAAAAAAGCCTCCACCTCCCCCCACAGCCGTCCTTCCTTCTCCTAGTGGTTGTAGCGAGACTTTCTTCAGTATCATTTGCCTCGCATTGTGTCTGAGAGCCGGTTGCCATGGCAACATCACCCACCGGCGACATTTCGACGGTGGATATTTGCTTCTTCGCCTCTGTTTGTGTCGTGCCCATCTCTCTGTCTCTCTCTCCGTCTTTGCCTTGAGTCTTACTTTTTTCCCTTTCTCTCCTCTTGCAGCAACAACAGCCTGACAGTTTAATCCAAGTCCCAGACCTCTATAAATGGGGAGGTCTATATATTGCTTGGACCCCGGCGTTCATTTGAAAGTCGTGACACCTTAGCCGGCCCCAGTTCTCCCATAAGTGCGAGGAATAAGGGAGGGGAGCTCACCAAATAAAATAATAAAAGCCCTGCCCTGCCTTTTTATTGGTCTTTTTATGGGTGTTAGGATCCTTGAAAGATTAAGCAGGCTGTTAATGGGGGACTGGATATTCCATTAGCGAAGCTGCATGTTGAGTTCTCACTGGCTTGACAGCAGCTCCCACCTCTTCTCTCTTTTTTTTTTTTTTTTTTTTTTTAACATCAAGAATGCCTGTGGAGCTTTTTTTTTTTTTTTTTTAATTGAAACGCTAGTAAGCCTTTTGACTGAAGCACGGCTGCATTTTAGCCGTAGATTAGAGAGACCGTCATCACCACTGGGCTGTCTCCTCTCTTTTCCTCCGTCTGACTGTCTATGCACGCATGAATACCCTCTTTCTTTGACTTTTTTCCTTTTCCATGTCATATTCATGTGAGGTTTCTGTGCTTAGCATGAATTCCTCCAGTGGCAGCTTTGATTAGCTCAAGAGCCATAGTGTTCAATTTGCAACTCTAGCACCACCATTTCCTCTAACTCAATTCCTTCTTTCTTTTTTTTTTTTTTTTTTTTTTTTTGGCCCATTTTGCTTTTCAGTCAGCTCTGAGAGAAGCAGATGATCCCCGAATGTCTTGTCTTCTGACATTAAGATTCCACCACGAGCTTTGACATTCTTTGTGTGTGAGACGCGTCAAGACGCTGCATTTTCTGACACTCTTATTTTCCGGCTACAACAGCACATAATTACAGTAATTACACCTCAGCAGCAAAAGAAGAAAAAGTCATTCAGAGGCATGCTGATTTATAAGAGCTGCTTCTCTGTTGAAAAGACCCCTGATCAATGGCGAACACAAAGTGGCCAGGTTCAGAGTGCTTTGCAGTGCATTCCTGTTTCTCCTGAAAGAAGAGGAAGGAAGGATGGCATGACTCAGTGGCAGAGAGGCCAGGATAAAGGGCCGCAATCTCTCTTCACAGCACAATTGAAACATAATTATTTCATGCCAGATTGTGTGCTCAGCAAAGCCATGAATGGGCGCCGACATTTAACTTTAATTAGCTGTGATTTATTCATACTGACTGGATCACGAGAAGAAATTGGATCATCTGATTATAGTAGAGCATGAAAATGACCTGATTAAACACTTAATGGAACCTAGGGAGAGGAAACAAAAGGAACCATGCACAGAGGACACTGGGACAACATCATACAGGAGGAAAGGGAGCTAAGGAGCTGGTGCAACTTTGGAACAGGTTTTCATTTCCATATACACGCAACCATGATACGGCATCAATTCCTCTGTGGCTTGTGGATGTTCTTCTACTGCAGGTTTCATCTACTTCTCTGATGAAGCACAGATTTTATTCTCATTTAGACTAAGGAGACGAGAGGCTGCAGTAGCTTAGTCATTTTTAACATTTTGCTTTCTTTGTAAATTAGTCTTTTTCTTAAGCCAGCAACATTGGAGTCCCCTCCGTAGACCATTATTGCATTATTTTATTTTTCATTTTGCTGCTTTGGTAGGTCTGTAATCCTACCCCTACTAGAACATAGTCAGTTCTTGGATGTAGTCCAGCGGTATTTCAGAGCGTCAGACTTTATGTTTCTGAATTGTTTTCTTTCTGGGTGCGTCTTGAAAAAAAAAAAAAAATTGTGCTAAGTTGCACACTGGAAGCTTTTTCATTTAAAAAAAGGCCTGTAAGATGACTTGATTTTCTGTTTTTTTACTTTAAAATATTCATTTTTGTTTCAGCCAAGTATAAAATTTGCCCTTATTTTCTTCTCAGGTGTGCCAACGAATGAGAGTCCCGAGTCCAAGCTTTGTACCTCGGCTAAAGTTTCAGGACTCCAGCGTAGCCAGGAGCAGAGCAACACTGAGGTGCCCTTCGCACCTCCCGTGCCCAGCCCCACCCCGGCTTCGGCACCCACGGGCTCTCCTGCGCCAGCAGCGGCAGCAGCCCCACCAGAGCCGCCAAGGTCACGCCTCCCCACCCCTCCTCCTCTTAGTGTTAAGAAGGAGCAGCAACCTCCACCCCCTGTCCCCACCCCACCCCTGCTGAAGGCGACACCCCATCCCCAACCCCACCTTCCCCATCCACACTTGCACCAGGAGCCCTGTGTCCTCCCGCCCTCGCCACATCACACACGGCCGGTCATCAGACACCAGGTGCATCACCCACTGCAGTACAACAGCCTCCACGACATCAGGTAACTTGTCAAACGCATGTTCGGTTTTTGACAGCAGAGAAATAATAATTGAAAGAAAACAGGTCCATCAGTGAGGGTCAGGAGGGAAATGAACTCGCTGAGGCCATGATTTTTCTGGAATGTACTGCTACTAGTCTACTGGAGTTGGTGATAAAATAACCTCCAAGAATCTCCAAATTTAATATAATGTAGTTCGACGGACTACTCTGTATTCTACAGGATATTGACTGTTCTCATGAGGATATTGATTTTCCACTTCACAAACTTCCAATAACAAGCTGCCAGATGAACTCTTTCTCACTGAGCAAAGCTGGAACATACTCCACAGTGGACCAGTTCACCTCATCCTCATGTTGTGCCCTCAGCTCTTTTTAGTCCAGCACAGGAGATATAAGAGGTTTTCTCTCAAAGCCATTCTTGTCAAAGCATACCAAAGAAACACAATTTACAGTTCGCTTTTCTTTGTCTCCCATTAAATCCACAGCCACAGCAGCAGTCCAGTGGGTTTTCCCAAACAGCACTTGCCCCCGTCCCCTCACCTTCACCTCAGTGGGCTCCCGTCCCCAGCTTCAGCTTTGCCTCTGTCGATAGCCAATATTTCTACCTCGCACTATTCCTCCCTACGGAGCCCGGCTCAACGCCATTCGGCCATGTTTGCAACCCCGGCCACACTGCCGCCACCACCGACCTTACCGACCAACAGTTTAGTGGTGCCTGGACATCCTGCCGGCACCCCCTACCCAGGTAAAGCTTCGCCACAGCAGACACATATTTCAGATCCACCCGATACTTCTTTTGTTTTTTGCACTTAACTGGTCACTTCATACTCTGCAGTGTATTTTACGTTGAGTTGCACTCAACTTCCAAGTTGATTGACAGGCATGTAAACGTTGTAATTATATTACAATATTTACATGTGCAAGACCAGAGTAAACTGGACAGCCGTCCTTAAAATCCTTATAAATGCACTATATGGCCCTGAAAGTAGTCAAATGCTCATGTATGGCCATCTTCTCTGGTAAGTGCTTGTTTTCTACATTTCTCCAAGTATCTAAATCATCTTAAATTTACTCTTGGTCTCTCCATGACTGACTTTTTTTTTTTTTTTTTTTTTTTGTTTGTTTATTTAGTTATTTATTTTTACTTCAGCATGCAAGATCCCTTTGTTATGAACCAGAGCCACATTTTGTTTTTAGCTTTACGTCTCATTAAAAAGATTGCTTCCAGTATTCTCTCATTATTTTAAATCAGTTTCCCATAGTTTTCTACTTTGCATGGTTAATTTGAGATCAAAACGTTTGAGTCCGTCACAAAAGCATTATAAACTTGATATTTCACAGCTGATAACCAAACGGCAGATGTAAATATTAAGCCTTTTCATGCAGATACCTTAAAGGATCTCAAGTAAACCACCAGTGAGCAATTGAAGGACTTTTGAACTTGTTATCTAATGCCAATTGTAACCTTTGGGCAGCTGGGCTCCACAAATCAATGGACTGCATTTATTAAAATGCTAAAATAGCCCTGAGGTGCATGTAAGGGGGCTTGGATGAGTCATTGGAAAATGTCAGCTAACTTAGTGGACAGCCGTCCCAGCTGGAGACATTTTCAGACACTGAGAGCAGCACTTTTGCCATTTAAACATAGTAAACTCTCACAACCAGAGGTGTGTTCTCACATACCAACTACAACTTTAATTTCAATGTTATAATTGACTCATTTAATCTCTTGTAAAAGGCAAAAAAACAAACCAATGTCTCCAGTGGTGATGGTTTCTCCAACATATGTGACAAGTATGCCAGATGTGCACTGACTTTCCTATAGAGGGCGAGAGTGTGTGTGTGTTTTCTGCTGGGATGACTCTTGGTTCTCTCTTGTCTTTAGATACCAGCCTGTTGATATCATTCAACCAACCAATCATGTATTGCCAGCCTCATTCGGGGATTCTGATTGGCACATTGTCACAGGCAACTCTCTTACCACCACCAATGAGTCCCCACGTAGAAAACCCTCACAGCATGAGCTGGAGAAACAGAGAATGCCAGGTGAATATTTCTTCCTTCTACCCTTGTTGTGAAGACTGACTGGGCGCCCGTGCCTTTTTTTTTTCTTGTATCCTCCTCCCCTTCCCTCCCCCAACCCTTTTTTCTTTCTTTTTTTTTTTTGTTTGTTTTTTTGGTTTTCCTCGCTCTCCTTTCTTACAGAGCATGACCTCCTGAGGCAGGAGCTGAACAACCGCTTCCTGGTTCAGAGTTCAGAGCGCGGCCGGGGGCCGTCCGCCTCGCCGCTGGCCCCCGTGTCACTCCTGAGGGCCGAGTATCACCAACACCAGCACATGCACCAGCACCAACACACCCACCAGCACACCTTCACGCCCTTCCCCGCCAGTCTGCCCCCGGCCGCCATCCTCACCCCGCCCACCGCACCCCCCATGGTGCGTACCCAAGCCAGAAATGTGAGGATAAGTAAAAACAAAAGCTCCCGTTACTTCCCACCAACTCACCTGCCACCCCTCCAATCTTCTCTTCAGTCAACTCCTCCCTTGTTTTCTTTATCCCCAAATGCACCAAATATGACCCGTAGCAGTATAAACCCCGCAATTTAAAGACAATAACTCATTAAGTTTGAATTTGTCTTTGTTTTTTTCATACTATCCTTATAGAAGAATTACTTTTGTTATGCCTTCATTAGGAAATATGGGCCACTTCCTGTCACCTCCCTTTTCCCAAAAACTCACTATGTCCATAACTTTGTAGAGATACATGTTAGTTGCTGCTCAGGTTGGTTTGGACCCAACCAAATATATACTGTTTTAACTATGTGCTTGCATGCATTGTAACATTTTCCATCTACAGTGGGATTACTTCATGCATATTGACACATTTATACTTGTGTAGAAGCTATTTTTCAATTCATGTCTGCATGTCAATAGGCCACTTTTCAAATTTCTTGCAAAATATTCACCTTCCTCTTAACTTTCACATAGTTTCTGCTGTTCATTGTTTGCTGATGATCAAAAAGTGGAATTGCCTGAAGGTATTTTGCAGTTGTTTCCATATGGATGTGTTTAAAATGTTTTTTTTTATTTGCCTATTCAAAAAAAAAAGAACAACAAAGGCGCCATCACACAGATCCTTTTGTGTGTGTGTGTGTGTGCAGTCCTGCAGATGACATATTTGTGTCTTTTGAGCTGTGTGCGTGAGTGTGTGTGTACACAGCCTTACTGCAACCATCCTTTACAATGACAAATTCAAAGCTTTACAGACGTTCAAATGACTTCACTGCAGATAAAAGCGGGGGATGACATCACTGTAAAACTGTTTTTATAATGTTTCTAATTCGCTCCGTCCTTTGACTGCCATCAGAATGGGAAAGGGGTGGTCCGACACTGACAGTTCTCAGATTAGCACAGTGAGGAAAAAAGGCAAAAAAAAAAAAAAAGATTATGACTGTTCATCCATCATTTCAATTGCACAGCAATCTCTGTCAGTTGTTTCAGACGGGTCCCCATTTGTAGCTTTTTGGCATTAGTCTAATAGATCTAATCCATCATGTCGTGACCTCTGTTTAAGAGCCCGTGGTACCATTAAGGCCCTTCTCTAAGATTATCTCCATCCTGTACATTAGAAATCAAAGCTCTGGTATTTATGAAACGGTCTCAGATGAGAATGGAAACGGTTCTTGAGCCAACACATATGCTGTTATCTGGTCTGCTGTTCATTCCTGGCATGGTAGGAATTATGTACAGTACATAGACATCTCTTTGAAGATGAAAAAGCGATTTTCCACGTTCCTCCAAATCTGGCATATTAGGATTTTGGCCTGCGATGTACCCAAACGCCCTCCCCGTCTTTTGTTCAGCTGTTTCAGTCGGATTTGAGGGCGATGTGAATGTCCTCCTCTGTCGTTTCTGTTGTTGTTGACTTAACCTGCACCTTATCCTCTCCCTCCTGCCCCTCAGTGACGATCCTGCTTTTCTTCTCTTGCTTAAAATGGGGCTTGCTTAAAGAAAGAGGAGTAATGATGATGATGATGATGATGATGCTGTGTGTTTGTCTTGTTTTTTTTTTACTGTTTTGACATGAAAAGGCAGACCTAGTGATTCCCAGCTGTGTTACCTCTCTCTCCCCTTCTCTCTTACGTTTTATTTTCTCCTGCTCTCTTGATACCCTGTGTCATTTCAGCTATGTAACAGCCTTTGGTTAACGGCTGTAATTAATGAAATTATGAAGCCTCTATATTTGTTTATTGCTCTACACCCTCAAGCAGCTGGCTTGCCAAATGGCGACGGTGAATGACGGCACCTTTGCCCCTGCCGTGTCTTTGGACAAGGGCTATCTTTAATTGTTAAAAGATGAAATATTAAACTTTAATTAGTCAAAGCTGTTTACAATAAAATTGTGACAGCTACTATAAATTATTAAGGCAAGACTTGGTGTTTTTCTCTTCTTTTTTTTTTTTTTTTTTAAATCTTTTACAATGTCGTAAAGCAGCCGGAATCCCTTTCCCAGTGTCAGACATTAAACAGGCTGCGCCTTCAGAAATGCAGAAGAGCTGTTTAATGAGTTCGGAAGCCAGCTTGGCGTTTCCTCTCAATAGGCCGTCTGTCTTTCATACGAGCCCATTATCGCCCACCGACGGGACCACCAGCACCACCGCTATTGGCGTTTCGTGTGGAGACGAGAGGGGCCCCTGACCCCAGCACCGGCGCAGCTCCAGCAGAAGCCCGGGCAGCCCCGCGCCTGCCGCTCGCACAGAGATTCTGATTCACACACGTTCATTTTTCCCATTTTTATGTAGACCCAAAACATCTGTGCCTGCCAAGAAAGCTTTGTGAAAACACTTGTAAAAAGTACCTGCAAATGGTTTGTGTATTTGTGGACTAGCAATAAGCTGGTGTCACTTTTAATTAGCAGTTTTCCAAAACGGAGAGCCGGTGTTGGCTTGCAAACATGCATACAAAGTCCCCATTCATGTGCTCGCCAACTCTCTGTGCTGTCTCTCCCTCCTCTCCTTCTGCTTGCAGACTAAATTCACATGCGTTCGGGGCCCGATCGGAAACATTTTTAATATAACCACACAGCTTTTATAACAAATTCCAGTTTGAGCCGTTCTGATAGGCATAAAGCTCTGCCACAGAAATCCGTTCACCACGGGAAGGTGGTGTCAGTTTTACGCTGATCTGCACTAAATTAGCCCCAAACCAGTGAAAAGGCCTCGGTACAGCTTCAGTCAAATGAAACTGCCTGCTCACACCGTTCATATATTCTGTCCACGCTTTCTAATCTCATTTTGAAGTCTGTTTTTCTGCCTATGAAAACCAGCTATGTACCTCCATGTTTTCCCTCCCTCCTCTTTTTATTTTGTTTTTTGTTTTTTTTTTTTATTTTAAGTCAAAAGTAATTGTATATCAAGTTTCTGGAATTTTTCCAATGAAAAGAAGCAGCTGGTCTGGTTTTAAAATGATCCGATTCCTAAGCTGGACCTCAGCACGCTCAATTGGAAAATCGCGGCGGCTGTCTTGGTCATGGCGGTCTGCTGGAGCAGTCGTATCCTGACTCGTATAACTGCCTGTCTGACCATGCTGTCTAATGAAACCCATGACCAGTGCAAGCGAGCTGCTTTACCCGAGAGCTCACTATCCTGCTGTAAACCTGCTATGACCAGTTACAGATGTTGCTCATGTTTAACTTTACAAATGTAAATGTAATGGTATATCGTTTTTGAGTGAAAGCTTGAACATGAAGGGGTTTTCTTCCCTAATCCTTTCCTCTTTTTTTTCTCCTCCAGTTCGACAAATACACCCCAAAACTGGACAATCCATTCATCAGACATTCAAATGTGAGTTTCTTTTCTCTCTCTGGCGTGAATATGTTTTTTGCATTCGGCAAGTCAAATATTTCACATATTTGAATGTTGCCGTGACAGCTTTTTTTTTTTTTTTTTTTTTTTTTTTTGTGGCTGTGGCTTTGTGCGTGCACACGCTTGAGTCCTGTATGACTTTGTTTTGTGTCTTTCTGTGTCTCCCATCTTCCTCTCCTCTCCCCAGTTCTTCCCCTCCTATCCCCCAACCATGCCAGGCATGCCCCCGCTGCTCCCACACTCAGGACCCTTCAGCTCACTGCAAGGAGCCTTCCAGCCCAAGGTCAGACCCACATTCCTACCCTCATCCCATGAGATACAGACCGGCACAGAATATCAGGAAGCACGTGTGTGAAAGAAGACACACATATTAAATTTATTTTAAAATAAAATACAGCACACGGTAGCCCAGAAATGTTGTTGCTCCTCATGCACAGTTACATAGAGACAAGATGACATTTCCAAGGTGATTTGGGATATACGGAGTACTGTGGTCTTACCTGGACCAAAACGGCAGGTAGAAACTAGAGGAGCATTGAAGAGCAGTGATAATATACACTTGCCACCCACTTTTTAGGGTTTAGATGCTCATTGATTTAAATATCAATCAGCCAGTTACATGGCAGCAGTTCAGTGTATTCAGGCATGTAGACCAGCTCTAGGTGAAAGGCGGAGGTTCAAACCTAGCATCAGAATGGAGAAGATGAATGAGGATGATTTTAAATGACTTTGAATGAGGCATCATTGTTGGTGCCTGAAGGGCTGGTCTGAGTATAACAAAAACTGCAGATCTGCCAGGCTGTGCATGGATCTCATCTCCAGGGTTTAGAGAAAAAGAATAAAATATCTTGTTCTCTGGACATAAAAGCTTTTTTTCTTTGTGCCAGAGGTCAGACGAAAATGCTCGAACTGGTTGGAGATGATAGAAAGGCAACAGTAACTTGTTACAACCAAAGTTTGCAGAAGACCACACCAGTCGCAACTTCTGTCGGCTCCATGCATGAAGCGGAGGCTACAGTTTCCACGGGCTCACCATAATTGGAAGAAAAGTTTTCTTATCTGATGAGTCTCGATTTCTGCTGTTTGGATGGTAGGCTCTGAATTTGGCTCAAACAACACGGATCCAAATTGATTCCATTCTGCCCTGCGTTAATGGTTCAGGCGGGTGTAGTGGTGTATTTCAGAACCAGCTGAGCATTCTTTAAGCAGTACAGCCTGAGTATTGTGTTTATCCTTCCATGAACACTCCGAGCCCTCCATCTATTTCCTGCTGGATCTCGCAAAGGGCAAATCATCTCAAACCGTCTTTGTTTTTTATGACAATGGGATCACTGCTCTGAAATAGCTTCCACAGCCCCCAGATCTCACATTAGAGCACGCTGGGGGATGTAGTAGAAGAGCGAAAAATCTGCTTTATCTATAAGATCCTGTCATGTCAGTATGGACCAGGATTTCTGAGAATATTTCCAGCACCTTGAACAGGTGCCACAAGGAATTAAGGCAGTTGTTAAGGCAAAAGGAGGTCCAACACAGCACTAGATTGGTGTACCTAGTAAAGTGGCTGGTGGGTGGTTAACTTAACTTCAGAAAACCCCCAAAAATCATCTATTGGGTCTTTAAGGTACATCATTGGTAAACAGAGCATACCATGCAAAAATAACCTTACAATAAACAGCATATCCATACAAGAAATGATAAATTAAAGATGGGCTCTATACTTACAGTGTCAGCGTACTTTTATTAGTAAAGGCCCTTGTGCTATTTGTCGATATCTTTTGAAAGCCATTTCAATACCATGCCTGACCTAAATGGGCCTGAACCAGGACAAGAGATATGTGCTGAACTGAGCCATGACGCATAATAAAGAAAAAGGAAGAAAAAAAAAATCCCGGCGTGTGTGTGTATGTTTAAAAGACACGGGGGATGTGAAGGGGTGGGAGGGTGTGAGTCTGTCTGGCAGATGCTCAGAGGCTGTGACCTGCAGTAAGCCACCAATCAAAGCTGGCCTAAATCCGCTGGCCCTATTCCCAATGGGCTCACTCGCAGAGGGGCCCTTTTGTCAAAGTTCCCTCCAGATGGTTCAAGGAACACTCTTATGCATCCATAGCCCCTGCTAAGTATTCTTGGAGACGAGCTTGGGGGTTTTAAATTTTATCTACCTCGGCTATATACTGACAGCAGTTAAGGATTAGTCAGCTGTAATGCTACTGAGAAAGGATATGGTTTGAATTTGATGCCAGGATCACTGGCTGGAGGGCAAAACCATTCTTCTAGTGGTTTTAAAAATACTTTTTTCTTCCATGCTTCCATGCTATATCCGTCCATTTCGAACGCTCACATAGGTCATAAGATTTATTCCCATCTAATTGTGTGTCTGGGACCATTTTTATCTGGACTTAATAGTTGAAAAAGTAAAAAGTGCAGTACAATAGTCATTCTTACTCAGTCTGGTAGTAGATATGTTTAAACAATTTGAATATTCATTAAAATCCTATACATACAAAGGAGACTTTGGCTCAAATAAGATGTTATTTGTCTTTCTTCCTCTGTAATGGTGTTATGTGTTTTTTTTTTTTAATTATTGTTATTATTGTTATTAACTCTAGAAACAGATGTTTGATAGGTATCTCTGTCTCTTTGTCTCCGTCAGGCTTCTAATCCCATTGATGTGGCAGCGCGTCCTGGAGCCGTTCCTCACACACTCCTCCAGAAGGATCCACGGGTAAGCATCGGGCTGATACCATCTCAGCCCGCCATCTCAGCCCGCCATCTCCTCCTGACCACACTCTTGCCTTGCACATGCGTGTCATAGTGAAGAACGCCTCTGGCTGACATTTGTCCTCATGTCTCTCTTCGAACACATGTGCCAGGAGGGCACCTAAATAAGAGTATACATTTTGTTTTACGGTTTGGTTGGTTGAGTGTTTTGTTGATATTAACCATTATCTGTTTCTCCATGCAGATAAGCGATCCGTTCAGGACCTCTGTTAGGGTAAGCAGATGTCTTGTCTGTTTTTTTCTTTTATAAAGCACTTCATCTCTCTGGTCAGGCCACAAAGCCTTAAAAAAAAAAAAAAAAGAAAAGAAAAAAGAAAAGAAAAGAAATCCTCAAATATTCACAATCATACCCATCATGCTTTCAGGTCTGTATTTGGGTAGTCATGTTCATAATCTGTCGCCTTCTTTGAACATTCTGACAAGTTCTCACTTTGTAGTCTGGCCAGAAAATATCAGTGCAAGAATAAATTTTTAGTTCCTCCATTTTAAAGCCAGCAGGCTAACGTCAGTTTCTCTCTAAATTTTTAGAAACCTGGCAAGTGGTGCGCAGTACATGTCCAGATCGCATGGCAGATCTACCACCACCAGCAGAAAATGAAGGTGTGTGAGCTGGGTCTTCTAGCAATCTTGTTGTCATGTAAAACCAGACACATTCTGTTCGTTATGGAATAATAACTCGATTCACAGCAGGACTTGTCATCATGTCATAGTTGGATCTTTGACTGGAGCTTTATCTGCAGTTATGCTACTTATTTTAAAACAAAAACAAATATTGGTGGGTAAATGGTTGAAATCTGTGCATTTTGTTTGAGTGACACAAATTAGGAAGAATATTACACTTTCCAAGCATGGGAACAGGCTGTATGCATGGCTCTCTTCACTGGATAACAAGCAAAATCAAATATTTTGGTCCCAATCACAAGATTATTAGTAAAACAGCGGCACTGATCTAAATGCAGCATGTGAACCTAGACTGTACCTGTCTGCATAGTCTGCGTGTCTAAGGAAATCCCCAAAGCCAGTGGCCCAGTGGTGTCAGTCCTTCCCAAACCCATGTTACCATGGATTTATGCTGCAGCTGAGCAAAACTGAAGACGGGGAGTCACTGCCAATCATTGATTCAGTGTAGCCTAGGACAGGCTCTGCCACTCACTCTGTTCCTGAAAGCTGTCATGTGCTGAGTTATTGTTTTTTGTCTGCCTCTTCTCATCTACACCTTTCCTGGCTACAGCAAATGCAGCTTGACCCCCACAAACTAGACATGAACGGGAAGCTGGATCTGTTCAGCCGACCCCCGGCCCCAGGAGTCTTCCCAGGGTTCCCGTATCCTCACGACCTAGCACGGCCCCTCTTCTCTTCCACAGGTCAGTCAGATCCCTCCGTTAGACCCTGCACACATCTGTCGTGTTCAGATTTGAAAAATAAAACATTGATCATTCTCAAAGGTTTTTTTTTTTTCTTGAAGCTTTCAGATCTTTCGGTTGCCGTGTTTGCCTTAATGCAAATTAACATTTCTGAGCACATGCCATAAAAACACAAAAGACAGTGCATCTTTTTTTTCCCCTCCTTTCATGTCATTTTGACTTAATTATGAAGCTTTGGCCACAAATGTTTTGCCAATAAAGTAAGTCAGGTCTGTGTATGAATATGTATGATTCTCGGTGAGGTAATTGACTGATCTGCTCTGTGTTGGAGGGCAACAGAAAGGAGAGCAGCTTTTGGCCGGTAATTATGCGATGCTTTGTCAGGGACGCTCCTGTAATTGGCTCTTTTATTAACAGTCCATGTGATATGCGTAATGTTAACCATGTTAGCAGAAATACAAAAGAGCTGCAATGAAAGGATTGCAGGTATGGCGTGGCAGGGGTATTTCTAACTCGTGATGCTACATGATTGAAAGGACCAGTTTGCAATGCTGTGCTCGGCGTACATTCGTTGATATTTGTTCATATTTTGTATTGTGGGCAATTGCGCAAGTCACATTAGTAATTGAATTTAATGGGGAGGCATTTCGGTTTGCCTTTGCATGGTTCCCCAGAGAGATAATTGCCATTTGGCTTTATGATAATTATAATTTTCCTCTGTTCTGATAGGCTCTGGACACCCTGCTCCCTCTCCTTATGGCCCCGCCCCCCATCCCAGCAGCTTCCTGCCTCCTAGCCATTTGGCAGGTAAGTGTAAGTAACTCTACGTTTACAACTTTTTTAATACATTTATCCTCTCTTTCTCTCTGTGGATTCTACACTCCCTCTCTCCACTTTGCACCCATGTTTTCAAATGCACTACAAGCCACCAGGGTGTCGTTTTAATTAAACAAAAGGAAATATATTGTTTTATACCGAGGTTCACATCAGGGTTAATGTCGAATCCAGGTGGCCCAGCTGCAGCTCTTCTTGTGCAAACGCGAGGTTTACGGTGATGGAGACGGGACAAGTCGTAGCCTAATGTTACGCAACTCTCTCGGTCCAAAACAAAGCCATGTAGCTTCCAGAGCTACAAGTCGTTCCTTGCTTGCGTGGGACATCTGTGAACAGTGTAACATGATGTTATTTTCTCTGATGCAAAATTTATTTCACCTCTAATGGGCAGATCTGTGTGTGCGTTTGTTTCTTTTGTTTTGCTTTGGTATGTCTTGTGATTTTGCATGAGACACGGCTTGGGTCCACGTTGAGAAGTTGATTTTCTGGACCAAAATTATAAGGTCTCTTATCACGTTTTGTGCTTTGTGAAGACTACATGTTAAACCGGAGAGGAAGATTTACATTAAAACAACTCCGGACTGGGTATTTACGTGTGAGGCAGAGGGTATTTCTGAAACACTACCTTTTCGAAAATATATTAAGATGCTAAATAAACAAAATAAATCCTCTTACACTAATCTTTTAATATGTTCTGCATTTTCTGGTGGAATATTAATTCAAAATGACATAGTGCATCAGCTGATGAACGTTGTTGAAAAACCAATGAGGTAGTCCAGTAAATCTGGAGGCTTTAGTCCGCAACATTGGAGTCCCTGAATTTCCAGTTCAATCAGACGCATTTGAACGGCCCCCAATTCCCCCCTGGTCCGTGCTGGTGCGTTTTCAGCATTAGTCCAAGGAGTGAGCACTAACTTCCTCATCAGGAAATATTGTGTTTGCTCTAGCAGGGAGAGAGAGAGACACTCATCTCCAGTCAGAAGCAGTGAATCCAGCATCCAGACCACCTACAAGATTATCAAGCACAGAGCTAGGGTGCAACACTAAAAAAACAAGAACGAAAAACAGCTCGCTTGTAAGAGAAAAGCAGAGTGGATCAGGTTGGTGTTGGGGCAAGCACCACTGACCAACACCCCTCCTCCCTCCCTTTTGCTAATCCCTGTTTGGCATTTTGCAGATCCTTTCAGTCGCTCCAGTTCCTTTGGCGGCCTCGGCAACCTTTCAAGCAGTGCCTTCGGAGGATTAGGCAACCCCTCGCTTGGTAAGCGCTGGCCCTGTCTCCTCCTCTACCGCCCCCTCCCCTCTTCAATCTGGCCCCTATGGCCAGTAACAGAGCAGAGCAGGACGGCATTAGACCACAGGGAGAGCCAGAAGGGGTGGAAAAAAAAGACGCTTAGCTCTAGTTTCTGTGTCAAAACAGCCCCTAGTCCAGGGAGGCCCAACAAAGCAATACAGCACGCACCACAGCAAGCCTCCTCCCTGCCTCCACTTCATCCACCAGTGATGTCTCCAACGGTCTGGCTTTAATCTGATTGCGCTGCTGCCAACAGTCGCTTTTAGCTCTGCTGTTTGGTGGCAATTCATCTATTAATTATTTGACAAGCCCATTCTGCATCACCATGGAGGGTCTTCTCCTTTCCCTCTGCATCCTTTACTCTATGCCTTCCTCTCTTTTTATTCATCCCTCCTATTTTTTTGTGTGCCAAATCAGTCACCCTGTTGTGAAAATGGATGTGATTTGAATAGACGTGCTGTGGAATGCAAAGGTCTCCCTTGGCTTTTCACAGCTCTCAGCTCCAGAGGGCAAGCAATTCTCCCCTGTTCATCCGGTACAGAAAAAGGAGGTGGGAGAAGCCCTTTAGTCTAAAAGCAAATGAGTATTTTCTTTTTTTTTTCCTGTGGTGGGGGGAGCCATTAACCTCTTACTCTTTTAAACAGCTTCAGTGAGAGAACCTCCAGAGACAAAGACAAAAGCAGCTTTTGTTGTTGAGTCTTTCTCATCTTACGTGTCCACAAGAAGGTTTTGTGCCCAATTAACTTACAGTGGGTCCACGCCTGTCTGCTTCTTTCCCTCAGGGTCCAACAGCATGTTTGGCTCCAAGGAGGGGCCAGGGGGGCTACCCACATTTGGCAGCCCCCACCATGACACCTGGAACAGACTTCGACGCACACCGCCGTCCTTCCCCACCCCACCACAGTGGCCCAAAACCGCGGATCCTGAGAGAAGCAGCTCAGCCAACAGCCACGAGAGAGAGCGAGAAAGAGAACGAGACAGAGAGCGAGAAAGGGAAAGAGAGAAAAGAGACTCTTCCATTGGGAAAGAGGAGAAGGACAAGGACAGGTGAGCCCAGGCACTAGCTTTTTAAGATCTAGGATATAGATATTTATAGTTTTTGCTGAGTTACGTCAAATGTTTTCATACGTCATTACAGGGATTCTGTGGATCGGAACCGCCACTCCAACCGTTCATCCCCTGCCTCGGCACCCGTCAGCTACCAGATCAGCAGCTTGATTCGCTCCAGCAGCCAAAACTCTAGCGATTCGGGTCGTCATCACAGTGGCAGCGTAGACCGGATTCGGGATTCTGAGAAGGATCTACTGGAGCGCCACAGAGAGTCTGCCATGTTGGCAGATGTGAAAGTGAAGGAGAGCCGATCCCCAAGCAAGGAGATTCTGGAGCGGAGACCCTCAGAGGACTCTATGAAACCCGCTCAGCGTTCTCCTTCTCCTTACTCCAAGGCAGTGGTCAATGATCAAGGCATGAAGATGACAGGTGGGCCTCCATCAGCTCTCAAGGACAGCGAGAGGAAAGATCTCCCCCCTATAGACCTTCTCCACAAAGTGAAAAATGACATGAAGATTAAGGAGGAGCGGAAAGAGGAGCAAGAAGTTATGGTGGTAAGCTCAGAGCCGGCCTCGCAACCACAGGCCCAAGTCCTTTCTGCGCCTGTCAGCCAACCGGGAAACCCACACCACCACCACCCACCTTTGTCCCAGCAACCTCCTCTTCCATCACCCCGAGGTAGTGATATCCCAACACCTGGCCTGCATGGCGTCCCCATGGCACACTCTCTGCCACTTTCTATGAGTGCCATGCCCCAAATGGGCAACCTCAATGTGCTAGACAGGGCTCGTATGGCTCCTTTTATGGGAGTGAGCCCACTGGCAGGAAGAGAGCGCATGCCACATACAGCCTTCCCCTGGGACCCGCTCAGAGAGGCCTACCGCAGCCTGGACCTGCAGCGGCGCATGGACTTCCAGCTCAGAGCCGAACAAGGCCATCGCTTCCCCAGCATGTACGAGCAGGAGAGAGCTTACCGCGAAAGGGAGGCTCATGACTACTCTCACCATGAGCACCTCTTGGAGGTGCGAAGGGAGCACGAGAGGATGCGACAGCAGGCAGAAGAGCGAGAGCGCCTCCACCTGCGGGAGGAGCTGGACAGAGCACGCCTCCATCATCTGCATCAGTCTCCAATGGAGGGCCATCTACCTCACATGCCCCCCTTTATGGCCCACCTAGGTGGCATGCCCTACCCAAGACTTAGCCCCTCAACAGGACACAATGGCCCTCTTAACAGAACACCCCCTACTGCCGCACTAAGTGCACCCCCACCTCTAGTGCCAGCCGGTGGTGCCAGGCCAGCCTCACCCAGGAGGACTACTCCCCTCACCACCACCCAGGACCCACGGGATTACTCCCCATCTCGCAACCCCAAAGAAGTAGAAGCTCGGTAGCTTCTTGGAAAAGTGCACAAAGTCTTAGTGGGAGCACTCACATGCCCCACGCCTTGTACCTGGAATCTCGTTGTGAATAAAATGCACTGCTCCTCACCAGAGAAGAGTAAAACTCCCCAAGGGAAAGGGTATGATTGTACAAATTAAAGGTGTGTACAGCTGATTAAGCACATGCCATGACTTAATTTTCAGTGGACTGGCGGTTTAATAATGTCGGTAAAGAGAACACAGATATGTGTATGTTTGTTTCCGACTTAAATATTTGATAATTATTAATATATTAATCCAACACCTTTTTCTGCTTTGTGATGAAAAGAAAAGGTCTTGAGATGAGTTTGTACATTTCCTATACTTGTTCCATGTATAGATATTATTTCTATGGATTTTATGTATTTTGTGCATTAGTCCTGCCTTTACACTATTTATCCAAACTGATTGTGAGACATTTTCCTCATGATAATGTAAAGACTTGACTTTGGTTTCAACCGTCAGTAATTTAACCTCATGGTACCAGGATATCCTCAATGATGACAATGTACATTGCTACATTACCCACTTGTTCTGTTCATTTGTTTTGCCTTTGAGATATGCAGATAAATATATATTATGAGGTCTTTGTTGAGTCTCTGTATAGAAAAGTGATGTAAATAACCTGTTGATATTCTTCGCTGCAAGATTACAATGTAAATTTATTAGTCTTTTTAACAATTTCTAGAAAAACAAAATTAAATGAAACACGGGGAAACACTTGCCTGTTAAACATCACGGCACATGGTCGTGTTGAACAGACAGGTCGGGCCAACGGATGGGAAGGATGAAGGGAGGGTGTTGTATGGTGGCCTAGATGGATCATCAGCAATCTATGCAAAGCAGCACACAGCACCCTGCTGAAAAAAAAACAAACAAAACAACTGGAGGAAGCCGGCGACACTGGTGGCACTGAGAGAAACTTGGATTAACACATGTTTATATGTACCAATGAAATAATGACGGGATTAATGAAAGACTTCCAGGTCACAAACTGGATCAGCCCCAGACAGAAAAAGAGGACGCTTTTGAGTGGACGGCAAAAGGACTTTCTCTGTCAACCTTGTGGTGTTGTGCAGTTGTTTTTCTTAGACTCTTGTATACAAAACAAGTAGAGTTTTAGGCGTGAAAAAAAAAAGGAAAATGAACATTCATGGTTTAAAATGTACGGAATAAAGTTTGGACCTAATGTCAAGATTTTCCTGCCTGTCTTTCATCCTACCTGTCTGTGAGCCAAACCTACTGAGTGTTGTGTTTATATGAGGTTGGCAGATTTTCCAATAACGCTTGTGCCTCAGTTTTCAGCCTTTAGAGTATTTGCTCATCTGATGTCCAGCTATTACGATAAAAACATAAAGGCAACTGCCTTAGCGGGCCAAGTAGCCTCAGCTCTCATTTGGCCATAATCTGTCATACATGGGCTGCAGAGCTCTTCAGAGGGGATCGATGAGATCGGGCCAAGGCAATACAGGGAGGGACTAATAGAAGATTGATTTTGTATGAAAGCAGGTTTTGAGTGTTTGTGTTGCAGGTAACCGGTATTGACCAGCATCCCAGCGGCATATTGACCCGCGGTCTGGACTCATTAAGGGGAGCAGTGCCTGGGAGGCAGGCTATCGGACGGTGGAGAAGAGGCTACTCTCTTTTCTTTTCGCCTCCTCTCCTCAGGCACACCACTCATCTGCTTTTCTAATGAGGCCGGAAGGCACTCAGAAGTGGGCCGCAGAGGGAGTCCTGGGGTTCACCATCCTGTTATTGACAAGGCCTCGGCTGTGCTTGCCGCCTGTCCAGAGACAGCCAATTCATCCCGATAATGCGCCAACTACTCATCTCACTGCTGTGTGCTGCGAGCCTCACCAATCCTATCCCCCTGGTAGCAGCCCATAATGATAGCGTGGATCAAACCACGGCCAGGTCATTAGAGGATGTTATTGAAAATCAATGGCGCTCCTGTGTCTCACACACTCCAGCAGGGTTTTTAAAATGGCTCTGTGAAAAGACTGTTTGCCAGAATGTGGCTGGTGTATTGGGAAGACTTAAATCACTTTCAATTTAGGCTCTTGGTAATTGAACCACATATTTTTTCTGCGGGTAGCATCTGTCTGTGGCCAACCTCACTTTAGCACTGTGTGCCTGTAGTCCTAATAATCTAGTCAACAACAGGCACTTGACCCCTGTACTTGTTATAGAGACTACATAGAGTTTTTTGTTGTTGTTTTTTTTTTTGTCCTTTATTATTTACCAGACTGGCTTTGGTTTAACAAATACATACACCTTAATTTTTCGTGAGACTCAATAACTTTTTCCTGTGTACTATCCATTTTACTGCTGAGTGTGGAACAGCCCTGCAGCAATAAAAAGCTCCATCAATTTCACTCATCGTCTAGCAGGGTCAATTTATTTCAGCACACATTCCATCATGAGATGGGAATCAATTGACATTGCCTAACATATTCAACCCAAGGTGGATTACAAGAGAAGGCGCAATTGTCAGCTCTCTTTCAGAGTCATTCCTCATGTGTCAGACCATTTTTTGTGTCTAAATGTATTTTTGCTAAAATTATACCACCCCAGTTTCACATAAGTTGGGGTGCCGTATAAATGTAAATAAAAATGTGATGCACTGATTTACAACTCTCAAATGCAAGTCTTATTAACGCAGACAGCATAAAATGTTTTCAGAAAAATGTAGACATTGAATTTTAGGAGAGTATTAGGACACAAATATTTTCTCTTGATACAGGATATAATATATGAAATAGGATTCAAGCTGCTCAACAGTCTTGGTTATTCTTTGTCATATCTTGTCATTTTGTTGAAAGATGATACGTCTTCCCTGAAAAACATGCTTGTATGGGAGCATATGTCGCTCTAAAACCAGTAAATATACCTTCCATTCTTACTTTGAGCACAATGGCAGCTAATCAGATGTGTAACCTGCCCAATCCATAGACACTAATGCACTCATATACCATCACAGATGCAGGCTTTTGAACTGAAGAGGACGAAGTGTCCATCATTTCACAAAACAGAATTTCAGTTTATATGGCCACAGGACAGTTTTCCAATGTTGCTGCCATCAAATTAAAAATTAGCTAAATATTTTTCATGAAATTGTGAAATGCATATTTATCAGCACTTGATATGCTTTCTGTATTACGTGAACGAAATATGGGTGTATGAGATTTGCAAATCATTGCATTATGTTTTTATTACATTTTACACAGCATCACAATTTGTTTGTTGAATGGGGGTTGTACATGAATTTCTATGTTTACTTGATCATAATTTCGTATTTGATTCAACATTGTCACTATGACAGCCTTTCATGTAACAGTTTGTCACACATAATCCCAATTAATAGGATACGGTGGTATCTGAGGTAAGACATTGTTTTATTGTTCCACTAATCCTCCTCATTTATCTGTGAGAAACCTCAATGCTGAGGGTTGGGGATTGAATTTTCATGGTCTCAAAAACCTCCAAAAAGCACTTGGCACAGAGATCACCCCAGATTCAGCGAGCAGTGGAAGAGGCCTAAAGGGCTTTTGTAGAGCACAATGGCAGCTAATAACACAGTGCCAAGCTAATAACATGGGCAACAAATGAATGGTTGAGCCCAAGCTCCTTTTCTCTTTCACTCCCTCTTCCCCCACTGATAAAACATGTATGAAAGCATTTCTGAGCCGCTAACGTAGTGGATCCCTCGACTCTTTTCCCCACAGAGAACTAATGCATTAGCTCTCATTTGAAAGCTGTTTTGAAATGGAAATGGGTAATAAGACGGGAGGTCCCTGCCCTGATCACATTTGGATTGCTGGGGTCTTTGCTGGGCCTGGTGATTTGGGAGTCTGCATCTCTGCACAGAGTTCAAGTCTATCTCTCAGCAGGGGTTAGCAAACCCTGACAAGAGCCATTCTGAGCCACTGAACTATATCTGAGCAGAGTGAATTTAGAGAAAGAGCACCAAGTTAAGAGCTTTGGCAGTGGATCCCTGTCAGAGCACTCTTTGTAGAGTGCATGTTGTTTTGACCGCCTAAAAAGGCTAGCAGCGGCCATCCTTCATGTTGCCATCTTTTTTTAGCCCTCAATGTCAACACAGCGGCAGCTGACAGAAACCAGGCCAGTCACTGGTTAAGGAGCTGACTTAGAAACAGCCAAATGGTGTGAATTCCAAACCGCGGTGACAAAGTGCTGTCTAATGTCTTTGCACCTCTGGACCTATGACAAATATTCTGGCTGTCTCACACCACCAGCGCTACTGCTGTGAGAGAAGAGGAACTAAAGCAACCCGGGAGAAAGACTATACTGTTTATCACTCACAAAGGAACCTTAGAGAGCATGTGAGCCAAGAGGGAGTAGATGAGAATTAAGGGAGATGGAAAAGAAGGAGGTCCAGGAGAGCCAGCAGCCAAAATAAGTTTTCCACTTTGATTCAATTTTGAGGCTTTTTCCAGCCTTTGGTGGAACCTCACAGTCTCCCACGCTGGCCATATTATGTACACAAGCCATAAAAAATGAATAACATTTATGCATCTGGGTGCATCTGGCAGTGATTCTCCTCTCATTCGGGAACTCGCAGCATGGCACCATGCCGCCACACCACCCTCTCTGTTCTATGTATGGACACCAGACAAGAGAAGACTTAGGGAAGGGGTGGGTGGTACTTTGAATATGTCCAAAAAAAAAAATAAATAAATTAAAAAAAAAAAAAAAAAAGGGAGAAATTTCAAGGCAAATGCAAGCCATACCCAGCTTGTCCAATTTGGCACAGCCCATGCACATGATTAGCCATAGAGACGTTAATCAAAAGTGGCTCAGAATTTGAAGGGGCGGTGAGAGCCACTGCCAGCTGGTGACAACATGGCTTGTGTGCACTGGCCAAGAGTGAAGTTTATTTGAATATGGATCTTGCCGTGACCGTTTTTCTCCAGAGCTCAGTTAGCAGAGCGTTCCTGGCTCATCACTGGGATCGCCTCAGAGCCGTTGGCACCCGGGAGGGGGGAAGTTTTTCCAAGCCACAGAATGAGAATTACGATCTAGTTCATCCCCTTTGGTGGTGTGGGTATAGTCACAAGCTTTTATTCAGTTTGACACTGGCAGAGATGCATACATAGTTCCTGGCATCCATGCGTAAAGATTTCCTGTTAAATATGAAACTATGAAATTTATAGCCCATGAGTTAGCAACACATTTAAAAATAAAACATCCATATAAAACCATGTCAGCCTTCTAATAAAAACATGGAGCTTAAATTGCATACAAAGGCATTTCTGCAAAGGCTTGTAAAATGTAAATAGAGTACAATACACATCAACAGCACAACAGAGCATATTCTCTTTAAAATATGAATGATTATGCTCTTTTAAGTCTTGTATTTACAGTTTAAAAGCTAAGCTCAGGAAGTCACTAAGTGATTAAGCAGCAAATGTGATGACAGCCAGCCACTGGCTGAGCCGGGAACCCATCAAAAAAATAAAAGCCTAATTATACATACATTTGTTCATTTGTTCCTTTAAATTTACATAATGTGGTGCGAAAACATTTTAAAAATATATATACTATTTTTGATATTTTAGACCACTACGTTGAAATTTGAACATTTCAACATAGGGGTCAAAGGAGATTGACTCAAGATAGCCCCCTGTGGTTAATTCGGGAACTGCAACTTCTCCTACTTCCTTGTCAATGTTCTAATGTTGATACTTGGTCTTAATCCTTGATGTTTTCCTTAAATATTGCCACCTGTGTCTGTATGTATATATAGTCCTGTGTCTCCTCCCCTTGTCAGTCCGTTTGCGCCCCCGTTTGTCTCATCTATATTCACGACTATTTCTCTGAGTCCCTGATCTCTGTTTCTCATATCTCCTTCCCAGTATGTTGTCATTGTCTGCAGCTCCACCCATATCTTAATCAAGTTCACAGGAATTTTGGACTGTCTTTTCCAAATGTTGTTCTTCAAAAACAAAAGCCTTTTGTTTTTGAAGAACAAAATATTTGTTCAGAATTCCTTCTGCACTTGTGTTCTCACAAGTACCACCCTGTGATCATTTAAATCCATTAAAATGAGTCAAGAAAAAAAAAAGTACAGACAGCAACTTGTTTTGCCGCTGCGTTACATCAGCTCTTGTTTTAAACATTGCAAGAAAGACACCAAGAACATGACAAAAACAAAATGACTAAGAATAAATATCGGACTATTCTGAAGTGCCCTTTTATCAGCCCTGATCTAAATACTATTGAACATCTTTGGGAAGAACCGAAACATGCAGTCTGCAGAAGAACCCCTTCAAATCTGAGCTAGCTGCAGCAGAAGTTTTAATTAATAAAGAGTTACAAAAATCACTTGCCTGACAAGGTTGTTCAATAAAATATTAAGTTAACTATTTTGTCAAGGCCAGTTTCAGTAACTTTTAATAACTATTCTTTTTAACTGCACTCAAAAGCAATGTCTGATTTTTATTAAACACTTTTCAATTAATGGTTACTGTTTTGTCCATTTTGAGTTATTTCAGTGATTATTGTGAGGTTTTTCTTTCTTTATGGAAAGAGACCAAAAGAATTTATTCACATCTTTATGCTTTGATGTTCAAAAAACATAACTTTTTACATGTTTGATTCCTGCAATATCAACATCTGTCAAAATGCTCTATTAGTTTGTGTTGTTACAGGCCCTCACATCTGAAAAGTCTAGTCTGTACTGACTGATGAGCTTATTGATCAAAGGAAGAAAAGGGAGTTGCATGTTCTTTGAGGAGAGCAAAACTAATCACAAGCCAGGCATTGTGCATTACAAGGTGATGTATGCAAGTCAGAAAACAAAGCATGGACAGACTACAATGAAGTGTTTCAGACAAGTGGAGGAGAACAGCTCTCTTCTGTCTGGAATCAAGCTTTTATAACTGTGAACCTTTAACATGCACAAAAAACACAACATAACTGGATTTGTGTTATTGAGTTATAATGTCCACTCAAAAAAAGAACAAAAAATTAAAAATCCAGTAACAAAAGCCATTTCTAAAGTGGAAAAGGGCAAAATGATTACATTCATCACAAGATTGACTTCAGCAGCATTCCAGGGCAGGGTTTGCCCCAGCATCCCATGCTTCTTTGGAAATTTGTCTGGCAGCAGACATGCTTTGAACGACTCTTATCTTCAATCTAGGCAGGAGTTCCATACACCAAGATAGCAAGCCGTATCTTATCTTTCTGTGTTCATTAATGTCACAGCTTGTTCAAGGGGTTTGTTCTTCCACTTGCAATGGGGCTTGCAGAGCGGATTGTTTGCAGATTAGTTAATGTGGGCCTCTGGAGCTCCCGGAGCACGAACAATCCCACAGATGTGGTAATAGGAAAAGTTCAAGGTTCTCGCTGCATCTTGGTCTCATGTGCGAAACGGCACCAGTCTCACAAAACTGGTTTGAGCGGCGATGCCAAACTTACCATGTATATAAAACAGCAACGCATTTTACATCAGCAAGCCAGCGACGCATGTAAAAAAACAGCACCGCCCAGGAACACCAACATTGATCGTTTTCAGACTGACTCATTCTCCTGCTGATTAGCGCAGTCTATCTCTGAAGCCTTTTGAAACATCTACTTGAGCTTATCACTGAGCTTCAAGCCCTTTATGTATTTAGTCCAGGTTGTGTGGCCACGTTCGTGATCATTGTCTCAGACACAAACGACAAGGCAAAGTCCCACTGGCTTTAGCCATCTGGCTATCTCGCACAGCCCTTGGTTACACAGTGGCTCACTCAGCGATTGATTGGGGTGTTGAAGGCGAGCTATTTAACACATCAGAACAACAAGTACTGCTATCATGCTGGCTCTTTCCCATGTCTCGTATCTGTGCCGCTCAAGAATGCCCTTATCTCTTCCCCTCTGCTTGTTGGTTTAGGCCAGACAGTGTATGCCCACATTCCCCTTCAAATAAACTATTGTGCTTTTGTTGAAACCCTGCTACAGCGAGCTGGGGGATCTCACCCTTGTGCTGCTTCATAAGAAACAATACATTCTGTTAATGTAATGCAACCTCCAAGAGGAATTTTGTGCTTTTGTAACATGCTCTCTTGCTGTTGCAGTGAAAGATTGACAGATGAAAATAAAGGCCCATGTTCCATATCATTACATCTACCTCTCAACTGATTACATTCTTATTAGTGTTCCCATTCTTTCCTCATTATAGTTACTTCTCGTGAAACAGGTCTGATAATATGCACTCTCTCGGTGAATGCACAACCTGCTCATTCCCATTTCTGATTCTTTGTTGTAGTCGAATGGTTTTTAAATTAAAAGCGCGAGTGTGCTGTAATTATAATTCTGGGGGCATTATGAAATCAAATATGACAATGAATGTAATTTTATTTGCTTGTAATCTCGCTCACCCAGGCTAATACCCATTTTCAAAGGACACCCTTTTTTTGGGGGGGGCGGGGGGGGTTAAACGGCAGACCATCTCCAAACAGAATGGTCGTTCTGCGCACTCTCACGCTTCGACTCTGTGCCTTTGTCTTTGATGTGCAGGCACTGAGCTTGATAGTCTGGGAGATGAGGGAGATTCTGTGATCTCCGTGCTTCTCTGACAAATGAGTGCCTTTGGCGGGACTGCTGGAGGTATAGCGGCTGCTATATTATAGAGCTGCCGGGGATGATGTTGGGGCACCAGACCAACCTGCTGTCACACGACCTTTCATTTCCACTCACTTTCCTCCTTTGCATTGCAGCGTCTCTAAACTACACATATAATTTTGCGTTTAAAGCATCATGAGCTATTTCAGTGAGCCAGTTTTTAAAATAGACTTAAACAGATCGTGTAGATACACAAGGAAATGAAAACAACACATTTGCAAAACCTGCTTTAAGTGAAAATATGAGTCCAAGCATTTATATTCCCAAATGCCATTTCATTTTTTATTTTTCCCCAACATGCCATCTGTTATGGCTGATGTTTTGGGTACATTAATTTTTGGTCTGTGGGGTAATTTAGGATGCAATCACCACCCAGTCAATCTTCATTACACTGGACCCAAGCGCTCCACCGTGCACACAATTGCTTGACATTGATTTTCCAGATTGTCTCAGTCCATGTAATTCCTCATACAGTGCATTGTGAAGATCTTTCCTTAGCTGTGGTCAAAGTAAAACGTTAACAAATTGCTACCCAAAAATTCAAATCCCCTGAGGTTAAATGTACTCATTTCAGCTCCATACTGAGCAGAAAATAGTTAGTATTGATTGTGGGTTAAGCAATCTCAAATCCTCAACGCTCACTCAGTCCAATCCAACATGGTCGCCTGTGATTTCAGCTCACATCTTTAGTCTTTGAGTCTCAATTCAAAGAAAGAACAAGAACTACCCCTTGTGGCCCGACGGGCTTAGTGCACCATGGGATGAATGGCACCTCCAGCTGCTTCCGTGCCCCTTCTGATAAGTTAACCTTGTGATAACATGCTAATGCCTGATTAATGTTGCAGTAATTAGACACAGCTTTTCACACTTAGTTAAGAGGACAGCCTCCAGCAATTAGCCCCAGCCGCAGAGAGATAATTTCAGAGAATACAGCAGAATCACGTTCCTCAGCTTGCCTCTGTTCCCACTTGGCAATATTAAGGTTTATTTTCTCATTATTTCATTTAATCACTCGTTTGGTCTTTTATACAGCTGCCACAAGTAATCTTTGATCTAATTAGGAAATTCTGATTGACGTGAGTGGGGGCATGGGTGTCAATAAGCTGCTTTCAATTAGCTGTTGTGACCTTATCAGAGGATCTTTGAAGGTTTCAGATTCACTAGTCAAAACCATCAAGGGCAATAATTGTCCTTGAAATGCAACTACATGTATGATAATTTTTTTGCACGCACGGGTATTTGTGTGTGCGTGCACGTATGACTATGTGTGAAGCACGCATGCATTTTTCCCCCACAGTCTTCTAACAATGAGGAATGAAGCCATTAGTGAAGCGAGACCCCTGTGCTCACGATCCGCCACTCTTGCCATTAATAATGCACTACCAGGGAGTAGATGGTGGTTTGCTGAGATTAGTCCTGCATTAAAGACTCATTTGCTATTTCTAGTGAGACACGTTAGTCTATCTTGAACAAGAAAAATCAACCCACTTATAATTTGACTGTAAAATCCTTTATGAAACTTGTCTTTTTGATATAAACCAGAACCTGCAGGCTTTTCCACACAGGAGATCGGACATGCACATAATTTAGTAAGGGCCTTAAAATGAATGAGTATTGGATTAAAGAGGGATTTATAATGATAATGAATAAAGAAACAAGTACACTCTAGCTTTTCTAAGTGGCCAATATTTTTCTTGCGCTGCAAAGTGAAGCTACACAAATACATGGTATCTAAAATTCTTTTTAAAGTTCCTTTTTTGAATAATCTGTTTCCTACAAAAGGACAGTTCCTTGATACAGCACTCTCTCACTGCATTGGTGGAAGAGGCGCTTACATTTGCTGCAGTGAAATGCATTACAAGATAACAATGTACAAGTATTTTGTTACATCCCGGTAAGTCAAATATTATAATATCTGACAATAGAATTCTATGTGTCACTGTAGTATGTAGTATTTTGTTATCATATCCTAACTATATACACCCCCTCCCTCCAAAAAATGGGAAAAGTTTGTGAAGCCCTCAATTAACGGGGTCTTCTCCAGGACTGTCGACCTGTCCAGGGTGGGCCTCTACCTTTCCTCCAAAGAGAGCTGAGATTCACTCCCGGCGACTACATGACCCTGAATAGGAAGAAATCAGTATGGGGATGCAATAATACTGGGACTAAAAACTGGGGACCCTCAAGCAATATTCAGCTTATGGAGTTTGACTGCAGGAGCTGAGGGCAGGATGAAGCAAGAACTGCCCTGTGAAGAGCTGAGTCGACCCAGGCTGGTGGACCACATGGTTGGACTAAATGATATAGAAGTGATTGGAGAGAAGAGCCTGGTCATAATACTGCCAGGGCTTGATGAATAGGTGAACTTCAGGTGTGCTGAGCAGCCGCTGCAGACAGACAACACAGCTGGAGGACAACAGGAACACCGGGGAAGAAAGGCCAGGACAACTATTACTTTTGCACTGGGCATCAATTTGAAAATTAGGTGTCATCATTTTTTTTTAATGAAGCCACAGGTGCAGTGGGGTTAGGAGAGTAACCTTTTACTTGTAATTGAGAATATGATCAGTTTCAGTCAAGGAAAAGTGTGTGGCCATCAGCAATACAATTTGGCAACCATACTAACATTCCAGCAAAGTGACGATTATCCACATTCTTACTTCAATTTAATATGTCATTTAGCTCCTACAAACAGTGTATAGAGTGCTTTTCATTCATCTAATTACACTTATACTATCCTTCTCACTGGTATAACATTGATGACTTTATATTTTCTCACAACAGTCACACACCAAAGGGCGTTTTGTGGGCATCCACTGTCTCGCCCAATGACACTTCAGCACTTGTAGGGAATAGAGTTTAACCACCCACCTTCAACTTTAACCACAGCCACCTCAAATCATGACAAAATCATAATTACACAATGCGTTTCACTGTTAATCTGCCAGCAGCTTGACAACCAAAAGGTGCCTTTTATTTAATCTATTTTATTAACATTATCATTATGTTTATATTTATTTACTTGCTTTGCAAAATTTTATTGTTAGAATTTAGTTTGAACTAGAATTTTGCTGCATTTTCTTTGATAATCCAGGGTTGAATGCTGAGATGCTGAATGAGAGCTGAAATCTGTCGAAGAAGCAGCTGAAATCTGTCGAAGAAGCAGCTGAAGTCGGTTATAAATGTGAAGAAAATTGTAAAATGTAGCTCAGACATTTGAACACTGCAAATAATGGAAGTAGAGAAAGATGGCTCTAAGACAGGAGGAGGTGCTGAAAACGGGAAGATTAGCTGAAGTTACAAAGATGGGATGAAGAGAAGAAGATTATTCCAAGAGAGAAGGATCAGCTGAAGATAAGAAGATTAGTTGAAGACAGGAAAATAAGGTAAAGAGAAGAAGTTGGACCTTAAGAGAAGAAGATCAGCTGAAGAGAAGAATATGAGCTGATGACAGGAAGATAAGATGAAGAAAAGAATTACCTGAAAAGAGGAAAATCAGCTGAAGAAAATAAGATTACCTAAAAAATAAAAGTTCTGCTGAAGGCATTGAGATAAGCTGAAGAGAAGAAGATGAGTATGATGAGTGATGAGTGAATTTAACAAATGGCTGAAATCTTTCAGTTGAAGGACTGATGGAAATTCATTCAAATAAAGATTGAAATTCATTCAAATAAAGATAAAGAGGAAAAAGAGGAGACAGAAATAGAACGGGAAGTGGATGAAAAGAAGAGGTAGAATGGAACAAAGTAGGAGAAGGACGAGGAAGGGATGGTAGACAGAAAGACAAACAGAAATTGTAAATTGAGAAAGACAGAAAGACATTTATGGTTTTATGATTAGACAGTTCCCTCTCTGTCTCTTCTTATTGTCACCTGAAAACAGAAACTCTTTCCCTCATTTTTGTATTGTAAAGTGGATACCATCATCAGCCAGAGTGCAGAGATGCCAGAAAGATTCTTGAACAATCATAAAACTTAAACTGCCATTTTTCAAAAACCTTAAACTGCTTCGAAACACAGCTTCAATATGATGCAGTCCAAACTCTTGTGACTCTTTTGAGGTTTGAATGATGCTTCTAGTTGGAAGTATGCTGAAGTAGTGATGCCTCAAAGAATGTTTTTACAGAATTCTGAACCTTCCACAATTGAAATCCATTATAAACGCTGACATTTTAATAAAAATTAAACTGATATATTTCCAAAAGTACAAAACATAAAAAAAAAAAAAACAAACCTGAATCAAATGGTAAAAGTCTTGCAGCTAGCACCCCCTCGTCATGCTGGTCTTCAGCCTGGTCACTCTGCTGTGGGACGATATCCCATTCTTCAACCAGCATTTGTTGCATTTCAGCCAATGTGGTTGTGTTGATCACTCTGGGATGAACAGCGCGCCCAAGCTGATCCCCCAAGTGTTCACTGGGGTTGAGGTCATGTCTGCTGGCAGGCCATTCCATCCTCTCTGCTCCCAAATTCTGGAGGTAGTCTCTGATAAACCCCGCTCTGTGGAGGCAAACATTCCCATCTTGGAGGATAGAGTTCAGTCCCAGACTTTGGAGATATGGGATTGCCACTGGTTGCAGAATCTCATCTCCATATTTCTCTGCATTGAGATTACAAGCCTTGTTTTTCCAGTAAGGGAGATGGCGCCCCACACCATCCACCAAAAGATGTTACACTATTGGTGCAGCAATCAGCATAGCATTTTCTGGGTTTTCTTCACACTTTCCAATGGTATAAGATTTATTGCCAAGAAGCAATGATACAACAAAGAAATAATCTACCAAACACAAATTTCCTTACTTTTTGTGCTAAGTTTACATTTACCAATTAACATAAAATTCAAGCTTTTAACAGGAAACACATACACAGTGAAAACATATGAAGTTATCTGGTGTACATGTAAAATCCACAAACAACGGGTGTCCCGTTCTGATCCTTGAGGGCCACTGCCTGCATGTTATAGATGTCTGCCTGATTGGATCACAATCACCTTGTTATTAGGTCTGTCAAGTGATTAATAATTTCAGCCAGCTGTGTTGAAGTACATATAAACTAAATAGCTTCTACTCTGACTGCCTGAAATTTTATAAAATCACAAATTCACCCATTGCTGTTTCTAATTTCACTCCAATCTGGAATAACTCAAACTTCATAAGCAAAAAAAACAACAAAAAAACAATTAACGTTTACATGTGGGCTGGTAAGGGGATCGCTCATCTTAAACACATCTTTCACTTCAATAGTCTGGCATCATTTTCCCATCTGGTCCAGGTGTACGGCATCAAAAACAATCCATTTCTACTTCTAAAATCATCAACAGAAGCTAAAATATCCATTAGATCAACAAACCTAGACCTTCTGCCTGCAGCAACAGATTTAATAAATATCTCTTCAACAAAGAAAGTTCTCTCTAAAATATACAAAATAATAGTTTGTTCAGATCAAATTTTATCTCTCCTGTCAATAAAATGTAAACATTTTCTCTCTATTGCTCCTGATGCTGAATTCTAAACTCAAATCTGTATAAATATTTATTTTATGTCAAAAATCTTACAAACCATTCAGTATAAAACTCTCCACAGAACTACAAGACAAAAATATCTAAAATGACATTTCCATAAGAGATAGATAGATTTAAATGTCTTCCTCTGCAACCTAAAATTATGAATGAACTTTGTGTCAGTGTAGACTGTCACATCACAATCCCACCACTCCTGGTTCTGACTATCTATCCATACATACACTATATAGCCAAAAGTATTTGCTCACCCATCCAAATAATCAGAATCAGGTGTTCCAATCACTTCCATGTCCACAGGTGTATAAAATCAAGCACCTCGGCATGCAGACTGTTTTTACAACTATTTGTAAAAGAATGGGTCCCTCTCAGGAGCTCAGCAAATTCTAGCGTGTAACTGTGATAAGATGCCACCTGTACAACAGTCGCTCCTAAATATTTCACACTCAGCTGTATTATAAGAACATGGAAGTGTTTGGGAACAACACCAACTCAGGCACGAAGTGGTAGGCCACGCCAACTGATGGAGCGGGGTCAGTGGATGCTGAGGTGCATAGTGTGAAGAGGTCAACAACTTTCTGAGTCAGTTGCTACAGACCTCCAAACTTCATGTGGCCTTCAGATTAGCTCAAGAACAGTGCGCAGAGAGCTTCATGAATGGGTTTCCATGGCCGAGCAGCTGCATCCAAGCCATACATCACCAAGTGCAATGCAAAGCGTCGGAGGCAGTGGTGGAAAGCACGTTACCCCTGGATTCTAGAGCAGTAGAGACACGTTCTCTGGAGTGCTGAATGATGCTTCTCCATCTGGCTATCTGATGGAGGAGTCTGGGGGTTTCGTGGTTGCCAGGAGAACGGTACTTGTCTGACTGCATTGTGCCAAGTGTAGAGTTTGGTGGAGGGGGATCAAGGCAGGTGAGTAAATACTTTTGACCATATAGTGTACATCTGTACAGAGATAGAAGTCACTGCTGCACAAAAGCCCATCATTAACATTTGTACTCTCCTTTTTCTCAGTCTCCTTCTTTTCTTCATCAGTCAGGCATCATTTTATTGGTTCCAACTGTACAAGTACTTCCAAAATACTAGACAAGCACATAAAGCATCCATATTTACTCCTGCAAACACCACACACTACATGATGTTTTCCTCTGCGCATGCGTGTCACTTCAAGGCCATGTACCATTCACACTTAAGTGTGATGAAGATCACATTAAACGATATTGTGAACAACAGCGCAAAAAAATTGGATTTCAGTAAAAAATAGTTACACTTGAGGTTTAAGAGCTGTGTGTGAAGGTAGCCTGAGAGACACTTACCTATAGCTCCTTATCAATTAATGAGATGGCATAATTGGACCGTGCACAGGCTTGAAAGAGAACATAAACTCTGTGACATGACTAGCTCTCAATACTTGGCTCTTTTGTGAAACTGATTCATGTCCTTTACTTTTTCCTAGTTTATTTTGAGTAAAATTGCTAGTTTTGATTAGATTATTTTTGAAGCATTGATACTACTGGACTTGGTGAATTAATGTAATGTAGTGCTGGATAATTTCTTTATTTCCATCCATCCATCCATTTCCATACCCCTTTTGTCCTTTGTCCAGGGTCACAGGGTTCTGCTGGAACCTCCATCCATCCATTATCCATACCAGTTACCGGGTCACGGGGGTCTGTCGGAGCCTATCCCGACTCATAGTAGGCGAAAGGCAGGGGTACACCCTGGACAGGTCACCAGTCCGTCGCAGGGCCACACCGAAAGACAGACAAACATGCACACTCACATTCAAACCTACAGGCAATTTATAATAACCAATCACCCTAAAATGCATGTTTTTGGACTGTGGGAGGAAGCCGGAGTACCCGGAGAGAACCCACGCAAGCATGGGGAGAACATGCAAACTCCACACAGAAAGACTCCTGTACAGAACATTTTTGTTTAGGTCCATCCATGACTCAAGTGGTGTGTATGTGAATAATATCTCCATTGTCTGTGGATGAATGAGCACCTCAAGTTTCTTGAGGACTTTGAAGGATAACTAACACCGATAGTGTGTAGTCAAAGCTGCAGAACAGTCTTCAGGCTTCCTCACATTTTCCTAATGATATGAATGACTTTTTCATAACATATATATGAAATACAACCATATTATCAATAACAATTAAAGTAAAAATAAAAGATGATATGGAAAATGCCAGTAAACAAGCACAGTGATTTTGACATTTACTTTGACTTTTTTATTTCTATGCAGACTGTATGTCTGAACACAAGATTCTTTATTTGAATGTAAACAGATTGTTGTGATGATTTAGTACAAAAGCAATTTACATGAAAGTCTGAGTCTTTAAGGATTAAAGACTGGCAGAGGTCCTCCACTTCGTCAACAGATGCATGAAAAAAATGATTGAAACATTTTAAGACAGTGTTCCTCAAAGAAAGACTGGGTGAGAGTTGCATCAGCTTATCTCTTTTTCTACAAAGCATAATATCATTGGAACAAGAAGGAATCTGGAGGAATTTCAGTGTAAAGGAGAAGATCTGGACAACCATGATGTCTGGTCCTTCAAGCAGCAACCCATCAAGAATGGTCTTTCATCAACAGCTTATATTACTACATAGTCAAGGGATTACTGTTAAAATCTTTTGTCAAAAACTACAATTTACAAAATTCAATTCAATTATCAATTCAATTTTATTTATATAGCCTCTATTGCAACACAAGTTGTCTCTAGGCTCTTTCCAGAGACCCAGAACATGACCCCCGAGCAATTATTACATAAACAGCTACTACTTAAAACTTTACTGTGCAAAACAAAAGCCTTGTCCACAGTCTATGTTGGTGTCTCTGGGTTTGGAGACATGTGATGGTCAACAACATCATGGAAATGTGTACATTTGTCTGACAAATCAGTATTCCACATTATTTTGTTTAAAGGTTGCTGTATATACCAGATGAAAAGAGTCATCCATTTGAAATGAAAAAACGCTGACAACAATGACCCTGTACTGTGGCACGCCTTCTAACATATCTGCGGCTAGAAGGAACAAAATAACTACTGAGTGCTTCATCGGTTTGTGCGATCGATAAAGCACAACATGTAGAATGTGTTGAGAAGGAATGGAAACATTACAATTTGGGAAAGCTTAAATTTAACAATTCCTTTTGGCATGTATTGTGAACTGCAGTAGTGGATGTATATTGACAATGGAAGAAAATTATCCAGAAAAATCATGAAATATGTTGGGCTCATATGTTCTGCAAAGAAAAAAAATCAATGTTAAAACAACAGTTTTTTATTTCTTCTTTTCTTTTTATTTATTTATTGACTTTTTGCATTTTTCATATTCTCCCAGTGGTAATAAAATATATACTACCTGGTGTAGATTTTAGTTTAATCACAGTTTTTTCATATGTGTCATCAATTTTTGATGAAAACATCAGTTTGTTTTTGTTGTTTTTTTATAAGTAGTCATATATCCTACTTTACGCACACATGAGATACACTCTGTAGGAGAAGAATGAAGTGTATTTGGACACATATAAGGATTAAAGCAATTTATTATCACTATTAAGGCTTGGAAACACAACTATTTTAGATAAAGCTGTTATGTGTGAAGTAAGACCATTTTTCATTGTGTATTTTTGAGTTTGAGAGGTTACATAGTAAATTCCTGTGAAACAGTTTTTGAAACTAAACTAAATTCCGATTGTATTGATTGGTTGCATCATCATGTGGATTTGAGGATAACACGTTTAGGATTCTTTGCTTCAGGTTAGTCTGGGGCTTGTTATTTGGCAAAATACCTTTGTCATGTAGTCATTTTCGATCAATTAACTTGTCACTAAACAAATTATCCGCACCATTACACTACTGCCCACATCTCCAATGTCTCCAGTCACATTGTTCACATTTTAGGGGAATCAAAATTCTTTCAGAGCCTTGTCCACTGGTGGGCTGCAGTGTTGACGGATGGACTCGGGGCCTTGAAAACCTTACAGCTCTTGCCGCTGAAGGTTTCCGGGCTCTCTCTACTGCATTTGCATAAAATTGCCTCTCGAAATCACATGGTTTTGGAGCCGTTGTCGGCAGCTCAAAGTGAGGTTTGTCATATTTTTATTAATTACATTCCAGATGTAAGTGGCAACATGATTCATGTGGTTTCACATGTAAATGATCTCCTCCAGGGATGGAGGGGACACCATGAGGACCGACCTATAGTCCTGCATGACTTCTGGTTCTTTGTATTCTGTATTACTAAAAATGTGTACGCATGTTTTGATTATTTGATTGTTTTTCTCATTTAATTTATTTTGCTGTGAGATCCCTTTCTTACATGGGATGATCATGAGGTGCTTTTTCCATTCTTTTTTAGTTTAGTTTGTCAGAGGAAGTCTTTGTATTTGTTCTTTGTCTACTGTGGAGCGAGCTCTTTGGGTTCCTGGAAGGGCTGCTGTTGAGGACAATGCCGTTGGTTATTTTCCTCATCGGCTCGCATTTGTGGGTCCTTTGCTGTCTGTCTGTTCTGTAAACCATAATCTAGCTGGTTGTCAATTTCTGAATCCGATTATGAATAAACACTCTGTTTTTGCTGTTGATGGTTTCTGCAACCAAAAGTGACATTGTGGATTGATTTTTTAATTTTTTTTTTTTTTTTTATAGAGTGTGGGGTATTAATTATTTCTTATCATGTTTCATAACTAGACAGAACAGAATGTTCAGTTTTAGTCCTGCAATCTGCTCTTGGGAGACAAAACATCTACTTTCTCAGCAGCTGCATGGACTTGTAGCATATAAACAACAACTGTAGACATTACTTCATTTTGTGGTTTTTTCCTATCTCTTTGTATCTCTTCCTATCTTGTTTAAATCCATTGTGTTATGTTATTTCTTCAGTCATACCTTCATCCCAAGCATGCTGCAGTATGTGGCCTCACTTCTCCAGTCACGGTCGACAGCCTCCCTGTTTTGAGAGAATTTAGCCTTCTCTATCAGAAGTAAAATACTACAAGTACTTCAAAGTATCAACAAAACTAAAAGTCAAGGCAGGGATGAATAATAGTCAGTCCCTTTAAGGAACATACACTGCCGAGCAAATGAATATCACAGCTAGTCTTGTTGATCTTGATCTTGTTGACAAGGTATTGTTGATCCCTTGTGGGGTTCGTTACCTCCGCAGCTGTAGTATAGTTAACCCTAACCCTAAGGTGGATTCCTGTTTTCTTCCTTATTGTATTTGCTGAATGAAATTAAACTATTAACTTCAGAAAATACCAGTTAGTGGAAATTTGTAAAAAACAAAAAAAAGAAAGAAAAGAAAAAGCACTCAGACTAAATAATTCTGCTTCTTGGAATTTGGCAAAGACCATTCAGCATCCTGTGTGTCAACACAATGCCAAGAGGGAAAGAGAGAAGCAATTTAGAGTTTAGTGTGTTACTGTGAAAAAGATTATCCACAAGTAGAAAGCAGGCCAGACAGCTGTCAATCTTCCCAGAACTGGGTGTCTTAGCAAAAAACAAACAACAAAAACAAAGAAAGAGAGAGATGAACCCCAATAACTACATCTCATGGCATGTTAAGTCCATGAAACCCTGTTTTGTCTAGTAACGTGGATGCATGACAGAGATTCACAGAACTACATTGTAAATAACCACAAGATTTCTAGAACAACATCCAACGTATAGATGAAACCAAAATGTAATTGTTTAGCCTTAATCACAAGTGCCATGTTTAGTAAAAACCAAGCGCAATATTCCAAGAGAAACACTCCACATCCAAAGTTTCAGCGCAGTGGTGGAGGTGTAATGATTTGGAGTTGTTTTGCGGCTACAAGATCTAGGCACCTTGCAGTCAGAGTCGACCTTGAACTCCTCTGTATACAGAGCTTTCAAAAGGAAAATGTGAGGCCAACTGCCAAACACCTATAGTTTGATTCAAAAATTGGTCACAATTATCTTAACACCACCCTCAAATCTACATCAAAGTGTCTAAAATAAAAGAATCAAGATTATTGGAATGACCTAAGTTCCACAGAGTTTCATGAAAGCCTAAGTGAACAGACTAGTACAGTATATCATCTAACAATAAAAGCAGACTGTATAGAGCAAGTTAAATATGTTACTGGGCAAGAAAATTAGTCAGATGTACAAAGTATGGGAAATGTTACAGCTGTGTTGTATTCCCAGACTCAGCAACTAATAAATGCCTCAGGATGAAGTTAAATGAACTTCAGAAATTCATGTTAGGCATTAAAAGTAGCAACGTGGTCTCAGCTGCTCAGTGACACTTTCATGTCCTCTGAAAAACCTTGCTTTATGGAGCTTTCATTTTTATAAAGGCACCATTAGTGTAAAACACTACGTTATGTGTCACGTCCAATCATCCTAAATTCAACTGCATAGTTAATGTATAGTTTTAAGTATGTTTAGTATATTTAATTAGGCCATCATTTTAACAGGATTTTTTTTAATCATTTTAGTGTTTTTCCCCTTCTTTAATTAGACTACAGTGATGTAAGTGCTTTTTCTGCTACTTGCAGTTTACATTATGATATCATATCCCAAATGCAGGTGTAATTGCACCAGGTGCTGCTATGAACTTCTCTGGGCTGCATCAGTCCGATCCAGGAAAGTCTACCAAAGTTACCAATAGGTTTTAAAGAAAAAAAAATTGTTTTGTCCTGTTTACCTTTTTTTTTTTGGTGTATGAGTAGCAACCCAATTAGAAATTCTGACATCACACAACCTGTCACTTTGTTTGGGACAGCCTAAGTCTGAAAATGTATAATTCAAGGGCCAAAGCCAGGTATCACGGACCCAAATTTAAGCCTGTGGCGCTGGCACATGTTCTCCCCATAGAGTGTAGTAAACACTATCTGTGATTTAAACTATAGGTTTTCTGAAGAGGGGTTTTGAAGTCATAGTGCAAATGGGCCGAACAAACGGGCCTGGGAATCCAGCTGCAAAATGTACACCAAATGTCTATCAAAGTTAGAGGTGGATCCCTCATGGGATCCACATTGGCGGAGCTGTGGTGCAGCCGGTAGATGTGTGCAGTGGAATATCTCATTTCAAATGTTTTTACATTGGCAAAACCAGAAATGACTGGTGGATTAGTGCAAACTGCTGATTACTTTGCTAAGCTTCAAAGCATGACAATGACTGATGAGGAAGAAGTGATAATAATACCTAGCATTCGGCTAAGCTGACAATAAAAAACTTTGATTGACATGCAGTGGGTGTGTTCCTGTGGGCTTGCTGAGCAACATGGCTGCGCTCCGTACAAAGGAAAACCAGGCTTAAAAACCGTTCTTCAGAAACCAGTGGCTCATGTGAACAAATGCTTTGTCCATTGTTATATACAGTTTATGTTTACGCTCTGTATGAAGCTCAGACATAGCAACAGGGCACATAAAGTATATTTTACGCGAGTTGTAGCAGATACATGTTATCATGTATCTGCATCAATAATTTTTACAGACAAAATCTTGACAATGACTACAAAGAAATAGCGATGGAATATTAAAAAAACGAAGAAGAACAAATCAACATGTACTCAGAAAAATTTGGAGGTACATGTAGGACAGAGCAAAGCTCTGCAGGGGGGAGTTTGTGTTGATGGAGAGGCTCTATAACAAGTCCTGTGATTCCTCTGAGCAGCGTCAACAGGGAAAAGAAAACAGGACCTTTGATTGGTTCTCGTGTTTGACTCCTCCTCCTTTAACGTGCTGCTAGTAACACAGCTATGAATGCAGTGTTGAATGGGGCGCTGCTATCATGTAACTCAGTAGCATTTTCATCCCAACATGTCACAGACATTTCATGAAGACCTCGAGAAGTTGTCCCAGATTGTGAAGAGCTCGTAACAAGTCTGCTGTAATTGTCCAGCGTTAACCTCCGGCCGCCCCTCCTCCATCAGCTGACAGCGGTGTCAACCGTCAACTCTGATCGGGGCAGGAAGTGGACGTGAGGTGCTCGGAGCTAACTGGAACATGACGAGCAGAAGCCGTTTAATACACACCTACAGCGGCAACACGTTCAGCATTTGACGGTAAAGTATCAGTGATGCTTTCTGAACAATGTTACGGGCATTAATCTGATCAAAATACTCCGGGTTTTTGTTTTATTTCCCTCTTGGACTCGCGAGCTAAGACTAGCCGTGGCGTTAGCTTGGTGTTATTGAACGAAGTTGTGCGTGTTTTCGCTTTAACTGCAATTATTTTCCGCTGCATGTGGTTTTAAAAAAAAACAACAATCAAAAACACTTTAAGTCGTTGACATTTGACAGTTGTAATCATCTCTACGCACTTTTGGAAAATCGCCGTCGACCACGAGCCGAGAACTTCGCAACAGCGTCAACAGCCGTCGCTCAAACCTGGATCACTTGGTGTGTTTTCATGGAAGGAAAAAGGGAAACCGTTGGGATCTTTAATGGAAAGTTCAAGGAATGTTTTCCCCTGTCGACTTTACGCGTGTGTGCTTGCTTAAAACTTGAATGTCTGCACATGTTTAACCAGCTAGATGAAAGTAAATGTGGACTCAAGTGAACTGATACCATAAAACGGGTCGGGAAGGCAGTTGATTTCACGTTCTCATTGCTAACACTTTAATACAATTACATTTCTGGAAACTTTTTTTTTTCCTTCTGATCACTTCTTAGGAAAAACAGACAAATAAGCAAACAGTGGGCCATGGACAGCTGCAGAACAGAGCGACCGTGGGGGAAGCTGGTCAAAGTGGGCTCAAGTGAAACCATCCTGCTTTTTAATCGGGAATGCACAGTTGGCAGAAAAAAAGGTAGGATGATGTTTTGTTTTTGCCTTAAATGTCTTGTTCAAAGGGTTTTAACATGAGGGCTTTAGTTTTTCTGTGCTATAAATGTGGGAATGTCTACAACAAAAGCCAATCCTGTCGCTGGTGCAGACATTGCTGTCAGTGTCTGGAGCCTTTACAACCTCCCCCTTGAAAACACAAAGACTTCTTTAGTGCTCCAAACTCAGACAACCCCTTGTGATGGGAACAAAAGATGTCTATTGACTACATGTGTGTAGAATATTAAGTAGATTTTATTTTATTTTTTGAGAAAGGGTTAAGACAATATATCTCCCCATGTCACCTTTTGTTGACAATAGCTTTTGGGGCCCACTTCTCTTGCATTGTAAAGCTAATAGGCTCAATAGGTCAGCTTGTGTCTGGGTAATGAAAGATTTAAAAAAAATATCATGGCAATGCAGTTTCAGGTACAAGGTTGCTTTCTAGACTGAAGATGTCAAACTGTGTTGCAGGGCTCAGTATGAACTTTTGAGTGGCATCAGTGTTCTCAATTAAAATATAAATAGGATCAGCAGGAAAAAATGAAAGCACCAAGAATAAATAAATATATATATATATATATATATATATATATATATATATATATATATATATATATATATATATATATATATATATATATATATATATATATAGTTAACATCATGAATCAATTTAAATTAAATTAAGTTTATAATTTGACAACTAGAAGTTAAGTGAGATTAATAGTTGTGATATTACAAGTGCCAATGATAAAAGCATCCGAGTCCATGTCTAACTAGATCATACAGAATATGTATTGAACCTAACATCCTCATCATCAGCATAGAGCCTGTTTTCATCAGTGAAGAAGGAGATGCACAAGGGTTTGTCTATGTCATGTTAATGTTGATGCCATTTTTCCTCATGAGTTACGACATGGATTCAACATTTTGTGAAGGCAGCTCTTCCTTTGGGATTGTGTACGTAGCACTGATCTCCACATTCAGCTCTGCAACCTGAGCCGCAGCTACCGTTATGGTGACGAACAAAAGTATTAACAACCAAGCCTGGGTCGCAGTCGTCCTTTTGCAAACATCTGTTGTAGAATTATTTCTTTTTAACACTTTTTTCCACTTTTTGGTAATCTCCCATGTCTAAAGTGGGTCAAATCTGATACAAAAACTGGATGCCCAACATCCAATCCACATCTGTTCTTCAATAAACACGATGCATATGGCCAGTTCCATAATGGAGTCATTAAAACTCTTTCAGCCACCGTGGCTGACAACTATTAAACCTCCAGATCACCAACTCTACCACCACCACTAAGTACATCAGCAATAGTGTAGTGTGTTTGCAACATTAGCTGGCCTAAAAGCAGAAATCTGTTATTGGGCTTGCTGTGTCACATTCCAAGGAAGAGGAAGTAACAGAAGGCTGAGATTAATCTGAAACCAACTTTAAAGTTAAGAAAGTTGAGAATGATTGCTGTAATCACACAGCAAGCACTTACTGTGCACCTGTTGCAGACGTTGATAGGAAATTGGTCTCGCCTGGTTGTACCACATCAATTATTTGCACTTATGTAAATACTCCCAAATATTGTTTGATGTTACAGATTAGATTTCAGAAACATAACTTTGAACCCTGGCATGCCATCCATAGTTGACGAGCCTGAGATTGTAACGACGCATGAAAGAAAGAAAGAAAGAAAGAAAGAAAGAAAGAAAGAAAGAAAGAAAGAAAGAAAGAAAGAAAGAAAGAAAGAAAGAAAGAAAGAAAGAAAAGGAGAGAGAGAGAAATAAATGCTGTATTTATGCCATATTTGATATAAGCAAATATATTTTATTCATGGTTCTGCCTCTTAAAAAGCTGGAAAAATAACCCAGTAGATTTATGCCCCCCCCCCTCCAAAAAAAAAAAATAAAAAAAATAGGTGGCTCATATTTATTTATGCATTTGTTGTCAGGATGTTATCTGTCCTTTCCGGCCAATAAACTCGTCTCAGGGGAGCACTGCAAGATCGTAAAAGATGAAAACTCAGGACAGGTGTGGATCGAAGACACAAGGTGATGTAATCTAAGAGTTTCTTTGTTAAATAGTAACTACAGTAGAAAGTATTACATGTGTCAGATCCTATTTTCCTGAACGCCAACTTTTGTGGTTTGTAGTTGATGTAAAAAGTAAAATAAACAAAAAAGAAGACTAAAATGCATAATACACAGTGCTTGGAAAGCTGCTTAGATTTGTACCGTAGATATGACTTTGACTGTGAGCTTGATGCGTTGTATTGAAACGTGTCTTTTACTTCAGCACTAATGGGACAGTGATTAACATGTCCAAACTGGTGAAGAGGCAAACCTACATGCTGCAAAACGGTGATGTCATCTACTTTGTGTACAGGAAAAGTGAGCCAGAACAAAGTAAGTTGCACATTTTCTTAGTCATAAGAATTATATGTTTTCATAAATGAATGAAGGAAGTGAAGATGGACAGCAACTCTTCTTGTCGCCCTGTAGACATCGCCTATGTTTACCACTCTATCAAAATGGAGCAAGTGGTTTCACTGGACAGATATGGTAATAAGTCACACAACCTGTCAACTGTAACCACTTTTATTCCGGCCTTTGTTTCTTTTTTTAATGTTGTGCGTGTTGTGTTTTAAGACATCGAGAGGTCACCCCATAGTCGATCACCTGTTCCAGCATCAGAGATGTCCCTCTCTGTGGAGCCTGTGATGCTCACAAAGACCCCTCGGGATCCCACTCAAGAGGAACCTCAGCCCTCCACTTCTGCTTTCCACTATTGTATAGAGAATTCTTTCTCTTCTGGTCCCACGGCAATCACCTATTCAACCCCTGGTAGGTTGTCTCATTACATCCTTTTGAATGGCTGTAATCCACTGAGATGTAAAAGGGATTTTCATTGGTCATCTTCCTCTTGTAGAAATTAATCAAAAGGATATTGCTGAATATGTGTGTCAGTTTCAGAAAAATATGTCTCTCTGAATAATTTAATAAACCACGTTAACTAACACTATTTGCTTGCCAAACGTATTTGATCCGTCATATGCAAAATAAGTTTGAAGTATTTTCAGCATTATGTAATCCATATCTACTGTTCACTTTTTCATTTTTTTAAGGCCAAGCTAAAGATGTGGCCCCCATGCAGGAAATAGGCAAAGACAACTTGGAGCCTGAACACAAGAGGAGGAAAACCTGTGATGGTTGGTTTTTTTTGTTGTTGTTTTTTGTTTTGTTTTGTTTTTTCTGTTTATTTTGACTTGGGATTTTGCCTAATTTTACATTTTGGCTGTGTTCCAAATTGCATACTTAAGCACTGTAAATTAAGTATGTGACACTGGACACTCCATGCACTCAATGGTACTGGTCCTTTCAATGCAGTGGAAATATAGCACACTGGTTTGGTATGTTTTTGGTTTAAAAAAAGAGAGACAAAAAAAAAGAGAGAGGCAGTCCGTCTTTGGAATTGATGATTGTGTGTGTATAGATAGATAGATAGATAGATAGATAGATAGATAGATAGATAGATAGATAGATAGATAGATAGATAGATAGATAGATAGATAGATAGATAGATAGATAGATAGATAGATAGATAGATAGATAGATAGATAGATAGATAGATAGATGGATATTGTTATACACAGCCAATTTCAAAACTCAAATCCTGGCAGTAACTGGTAAAGCAGCCGAAGAAGAAAAGTCACCATAATCATTTCCAGTAGTGCAAATGTGTGCATGACAGCACAGATTTGCACTGTGCATATGTAAGAACAGTGTTTGAGCATACTCACTAAAGTATGCCATTTGGAACATAATCTTTGTTAAATTAGAATTTCATTAAAAAAAAATTTTTTCCCACCTCATTTCAGAGCACTCAATAGTTTTTCAGGTTAAACTTAACAAGCACAATGTCAGACGCAGTAGAGTATAATACACAGATGTTGTTTTTTCAGATAAAGAATATGATGTGGGTGTTCCTCACACCTCCAGAGCTGAGATGGCCCGTTTGACTAACGCAGGTCTCAGTAGTGTTTTGTCAAAACCACCAGTGGAGGGAATTAAGACGGATAAGATGGAGGAAACGCTGACATGTGTGATTTGCCAGGACCTCCTGCATGACTGTATCAGGTGAGATCTTAAGACCTACAAACTTCAGCATAGCCCTTTTAGTTGTCTGATTTATCACCAGGAGAGAGATCACATGCATTACAAGGAGATTACATGAGTTATACTTAAATTGGTTGTTTTCACCATTTAACCATACTTCTTTTAAACTGACATTATGGCATGCCCGCCGAATTCAAGTTATGTGTGATTTTTATTTTATTTTTTTTAATAAAATTAAATACATTAAAAATAATAAAATAAATTCAATAAATGATTTAAAATCTCTTGGATTTACTTCAGTTTGCAGCCGTGCATGCACGTCTTTTGTGCTGCCTGCTACTCTGGTTGGATGGAGCGCTCCTCTCTTTGCCCCACCTGCCGCTGTCCTGTCGAGAGGATTTGTAAAAACCACATCCTTAATAACCTGGTGGAGGCCTACCTCATTCAGCACCCAGGTCTGGGCACACAATGTTTGTCCTAACATAACAACGCCGAGCTGTCATTGGTTTAAGGTCCTTAATGTTATTGATTTCGAAATGTTTTTTTTTTTTGTCCTGCAGAAAAGTGTCGAAGTGAGGAGGACCTGAAGAGTATGGACAGCCGAAACAAGATAACTCAGGACATGTTGCAGCCCAAAATAGAGCGCTCTTTCTCTGATGAGGAAGGCAGCTCGGATTACCTCTTTGAGTTGTCTGACAATGACAGTGACTCATCAGACATTAGGTAAAAGGTCTGCCTTTGTTTGTCCGTCTCAGCTCTGTTTCTGTCTAGAAATCTACCCCCCCATCTAAACTGTAATCTAAAAGGCAAGGTAACCCATCATTCACTGTGACTTGTACTCCAAAATAAAACAAGAAACAAATTAAAAGAGAGCGCACTATAGAGTAGAATACCTTATTCATCACCCGCCCCAAAAAAAAAAGGCATTTAATGCAGCTTAAGAGGTTTGGCTACCTCCAAACAGCAGTGTGTTGACATCTGTAAAAAAAAAAAAAGTTATTTCTGTGTTGCTAAAAATATGATAACGCATTGTTGGATATTATAGCTGCATGACTTGTGTATAAATGTGGCTGTCTGTTAAAATTGCTAAAGCAGCAGGACCAAGTGTCTTGCACCCCTAAGGGACTAATTTTCCAACAAAATGACCCTTAAGAGTGCAGGAAGTAGAGAGTATCACTTAGTGCATTTAGAGAGGTGGGGAACCGTTCACGGCGACTCACGTCCTCACCCAATTCAGAAAAGCCACTTGACTGGCATGTCTGAGCTGTGGGAAGAAGCTAGATTCTCCACTGTAACATCCGTTATCATGTCTTAAAAAAACCATTCACAGAAGTATTTTAACTCTTGTTTTACCGTTTACCTTCATAGTAACACAAATGTCTAGAGAGATTTTAATGGCTAATGAATTTACTCTTACTTTATTACATAAAGCTTTTTTTTTAAATTTAAGTTATACTTTTACATTTATTTCACTGCTGCTTTTGTTTAATAAAGGTTTGGTCAAGACTGTAATAACTGTTAATTGGCATTAACTTTTGAAAATCAAAGCAAACATGTTAAATTCTTCAAAAGAGTAGTAAAATCAGAGAAAACTGAAGTAATACGTTTCTTTGGTCTTTTTTATTTCCTGCAGTCAGCCTCTGGTGATGTGCAGACAGTGCCCCGGTTACAGGAGGGATGTGGGTCAGGTGATGTTTGCTACAAGTTCAAACTACTGGTTCTCTGCTCTCCCAGCTGTGTCACCTGTTCCTCCCCCACTCAAACCGGCGAATGAGGAGGGGGCAACGAAGACCACCGGAGAGCAGCCCTCAACATCCTTTGATAACCTCTCAGGTGAAAATGAGTGTAAGTTAAACTAGATACTTATCATCCTTTTTTTTTTTTTTTCTGATGCGAGCTCAGCAACAACTGTGAGTTCCACCAGTTTTCAGGTGAGTTAACGTGCTTTGAAATGCTTTTTCTGCTCGACAGCCCCTCACGTCTACAGCTGTACCCCCCAGGGCTGCCATCTCATCTGCACCTGCTGCCTCCAGCCGATGCCAGACAGACGAGCCGAGCGAAACAACCAGCAGGCTATCGCTCAACAATGTGAGTGGTCCAAACTCCTTTTCTGCCCCTCTGCAGAGGTGTTTGTGATGTTTCTGTCAGCTGGATGTAGACGATTAGAAGCATTCTATTCCTCATAAGCTTCCAACAACAGTGAAATGGGAATTCGGACTGGTAAATTCGCCAGTCACGGCTTAAAGTAAGGCAATGTTAATTATCACGGCAAGGGAACACTCTTGTACATGAATAAATAAGGCAATGCAAGCTAAAAATCTGGAAATCTAATTTTGTGTTTACAAGCCTGGCACAAACTCCTTTTTGCACCTCACAGGGATGACGTGTTGTGTGTTGGCAGGTGTGCTGTGCCAGCGACCTTTCTGTCACATGTACTGGGGTTGCCAGAGGATTGGCTGTCAAGGCTGTCTGGCTCCATTCAGTGGTATGTTTGAATTTTAGCACAACAGATCCAGGTCAACCCTCATTTAAAATAACCTTTGACATAACAAAGGCAGTTTCCTTTAATTACAAAGGTTGATTGGTGTTCACAAGCAACATTTCTATGTTTCATGATGTTTTAATCTATACCACTTCCACTTCATTCTTCTCGTGTGTGTGTGTGTGTGTGTGTGTGTGTGTGTGTGTGTGTGTGTGTGTGTGTGTGTTTAGGATTATTACACTGACCAACAATTAATTCATTTGTATTATATTTATATAACATTTATTACAGTGCAAATTGTCTCTAGGTACTTTTCAGAGACCTGGAACAATTATCACATAAACAGTAGCAAGGAAAGACTCTCCCCTTTAAGAGGGAAGAAACCTTGAGCAGGACCTGGCTCATAAGCCAGCCGGGAAGAGCAGGAAAAGGGAGATGGGAAGAACAGAGAGAGGAGAGGCACAGATATATATTGTCAGTGGTACATACATTAGTAGTCGTTATCTGTTAACTGGAGAACCAAGAGTTCCATGTATATATGACTGATACCTGGTTAGTTGGTGATCTACAGAGACGACTATACAAACAGGTGTAGACAGCAGACACTGAGGGGGTCAGAGGGTGGGGCAACAAAACAAAGCATTGGGTAAATGTAAAAGGACCATGCTGCCATCACATGCACACACGCGTTATGTCCCTCAACAAGCATCATCTGACAGGATCCGACTGTCAGCACTGATTCTGTTGGAGCAACACATCATTACATGTGCAGGACTAAGATGAACTTTGACCACAACATTGTCTTTATGAACTTGTAATATTTCATTGTTTTTGTTTGTTTGCTTTGTTAATTACATCCTAAATGTCTGGCAGTCAAGCTGAGTTATGTTATTATTCTGTTTCAGAGCTCAATCTGACTGACACTTGCCTTGATAGTGCGCTGAACAACAATCACTACGAATCAGGAGTCCTCAAAGTAAGATGCATTTTGTCTTGTTTCATTAATATTCAGCTCTCTTTAGCGACTAGAGACGTCCGTGTTTTATGAAGCAGGGACGTGTGAGAACAGTTCCTCTTTGCCCCGGAGTCAAATCTCTGCAGGAGCAGTGGCTGAGACGGTGTGAACGTAGCTGCTGACCTTCCAGAGCGTTTACTCTCCGAGCGCGTTAGAGAAAAGTGTGCTGTTGAGTTACTGCTGCTGACCGGTGTTAATGTTTACCTTCAGATACATGTATTGATAATGACACACAAACTGTCACCAGCCTCATCAGTCATATTCTGTAAGCTGTCAGGGAAACGCTGAGATTTCCACAGCATACTTTTCCAATCATGTCCTGGCTTCCGTGCGCTCATGGCGGACACTCCCCTTCAACCCCATACCGCATTTCTAACTCCAGCTTCCCAACTCAAAGCCTGGATTATTTTGTCCACACATTCTCCTGAATATCTCCTATGTTAATAGCTGCTTAATGTTTAAAAAAAAAAAAAGTATGCTCACATGCTCCGAATACATCTCAGCATCTATATTTATGTTGATGTTAAATTGTTTTGGTTTTTTTGGTTTCCAAACTTCCACCAGTACTACCTTAGCTCCAAGGGGAAGACGTGGAAGGATCTGCTCCAGGAGTCTTTGCAAGGCTTGGAGCAGGGAACCTGCTCTCTCACAGGTGAGCTTCAATTCACTGACAGATGAGGGTTGACTCTCGCTGCATAAACATTTAGATATTTGGATGGATATCCCTTACCACACTGTCTAACACCCTAGTTTTAGTGGTCACTCGTCTTCTCGTTTGATCTCATTTTAATCAGATAGTCGCATCTCTGCGAACACAGTCATGTGCCTGTGCTGCGGTCTGCAAACCTTCAAGGAGCTGGCCTACAAGTACAGACAGAGCATCCCTCCTTCTGAACTGCCAGGTCAGGACATATTGCTCATTTCTTAGTTTTCTACAGTGTACAAAGTGAGAATGGCACTTGTGCTGTTTTGCAGCTGCATCTAAACATGTTATCCCCCTTTTTTTTTTTTTTTAAATAACATAATTTGATGTTTTGTCCTCAGCTGATGTAACGGCTCGCCCCGACTGTTACTGGGGGCGCAACTGTCGCACACAGGTGAAGGCACATCATGCAATGTAAGTCTCACAAGTCACAAAGTCATTTAGACTCAAATGGCTCCAGTTTGAATATTGTTTATACCTTCACCAGCCACTTTATCAGGCACACCGGACAAATGTAATAAAGTGGCTGGTGAGTGTAGATCCGAACTGCCTCTTCTGCAGATGGAGATGAATCTTAAATACACACTTTCCTACTATATTGTAATCTTCAACTTTTTTTTAATCTCTGTTCTTGATCTTATTAGGTGTATTATCATGTCATTTTTATCATGATGGCTTATTTTTAAACTTATTCATATATTGTCACAGCTTGGAGAATGAAAAGCATCCTATTTCTGAAAGGTTTCTAAGGAAAGTGGCAACTTTAGTCTCAAATGTTGTTAAATGTTGCTGGTTCTAGTTTCTACAAAGAGGAGACATGAAGTTGTGTCGTGTGGACGTCTTTCATATGTTTTACCACTAGGAGGAGGTCTTGTACAAACGGTCTACACTCAGAGGAGTTCAGGGTAAACATGTATTTTATGTGCAAAACTTATTTCTTTTGTATTTTTTTGTCCTAATTTCAGAAAATTCAACCACATATGTGAGCAGACTCGTTTCAAGAACTGAAGGAGCAGGATTTTCTTTTCCACACGTCAAGGCTCAACAACTGAGCAGCTTATGTTCAGTCATTGACCTGTAACTGGACATATATGTTTATTTGTACAAGGGGAAATACAATCTTAAGTTGTTGTTTTTTTTGTTTGTTTGTTTACATTGTGGCTAATTGTCTTATGCAATAACCCAGTACACAAAGTACAATCATTATCCATGTACGTTGGCAACCAGTAGTCTGAATAATGGTTTATACACGACAATGAAAGGGGGGAAAATGTAGTGATCTTTGTGACACCGAGTAACACCGATGGCCATTTAAATCATGTGTTTGTTGTTTATGCTTTTACGTACGTTGACCAAGAGCAGTTATGTGATATAGTGGTTAGAAGTGCTTCCTCATGTCAGTCTTCCAGGTAGCAGAACAAAAATGTGTTCTTCAGATTCACTGTAAAGCAATCAATGTCTGCGTGGATTAAGGCCATAAATATGTTTGCTCACACGTGCTCAGTATGTCTTTAGCTATGTATTCCTCCCTCCTTCACGAGGCTTAAAAGACCTGCTGTGGATCGACCGTCTTTACTAGAGAAGTTTTTTTCTTACGATATGACAAACTAAGAGTTGTATTTTTTTTTGTCTGTTTTTTTTTTTTTTTTTTTTTTTTTTTTACAACAATATAATGCAGATGAATAATTTTGTTCAATATATTTTGAGTAAAGTGATCAATAGTATCACAGAAATATTAGTCGCACCATATGTCAATGTGTCACCTCTGAGGGATTTTTCCCTGTTAACCAGGGCATTACTGTGTTCCCAGGCGAGGGCAAAAAGCCACGTCAAAGCCTCTCATGCACGTACTAGGGTAGATTTGTAATCCCATGTGATGTTTGCATAGGATTTTACATCTGTGGGAAGGGGATCAGTGTGCTGTAAAGCTGTTAGGAGGCACGGGGGGGGCTCTGTTGTATGCTTTGTTCAGATAATCATCTGCAAGGTGATTTAACGTCATGCAGAGGGGACACTTTATCAGACCCTTATAGTAAGGGCTAGTTTTTACTCAAATGTACAGCATCCCAATTTGATTTAAAAGAGGAAGAAAAAACTTCAAAGATTAATTGCACTCCAAGAAACCACTAATTGTTAAACATGTCTTGACATGCTGTTTGTGCAGAACTCTTTGGGAACAGTTTAGAGAATCATGCAGGTATAGATGTAGCAGCGGCCTCTGTCAGGCGACCTTGCGATCCACGTCTGGTTGACCTCAGGTCCTCAGGTGCTCAACGCTGCTGTTTTGTTCTCAAGTGTAGGTTTGGCGGTTGAAATGGGGACAAACGTCAGCGAGTGTCAAACGCACTGATCTCTTATTTACGACTATCATCACCCAAGTGTCGGAAAGCGTCCGTCTTGCAAACTTGCTCAATGATTAGCGGTGTAAAGTGTTGACAAGTCGCCCTTTTCTGTGTCAAGAGAAATGTACACATAATAGATTTAAGAGGCCTTATATTTTAAAATCAAATGTAGTGATGCTAATGCCATTTCCCTTTTTTAAAGTTTTGTTTAGTTTTGTAGAGTCATCAATATTAATATTCAGAAAATACTTGTGGGTGTGAAGATTGTAGAGGTAGAATATGTCAAAAGCAGATCTTTGCAAGTATCCAGTACGTTTTGTACGACGTCACACAGCACTGCTCTTATTTTCAGTATTTATGTAGGACCGCTGTTGACTCAGAAGAATTTTTGTATTTAAATTTTTTTTTTTTTTTTTGTGCAAAAATGAGGACATTTGTGCATATTTAGCTTCATGTTAAAATACTTTTTTTTTTTAATCTACAGATTATGATTGAAGGTCTTTCCAGGATGTCCAGAGTGTACAATGTTGAGACTTCTTCGTATTATCAGTATTTGCAAAAGTTTCATTCCTTTTTCTTTTCTTGGTGTACAGTTTTCTATATTTGTGTTATTTGTTTATCCCCAGTCTGGACAAGTTTTGTTTTGGAATGTATCTCATTATGTTTTTGTTGAAACGAGAAGGGAAAGGGGGGGGGGGGGACTAGTTAGGAATGAGCACTTTCATGTCCTCTGATTGAGCTCCTGAGTTCATTTTTTGATATGTTTTTCTCCTTCAATTTTTTCATTCATGCTGGGTTCATGTCAGCATTCCTTTGCAGCTCAGTCCCTCAGCACAAGCCTGGTCTCTCCTCCCGTCAGAGCGGCTGAGTTTTAATTATTCCCTGCAGGAGATTCCGGCTGCCTAAGCTAACAACAGTCCCAAGCCGCTCCAATCAGGAATTGGTATTTGAGGCCTTGGAGAAGTGCTTTACCTTATCCGTACAGTGATGTGTGTGTGTGTTTGCAGCAGAGGTTATTATGTTGCATGCTGAGGTAAATATTTACCCAGTTTTTCTTTAGTCGGCACCAAGCTGCTCAGGGGTATAGAATCACCAGGTTTTGTTCTACCTCATTCCTGCTCCCTAGATTTTCATACTGAGCAAAAGCTGTGTGTGCATGCTGATGCATTTAATGTTTTGAATGCTATGTGCGATGTTAATTTAGCTTTTATCTAAAGCAACTTTAACATGAGGAGCACACTGCAGCCTTTTTGAGGTTCAAAATCTTGTTCATGGACTATTTGCCGTATGAAGTGGGGAAGTTGGAAGAGTCAAACTAGCAACCCCGAAGGAAAGATGACCACTCTACCTCCTGAGTGAGGAGCAGCCACTTTTAAATGCACTATTTTTAAGAATTTAGACTGCAACAACCCCTAGTTTAATCACCTGTGTCATAAGGCACATCTAGAACGTAGTGATGGACTTGTTATATTACTTTACAACATATATATGTTGCATTAGCAATACTAAATGATCTGAAGTATATATGCATCTGAAGCCTGCTCATCTGATTACATTAAAAGAATTGGAGCAAATCTGCTTTTTTTTTTCCCCAGCAGTGAAAAGTCCCCCTTCACTTCAACTTGAGTATTTGTTTTCTCACTCAGACATTTAAACTTCACTGTACTTGGTTTACGTTCAGGTAATTACGTGAGACTTCAGTCTTAAAACTTTTCAAAAGATTCCTAAAGGCACATGAAAACTCTTGTGATGCACAATTCTTAGGTCGTTTTCTTTTTCCAAAGGCATTATTTGATGTAGATGTTTTGATACATCCCCTCAGCTGGAGGATCAGAAACGTTCCAGACAAGAGAAATGAAGTTTCGAGCTGGTACAAGGATGCACAGATTCTGTCAAAAATACAAGATCTGAATGACATTGTCTTTATTAAAACTTTACAATAACTCATAACCTATTTCTAATGTGATAAAGTTCTTTTCTGTTCTACATAATGGTGCACATTAGTACTTTGTTTTTAGATTTCCCTTTTATAATCCATTATCAGTTTAGTGTATGCATACACTTAACGTTAATAATAAATGAGCATTCGACACTAAACTATACAAAATAATGGGTAACTGGTCACTGTAGAAACCAAAGAAATTACCACAAAGAATCGCATTAAAGAGGCAGGACGCTAAAGGAGCAGCACAAAATCAGCACTTTCAGATGGAAAGCAAAGTGCAGTGTTGGAAATCATGAAACTACCCGGTTAAAGCGGTGCTCCTAAGGGTTGCCGTTGCATTAATCCAGGTAGGAGTCTCACACAGACGCACCGGAAACAAAAACATGCAAAGTCATACTCAACATCAGTCAGTGCCTTGGTATATAGTAAGCAGAGCATCACATCTTTTTTCAAACACAATATGAAAACAATTTGCCAGAAGGAGACTATCAAATATGTAATTTTATAAAAGTTGATTTTGGAGATTTAGAAAAAGTGGTTATATTTTTCATAGTGACACTATTAGAGTTCAGGAATACAGATCTGGCCCAGCAGAGTCTCCGATCTTCACCATCTCATCACATCTGGTTGGTCACAGTGAGCAGCCCTGTGGACAAACTGACGAACGGTTTGCTGTCATTGACTACCTTGGACTCAGAAAACACATGAGTTGGATGTGGAGCAACCCCTCCCGACGCCTGGCTCCCCCATGGCCTCCACTCTGGTCTGGCCCTTTTGGGGCTCAGGCTGGTGCTTCCAACAGAAAGCCTCTTGACCTCATACGTGCCCCTGACCAGTCCATTCTGCATAGCAGAGGCAGACGTGTGATCCAGGTGTTCCGATGAGACCAGAGGCTGCCGGTCCTCCTCCTCAGATATGGCAAACACTGGTACACTGATGTGATCACTCTCACCTGGGAAATCTCTTCTCTTACCAGCCTGGCCACTCTCAACCTGGTTGGAGGAGGAAGGGCCAGAGATGGGCTCTGAGGAGGAGCCTGGGTGGACTCCGGATCCCTTCAGGGGGTCTTTCGTCTCTGAGAGCAGGCCAAAACAAGGACCTGTGAACCGCGAGCGCAGCAAGTTGCTGGTAGAGTTGAGACGCCGCTGCCTTTGTGCGGACTGCGTAAGGGGGTAGGACGCATTGCTGATGGACGAATCGGAGATGGTACAGGTGTCTGCGTTGGCCTCCAGGTGAACATCTGAGAATACTTTCCTGCCGTCATCGCCTCTGCTGCCAGCAATCAAACTGGATGGAGTCTGAAGGGAGACACATGACACAGTCGTCTAAATAAACATTTCCAAAAACACTGCAAACACTGCACAGGTTCAAGTACTGACGCTGTCCACCAGCTTGGTGAAGGGACTGGTGGAGTTCCAGCTGCACCACTTCTTGTGAAGCTGCGGCAGAGGAGGGAGGAAGTCCTGGAAGGTGCGCACGCTCCATGCTCTCGGTCTGGAGCAGCCACCGCTGCCATCCTTGAAAGATCTGGCTCCAGTAGGCGAGGTGTCGGGGTCTGCTGAAGACCAGTAGCACGCAGGACCAGGACCAGTGTCACTGTGCCGCAGAAACCTCTCCCGCTGCTTAAAAAACAAACAAACACAGAAGTCAGGGACAGAAGAACAGGAAGCAAGTATCAAACGGCATGAAGCCGCCTGCAACAGGACTCCCAGGTCAGCGATTCCCGTTCACCAACAGATGAATTTAACCATTCAGAAATGTCAATGTATTATATAAAACTAAGCTGACGTGAACTGAGCTGCTTTATAACACCAAGCAGGAAGGTGCTGATTTCTCTGGAATAACAAAAGAAAGTTATAAATCAAAGCAACATAGGAAAAAAAAAGATGATGTTGGCAGCAATACATCTGAAAAAAGTCAAGATGGGCAATGAAAGGCTGGATGGTACAAAAAAGAAACAGTTTGGACTAATCGGGTAATTTTGTCAACATGTCAGTGTCCCGATTAGGTATGAAAAGGAGCCTCAGTTAAGACAGACACGGGTTTCCCCACTATTCGGAAAAAACTGTTTCCAAATTGTGGAAGAGTTTCATCTTCTACAGGACAAAATATCAGAAGATTTCAAGTATCGTGTGGCTCTTGCGCTTTAGTGGGAAAGTCCAGGTACTGACCTGCCTGCAGGACCTTTCATCAACTGAAAACGTTTTGTGCATCGCAGAAGGAAAAATACAATATCAGCCAATGATAAGACATAATTCCTCTCCCAAACCTCCAGCATCTGGTCTCCTCAGCTCTCGGACATATATGCACTGTTGCCGAACGTTACACAGGACGGTGGTAAACGTCACAAAATTGTGATTTTCTTTTTCTCAAGATGTTACATTTCCTGAACTTAATCATGTTATACGTCTTCTACGTTCTAACTTGAGTCTGAAATTGTGGAATTGGGTCTGTATCTTTCCTCATTTCTTTGTAATTCCTCTTCCACCTAAACTAGTTTCCGCGCCATCCCTGGTGCAGGGAGATTAGGAAGTGGCATGCTGGCAGCGTGTTGCTTGCACCTGCCACATTTCAACGTCACATCTGAATGCCTCCCTACAGATTTGGTTGTGTACAAAATTAATGGATTAACAAGACGGAAGTGTGCTGATTAGCTCAGGCCACTCAGTCACACAGCCAGCCAGCTGAGCATGAGTGGCTCTCGTTCAAATCTCATCGTTATTTATCAAATGTATTAAAAGCTGTCAAGAGAACAGCAAGGGGCCGTCGTGACAGTTTCAGTCACGTTGCACGCGCACGCGCCTGTGACGATCTTAAATGTACATTACGGGTTGTTCTGCTTCGGCTTCAGCAGTGCCTTAATGCGAAGGACAGATTAGGAGTACAAAGGTCACTTTATCATTTCTGATCAAGTAAGTTGGTGTTGATCAGGGGAGGGCGGGTGTTCGAGGCATTTCACTCATCAGAGAGACGTAATCCTTTTCAGAGTCGCTAGCAGCCAACTTCGTCTAGACAAGAATTAGCAAAGGGTTTAATATGAGTTCTTTTACTTGCTAAAGCCCTGTTAACACAATGGTAACTTTTAAATTTGACACAAAACCAGGGAACCAGCCTTGGCGGGACTTTAATACCGGCTCCTGAGGTAGGGACGATTCAGGGCTGCTTTAACAAAGTTCAGTGTGCACTACTGCTCAGACAAAAAAATTAAAATAAAACCTAAAGGCAGAACCTGTTGCACAAAGTGACTGCGAGGTAAGTAAAACACCAGTTTGATCTCATCAATCCACCTTCAAGAAAAAAAAAAGGCCTCCGGCACCTTCAGGCAGAAGATGACGTTTGCATTTTCCCCGCTAGTAGTGCATGCAACACTTCCCAAACATTATTTACATGGATGTCTGGATTGAGGACACACACAGACAGACCACACACTGTGTGCCAAAGTGTGCATGACACACACGCGCGCGCGCGCACACACACACACACACACAATTTGGGCTGGGAATCTGGCTCCGTTGATAATGCTCCATTAGCCCAGGCTGCAGAGAAGCTTGCCAGTCCTTCAAAAAGCTGCCAGAGTTGTTTTATGCCAACTCTTATTCCGAGGGAATACAAAGAGCACGAAAAAAAATGGCCCGGTTCTGCAAAGGTCCGCCCATCTTTTAATTATGCCCCTTTCCCATTTATGTCCTCATAGTTTTCATAGTTTGACTGTATCCTGCATACGCCAGCATAATAGATCTTATTGGGAACATTGTCAAGTCAAAGCAGTGAATGCGCTGCCACCTCTGATGTTCACTGGTTCCTGGACCACTTCCATAAAGTAATAAGAACACACATCGGGAGTGGGATCGTTACAATAAATAAACTATTTAATCCTCACCTATGTGGAATAAGAGAAGTTATTAAATAACACAAGAGTCCACAGCTTTTCCATTATTCCTTTAACATCTTCACGCCTAGCAGGTAGTGGTTGGACACCGTTTTCAATCAAAACCACAAATGTTCTCTTCCTGGTGGTGCTGAAGGAATTCAGGGGTTCCCCGATGGCACGTCATCGTTTCATAGTTATCATTTGCACTCAAACTTAAGGAAAGTCCATCTTAAAAAGTTACTTTTGAATCCAAAGACTAGATCAAAAGGTTCAAAAATGTACAAATTTCCTGAATTGGAAACTTTCCCAAAACAATTCAGGGAATATATGGAAATCAGCGTGACATTTAGTAAAACTGCAGGAATGCCTATAACAGTTAACCCCCCACCCACACAGATTTACCCTACCCAGCACGTTCATCTGTCACATGCACTAATGATCTCTAGAATCAGTTTCTAGAAACTTGCAACGGCAGGAATATTGAACCGGCACCACTTGACCCCAAATACTACATCCAGTAAGGCTAAGCTGCTTATTTGACCTGAACAAACATACAAAATGTGTTAGAGTATCTAACAAGTAAATCAGGTATGCTAAAATTTAAGATTTTCAACACCATTTTATTAGGAAGAGAATTAAACGTTTAAGTTTACACACACGGAAGAGTCCTCATCTGTTCATCTGCGCCGTTTTCCTTGTCCACCACTGACTGTAAATCATGTTACCACTCCAGAATATTGTAATTTCTTAACCAATTATAGATGCGTGGCATCAAACAACTGGTTTTAGAAGATTTTCTCCTTGTTATTATATTATTCCACATAATGTACACCATGATTGAAAAGTGAAATATTTCACTTTACAGCTTAACCTCCTTCATGGAACTTTCCCGCCCCTTGGCAGCCCTGCCATAGCGCCACGCCGTTAGGATTTATATTAGCTGGGTTCGGCTGCAGTATTTGATGCACTGCATGATACCACAGACGTTGTATTGCCATGAAAGTGTTTCTTACCGTGAGAGGGGAGAAAGGCAGCCCGCTCGGGCTCGTGGCTGAAGACACGATGAAAACCTCATCTGCGCCGATGTCCAGCTCAGTCAAACCACTGCAGGAAAGGTCCACCTCTGCGTTCAGTGGAACATCTCCACCAGCTCCGACTACAGAAACACAAAAAAGAAAAGAAAAAATCTGATGCAAATCTTTACTTGAACCGTTTTTAAATACGCTGGATCTAAGAAGAGATTCAGGGGAATAAAAAAAAAAACAAAACATAAGATGTGCTTTTATGGCTTTGCATCAACAATGCAAACTCACAGTTCCGATCAATGAAATTGCATTCATTCAATTTATTCCATTTTTAGCTTAGACGGTTTCCTTAGTCGCCTTCATGACACCGTCTGACATATTGGGTGGTATTGGGAGTAGTAAGTCATCACTTAATAATGGAATAATCAAATATTCCATGAAATGAAAGCTATTTCAACATAAAGAAAAAATAAATAAATAATCAGCCTTCTTGCTGTCACTTTAACCTAAACACTGACTAACTGCTCCACCCTGTTGTTCAAACTACTCCCAGGATACTTTGTGGGTTAAATGCCACAACCCACAAAGCTCTGAGCCTGGATTCAGTCCCACCGAGAGAACGAGAGAAGTCTCCTGGTTTGTTCCAGGAAAAGCCTGCATGCTGATCCGTAGCAAATGCAATTTTCTTTTTCATTGAACACTCTACACAAGGTCTTTTATTTACATAACATTTGACTTTATGAATAATGCAACTCCAACCAGTTTAGAAAACCTTGCGCAAGGTTAGAATTCGCAGCTTTCTGTAGCAGCACAGTGTACCATTTTGAGAGAGAAAATCCAATCCTAATCCCCAGTCCTTCACAGAAAACGAGTAGTTGATACACAATATTCCTGACAGTAACGTTATAAACCTACTCTAGTCAAATACCTAGTCAAGCATCAACGTTTATGTTGGCTTTGGACTTGTTAATGCAACACAAAGCAAGAAGATGCATCTGTGTCTGTACAGTTGTGTCCACCCAACCTGTGTGTGGCGGGCTGTCGTTGTTGTCCTGCTCTGTGGTCGTCTCCTGGTTGACCTGATTTTCAGCCATCAGATGCAGCTCGCTGACCTCGGCACCAGTGTTCTGGACTCCCTCTGGCACCTACAACAGAATGCCATTCAGTTTTTCTGCATGTCTACATCATCACTGTAGCAGCAGTGCAAACGTGTTCAGTAAAGCATTTACGCTCTACAGCCAGCTGTGGAAGTGTTTTCCAGCACTCAGAGCATCTGCACAGCACAAAGTGCATTCTTGCGCCTAAACAGTTATGAGTTATTGGTTAAAAGGCATAATGGGTTAAAAGAAAAACACTGGTTATTAGTGCAACAGACATTTGAGCAGAACAAGTCCATGCAGGTGCAGTGCAGAGGCAATCATAACTATAACTATTCAAACCACCGTTTCTGTGGAGGTAATATTGGACTGAGATAAACTGACCCTCTGAAAGAATGCTACAACGGCCGCCACAGCGTTGGCTGTGTGTGGTTTCAGCACAGCTGCCATGCAGGGAGGCATGGCAGACATTCAGGGAACAGAGCCAGGTGAGTGTGATCAGCAGAGTTGCAGTGCAATCCTGATCAGTCTCCTGTTCAGAAGCCATGGTGTACTGAGGTCCTGCTCTGCAAAACACTCCCAAATAACCAGGCACAAACCAGCTGTAGGACACTGGGAACCAGCTGGCAGGCTGACGTGGACAGTAGTGCACTGACTGCATGTCTTTAATGTGCATGTCTTTTGGGTTTAATAATGTAGAAAGTAGAGGGGGAAGCCAGCAGAAGACTGTTCTGCTCAAGCAGCCTTGTACAACTGTTTTATGTTTTGATTAAGTGATTAAAATTGATCAACTGGTGGACATAGATGGAGCACAAACATAACCCCTTTTAGGGATTGATTGAAGTGAGTTTTCAGTCTTGAGTGTATATCACCCAGGTCAAGCTGGGAGATGGTTTTTCCAATGGCTGCCGCGTGGAATATGACAAAAACACAGAACCCATCGCTGACCCAATTTCATTGGCCGGGCATCCGGGGTAAGATGTGTGGCGCTGGTGTGTATCCTGCCCGGAATGCCAGATAACCAACAGGCTGTTCCAAAAGTGCTTTTGCAACCACTACCGTTAATGGCACTTAAAATTTAGATGAGGGGACCCCGAAATGCTGTTGGTTGAGTGGGGGCACGATATACTAAGGCCATCACCCTCACGCAGGCGGTGCAGGCTTGAATCCCGGCCTGTCACCCTTCACTCTCTGTCTCTGTCACTGTCTTCCCCTCTCTCTCAACTCAAGTTTCCTGTCTAGCCACTTTCAAAATAAAAATAAGTCACTAGAGCCACAATAAAAATGTGCTGAGGATTTAATTGGGCCAATATATTATATTATATTAGTTTCCTAAATTATGCATCACAAAATCCTAAGGCAGTGCATCTACACAGCATCTCTGCAAAGAGCGTTGTGCAAGTACTTTGTCAGTGAAACCCAAGTCGAGCAGCTGAAAGGGAATCTGACTGAGGAGGGCACAGATTTCATCCTGCGTACGTCTGTAAAATCGGCATTTTTTTCCTTTAACTACAATGCATTTCTACTGAAAGTCCACTTGATCGTGTTTTCCACTGGTTAAAAAGATGAAAGCATTGTGATACAAAGTGTAATCACTACTAAAACACAGCTGATAGGGATAATGAGGCTTTAAAAATGTTAATAAATAGCCTTTGTTTCAAATCTGTGACCTTGTGTGAACCTCCGGTGGTGCAACTCTGTGGAGTTGAAGGGCAGTGCTATGGAGTGAATAGCGAGGGTTTCAGTGGCATAATATTGAAAGAAACGTTCGGTGATCCCAGATAAAGCTCAGTTTTCAGAGGAATGTCTGACTGACGAATAAGGAAAGAGACAATAAGGCAGTTAGCGGATAAGAGACAGTCACAAGTAGAGAGAAGAACTGGAAAAACCAACAGCTCACAGGAAATGTTTGCTGTCTAACAAATTTTAACCAAAAAAAACATTTGATTCTCTTTGAAACAATTTCTACACAAAAAGGCAATAAGTTTGAAAAAAACTACATTGATTTGTTTTTTAATGAAAAGACGTGCAGCTGTGAAAAACAAACATCCTCTTTCAATTCTATGGTTTTGCATAACATCAAGTTAAAAAGTAAAATCTATTTGTTCCTTTCCAGTCATAAACTAGGGTAACAAATTTTACAACTCTATTTATCATTTTAAAAACAACAAATAATATATTTGAAATTCTTGATGAAGAGGTTAGAATAACTCTTATGAGTTAAAAAAAACAAAACAAACAAAAAAACTATTTTAGCAAACACGAATCGATCAGTTTTGAATGAAAACAGAATGTGTGTTTGCAGCAAAATGGCCTTTAATGTTGGCACGAATCAACCTACATCAAATAAATTATTATTAACCCGCTGACAAGACTCAGTAATGTTATCCAAATAAAGTGACCATGGACAAGGTTAAACAGACAAACTGACATTATTTTAAACTTTGTATTTGTACAGAAAGATGTCTATAAAAAAAGAACTGTTTGGAGAGATAACGGGTCCAAAAAGGAAGTTCAGTTCATTAGTTCTTGCCTTGAGTAATACAAATGCACTACGTGCAGTACTTTTCTGTACCTCAGAGTTGCTTGATGTGCAGGAACTGGCTCTTTTTGGACACAGTTTGGGTCTGGAAAACATGAAGTATCAAATCAATTCAATGCCTAATTACAAAAAAAAAAAAAAGCTTTTATGAATATCCTTAGTTTGATCCCACTCTTGGCAGTGTTCTGTCCCAAATGAAAACCACTCTAGTGTTCAAAGTTGAACAATTCAATCTAGCTGTGCTGAAATGAGAGCTTGTCGACACTGTGAGCACCTCCATAACTATATAGTGAAATAGCTCCCACATACCTCTGGCTATTTCCACTCAGTAATTTGCCTTGTTGGGGAGTTGGATGATGAAGCTTGACGCACCGCAATCTTGCATTTATTCCAGCCGTCTATTCAGCTCCTTACATTTTTCATATTTGTGTGTCTTAGTTCTAATTGCTATGCATGTCACGTTTTTCTGTTGGACTGCACTATTTCTCACTTCTTAGTCTTAGAAATTCTTACATTTACTTGGACTTTTATGTCACTGCAGACAGTGTGAACCCCAGATATTCCACATTTAGTCTCGTCAACGCCATTTCATTTGTTAAACATTCATTTTTGCATTTCAGGCCCAAAAAAGATACTGACATTGCTTCCAGCGGATGCTGTCAGGTGGCTGTAATGACGGAGGGACAATTATGACTTCCACTTGGGACAAAAATCAATGAGTAAAACTACATGGATAACAGATTGCTTTAAGAAACCTCTGTGAATTACAACAGTAAAGAGTTAAATTACTAGATGTCAAAAAAAAACAAAAACTTCTCCCTTCAAAAATATGAGGATGATCCGTAATGGTAATCTTGTCGAGAGGCGTCAATGTCTCTTGAGGCATTTGGGATGGACCTTCAGATCATGGAAACGCGTATCGTGATCAGATTTTGATTTTCCCCCAGAATTGGGCACTGGGTGATACAGAAGAAAGATGAAAAGGACCATCCAGACAGTTATCAGCAACAAGACCAAAAGCCAGTCTGCAGCAACTTTTATACAGCGATTACGATATGAAGGTGCATTGGAGATCCTCTTTATTATGCCTCCACTCTCCACCTGTGTATGCGGACTGATTCCAGCAAGGTGCAAAAATGCCACCCAAGAATATAAATTCACAAAACAATAGGATGATCCGCACTCTAAAGACAGACCCTTTTCTTCTACTTGCAGTCTGGGGACACCAACAAGACCCTAACCTCCCTGCTCACTGAATGCGCTTAATAAACCCAACCATAAATCACGATTTCTACCTGGCTGTTGCAGCGGGTCGCACAGCAGTGCTGGCTTTAGTTTCACCATCAACATCAGTTTCTGGTGTTCTCGCTGCTGCTGATGGTGGTAGGTTGGCCTCAGCAGAAAGCGGCACTTTAAGGTTGCAAAGCACAGCAGCAAGGTTCCCGAAATGAATGAATTCGAGTGACAAAGTCCATAAAATAGTTAGTCCAGGCACAACGGACCCGCTGTCTGAACCGAGCTAATGATAACACTGTGTAGAGGCACGCTTTCCTTCGCGATACTGGAAGAATTGGACAAAATGACAGAAACACTTCATTCCTCAATGTTTTAAATGCTAAAATGCCTTTTTAGTGTGAGAAATGTGAGAAGGAATGGCAACATTACCTGGCAGTAAAAGCATTACTGTCCCAACTTTATTCCATTTAGTTCTTTAGTTTACTTTTGAAGCCAGGCCTGAAATGCAAAAAAGTGATGAACTAAAACGTGAAATAGTTTGCTTTAACCAGAACCACTCTTGCCCTGATGTTTTGTTTAGTCAACAAAATATGAAGACTGGCTTTTTTTTTTTTTGTTTGTTTGTTTGTTTTAAACTTGTATTTTCCAGGCAGTGCAGCCCTTTCTGATTTGATCTAGTCGGCCGTGCGCAGGCATTCATGCTGCCATTTCTCTCCAGCTGAATAAAAATCAAACAGTCTTACCCGTTTATCGCTGTGTTTTCTTGATTATCTGATATGATTTTCTCCCCTGTTTTTACATTCATCTGAACCACGGAAGCATGCAAAAACATTTCAGCATGTGCCCACTTATTAAAAAATACTTACAGCTGAAAGAGTTCATTACCTAACACCGGCCAACTGAGGGCGACCCCTGCTGTGACTCTCATCCACCTCTGGAGGGTTCTGACCACAGGAGATCCCTGGAGTTAAACTCGGTGCTACTTAAAACCTGCACAATCAATCCTGCCTGTCTGCTTGCCTTGCCAGACAAGCTGCCAATGTTTTTTCAGAATTCATTTAAATTAATAGGGAAAAACTGAATAAAAGAAAAAAAAAAAAAAAAAAAGCCTGCCGATGCTGCTTATGAGTTTGATGGGTTCGTGCTTATTCATTTCCTGGCATCTGCATCACTTGTGTTGTTGTTCTTGCTAATTACGCTCTCATTTTATTAAGCATGTGCTTTCGATTTCCTTCTCCTTAATAGCAGAGGAACCTGCAGTGTTATTGTGCCTGATGGATGAGTTAGAGACAACAAGCTGAATTCAAATAAACACAGATTTTGAATCCCTTCCTTCCCGAAACTGAAGATCGAGAAAAGCACAAACTACCATCTTCCAAATTCATCTGAACCAGTAGGGCGAGACGGTATGCCTGTCAGAACAGATAAAATTACAAACATTCAAACTTAATCCCCAAGTTTGGGTTTATTGTCCCCAGAGGTGGAAGGGGGAGCTGGCTGGAAATTTCACCTTTTGATTGCCTGACAATTATCGCTACCAAACTCACATTGAGTGCTACCTCTCCCCGTTGTCCCTCATTCACTCGTTTCTCCGCCTATTACTTTCATGCTTTTGTGCACTGGAATTGATGCCAGGTGCTGTACCTTGAATGCCCTTATGTCTACGGGGAGAAGGCCCCACATCAAGCGAGCCGCACAGTTGCAAATAAAAGGCATCCAATCACCAAGGGTCACTAAGTTAAGGAGTAAAGTTTCTGTTTGAGTCAGTACACCGAGTTGTGACTCTGTGTACATTTTCTGTCATACTCCTTGAACATTTTGGAGCGTATTCACCTCAGCCTTGATTAAACTTCTTTAATGAAGACACTTTTTTAATAAAGCCCTGCAAGCTGAATGTTAACATTGCTTTTGAAGTATAGGTTTTGTCCAGACTGTCTCCTCATGGTTGGCATCATGAGTCAGAAAGTAGTTTCTGACTTTTCAAAACTCTTTTTAGATCGTACTCTTTTCTGAAAGCGAGTTGTTCCAAGATGACCATCCATAGTGAAAATGCCTTTTACTTTAAAATTACCAACATTTTATGCTTTATTTAGCCTACACGGTCCTTCACTAACACAGGAACCAGGGGTCCTAGAGGAGATATTTTACCCCCAAACACTGTCCTCATAGTGAGATGGCACTAAAACTGTCAGGCAGAGCATAAAAGTGCTGAACAGTTGACTGGTAAAATATTCCCAATTGTATGTGTGCATTTCTGTTCATCTTCTCAGGTTTAACATCTGCAACAGCCTGCAATTGTTTAAACACAAGATTTAAATTCAGCCACTTAAGCACACTCCACTCCACACTGAGAATGTGGTAATAGATCACCTGATTCAAATCAATGGTCGTCATTGGCTTGTTATCAAGATCTGCACAAGCCTGTAAATGTTAATTGCATCAGGGTCTGTTAAAGCAAGGAAACATCTAAACCATGCAGGACAGCGGCAGTCGCGGACCAGGATGGCCCTGTAATAGTGAGCTCAGCTTGCTGTCTTCCAACTGTGGCTCCTGAAAACTATTACTTTGTCCAAAGTTATTGCATTTTTCTGTGACCAACAGAAGCCACTAAACAACTGCATCAGATGGCGTTGGCCATGTTTAGTCCATTGGTCCATTTCATCTTGACAGATGTACATTTTTGCGTTGCTCAAATAAAGACGCACTACTTCTGTTACCTGAAAATGATGCAAAGGGCACTTGTAAGTATCATCGCAAAAAAGGCAGCTCCACTCACAGCAGCCAGCAGAGAGTCTACCCTGCTGCCCGAAAGAGACACGGTATGTCGGTCCAACCCCGTCTTGGTCAAGTTTTGGTAGTGGAAGAGAAGTGCGAAACCACGTCCCCAGTGGGTGGTAGTGATGAGCTCCATGATGACCTCCACCATCTCCCGCCTTGAGCCAAAAACTAGCTGGCTGCTGGGAGGCCGGTTGGACCCACAGAACCTAGAGGAAAAGGTGATGAGGTCTGAGATGTAGAGGACATCGTGGGGACAGGCATCCAGCACAGACTGTTGGGTTTCGGGGCTTGGAGCTGGGGTTTCGGTGAAGTGAGGTGAGGCGAGGGTGGTCTCTTCCACAACTGTGTTTTGGTTAGAATTTGGATTGAAGTCTACCTTTAGATGATATGAAGAGGCAGAGTTGATGGCCTTGTCTTCTGGAGGCAAAGCCTCAGGTACAAGGAGGAAGGCTGGAGGGGGCATCGCAGATGGGCTAGAGGAGGAATCTGCAGATCTTTTAGCAGAATTTGAAACTTTGGCCATTTCCATTTTTGTGGACTGCTCCTGGAAGACGACTTGCTTGACTTCACCATCTAAGGAAGACTGTTGAGTCTTTGAAACATCTCCTCCGCTTTGAAGCATTGGTTCTTTCAACATAGAAGTTGTTTCATTTGCTGCTAAGCTGTCAGGAGTGAAAGCCATCTCTTCAACCTCTTCCCCCGCTTCTTCAAAATTAGAGATAGAAGAATACTTAGCTGTAGAATCATGGCTTTCGAACACGTCAAAGTCAAATATCTCCAGGACAAGCTGGTGATCAACAGGCACAACAAACTGCCAAACACAGTGTGTCCCAGAGGAGTAATTGTAGGGAAAACCAGGAGACAGAATGAGGCCTTGGACGTCCACCACGTCCACCTTGGCACCACAGTCGAAGTAAACCTGCAATGGAAGTTACAAGAAATCAGTTCAGAAACTAAAGTGAATCTACTTTCAGGCAAAACTAAGAATCTGACATTTTCCTTTTGGAGGCACTAACTGGTGCATCTTCTCTGACATATGACAATGAGTCACATACAGCTCATGCAATGCCAACACAAACGCTCCATGCTGAAATTCCTGTTGATCAGTATGGTATTACACTTTTAATGCAAAAATGCATTCATTCATTCATGCATTCAAATAATTTCAGTTTAAACTAAACGTACCAACAACTGAGGCAAATAATACACTAATAATACTCCAAACGCTGGCCCACGTAAAGTGCCTCGACGCAAAACAATTCAGCTTTGTTTGTCTGCCTTTGTATCAAAGCCTGTGTTTTGTCTGTACTCATTGTCTTCGTAACCAGGAGTAGGGCGGGGGGGTTATTTTTTCAAAAATGTTAGCTGTAATTCTTCCCAGGTGTACGGGGATGTAAGTGAGACCTTGTTCCCTAAGCAGAGGCAGATGTGTGGTTTGACTGAGGAGCTGTGGACCAGACCCTTGTAGGGGGGCTGTGTGTTTATGAGCTTTCCTGTCCGCCTCATTTCTGGACTGTGGGAATGCCTCAGACATGCAGACCGACCCCCCCCCCCACCCACCCGCCAGACAGGTAACAAACCAACACCCTCAGGCAACACTTGTGCCCTGTACACAAATAAAAGCATGAGACAGCTTTGTGACTGCACCAGGTGTCATTTACCAACTTTAATGTCTTTATATTAGCAATATATATTAGCAATATATATATATATAAATAAATAAATAAATAAACAAATAAATAAATAAATAAACAAACAAACAAACAAACAAACACACACACTATTTGGCCAAAAGCATTTGCTCACCTGCCTCGACTCTCATATGAACTTAAAGGGACATCCCATTGTTAATCCATAGGTTTCAATGTGACAGGTCCACCCGTTGCAGCTTCAATTTTTCTGGGAAGGCTGTTCACAAGGTTTAGAATTTTTGTTTATGGGAATTTTTGACCATTCTTCCAGAAGTACATTTTGAGGTCACACTGATGTTGGACGTTAAGGTCTGGCTCTCAGTCTCCGTCTAATTCATCCCAAAGATGTTCTACCGGGTTGAGGTCAGGACTCTGTGCAGGCCAGTCAAGTTCATCCACACCAGACTCTGCTTTGTGCACTGGAAGGGTCCAGCTCCAAACTGTTCCCACAAAGTGGGGAGCATGGAATTGTCCAAAATGTCTTGGTATGGTGAAGCATTCAGAGTTCCTTTCACTGGAACTAAAGGGGCCAAGCTCAGCTCCTGAAAAACAACCCCACACCATAATCCCCCCTCCACCAAACTTTACACTTGGAACAATGCAGTCAGACAAGTACCGTTGTCCTGGGAACCCCCAAACCCAGACTCATCCATCAGATTGCCAGATGGAGAAGCGTTGTTCCCAAACACTTCCATGTTCTTATAATACAGCTGACAGTTGACTGTGGAGGAAATTGTGAGTAAATTTCACGACTGGATTTGTTGCAGAGGTGGCCTCCTATCACAGCTCCACGCTGGAATTCACTGAGCTCCTGAGAGCGAAACATTCTTTCACAAATAGTTGTAAAAACAGTCTGCATGTCGAGTGGCTTGATTTTATACACCCGTGGCCATGAAGTGATTGGATCAACTGATTTCAATTATTTGAATGGGTGAGCAAATACTTTTGGCAATATAATACAGAGATAGAAATAGAGATATATAGAGAGATAGAGATATATAGAGATCTATAGAGATAGGAGATTGATGCAATGAGATGGTCAGTTCCAGCACAATGGAGCACCCGCTTACAAGGCAAAGATGATGAAGCAGCATAGAATGTCATGACATTGAAATTCTAGACCCTCAAATCTTAATCCTATCATGAACCTGAGGTCAAATCCCAATTGATCCCCATCCTCAGAATTTGACCCAGAAATTGATATCCAACATGCCTGGGAGAAATGCATGCGTTTTGTAGGAACTTTGACCAAATCTGATGTACAAAAGCCTTTAAAACTTTACAAATGCTCAGTATAACACTGAAACACATTTAAAAAAAAAAAAAAACTAATCTAAGAATACTGAGGCAGCAAAGTTTGCAGAAACATAAATCACTGTAACTGCCACAACTGTACACATACCTACCTATGAAATAAAACTAATAAATCTACAGCAAGTTTAAAAAAAAAACAAACTACTTTTCTAAAAACCTGCTGCATAATACCGGATCATAGGATTGTCATCATAAACACCCCCAACAGGTGCCAAAGTTTTTTTTTTTTTTTTTTTTTTTTTTTTAAATAAATCGGTACCTTGCAGGAGCCTGCTTACTATCTAAAATAACTACCAGGGATACAAACTGCACTTCATCAGCGGTGCTACTCCTCATTCATTGATGCTGGAGCGTTAATCACAGCGAGTCCAGTATTTACGGTGCACTATAGGCTGTCACAGCTGATACTGTACCGAGGACGCTCAAACATTTGTGTTTGTGGACTATTAGAGGTCTGCTGGAGATGAAAATACGCCTGAAGCTACAACAGACTGTTTCAACAGCATATTTTAATCTTTGCACCATTGAGTGAAACACGACCAGTCCACAAACCCTGACATCTTGAGACTTGAGGGTCAAAGATTGGGACAAAGTGAGTTAAAAACGATGCAGGTCAGAGCCGTGATATGGGTATGAGACATGTTTTTCAGTTCTCACTGCATTTCTAAGAACTGCAAAGTAAATGATAGTGGCTGACCAAGTATGACAACTATGCAACAGTTTAACCAGCTTACTACACTGCATATTTTCTTAATTACATTTACTAACATTGACAATTTACTGTTTCTGGCACGGGTGACATTACATTTAATGAAATGTTCACCAACTTTTTCACATGACCCGTGCCCCCCCCCCACCACCACCACCTCCAAAAAATATTAAAAATATTTTTGTTGACCACTTTTCTGACATTGTACTTTATGTTGTTAAATTTCTGACTGTCCTTGGTCACTGAATTGGCGATTGAGATGCTACACTTCCACTGGCTACATAAGAAAATCGGTTTGTGCCGCTGGAATGACGTTAGACTGAGCCAAAAGCTATTTTCGCTGAGGTTAGAGTAATCTGATTTTTAATTTACCATGTTTGCAGTGGGACTATGCAATCAGGTAAACTGTGCAATTGAAGGACCAGTGTTTAGAGAATGTTTACCATCATTCATCTCCTCACAATGATAAATGTTGCTCTCTCTGTCTCACCGTCCCACACTTGTTGTCTCTCTAAAATTAGAATAAAGCCGACAGAGCTGACAAAGTAAAAAAAGGTTTACCAGTAGTGCCCATCTATGAATGAGCGGTGATGAGAAACAGAGAACTGTGTCAGGGGAGAGAGCATCTCCTCTCCCCCACCATGAGGAGGCTGCCAGGAGGTCCCCTGCACCCAAGGGAGCACATGCTACAGTACACATGAAAAGGCTGCAAAAGTACAACACTGTCCAATAGAAATGGGACATTCTTATAATGCCAAACATCTCTGTTTTGTTACATCACAGGTCGCTCAACTGGCAGGTCGCTAATTATTCAAGGTTGCCTTTTCTCATGGTAAAACAATGGGCCGCAGTACTGGTATAGAGAGCCACTCTGCAAAACACGGGGACCCCGGATCATATTTTAATGATGCGATTTTAATAAGGTGGAAGCAAAAAGGTTATGTAAAAGCCAGCTGGTCCTGGCGTCCCAGTTGTGCTGCTGGCAGGTGCCTACCTAGTCAGAAGTGGATCAAGCACATCACTACAGCGCAGGATTGCCTGGACTGAAACGCTCGGTGGAACAGCTGCCGTCGTTGTCAGCAGGCCCCGACAAATAGTATTATTATATGATTGTAGTCTGGATTAAAAAAAAAAAGGAGTAAATAAGCTCTTCACATAAAGAAGTTAAATAACACTTTACTCATAAATAGAGATTTATTTGACGTGACAAAGACCCACGGCCTGGCCTAACTATGTTACAACTGGGATTGTTTTGTGTTCTTTCCTTTAAACCACCCAGGCTGGTGGCAGTGCTGAGAAAACTGCAACACGAGCTGCCTCCTGCTGAAATACTGTTCTCACTCTCTCACACACACACACACACACAGTCTCAGACTGGCTCATAAACAGGCTGGCAGGCCCCTCAAAAAAAAAAGCGGGGGGGCAGGAATCCTCGGCAGCCCTGTTTACTAGAAGAGAAGAGTGACACACCACCTCACAGGCCTCTGCTTCGGTAGCAGTGCTCCACGCAGGGTGCATTATAATCACACAGGATTTTTCAAGTCTAAACCAATCTCAGCCTCGCAAAACGTGGTGAAGAGGAAGCACGAGAAGTGTAAACAATGTTTTGGAAATAATTAAGACAAATCAGAAAAAAAAGGTTTTCACTTGAACAGAATTTCAACAATACAGAGAGTTTGAATATCCAAGAAAAGAGTCAAGAAAGTAATGCAGCTTCACATCGTCTGCCACATAAGAACAATAAAAACAAAAGTTAAAAGGAAAAGCTTGGGCTTCAACGAAATCCTCAGTGGAGAACCATCCCTAAAAACAAGTGCTGCAAAACAATTTCAATGTCAGAGGTCAAATGTACTCACATTTAACTTGTTTATTCAGCTCACATCACAATGCAAATGCACTTGAGCCTTCCTCAGAGCCTATAGAGTTGTACAAGGTTGGTCCAAGCGTAAAAAAGTAAAAAGGTTCTAGATGCTACATAGATGGACGTTCAGTCCAAACAGTTAGGATCCTATCCTCTTACACGTCTCACGGTATAATGATTGAAACCACTCCAAGTTCCACAGCACATTTAACATCCATCACAACATTGTCTACAGATACTCTTAAGAAATCTAAAAAGCATTTCATCCTGACGTTATCAGTCCATCTGATGTCATATTGCTGACAGCACTTCAAGGCAGTTTCTGCAAAAGGTCACCACTTGTTATTGTTGGGAAACTCTCAATCCCACGTAACTTTAACAGGTATAAGGTCAGACTCCACAGCTGTGAAGACGCTGATATTCAAGACCAGCATTTATTGCGCGTGCACCTTTTCTCTATTTCTCTCCTGTTGGGATCAGAGGGTGTTCCCTCAGCCCATGTCGAGTTTACAATCAACCTCCCCAGCAGCCTGATTAAGCTCAAGCATCTCTCAGATCACTTTCTTTGACCACTGCATGACACGATACGCATGTTTTGTTTTGTTTTTTTAACCACAAAGTGTATCACAAGTGACTTATAAGAGACCTAATTGAGCGCAAATGTGTTTGATCAGCATTTTATTTACAGAGCCATTATGGGGTGTTCACTGCAGCCCACGTGGATAAGTGGAGCAGTGTAAATTATCCCTGTTGCAGTCCTCACAACATGCACAGATTAGTTGCTGGGTGGCCAAGTGAAATGGCAGATGCAAGTCCTCTCTCCTGCGTTCGTGGCGTAAAACCTATTAAAATTATTTCCCTAAAATGAGCTGCTGCAGCTATAGTTGCTGTTAAACGAAAAAAGGAAAAGGAGCCAACAGGTCATAGGGGTGAATCCTGACTTTATCCTTGCATTGGTTCCAAACACTTTGGAAATATTAATTCAGAATTGGTTCAGAGAAGCAGTACATTTACTGAGGGCTCGCAAAGCAGCACTGCAGGAATGCTGGACTGCAGAGGTTCCCCCCCTGAATGTACAATTTCATTGGCCGGCTCCAGCTGCAGTTTGATTGACCGATGCTCGCCCTGAAGCACGAAAAGTTGAAAATTCCCCACCTTGTGCACAGAACCCACAATTCAGTTCAGCAACACCTTATGTCACCTCATCTCAACTGAGCACACAGCGACACCGAGGGCCGAGGACACTTTCAGTGTGAGCACGTGAGCGAGGGGCATTAGACATCCACAGTAACTGGTGTTTGCTCAGCACTTTGGGCTGCAGAACCAGAATGTAAGTGGATGCACCATTTCCAGGTCCAACTATGCAATTATATGCAGTGGAACAGAAATTCCATGAATTACCTTAAATAAGAAAAATAACCATTGCAGCAGTGCAGTTTTCATTGATTTGTCTAATAAAAAAAAACAACCTCATCTTCACCTATCTTCAAGCTCAGGTTCTCTACCAGAGATCTGGGAGGCTGGGGGTTCTGCGCCGTACTTTTGCTGTTCTTAGGACTGCGCTGTTCTGGACCGATGCGCTGATGTTGTTCCTGGGATCAGCTATGCTGATGACACACAGATGTGCATTGCCATGTCTCTTAAAGACGCTCGGCCAATTGATGACCTTTTTAATTGTATTTTAGATATTAAATCATGAATGGCAGTAAACTTCCTGCAACTCAACCGGGATAAAACCAAAGTTTTAGTTATCGATCCCAAGCCTAAAAGAGAGAAACATTTGTAAAAATGACATGCCCTCTCTTTAAAAAGAACCTGGGCGTCATTCCTGAGCTCAGTTTTATTCCACTTGTTAAGCACATGGATTAAAACAGGTTTTATAGCCAAAGTCTGCCCGTTTCTCTCTCGGGCCAGAACAGAGATGCAAGTTTTTATCTCAAGTTGCATTGATTACAGGAATACCCTGCTTTCCGGTCTTCCCCCCAAAACAACATTTCACACCTTCAGCGTCTTCAGAACTCAGCTGCTCGTCTGTTGACGAGGACCAGGAAGCGGGCTCTCATTACATCACTGCGTTGGCTCACCATGTCTTTCAGGATCGATTTTAAGGTACTTGTCATGGTTTTTAAAAATCTTGCGCCTTCTTATCTTACTGATCTGCTTTCACCCTATGAACACTCACAGACCCTCAGGTCCTCTGTCACCGGCCTTCTTAAAATTCCTATTTTTAATACAATGGTGAGGCTGCTTTCCAATACTACGCCCCACGTTTATGAAGCAGCCTGCCGGAGAACCGGAGACCTGCAGAGAACGATTTTAAAAACAAGCTTAAGACCTACTTTTTAAATCTGGCCTTTAACTGATGTCCCCTTTGTTTGAATCCTGTTTTAGACTTTCCAACTTAGGTTTTCTGTTCAGCCCTGTTTCTTAGCTCATTTTACTGTTATTTATTGCTGATACCTTTTCCTAGCAATTTATTATTATCATTTTTATATATTGATCTTATCTTTCTTTTTATATTCTGCATACTTGCAAACTTTTTAACTCCAGCGTTTCCGCAGTAGGAATCTTCTGCACTGGGAGGGATGGTGACTACGGTTGCTTGAGCGATGGCCAAAGGTCTGCTCGTCCCAGAGCAATGGTGGGGTTCATACATCCATCCAACAGAGGTGGTGTTTGGCACTCTATCCCGCCCGGGGGTGGGTTGTGGCCCTGCATGCCGTCTGGCCCCCACGTGTAGCAGCCCCCCCTAATACAGACGGCTCCCTGTGATGGTGCAATAGGTGTCCCTCACTGGTTCTTATGTGCGCAGAAATGTTTCCATGTTATTGTTTCTTTAAATCTTTGATTGTTTTATGACTGATAGGGACAAGGGTTGGTGGGGAAGGGGGACTGATTTTGTTTTAACTGTTCAGCACTTTGTGCTGCATTTTATTGCATAAAAAGCCGGTCCAAGTACCAATGATATGCATTTTTTTTTATTATTATAATAGATAGATGCTTCTTTTTTGTAAATACAAGTTCATACAGATCGCCAACGAATATAATATAGGAACATGCAAAAAGAAGAAAATGGAAGTCTGTTGAGCTGAGGATTACGGAAATATGTTCAAAATCAGATGTCTTGGTATAAGTATTGCTATTCTGGCCTTTTCAACCCATTTCCGAAGCGGTCAGACACACGATGACATGTTTATCTGTTGACACGCTGTGTGCGCATGTTGTCATATAATTCATGGGAAGAATAAGGGGATTCACTGTTCACTTGTCCCACAACTCACTTCAATTAGAGATGAACGTCCCTCATTCCGTCCCAAATAAACCCTCTGAAACACAGAGCGGAACACCACAACAAAGATCAAATTCACTCTCCTTCATCTGCAGAGCTGAATCGCGCACTGACAAACTTAGACGCCTCCTTTTGTCTGAAGAGGATAGAATAAATTCCAAGCTTATTATTGCTGTTCCAAAAATCAACTCAAAACAAAGGGGGAACAGAGAACAAAGCCATCTTTTACCATGCCCCCTCAGGCAGATAATTGCAAAGATAGTGAGCACCCTATGTACAGAGGAACTAAAGCTGGACAGGCTGACAGTTCAATATAGAAAACGCTTTTGTTGTCTGGTTCTAAGAATTGTGCTGCCGTGCCAGCATGTTTCATCGCTGGAAGAAGACAGCTCTTGACAGGTGGAAGCCACACACTGATGTACTGAGAGAGTTCTGTCAAAAAGTATATTCTATCAAAATATCAGCAAATACCATTCATGAATCACTCAAAAGTTTAAAAAAAAAAAAAAAGAGAGAGAGAGAATCAGCACTTTGGCACTTACAAAAAGTAGATCTACTCTATTGTCATAATAAAAATGCAAAACACAAAAACCGATTACAGAGGAAACTATTTATGAATGAAAATTATTAAGACTACAAATAGGAACAACTGTCAATTCCCGCCCTGGTGTAAACAGGACCATTCCTGGTGACTGGAGTCCTGTCATTGTTCGTCACGTGCGTTAACATTTCCTTTGTACCTGTTAACTTTAATATCTTGTGCATCAATCAACTCTCCAGCCCACGTTCAGCTTTGAGCATCACCAACCTGTCTGACGTTTTGTACTTGACCACACAAGAAGCCAAAGCCATGTCGGACATGAATGAGAGCCTGACCGAATGAGGAGGCATGACAGAGAAGCAACGCCCGGCTGCTTGTGTTCCCGTTCATCTGAGGACACTTTTGATCATGAACTCCTCCCATATGAGAGACAAAGCCTGGGATTACACACTCGGTGAGTATGAAGAGTCAAACATAAAGTGCACATGCTCCCAATGTGGACCTTACTTCAGCCGTTTGGACATGGTTTGGACCCGAGTGCAGCAACATCAAACCTCACCTGTTTCATCAAGACAAACTTTGAAAGCTCAAGAGGATGTGTCAGAGTTTGGGAAAATACTTTTACTTCCCCTTACAATATTTGAAACTCATTTAAAAAGGAAACCACTGAGGAACCTGTCAGCAGCCTACACGAGGTGGATATATTGAATAAACGTTATGGGAAAACAATTAAATCTCAATGTGAAAATATGACCATTGTTATTCCCTGTTTAGGCAGGGAATACCGTTTTCCCTGTGAGCCTACAAAACCCCAGCGTAAAAATGGTACATTCAAAGTTGGTTTTTAAATCTACAAAGCTTTCGGTTGGACGTTTTTCGCCAAAAGAGTATGTTTAGAAATATTTGGGTAAAATATAAAATCAACAATAGGAGTTTAAAGCTTTTAAATGATAAATTCCACGACCGAGTGTCGTTTTTAACGATCGACTGCAGGTACAGGTTGTTAGACGCAGATGAAGTTGATCTTCATTTAATATAAAGCTGGCTTAATGCTTCCTTTTATATAACAAGTGTGCCGAATTAAACTGCGTTAAATCAACTTTTCTTCAAATTACTTAGTTCTGGTCTTGGAGGCATACAAGCTTCGAGTCAAACAACTGCGGAATATAAAGTTTTACTAATGGAAATCGTGGTTTGGTTTGTACCCAAACATGAGCACGACACGGCGGTGCTGCTGGAGCGAGCTTGGGAACAGTCTATGCAGCAAACAAATGTCCACTTACTTTCTGTGCAACGCAACCCATCACGAAGAGTAGGTATGTTGTCACGAAAGCCTGCGCTCCGAGCGACGTACCGCAACTCATTTTCCCCTGTAATTGTTCCTTCCTAACGCAACGCGACGCGCCGTGGGCAGCAGTGTCCCGCTCCTCCGCTTCATTCACCTGAAGTGTCGGGGGCGCGCTTCCATCGCTCATGGCCGAACTGGAGCGGAGCAGGAGCGGGACCACTTCAACCTCTGCATCCGCGCTTCAATTTAACTTATCAACAACTAATGGGGAGTGTCACTGGGTAGATTTGTTTATTTTTTTTTAGATGTGTGATTTGTGTTATTGAATCAGCCCCCCCCCCCCCCCCCCTGCAGTTCTGATTCACGTACAACATCAATAATTATTATTATTCAATTGAATTAGTCAATGAAGGAATGTTATTTCAAACAGTAAACCTTAAATAAATGTACATTGTTTCGCCAGAGTTTAATGTCACTTTTACTATGACCTCTCTACTATGAACTCTTTTTAAATATAATATATATATATATATATATATATATATATATATATATATATATATATATATATATATATATATATATATTGGTGGCTGAAATGAAGACCAACTCAAAAACTATGAGATAACAGACCACCGTCACTTTAGTTTTCAGCCACCTAAGTCTAACAAATATATTATTCAGTGAGTGGTTCATACTTGCAGTAACATCACAGTAGTCAATTTACTTTATCTTTAGATCATCATCTTTAGATCTAATCAGCTCTGAAGTGGGCAGTGCAGATCCCAGAAGAGCGGGATGGATTGGGGTTAGATGTTGGCTCTGTCTCTTAAACCAGGTGTTCTGAACAGTCATAAATATTTTTGTATTGTAATTTTGTTATATTCTAAATAAAACATATAGAAATATTAAAACCTCCCTCAAGATGTCTTAATAAATAAAAGTTGCATAATGTGCCTCCTTTAAAGAGACTGTCACCTACAGATGTTTGCAATGATTGTAATTACGATTCCCTTCTGTAGGAGATTTCAGAACTTCATGTCTTTTCATAAATACATATATCATTAATAGTGATATGTTGAAATGTTTGTGGCAGGGTCAGAAGAGATGGATGAGAAGTTAGTCTGTTTCAAGAGGGCTGTTTCAAACAGAAGGCCTACAGACCAAAGATTTGGAGCCTATCGTGTATATCCAATTCATTTCAATCCTGTTGTATTTATATATCTTCTATAAAAATACAAATTGTCTCTTGGCGCTTTCCAGAGACCCAGAATATGACCCCTGCTGCAATTATTACATAAACAATGGCAGGTAAAAACTCCCCTAATGGGAGAAAAACCTTAAGTCAAACAGTGGCAAGAAAAACTCCCCTTTAAGAAGGAAGAAACCTTGAGCAGGACGTGATGATAAGGGGGGACCCTCCTGCTGAAGGCCAGATGGGTAGAGCAGGAAAAGAGCAGATAGGAAAGTGAGTGTGAAAAAACAGTGAACGGATAGAGACAGGTGTATTGTCAAAGGTACAAAAGACAAGATATATTAGTATTAATTATCAGTTAGCTGGAAAACTAAGACTTATAAGTACATATGATTGATACATGGTTAGTTAGATGTAGTCTTTCAATATCTAGGGCTTTGTTAACCACCACTACCACATACTTATTTCTGTCCCTTTTTGTTGTTCCGGGTACCACCAATAGATGACACTAAAGTAAACTGATTTTATGTACAAATATAAGATACCACAAGACCTACTGTAAATATTGGCCTTGTTCTTATTCGTTTTAGAAAGCCCATACATAGATATTTCTGTGTTCAAGGTACAGTCCCGCTTGTGAAGGTAAAAATGTTCCCAAAAGCTTGTAGATCTGATGCGAGAGTTCATATTTGTCCTACATTACAATGAGTTTACAGATCTGTTTGGAAGCTTTTAAACTTGTATTTCCAACATCAATTTGAGAAAAGTCTTACAAATGATATTGCAAAAGTTTCTCGCGCGTGTCCCAGCACTAAACCCACTGTAGGCCCAAACCACTGAATGCCATCAACTGGCTTGGGCATGTATTGGTCTTGTCGTGGTTGTTAGGAGCATCACGGAACGTTTTCTGTACCTGGAGTCAAACTTGGCACATCTGACAACTTTGCATTACACAATATTTAATGTCCAGTTAGATTTCTTATGTATATCAAGAAGAAAAACACTTGTACTTTCTGCCCCAAAATATTTAATAGGCATGTGGAATCAAAGTGCAGCCACAGGAGTGTATGTGATCATTCGATTAGATTATTCGATTAGATCATCAGAGTACAAATGTGTGTGCGATATTTTTAAATCAAAGGGAAAATGTAGCTTAAAAGAAATCCTTTGTGTGAAATCCTCTTTTTTTTTTACATTAAATGCCTCTGTGATATAATGATGTGTCTTTTAATGCTTCTCATTCACTCCAAGCATCGCCTGGTATAATCCTAGTAAACTAGTATAATTGTATTAACCCTGTAAAGCCACACCTACAAAGTAATGCACAGAAAATTATGAATTATTAATTTTAAAGTGTATAATTTTTAAAGTGCATATTGTACATGAAATACATTTTAAAAGCAAACTAAAAATGTGTTTTCTTTAACAATTCCTGTACAGTTTTGTGTTATTTTTGATATTTTTAACTGTATAAAAAAACTTTTTTTTCGATTTTTTGATTAAGTGGGAGGTGCAGAGGTCTAGGAAATTCACAATCAAACATACATATTTCATTATAGGGTTAAGGTAGCCCATCTTCTGGTATTCACCTCTGCAGGTAAGCTGCACAGCTGGAACAGCTGAAAGGAGTCAAGCATTTCACTATATCCCACCCATCAACCAGAAACATGGTCAGTTTTATATATTGTTCGAGACAAAAATAAAATAAAAATGCACCAACGTAAAGTGCATTTGATTACTCGCAGCCTGTTTGGGGGGTACATTAAAAATAAATATTAACAGAAGCCCCCCACTGAGCTGCGAGCTTCGTTTTTAAGCTGTAGAATCCTGGTCGTGACTTCTGTTCCTGGTCGGACAGATAAAGGGACGGAAACTAAACAGCCACGTAGTAAAAGGCGAAGCTCTCAAAAGAGGTGAGCGTTTGTTGTGTATGCATCATTTGGCACACATGTCATTTTTAAATTCATATAGAGCCCCATGCCACAGTCCTACTACAGTGGCTGATTTGCTGAATTATTTGAAATGCTCCAGATTTCAGCCGTCCAATGTTGCTGACGAATCCGGCTAGCGACTTAGCACCTTTAGCTTTACGTCGAAAACAGCTAGCCGTGTGTTAGCCGCCTGCAGTGTAGCGGCGTGTCACCTGTTATTGTTACATCTGTTAATGTTACTGTTACATCTGTTAATGTTACTGTTACATCTGTTACTGTTACATCTGTTAATGTTACATCTGTTAATGTTACATCTGTTAATGTTACATCTGTTAATGTTACTGTTACATCTGTTAATGTTACTGTTACATCTGTTAATGTTACTGTTACACCTGTTATATCTGTTATTGTTACTGTTACATCTGTTACTGGCTCGTCTGTTACTGTTACGGTTTCTGTTACATCTGTTACTGGTCCGTGCGGTTGACGCAAACCGCGCAATTCAACAAAGCGCAATGTAAAATACCCATGTTTATGTATATAACGCGTTTGACCACCAAAAGAGCAGCCCTGAGCAGAGGCTGTCAGTCACCCGGCTGGCATCCCCCCTGCTGTCAGTCACCCGGCTTGCAGATAGACATTATCAGTAGTAACGGAAATGAAAAGTAAATGGTGTATGTATATGTCCGAAAAAGCGCGGTGACATATAAAGGACGTTTGCAGTATAACACTGGCAGCACGTTGTTTAAAAAAAAAAAAAAAACTACGACAGATGAAACTGACTATTAAACAAAGAAAACGGTTTCCGAATTATATATTTGAGCTCATAAAAGCAGTCGGTGAGCACCTGATCTCGTGATAAAACGTTTACTCTCCACATGCTCCTGTAAGTGACTGCTTGGATCGTCAGCCGCCTGATTGAGTAGACCGGTCTGTTGTTCAGAGGATTACACGTCCTTCAGGGGAACCACGTCAGTCACTACTGATTATACCGGACAGAGAAACACCAAATTGTCGGATTTGAGAAGTGAGCTCAATGATTAAGTAAGGTGTTTCGGTGTTTTTTGCAATTTAAATCGCGTTTAACATGAAACCGTTCACCGAACAGCAGAAGCCTTGACTCTATCTTAAAGCAGGCTGGGTTGTTGCATAACATCATTAGTGTCTCCAGCAAAACACAAACTCTCCTGACATCTTTATTGATTTATTTATTTTTTAAACTAATTTTCTCTCTTCAGTGGTCTGGATTCAGAAGGGCCTCTGGGTGCTCACATACTCTGAAAGTGTGCCTCTTGGAAGATGTTTTTTTAAAGTGCACCTACAGTACTGAGACTGTTACCTGGATACTGGCCAAGCAGAGGCAGCTCAGATGGAGGCTAATGCTTATCAAGATGACCAAGTTATAAGACCCAAAGAGACTGAAGTCCCTATTCTGGATTATGGTACACAACTGAAACAAGGACTGGAATGCACACAAACTGCAAAGGATATTCAGAATGGTGAGTGCTGATGCTGTTTTAATAGGTTGCCTTTGGTACTATGTTGAAGGATGTTTGGTGACATGAAAGTCACCCCTTAGACAGGGGAAAAAACTGTTGTGAAATGTGTTATGGACAGATAATTTAAAAACAACAAATCCATCTAAAGTCACATGTGCCAGCCACATTAACAGACATTATTTGTACGGCCAAACCAGCACACATTCCTGCAATTATTCCCTACTTGGTTGTAACTTGCAACTCCTGTCTTAGATGCATAAATCCAGTATTATTGGTACTGGGTATTGGGTCGGATAGTGTCGTAATGGTTAAATCAGGTGTCTGATAATGGGGCCAGTCCTTTCACTTGAATTCTTTGTGTGCAGTAGTAATGATATGTTATGCGTCAGCTGCAGATGCGAGTGCAACGAAACGAAAATCTGTGTGAGCTCTTTCGAATGACCCGGTTTAGTGCATTCATTTTCCTAAAAATGACATCTGACCTCCATCGGAGTAACGATAATGGACAAACAGTGAGTTTAAGCTGTCAGCACACAATCTAATACAGTTTCTTATAGGGATGAGCAATGTTAGGAAACATGTAATATCACAGTTGAAAATTGCATGAACAATATGACTGGTGATATAGAAACAAATACTTATGGAGTGTATGGAGTCAGTGTCTTCCTGCTTTGGTGCAAACACTGTTTGTAATGAATCATCTTTGCTTCATCTTGATCATTGTAGAAGTATTATAAAGCTCTAGACCACCAGGTTGGCCAATAACTATCTATATATATATCTATATATATATATATCTATATATATATATATATATATATATATATATATATATATATATATATATATATATATATATATCTATATATCTATATATATATCTATATATATATATATATATATATATATATATATATATATATATATATATATATATATATATATATATATATATATATATACACTCACACTCTAAATGCTGATCCACGTTGTAGGGTTACGCTCTTCAAGTCCACAATTTTGAGGGCAGCTTGGCTTCGTGTTTTAGATGCTTCTCAGCTCCAGTGCATCTAATTCAGATGAATGAGGTTTGTATTGCACAATGATCATGTGCAATACATGTTGATAATGTGATGATGATAAATTCGTTTAATCTAGCACTCTGTTTATTGGGCGTGTTGAACAAAAATACAAGAAATTATAATTGTATTATTAGCTTAAGTACTTTTATGTTAATATTCAAGATAGACAATGATGAATAGAAAATCACTCATTCATAAAATCATTTAATCTGGAGGTTCAAATAGTTTTCTTGACCATATATTTTAATAACAATTCAGCACATTAACATCTCAGTAATATTGTTGCATTTTGTTTCACAATGTTAAGAAAGTCATGTTTAAGGCCCCATCCACATGAAGACGAGCTCAGGCCTAAACGTATAAAAGTATTTTATAAAACCAGCGTATCGTCCATACGAAGCCGGGATTTTGGGGCTCTGTGAACCATCCTTTTTGAAAGCAGTTCCCAGATTGTGAATATTTGAAGACACCGTTTACATGGCTCCGTGGTTACTGCCTCTCCATAACTTTACTGAAACGCTTGTGTCATACACGTCACTCGTACTTGCCACCATTTCCTCTGTTTACAGATGTGCGCATGCCCTGTGGTTTGCCGCCCGCTTTTGCCGCCTTGTTTCCGTCATAGCATCACAGTGCCACTAAAAAGGCCCAGCATGTATTTCACAGTATTTTCAGGCGTCTTGAGTACATTCATGTGGACACACACATTTCTTGACGTCTTTACGAAGAACGTTTTGAAATTATAAGCGTTTTGTCTTCGTGTGGATATAGCCTTAAGTCTTTTCCACATGCCAGTACTATCGGCTGACCTGCAAAGATGGAATAGGTGATGAGATTTATGTATGTTGTAGGATCCGTGCCTCCCTAATATATTTAGATTTCAAATTGTTACAGATCAAAGCATTTTTAAAGCACATTAAAGAAATTGGCTGCTCATGTTGAATGTTGTATGTAAAATCAAATGTTCTGTAAAGTATGGCATAGAAAGCAGATATTCCCACAAAACTTCATACAACTTGAAACTGTCTTTAAATTATGATGTAAAGTTTGAGAGACAAATATCAAAATGGTTCCAGCAACACATGGATGATGCAGACCAGTGAGGAACGTGTATATAACACTTGTTTTTAATATTAATTCATCAAACCTGTTCCTTCGATGGCAGAAAATGTATGTAAGAAACACATTTATTAAATATGTAACAACCGTCTGAATTAGAAAGATCAAATAGATTTTTATCTTTTTATAATTCGTCCACTCAGATGAGGGTAAATACAGCTGAAGGGAGGCTTCAGTAGTCGAGTGCGACTGAATGTTGTGAGTTGTCACTTTCATTTAACATGTTGTTGCACAATAAACTTGTTCAGCCAGTTTGCCAAGAGAATCCCATCCACTCCAGCTAGTTCACAGGAACCTGTTTTGGCTAATTTTCACATTCCTTAAGGCTTCCCCCTCCTGTTTCTTTCAGGTCCTGTCACTTCAGATGTCTTGCCAAACGGAAGTGGTCTGCTAGATGGCTTCAGTGCTGCAGCGGAAACCCTTATAAATGGGTCTCTGCCTCAGACAGCTTCTCCCCAGATCACTAGCTCCCCCATCGACTTGCAGACCCAGGAGCCGTCCCCAGGTGTGGCAGCTAATCAACCCGTGATGCTAGAGGAGTCTGAGGGGGCTAGTGCTGAGGTCACTATTCACAAGGGTGATGCTTTGCAGTCGCTCAGACTGAGTATGCCTATGCAGGAGACTGAACTGTGTAAGCACAAATTATGTGGCGTGAACCCCCCCCCCCCCCTCTTTACCATCTGTAATTTAACCTCATTTTGCTGTGGAATGTTTTGGGTTCTGGATCATGGTCGTCTTTCTGAAATGTTTGTGTATTATATTACCAGGAGGATTTGGTGAAAATCACTTTTGAGCTGCATGAGCCTGCTGTTTTTGTGTACAAACCGTGGCCACTTGATCGCTTGATTAGTTTGGTGTGGGTGCTTCCTTTGGAACATTGTGTGGGCTGATCATTACTTTTTGGACCTAATCTATGTGTTATGTTGTGCTTTTGGTGGTGGTTTAAAGTCGGACACAGTGGCTATTTTTGGCAGTTTTGAAGTAATATTTGTAATCCCGGCACAGCCTGGAGATGAAGTTTACTTTTACTTTGCATCTCCAACAGAGAACATTTGGCTCCAATGTAGGAGAGTAACTTATTCAGTATGTCTGTTTATTGGTAGGGATTTATCTAACTCCTTTTTTAATGATTTGATTAAAAGTGGTACTTAGGAGCATAATTCAAGCATTGAAAACAGACAGAGCAACATTAGGTTTACTGCCAGGATCTAGCTTTTGTAGCTATTAAATCCCATCTTTTGTAAATAAAGGTGTATTTGGCCTAACTTCTCTCGTTTCAGCCAACCAAAAGCCATCTCTTGAGATGGAGAATGAAGAGATGATTCGCTTGGAGGCTCGTCGGCGCCTGGAGGAGCAGCTCAAACAGTACAGGGCCCAGAGACATAAGGAGAGGGTGAGTGAATGCAGTTGACAAGAACATCTGAGGGTGTCTTGGAACATCTGGTACCAGGACATTGGCTTCGAACTTGGGGGTTGTGAAGGTCTTTATGGATGGATTGCTTCCCAGAGATGCCATCAGATCCCATCATTTTGTAAAAATATTCATAACCACAAAGTCAGTAATTGCCATTTAAAAAAAAAAAAAAAAAAAAAAAAACTACAAGGTTTTTTGTTTTGTTTTTTTTGTTTCTTCAGACTCTTACAAATTAATGAATAATGAGTTTTCAATTCCAGCAAGTTCCCAGGATATTCCCAGGACGATACTGTGTTTTGTCTTTTGAAATAGAAAATTGGTTTGCTCTTTTTTTATTTTTATTTTTTTATTTATTTTTTTATTTTTTTTCTCCTTCTTCTTTGTTTAAATCAGATTATATCATAATGGTTGTTTTTCTAATTATTGGGGGTTCTGCCAAGAAATGAGTTGTAATAATGATTACAGTATTGTGATTTTGGGCAAATGTTATTTCACCATAAAATGGGATTTAGATGAGTGACATCTCAGCGTCTATAAAAACCAGTGTAGTGTAGGCATCACACAGACTTTGATGTTGATTATTCTTTTTCTTTTGACAGTAACTTTGATTCTTTCATCTGGTTTTCAGTCTCACCGCAGCTCCTCTAAAAGCAGGCCGTTCAGTACGCTAGATCCAGAGCTGATGTTGCATCCTGAAGCTCTACCCCGGGCTAACACTGTTGCCATGACCAAGGAGTACTCTTTTCTGAGGACCAGTGTCCCACGTGGCCCCAAACTTGGTAGCCTGGGAATTCCACCTTCGAAGGAAAGGAAGTCCAAGTCAACACGCTCCAACAAGATCCATTCCTTGGCTGATTTCAAGTCTGACACCGAAGGTGGGGAAGGTGGTGGTGGAGGCATAAAGTCAGTAGATGGCACCATGAGCTCCCTGCATAGCACAGTTAGCTCTGTGTCCACACTGTCTGAAATCAGTGTGATGTCAGAGGGCAGCACCTGCGATCCAGAAGCACAGCCATGTGTTTCACTGAAAGTCAGCGACAGCGTGTCAGAAATTGACGGCAGTGAATCGGGAGCAAGGCCCGGGAACGATGGCAACGATAGCGACAGCTCTTCTTACAGTAGTGTGTCCACCAGAGGGATGTATGGCATACTCTCTGCTGCAGTGGAAAGGCGGCAAGGTCCATACACTGTAGAAGGGAGGGAGATTCCCCCAGAGGCTATGGGTCAGTTCCCATCTCTGCAAGAGGTGCTGCAGGCGGCCAGTGAAGAGCAGCACCTGCTGGAGATGGAGCAGGAGAGGGAAGGCACAGCAGAGCCGCGCAGCCGCCGGGACAGTTTTTCCAGCAGGTACTTTTGTTTTTGTTACTATACATTTTTAAGATAGTGAAAAAATATCTTGCATACAACTGAATCTATCATTTTATTCATTAGCTTGACATCTAATCAGTAGATTCTTTTAAATAGACATATCTTTTCGACTCTCGTCTATTATTTCTCTATGCACTGATATTCAAATTTATTTCAGTGTTTCTTTGGAGAGTTCTGTGATGGGCCACGATGAAATGCTCCAGGTGCTGAAAGAGAAGATGAGACTTGAGGGTCAGCTGGAGTCCCTGTCATCAGAGGCCAATCAAGTAATATAGCATAAGGATTTAAAAAGCCAAGCCCATATCAAATTTTTTATATATATATATATATATATATATATATATATAGATATATATATATATATATATATATATATAGATATATATATATATATATATATATATATATATATATATATATATATATATATATATATATATATATATATATATATATATATATATATATATATATATATATATATATATATATATATAATTTTTTTTTTTTTTTTAACTGCATGCCCTGTCTTCTAGGCTCTCAAGGAGAAGACAGAACTTCAGGCTCAGCTTGCCACAGTGAATGCTCAGCTCCAGGCTAAAAAGGAGGAGGCACAAGTTAGCCAGGAGAAGCGGAGTGTCCTGACTGTGGAGGTAGACACACTGCGGAAAAACTGCAGCCAGCTAGAAAAGGCCATGGTGGAGCTCCAGGGCAGTCTTGAGACTAAGAATGCCAGTCTGACTTCTTTAAGCAATGACCTAAAGCTTTCTGAAGACCAGTACAACAGGCTGATGGTTAAGGTGGAGGACTTGCAAAATACTCTAACTTCAAGGGACAATACAGGTGAGTGATGGAGATCCTGAGATATGAGAGTTTGAGTTCCTGCCCACAGTTTTTGAACTGGATGATTTAAACCTTTTGCAGTTCAAGAGGTGCGTCAGCAGATGGCTGCCATTCAGAACCAGCTGCAGAACGTGCAGCTGGAGCGCAGCACCCTACAGAGCCGACTAAAGACCGCCCAGGCTGAGATTGACTCACTCCAACAGGTCAGGCAATGGTACCAGCAACAACTAGCTCTGGCCCAGGAGGCAAGAGTACGACTGCAGAGTGAAATGGCCAACATACAGGTGAGGCTGATGCTCGTGGAGGTGGTTTCAGTGCAGTGGCCTTGCATTAGTTGGGCAAAATGTTACAGAGCCATCACCGATAATATCCTCCTCCTCCTTTTTAAAAAAAAAAAAAAAATTATGTATTTATTTCTCAAAGACTGGACAGATGACTCAGTTTGGTGTGATGGAGCATCTAAAGCTGGAAAATGTGACGCTCTCTCATCAACTCACTGAGACCCAACATCGCTCCATCAAGGAAAAAGAGCGTATTGCTGTACAGCTGCAGAGCATTGAGGTATTTTCCCTTGATATGCTTTTATGTTTTATCATACCATTGGATGGATGTAAAAACAATTTAAACCTTTTGAAGCTATTGGGTATTTAATTGTGGATAGTATTTGATGTTGTAACCATGTTTTATTTGTTTTTTGCTATTTGTGATGTAGGCCGACATGTTAACCCAAGAGGCTGCTTACAAACAGATCCAGGATGCAAAGACAATGGTGGAAGATGACTTGCAGCACAAACTTGAGGAGTTTGAACAAGAGCGAGAGCATTTAATCAAGTTGGCCAACACAGCCAGCACTCTGGAAAGGGAACTAGAGCAGGTAGTGATGCCAAATGTAACACCAACTTGTTTTCCTCCTGGTATGACAAGTAACGTTCTGATAATATTTTCTTATAAACAGCCTTGTCGTGCTTTTCTTTCCCTCAGGCAAAGTTAACCCTTTCCCAAAAAGACATGCTGCTTCAGTCACTTCAGAAAGAACATCTGGAGCTGATGCGCCAGCTGACAACCACTCAGGAGAACCTACAAACCAAAGACCAGTCCATCAACCAGCTGGAGGCCCGATATCTGGAGCTTGAGGCTCACCTGACAGAGCTGCAGACAGAAAGCAGTGCCAAGGATGACAACATCCAGTACCTCCAGAATGAGAAAATAGTCGTGGAGGTTTCCCTGCAGGCTGCCCGTGCTGACAAGAGCCAGCTTGACGAGGGTGTTGAGAAGTTGGGAGAGGATGTTCTGGTGGCGTCTGACATACTGGATCAGCTCAGACAGGAAGTCCAAATCAAAGCCAGTCAGGTACAAGATAACAGTGAAGCCATGGGTGTTGCTAGAAGCAACAGTTTACTGCACGCAGGCCACGCGTTACTCAATTAAATCCTTAAAGGCCTGCTGTGTGTAATACTTTACATGAACCTCCATTGATATTCCCACCGCAACTACTGCTGCCGCCGGCATGCAGCTGCTGATGAAACTGAAGCAACTATTGGTGAAGATCCAATGACAGCTAGCGATATTGATCTTTGAGTCAAATGATTAACCTAGTCTGTGTGCTCTTGGGTTCTACAATAATTATGAATAAAAAACACACATACACGTATTTTGCCTGTCTTACCCCATTAAGCACCTCAGTCATATTTGTTCACATGACATGTGACATGTTACCTGCACTCATACCATTCACATCTGCAGGTATCAGAATATATCTGTCCCATCTTCTCGCCTGGTTCCTCTTGTTCTTAAGTTTCTGAAGACTGTACCATCCTCAACCCCTATATCTCCATCTGTTGTTAACAAAGACTAAGCAGAACATTTAAAGTTGACTAATACTTGTATTACGTTGTGTAAATTGATCAACATCACTTTAAAATCAATGCCACCCGGACAGTGTCTGCTGTAATCCTGTGTTTCAGGCTATTTATTCATGCATCTGACTGCTGTTTTCTTTTTTTTTTTTTTCTAAATCTGTTGGGAAATTTTTTTTCGACATCACAGATTGAAACTCTACAACAAGACAATAGTTCCCTGAAGAAACAGGCTCAAAAATTAAAGGAACAGTTCCAGCAACAAAAGGTAAGACATCTCCCTCAGTTTTACATCACAGAGCTTGAAGCACTCTCTCCCTGGGTGGATGCTGTAGAAGTTTGGGTGAACTGGAGATTTCTCATACATTTTAGAAACACTTGTCATAAATTCCCTGCTGGCTTAAGCTGTTGGTGCTGTGGGAGGATGTATTGTAGAGCCAGATGACAGATTGTTTGAAGAATGCCCGAGGAGCTGGTTGACATGCCTCGGTGGATTGAGCAACAGTTGCTTTGTTGTGTTGACAAGCTGTCAGAGTCAGGGTGGGGTTAATTGACAGAATGACAGAAATGTGCTTTTATTGCATCTCTTTCAAGGCTTGTTTCTTTGTAGAGTCTGTGTATGTACAAACATTCATCTTTTATCTATAAGATGACAGGCGAAAAACAATATAGTTCCTCATAATTTTAAGGTTTCACATATCAAGACATATTTATTTATTTTTTTTAAATCTTTTTTTACCAGGTCTTAAAATGAGGTAAATATAAAATGAGATCATACATCTAATGGAGCACTGGATTGTTATTTATTAGGCAAAGAGAAAATGCAGAAGCATTGTGTGGAAGACGTCTGTACACCCTTACAGCTTAAACAGGAATTAAGAGGTTAAGTAGCACCCAGGTACCCTTAGCCAATACACTTGATTGATTAAGCATAATTTAGTGAGACCAATTGTAGAAAAGCAGATGTTTTGGTAGTGTGCTGGTCTGAACCATTCAGGTTTGTGATAACAACACAATACCAAAGAGGAAAGACATCGGTATTGATCAAGAAACATTTACAGGTTGTCAATTTAAGTTATAAGCCTATTTCCGAACAACGTTGGCACCATCATTTTACAGTGACAAGCATTATTTGCAGGTGGAAAACTTTAAGAAAGAAGGTTTTGATCTCCCAGGAAGTTTACCCTAAGCAGACCTTACAGTAATTACAAGAATTTAAAAATCCCAACAGCACTCTAGCAGTTTTACATTTTTGTAAAACTGATTATACGTCAAACTTTAAATGGTCAGTTTTAAGGTACAAACGGTGTACAACAGCTTTTGTTTCTTTATCCTTTTCTTTATTAAGATTTTCTTTTAAATGGGCATTTCTTTTCTTGGAAAGAGGATACTTTTAAGAAAAGAAATCTAAAACGTACACGTTAGTGTGTGTTAAAATTTTTTTTTTTTTTTTTTTGGTTTTTTGATGGAATATTTATCACTCGAGCCTTGAGACGATACAGTTCATAGTTCTAATCCTGTTGGAGCGCTCTTTCCTGCAGTGCATCACCAATCTGCTCTAAAGTCTTTTGCCAACTGCCTTGGTCAGGGAGATATCAAGATTTTTGTAGTAGCTGAAAGGAGAATATACTCCCAAGCTATCCTGTGCTAACCTTTCGCGTTGATGACTTCACAGGTTATGGTGGAAGCATACCGCCGGGATGCCAGCTCCAAAGACCAGCTGATCAGTGAGCTTAAGTCCACCAAAAAGCGCCTGTTGGTGGAGGTAAAGGACCTTAAGCAGGAGCTGCTGAGTGTGCAGGGTGAGAAGCAGAAGGCAGAACTGGAGCAGACCCGCTTGCAGAAGGAGGTGGCAAGAGTCCAGGAACAAATGACAAACATGGAAGCCCATCTGCAAGCCATTCAAACAGAGAGGGACCAGCTAGAAACACAGATTCAGGTACATGGAATGCCTGATATTTGTTAGCAAGTTAATTTTGCAAAGACTTTCATTAATAAAGAGCATATCCACCGGTATACAACTGTAATGGATGATGTAAAGTGTCCCTCCCAATGTAGTCTCTGCAGTTTGATCAGAACCAGCTCGCAGCAGTGACTCAAGAGAATGAGAGCCTGAGAAAACAGGTGGAACAGATGGAGGCAGAAGCCAAAAAGTGAGTCATGTGGTAATTACAGATTTTAGGAGCTTGACAAAATGCCACATTAATGACTTCAACTGTGAAGCACATCTTTGTTGAATTTTATTTACGGTAAATGGTCAGTAGTTATGTAGACCTTTTTTGACCTTATTGGTTTAGCAGTGCACTTCACAATCGTCATCCAACCAACGTGTTTATCATTGTAGATGCATAGGTGCTCTCCAGCATCTTTTACTCCTATCCATAATGTGCTATCAGAATAGCAAGTTTATTAGTTTCCTATGTGCATCAAAATAGAGCCATCTCAGAGCAGAAGGTGCGCATGAAGAGGCTGGGGACAGATTTGACCAGCGCTCAAAAGGAGATGAAGGCCAAGCACAAGGCTTACGAGAATGCCGTGGGCATCTTGAGCAGACGGCTCCAAGAGGCTCTTACTGAGAAGGAGACCGCAGAGGCAGAGCTGGCCAAACTCAAGGCCCAGGCATCAGAGGGAGGAAACAGCCAGGCCTTACAGGTAAAGTAGAAACCTGCTAGAGCTTCACAGTTCCTTACTAAATGTACTGCTATATCATGCTTTTTGGTTTAGAGTCTCAGATCCAAGATGAGGCATCACTGGAAAAAAGTGTTGTTTGCTCTCATATTTGTGTCAGGATCTGAAGTGCCTCTAAGTGATGCACTCTTGTGACATAATAGATCTTTAACTCAGGAAAATGTATGCATTTGCTTATTTTTTATCATTTAAAAGTGTTAGACCAGTTTAAAGCAAAGTTAATTGGTAGGATTTAATTTTAGTGTTAAGATGGACTCCAGTATGCATGTTAGCTTTTAGTTCTTTTAGTAATAGCTTTTTTTATTTAGGCCTTTCTTCTGAAATCACAAGACTTTATGGGCTTGTCAACTTTTCCATCACTTAAATATCGTGCACCACATTGGTCCAGTCTTCAGTTGTTACCTTGTTGGTTCTTTCTTACCAGATATCTCGTCACTTCCTACCACTGTCTGTGGGCTTTGTAGTAGATGCATTAAAACTTTCCTTTCTTTGTCATAAATATTTAATTTATGGTGACTAATCCCTGATAACCATAGCTGTTGACTATTCAAAACCAATTGTACAACATATTTGTGTTATACAGGAGAAGATGGAGTCTCTGCAGGCTGAGCTGCAGGCTGTGACACACAGCAAGACCCTGCTTGAAAAGGAGCTGCAGGAAGTCATCACGCTCACTTCCACAGAGCTGGAGGACTACCAGGAAAAGGTTTTGGAGCTTGAAGATGAGGTATATGAGGAATATTCCTACAACAAACTGTGTTCCATAGCATTTGTAATTTCCTCAGCTGAATCCATTAAAGCCAGCGACTGTTGGTTATAAATCCATACTGACAAGCAGAGAGTCATTTATGTTTATCCAACAATTTATTCAATCTGATAGTGAACAGTTTTTCTACGATTTTGGAAGTATTTGTGAAATGGTTTAAACAGTGGTACAACTTCAGCTATTTTCATTTTATGTGCAAATTTACCAGTTGGAAGTGATAAATTACAAATGTAGGTTAATGGTTGTAAGAGCTCTTTTTTATGTCTAATAGTTTTTTTTTTTTTTTTTTTTTCCTTTCTCCTGTGTGTTTTCATATTTATATTACAAACGTGTATGAACAGTATAATTTCTCTCTAAATCACACAGTTAATGACTTGGGTTTAATCCACAGCTTCAGGAGTCGCGCTGCTTCAAGAAGCGCATCAAAAAGCTAGAAGATGCCAACAAGAAGTTGGCACTTGAGCTGGAACATGAAAAAGGGAAACTGGCTGGACTAGCGCAGTCCCACAGTGCACTGCGGGAGCACACGAACATTTTGGAGTCAGCCTTGGCAAAAAGGGAGGCAGATCTTGTCCAGCTCAACCTGCAGGTGAAACATCTGTTACTATTAATAATGCTTTGATAACCCCAATGTTTAAAGTCTAGTCTCATCTGTAGATCACAATAGAACGTGCTTGAGAAAATTATGTATATATTGACTTTTTCATTGCTGACATTATTTTTTATATATATATATATATATATATATATATATATATATATATATATATATATATATATATATATATATATATATATATATATATATATATATATATATATATATATATATATATATATATATATATATATATATATATAATTTTATTTTTTATTTTTTATTTTTTTTCAGGTTCAAGCTGTTCTAAAGCGTAAAGAAGAGGAGGACCAACAAATGAAGCAGATGGTGAAAAGTTTACAGATTGCTTTGGAGAAGGAGAAAAGCAAGGTCAAAGACCTTAAAGAACAGGTCAGTGCTTCATGCCGTGTGGAAAGATAGTGTTTAGTCTGTCTCTCAACGTTAAAATAAAATTTCACGTTGTTTTCATTGCTCTAAAGAATAGTTTAATGCAGGGGTGTCCAAAGTCGGTCCTCGAGTGCCACTGTCCTGCAGGTTTCAGGCGTTTCCTTGTTTGATTCAAATATATGGTCACGGTCAGCCTGTCAAGGTCTGCACAACTCTGTTAATGACACAGTCATCTTTATCAGAGTGTGTTAAAGCAGGGCCACATCTAAAACATGCAGCACATTGGCCCTTGAGGACCGACTTTGGATACCACTGGTTTAATGATTTAGATCTTGTATTTTTCACAAGAGTCAAGAGTTTGTGGGACGTTTTGTGTTGTAATAATGACATTTGTCCTTTAGGTGGCAGCAGCAAAGGCTGAGGCAGCCCATAATAGAAGGCATTACAAGGCTGCGATGCTGGAGCTGTCAGAGATAAAGAAGGATCTGCAGACAAAGGAAGACCTTGTCAAAGTCCTTCAGACAGAAGCTCACAAACTACAGTAAGCAGATTTGTTGGATCAGTGAAAAGTGTGCTTTTAATCTTAAACTGTGTTACAAAACCCCTTGAGGTTGTCCATCTCTTCTATAATTTTATAAATGACTGTGTCATACTCTCCAGGGCTCGGGATGATCAGCACACTCAGGACATTTCCAGATTTCAAGAGGAACTTGCTGAAGCTCATGCACAACTCCAGATCCTCCAGAAACAGCTTGATGAAGAGCTGGCTAAGCAGCCCCTCACCAACCAAGAGGTACACACTTGAACAGGGCCTGAAGTTCCTGGGTGGTGTCACCTGGCGTGTATTTTATTACTTAGCCATAGTTATCCACAAGTGATATTAAAAAATATGATGCACTGCGTGTTACTCTGAGATTTCTTTTAAATGGCTTATTTAATTAAATTAAAATATACTTTATTAAGCCCCAAAGAGAAACTGTGTGCATTAATTGTTATCTAACTAATAGTGATTAGTCTAAAATGAATTTGATATAATATTTTGATTCTCTTAAACATTTTTTTTTGAGTGTTGTGGTCATTTTAAACATGTCCCAGCACTTCTCAGACCAGTCACTTGTTTTAGAGCAGACATGTCTCGTTGGTATTGATGTCTGTCCCCGACTCTTCACTCAGGTTGAGGACTTAAAGTGGGAGGTGGAGCAGAGGCAGAGGGAGCTTGAGGCTCAAAAGCAGCAGCTGGAGATGATGGAACAATGCCACCACAGGGAGCTGGACAACCTACAGACCGCACTGCAGGTAAGGATTTTGTGAATATAAAGAATTGTATGCGTCCATCCATTTGATCCATTTTCTCCAGTATATCTGGTGCTGAGTCGTGGGGTCAACAATCTTAGCAGAGATCTCTAGATTTCTCTCTCCCTTCAGCCACCTCCTTTCCCCCAGCAGTAGACCCATATCTAACTGAAGGGCATGGTCTTAAATCTTCTCTAGTACATAACCACATACTGGTTAGTGGGACAAACTGCACATTCTGAGAGCTTATTACACAGCCAGGAAAGAAGAAAAAAACTAAACATCACATCACAAATGACAATGTGCTTCCTTCCTCTAACGCCCTGGTCTTCCAATCCATGTCCTTGGTCTACGAGATGTTACATTGGTTTCCTGTACCTAAGACACCTTTACAACATCCTATCCAAGCTCCTTACAAGCCTTATATTTTCCTCAGCTGCTCAACAAGCGATCAGACTCTGACTGTAAGATGTTGAACAAACGACTAAACTTTTTTTTTTTTTTTTTTTTTTTTTTCCAGAGCATCAAGGTGGAGCTGGAGTCGGTGCAGGAGGAGCTGAGCAGCACAAGGAAAGACAAATTTATGCTGCAGGCCAAAGTAGGAGAGCTGAGAAACAGCATGAAAACCATCTTGCTACAGAACCAGCAACTCAAGCAGGACCTCAAACAGAGTCGTCTAATAAGGGTAAAGGAGTCCGTTTCTTTGATTATTGTAATGCAAAATAGAAATTCCCTCTCGAGATAAGTGATTAAGCATGGTCCTATTATATTGTTTCTGGAGCAGCAGCGTATGGAGTTAAAGAGTGAGGGGAGCCCATCCAACCCCGTGACACCAGTTAAGATCCCAGACTGCCCTGTACCCGCCTCGCTGCTTGACGAGTTGCTGAAACCATCAACTTCCGTCAACAAGGAACCCCTCAACAACCTACACAACTGTCTGCGGCAGCTCAAGTAAGTCTATCGTTCCAGAATATTTGAGATAAACTTAATCAACACACTAACATTAAGCTATGTAGTGTTCTTTCACAAATGCCAAAATTGATGGTGTTTTTTTTTTATTCCACCAGGGAGGAGATGGACAGCCTCCAGAAACAGATGGAGGAACACACAATAACAGTGCATGAGTCAATGAGCACATGGACAAACGCAGCAGAGGGACTGTCTCAACTTGGACTTGACAACATTTCCAATTCACCAACAGTGATTAACAATGTGGTGGTAGTTGAAAATAACAATGAAGCAGATCAGCAGCCATCATAAAAGAACTTCTTCTCAGGCCAATAGAGGAAGAGTGGAGTTTTATCCAATAAGGCACTTTTAAGCTCCGTATTCCCTTTCTCTTTTCTTAATAATTGCTGCCAACATTTGGCATTTCTCCCATCAGCACAGAGGTGCTTTTGCAGAGTAATACTTTATATGCCATAGCTTTATTCTTACCTCTTTATTTGGTAGTTGTTATGCTTTTGTCACATTTATTTATTAAAAGTTAAGAAATTACAGCATTTGCTTTGACAGCCTCTCCCAAAAAAATAAAATCCCCATCTGCAGTTTTTTGCCCTCCTTATTACAGATACAAACGGATGTCGAGACTGTTGCACAAGCTTCCCCTCGCAACTTCAGCTATACTCAGTAAATTGTAATAAATGCTCCTCCTCATTGGTGGTATAGAATGCCGTCTAATGATGGCTAACATTATTTTAAAAAAGTGTATTCGGTAAAAGAAACTGCAACATGTTCTTCCATTTGTTTGTCACTATTTCCTTTGGCTGTCGCTCATCTATGATCTTTACCAAAATTGTTAGATATCTACATGGTTTCTAAGAGGTCTGTGATGAAATGGTCTCAAACCTGATCCCTCAGATGCTCTGGATTGTTTCATACTAAAATGCAGTGTTTATGTTCTAAAGTGTAAAAACATTCATCTCAGTTATGTTTGTCTTGCATGGATTGCAGTAATTTGTACACAAAAAGCCTTAAGCAATCTTTGATAACACTGTAATGGACTAAGTTGGTTTGAATGCATCTGTGCAAAATGTAATGTCATATTGCAAACGTGGGAATTTCCTTACTGAGGAACTGTTAATTGAAAATTAATCACATCAACTGACAGTGCACACTGTGTGATCCGAACTGAACTGACTGACAGGATGCTGTAAGATGGAAAGAAAAGCTACTACTTCTAAGCAGGTGTGATCAAATGTGTACATTGTTTTGTTGTTACATTTGTTCGTTTTAAAAAAAAAAAAAAATTTTTTTGTTTTTTTGTTTAACTGTTCATGGAGTTGAGGGATAAGTTATTGGTTTTCAGAGGTTAATATATGCATATGTCAGCTTTGGATGACTGTAAATTCCTCATAATTGTCTAAAAGAAGATGTAATTAAAAATATTAACTGCCAATTAAATTGATAAAACTGCTAAAGCTGCACTAAGATTTCAGTGTTGAGCAAATATCAAATATTGGATGTCACAGTAGTGTTGTGTATGCAAATGTGCTGCAACTGCTGTATTGCCACACTAAAAATCTGATTTTTTTTTTTTTTTTTTTTTTTTTTTGTTTTCCTTATTTGCTTTTCTTGAATTTACAAAGGGACAATAAATGTTCACGGGAATGCTTATTTGGGTTAAATAACATAATATGTATTAATATACTGTGTTCTAAATAATCTTTTGGGCTGTTATCTGTGTTTGCACCTTGCTTAACGTTCTTTTTTTTTCTTTATTTTTAAAACTTTCCCAAAAGATTGAAATCGTTTCATTCCCAATTGAAATATTGTTGGGAGATGTGATTGTATTTATCATAAAGTTGCACTATTCATCTGCTGTTATATCGTTTCTTAATTTCGTGATTTATTGTTTTGTCTTCGAAAACTGCAGCAGTCAATCATTTCCGAAGTTGTCGCTACTTTTTTTTTTTTTTCTCCCCCACGTCGAAGGTGCGAGTTTTGTTCAGGCAAAATGTCAGACGGACGCGGGTCCTGGAGCTGCGCATTTTGAAACGGTAGCGGTGAGAAGACGTTTAGCGCTAGTACCCAGGAGGAGGTGGGCATGGTACATTAAACCCGCTTTTTACCATAGCTGTACAATGTTTTTAACTCGCAGACATGTTCATAGATGTGTTACAGTAGGAACACATGAACTGGAATTTCATAGCTCGCCTTCATCGTTTACTGTCTCTTAAGCGGAGGCTTTAACGGTTAGCTTCTTGACATGCTAAGTGGCTAATGTCTGCTAACATGCCGGAAAAACACGACTCTTTGGAGTAAATTATTTAGCGAATGTCGATTTAATTTCCTATGGGTATACCTTAAAATAACCGTTTCATAAGTTCTATCTTTTATTGATATATTCCAAGAATAATGTCAAGATTTTAATTTTAGGCTTGCCTGCTACTTAAGTTGTGCAGCGTACGTGTTCATATACTCTTTTAACTGTCGTAACAGTATTTGATCATCAGATACTATTCAGTGCGACATTTCAAGCATTCCTCGAGTTTTCTAATTAGTAAGTTATATTTTCCTTGGATTCGTCACGTCAATGTTAGAGCATAATGCAACATTCACGCGTCACGGAGAGTCAGTACAACTGGGAAGCGCTTTTGAGTTGCACCTTTGAAGACCAGATGCCAGCAACGCGTCCTGCATACGTTGTTTTAAGCTTTAAGAGCACGTATGTTCATGCCTTGTCATTTTGACCAACTTTGTTATTGTAGGCTTATTGTCAGGCAAGAATGTGAATAAATCGCCGTAGAGTGCTACTCCGTGAGTGCCGCTGTTAAATTTACTGCATGGTGTATCTTGTAGTTGACGTAGTTTTGTGAGAAAACCTTGACAGCTGAGTTTTTAAAACGGTGAATATTATTTTGATCGGCGCCTGTCGCCCTCTAGTTTGATCATTGTTAGTTTTCCTACTGCCTTTTAATGGAGCGTGCGCCCTGCCTTGATACCGAGCATGCGCATGACATGTTGTAAACAATGAGGTGATCCCAGACCGTCTTCAGCTTTGTGTCTACCTAATAGTTTATCCGCGCAGAACCACACAGGCGCGCACAGCTCTGATTACATGTAATAAAATGTTCCTCGGTAAGTATAGGGACACGTGTAGATACATGTCACCGCGTACACTTGTTTGTTGTTTTTTTTTTTTTTTTACAGTCATGATGACCACGTATCAGATTTGTTACGGTACTGTCCGAAAACCCATCTCGGGTGACACGCTTGGGCGTGACAGCATGCAAATGATGGACTTATATTGTGACAGTTTCTCCAGTTTTCCGTGGATTTGAAGGGACTGGGTGTATTGCAGCCCAGGTCTCGTGCATCGCCCCAACCTACAGTTTAATCGCGGCTGTTTCTGTGCTGTTAGCCTTCAGAGCCCCGATCCCCGGCGTGTAGCGCCGTTAGCAGGCTAGCCAGCACGCGCTCGTCCAACTTTACTGTGGTTTATCTCCATCAAACTGTTGGGTAAATAAATCTGAATATTTATACATGAGGAAATCGAACATTCGTGAGAGGTCTGTTTAAGAATTACGTGGATTTATAGACAACTATGAAGCAATGAGGGCACGTGACCTCCCGAGTCACAAATGAATGTAGCCTACATAGAAATGCAGAGATGGGAGCAGATATATTTATTGGTAAACTCGGTGTTAATTACATTTAGAAATCCGTACGTACTTGTTTCTGTAGAGAAATAAATAGCTAATTTTATTGCTGTATTATTTTACCAAATGAAGCCTTTAAAAAGAAAACCTTGAAAAATGCTATGAGAAATAACCCACGTGTTTCAATTTGTATGTTAGGTTTTAATTTAATTTTTTAGTGAAATGTTAAAATTTCATGTCTGGTGGTCAAGCTGTAAGGCCCAAGAACTGTGAAGAAGACTGATCGTGTGTCTGTTGGTAGTTTATTGTTATTCAGTTTCCACAGAACATCCTTAAACCGTGCTACATCTTTGCTCATTTTTAAGTTGTGCTTCTTGTCAGGTGTATTACAGAGAGCTGAAGAATGGAGGCAGTTCTGAGCAGGCTGAGAGGACTAACCGCTGCTGAGCTCTGTGAGGAATTTGTGCGAGCTGACCTCAAGTGCGGCCCCATCACTTCTACTACACGAGCCACGTATGAGAGGAAGTTAGCCCGTGTCCTGGCTGAGCAAGAGGGTGATGTCGCCGAAACGGACAACAGCCATTCAACAGCCTTCTCGGATAGCGCAGCTGATCATGCCAAACCTGCACCGTGTTCAACTTCATCAGTCGCACCTGTGACTGCTGCGTCGAGCAGTAGCTCCGGTGACACCGCCAGTGAAGAGTTGGACTTTGGCTATGGTGTTGGTCTAAATCCTCCAGAGGAAGAGGAAATCTTAGTAAAGACAGCTTCTAACTGCTCTGCCGACTCTCAGTCCAAAAATGAAACCCCTTTAAAGCCGGCACAAGTGTCCCCAACTTTTTATTATGGAGTATGTCCGCCATGGGAGGATGCCTTGGCTAGAAATGGTAAGAGATCCATCAAACCACTTATCAGTAAAACATTGAGATTCCTGTTTTTCTTTTAAATTTTTTTTTAATTAATTATTTAATGGTTTCCATTTGCCCTTATAGAATCAGAGTGTGCAACTACAGTTTTTTTTATGTGTGTTTTTTTTAAGGTTGTATGTGTAACCTCTGTGTGAAGTTTTGATAAGGATAGATTTGGGTAGTAAATAGTAAGAGGCTAAATCTCCGCTTGATATTACATTTGTTTACTATTTATCATTACTGTGTTGTCTGTCTTTGTTAAGCTCTTGCTGCTGTTTCAAATATTTTGTTGTTTAATAGAGACGTGACTGCCTGATATGTCTGAAGTAATGATATGGATAGACAAAGATACAAAAAATCCATTCTTATAATGTTAATCAGTCCGGGGTTGCATTTATTGCAACTGTACAAAACCAGAAGCACTTTACTGACCCTCAATAGAATATTGGTTAATAGGCTGACTAGACAGAAAGGAAAATAGTACAAAAACCTGTAATTAGTCGATGCGAGTGCTACGTTAATTGACAGTAAAAAATGAAACTAGAAACCACATCACCGCAGAATCAAACTACACTCACACATCATGACAGATGTATGTTTGTATGTAGATTAGAACGAGTTCACATGGGAAGTTACAATCCAATACATGTTTTAAAGGAATGCAGGACAGTGGTGGGAAGTGGGAAGATTTCAGTGTTCTTGGCCCCCTCTCTTTTTACCCATTTGCCGTCTTTACTTTTCGTCCCAACTAGAGAGCCTCTACATTTTCAGGATTGTCGTGCACATTTCCAGGGTTGTAAAAAAGTGGCCGGATACGACAGATATGGAAACGGATGTTCAAATGGGCATTAGCAGGAGGAAAACTAGACAGATAACCCATAGTTTAGTACAAACTACTTATCAAGGATGTGGAGTGTAACCACTTATTTTCTTTCAGTACTGAACATACTCACCTTCAGAATAGTAGTGTTCTGCAGTCATGTGTGTTAGGAAGTCGAGAGCTTGACCTGGCTGGTGCTGGCTGTTATTGGATGGGTTGGTCAGTTGTGGTTAAGGGTACTATGAGTTATATAACAATGTGAAGTAATCCTTGCTCTATTTTGAAATTAACTATGGTAGCAAGAGCTGCCAGGGCTCTTAGCACTGGTACTTCCAATTGAAAGTTTTAGGAGCAACTGAACAAACCTTAGGAGCACCACTTGAATTGGTAATAATGCAAAATTCTGATAGTTAATCAGTCTGGAGCTGATAATCTTAATTTCGCAGTTTACTGCTTTTAAAGGTGTTTGCTAAATAAGGTGCTTAAAACAACAGTGGAAAGCATTGACTGTGTACCTGTTTGTTCAACTACTCTTTTTCTGTGCTGTAGATGGAGTGCATGTGTATAAGGATAAGAAGGATGCACTTCAAGCTGTAAAGTTGATGAAGGGTGCCCGCTTCAAAGCCTTTTCCAACCGTGAAGATGCAGAGACATTTGCAAAGGGAATTTGTGACTATTTTCCCTCCCCCAGCAAATCAACGCCCTGTGTATCTCCTATCAAATCCAGCCTGGTCATTGGCAAAGGTAAGTGTGCAGATGCACACTGATCTGTAGTTTCAGGCCTTATTGACCATTTTTAAACACGTCTGGAACAAAATTTCGACAAAATGTTTGTTTAGTTTAGATTTATTTCTTTAAATAATGTTAAGATGCTGTGGCCTGAACTCATCTATCATTCCACAGCAGAGAACATGGAGGTTGATACCATCAACAGGGAGCGAGCCAACAGTTTTAAGAGCCCACGCAGCCAGGACTTGACAGCCAAACTAAGGAAAGCTGTGGAGAAGGGTGACGAGACTGCCTTCAGCGAGCTTGTCTGGAGCAACCCACGTTATCTCATTGGCTCAGGGGATAATCCCACAGTTGTCCAGGTGAGAAAGTTAATGTTTGCTTGTAGCAAGTATCAGATAGAATCAATTATTGTTATTGCTGGTGCGTAGCAGAGCAGCATTTATGTGCGTGTGAGACAAGATTGAAAATAAAACGGATACAAATTCAAGAATGCAGATTTCACTCCCATATAACAAATCAACGGGTACAAGCATCATGAATAGCTGTTGAACTGTCTTCATATAAGTATATTTCTTGTTGGAATTTTCTGAACCCTTTTGCATGACCTGCAGACCCCCCCCACAAAAAAAACAAAAAACACTGAAGGAGTAATTCAGTTAGTCATATGTAATCCACGAGTCTTTCAGATTTACAAGGTTCTTCTGTGGCATCACAGACTCGGCTCGGTAAAATGATCCAACCTCCCTGTGATTATAACAACTTCAGCTGGTGCTGCACTTGAGAAGGAGTCTAAACACTTCTGTTCATGCTTTTTTTTCCCAGCAAATTCTTGTCAGCAGTTTATGGTTCACAAAGAAAGAAATGGACCTACTCGCTCTACCAATGATTCATCTAATATATTATACCCTGACTAAGAAAACTGACTTCCTGTTGGTGGTTTTGTTTTTATTTATGTTTTTCTTCCCCAAGCGGTGAATGCCAAGTTCTTACTCGTCATCACTGGGGCAGCACAAGAAAGCGCCTTTCAAAAACACACTTGTAAACATTTGTTAGGTGGTGTCCAAAGAAAGTTGGTTCTGTACCAACTTGGTACACAGAAAAGCTCACCGTGGTGCCAGCATGCCCTTGCAGACAGCAACTCCCCTTCGTGTGGCCTCTGCTACTACATCTCAAGCCGACAAAGAGGCAGAAGGAATTGTCCGAATTCTCCTCAGCACAGCGAGCTGGAAGTTGCTAAAAGGGTTTAACAAACTGGCTGTGTTAATGGGGTTTGGGTTTTACCTAAGTTGAGTTATTCTTGCTTGGCTAATGTGTTTTTTAGTGAGCAGTTGCTTCAACTAGACCACTGTACTGTAAAGTTCTGATTGGTAGAGCATTGCACTCGTGGCAGTTCTGCTCTGAAGTTCCTGTCTTCAAAGAGGAAGTCTGAAGCTCCTTCATCATCATGTTGAAATCCTGTTTGCACGTAGAGGCAAATGAGGGAAGTGCAAAGGTGATTCCAAACATTTCCCATTTAAGAAAAGCCGGCACCATTTATATTCTTTTGGTGCGTAGACAGTTGCTGCAGTAATGTTCCTGTTTTCTTATATCTGTACCATTTCTGTCTATCCCATTCATTTGAATCAGGTGTTGGACCAGAGAAACATCTCACCCATGCAGGGCCACCAGGATTAAAAAACACTGAATTAATGTTAATTTTTATTTTTTTTTTTTAAATGTCAAATTATACTTTGTCTCTTTACGTTTAAAAGTCTTATTTTAAAATTAATGTTCAATTTATTGTTTAATTGTAAGTATGTTTACTTCAGGAATTACTTCAGCTTCCCCCACATTTTATTCACCAGAGAATGTAGAATTATAAAAATTATAGAAGATGTTTCCAAATATATATTTAAAGTCGTTCCCTTGTTTTGTCTTATCAGGAGGGCTGTCGGTACAATGTCATGCATGTGGCAGCGAAGGAGAACCAGGCAGGAATCGCCCAGCTGCTGCTGGACACCCTAGAAAACCCGGAGTTCATGCGCCTCATGTATCCAGATGACCAGGAAGTCATGCTGAGGAAGCGAATCCGCTACATTGTAGATCTTTACCTCAATACTCCAGATAAGGCTGTTAGTTATTTTTCCTCATAAAGACATAACGCTGTCAAATTAGATTACACTAGATAATTTCCAAATGTAGAAAATGGGCTGCGATCTTATTTCTCTTTCTTTTTCCCCTTCCTCAGGGCTTTGAAACACCGCTCCACTTTGCCTGTAAGTTTGGTTGCCCAGAAGTGGTCAATGTCCTGTGCTCACATCCTGACACTGACAAGAACCGTCTGAACAAGGATGGCCAGAAGCCTTTTGATGTAAGGAGCTGCGTTTTAACTCTTCTTTAAAGTGACACAGAGGAACTTCTGCTTTTGTTTTTCCCTATTCTCTGAGTCTCCACATAGGCATGGCGGTTAAGTCACTCGTGCTCGGTCATTTTTGCTTCTTTGACTACTTACTTGAGCCTTTTAGTCACCTAGCCTCGCTGTTATGGATGTTTGACATGATATGATATAAGGGTGTTTCTAGCAGGAGTTCCAAGTAGATTTTTTGAGGCTGGATTGTTGGTGTGTGTCTCCATTACCAGAACAGTTGCTTTCAGGAACCTTTACGGGTCGAAAAACGTCCCAGTAGCAGGAAAGGTACTCAGGTTTTGTGATTTGTTACACTCCTTGTTGGTATATTACGAGATCCGGCCGGGGGATGGAGAGTCTTTTAATCTCAATTGCTACCGCTGTGGTGTATGTTTAAAAAGGATGCAAAAACCCAAGTAGCATCTCTTGTTTACATGTTTCTTCTTCTTTCTTCTTTGTCCGCATTCTTCTTTTTTTCGTATACTTGTATGATGCTGGCCGTTTGCAAACAGCAAAAATGTGTATGATCGCCACCTTGTGGTCAGATCTGTTATTTGGTTCAATGGTTCTTGTAATGGAGACACACCGGCTGAAGGGACTGAAAAGACGATCGACCCTGTTAAAGGTCCCTGTCTGGAGGGCTTGTTAGTGGAAATGTGCTTATAGTGATACACAGTTGCTGTAAGAGACAACAGGGACAGAGGTGAAATGTGTGATTCAGCCTTGTAACAGCACCTGTAGGTTGAAATCACTGAACACAGATGTGATTTTATTTGCTGGGGATATAAACAGATCAGATCCATGTGCGTGCACACATACGAGAGCTGTAAAACAGATGCCCAGCCGAGTTGAATAAACCTGAACGCTGATGTCCTGGCAGCAGTTGCAGAGTGATGTGCTCGCTCAGATTTTTGGGGCGTGACCTTTTGGAAATCTTTTAGCAACAATTGCACAGTGAGCATAGGAAGCTAAACTTAGACGTGCAAATTGTTTTCTCAGTTGATCCCACAACAGCTGCATGTCAGGATTTGTCATCGTGTTTGTCGTCTTTTTTTTTCCCACAGGTTATTTGTAGCAGAAAAAATAAAACCCAAGAAGTCAAACAGAGGATAAATAACTACTTGGAGGGTAAGGGTGTACATTTCTTATAAAACTAAATGTCAGTGTTGCAGTATTTTTCTGTTGTAGACACGCACTCAACTTTGCGCACAGTGAGCTGGTATTTTACACACATAAATTGAAATTTGGCTTAATTCGCTTTTGAAATTTGGCTTAATTCGCTTTAATAAATTAAATGAAGGTGATATTGAATCAGAGTTGAAGCTACCTTTAAAAGTGCTACAGTCCCTTTGCATTACATGAAAAGTGGCAGAGTTGTAGACGGGGGCGGGGGGGGGAGTGATAAATCTGATAGTTGAATTGCCAGACTGGGACTGTACTTCGTACTGAATTTGGAGCGTGGTACTTGGCATGAAGAACCACTTGCTGCTTAAATTCACTGACTGACAGTCCCACATGCAGCAGTCACGTGACAACGCTGCCAGCCTTGAGTTTTATTCCACTGGTGCCATCCTCGTAAATATACACAACCATTGTTCTCTGATGCCTCCTGAATACAGTCAAACTTGAATGAACTTTCTCTTATATGTTGTTTCCTCATAGACCGCTGCTATATTCCTTTGCTGAGGGCAACCGACAACACCACCCAGCCCATAATCGGTGGTCCATGGTCGCCGGAGTCCTCGGAAAGTCTGTCACTGATCCAGCGGCACACAAAAAGCCCCATGGACCCTTTAATGACTGTCACAGCTTTTGCTGGGCCACTGAGCCCTTCTCAAGCAAGTTCACTACCAGTTGCTTTCTTTCTTTTTTTTATTTTTTTTATTTCTTTTTAAATAAAAAGTACTATTGAAAAAGGTGGCTGACTAGAACAAATTGTCCTCCACTATAGGCAGACGATTTTCGGCGGTCCTGGAAGACGCCACCCAGAGATCGGGCATATGTTTTCCACCACATTCTAAAGTCGGATCCTGACAGAGGGGCTGAGAGAGTGGGGAGGTACATCCAAAACTTAAGTGCTCTTATTTCCTTGACAACTGTCTAAATGTAGCTTCTCCAAATATATAGCAGTCCTACTAAAGTGCTACTCCTGGACTTTGACTATTATGCTACACTACGTGTGTTTATTTAATATGCATAAGTATGTCATAGCATACTACACTAGGACATTAATCATGAGTTTTGAGATTGTCCAATCCTGATGCATGGTGGTTGAACTCTTAAGGAGTGTTAAACAAAGTTTGTTCTTGTAATCCAAAGGATTCACATACTTTTACTTTGTATTGTAATTGTGCTGGGTGAAATAAAATTTAGGGTCACAGCAATAAGCACTGATTGAAATAATTCCTTTTTTGTTGTCAGAGATCTGGCTCGTGAGAAGGGACACCCCTGGGCTGAGTACTGGGGCTTCCTGGACAGTTTTGTTGATCTGTCGTCAGCTGAGGGGCTCCGCAAGCTCGAGGAGTATCTGAGCAGGAAGGATTTCAGCCCACGGACCCATGAAGGGCCTGGGGAGAATGAGACCAGCAACAGGTTTAAAACCCCATCCCCAGGTACCTTTTTTTTATTTACCTTTTATTTGAAACTCGTGAAAAAGTTTAGACTGCATTAATAGGAAATGGACTGTGCACATTTCAGGTTATTCATCTGTGATAAAATATATTTTAGAACTGTTGTTATCGGTGTAATGTTTCCAGACGTAGTTAACAAACTGGATATGAGTTCTGAAGTCTTTTGGAGGCCCTCGCAATTGGTTGCCCCAAAGGTTGTGTGAAGAATCGCACGCTGATGATGACTAGTTAATGGTTATTCTTCATTTCCGCTTCCAGGCAAGCCCAAAAAGTTCTGTAACTCGATTTCTGTTGGTGCCTTCCTGGACGAGGGTGATGACATCAGCCTTGAGGAGATGAAAAACCGTCAGAATGCTGCACTTACCAGCATCACCTCCTCTGCTGCAACCAAGGACGTCCTGAAAGGAGCCGTGGGTGGCCGAGAGTTCCACATCGCACTCCACCACCATGGGGCGGACCTAATCGAGACAGCTGCCGAACAGGATCTTCTGTGCTGCTGCAGCGATGGCTTCCTCTCACCTGGTGTTGTCTGCAAAAACAGGGCATGCACGTCCTCCAGAGATAGGACTCACAATGGAGACAAGGTGTCCCCACGCTCTTCTCCGTCCTCTTCCTGCCTGCTCTCCCCTATTTCCAATCTAATGGCGGAGTTCGAGCGCATGTCACTGCAAGAGCCACCAGACTGCACCACAAGCTGCAGGGAGAGGAGGAGTAGTGGCGGAAGTCGGCACAAGGAGGTGCGGGACTCCTACAGCTCCACGTCAGCCACAGACCTGAGCTCCGGGCTGAACCGCCTGTCTCTCAGCAGTCAGGACAGTGAGGTGGTGGACAGGGCGGGCAGAGGTACAGAGGAGAAGCGCAGCAGTGGCAGCTCAGAGGAGTACTTTGAAGCAGTGGAGACTCTGGAAGAGCTGGCTTGGACTAAGGGGTCAATGTCCGGGGTACGCAACTTCTGTGCAAGGTCCAAGTCATGGGACCATGGAGGCAGGGACCTGAGCAGCTCAGGATCCTCCAAGTCCTCATACAAGTCTTTAGATAACTCCCACGAGTTCCTACCCAGGACTCCACCGCACATGAGAAGAAGACTTTTCATCGAGGGGTGAGTCACACTGCTTCCACAACAGGCAAGGAACATGTCCTGGACTTTGACAAAATCAACAAACCAGTTAAATATAAAATCTTACAAATTAAACACAAGAGGCCAATCTGAATGTTTTTTTTGGGCGTGGTGGTCAGTTGTTTGCCAGTCTAACTAGATGCAACCCTTTTTGGTCCAGTTACACTTCCAGCAGTGGAATGTGTCGGATGCATGTCCCTGTTGTGATGTGTAATAATAATTATACATGCATATATTATAATAATGGCATCTGCTTTTGCAGGGACTCACCAACCAAACTGGACAGAGAGGTGTTGTCAGCGTTAGAAGGCACAGACATCGACCCCCAGAAGTATCCCAGCATACAGAAGTGGAAGAGCACAGTGAGGTCCTACTCTGAAATGGACATGCAGAGGTTAGTTGACTTGCCTAACATCCCAGTGCACATTCTCTTCCTGTCATGCTCTTAAATGACAGTTGTTGTTTTGGTTTTTTTTTTTAGTTAATTTTCTTTAGCTATAAAAAATAATGAAATCCAAATAAAAGTATATAGCGTGGAGGAGAAGAAATGCATCACCTCGGTAGCATGGACCATATTATTAAAGACAGTATATTTATATTTACAGCTGAGGAGTAGTGCCTAAACGTTGTGAGAACCCAAATTAAGACATTGTCTTATATTTATTGAGGAAAACGGTCCAGTATTCCATATCTGTTTAACGTCTAAAAGTCTGTGCAGCTTTGGAGCCTGTCATTCAAAATGTACTGTTCTAATTTTGCCGAACAGCTGTCCTGGCCCAAATGTAACAAAATATGCCACTTAAAATGTTATCTTATTCCCATTAATCCCCAAACAGTTTTCAACAACCCCCTGAAATGTAACTACAAACGGACAGCAGAGTTTCCTCCGGGGATCAGTGGTTTTTGTTCAGCGTTCTCCCAGTGGTGAACTCATGAACATCCACTTCACAGAGACGTAGAGATGTTTACACGCCTTCTCCTGAAGTCACTTCTGCTGTTCCGGCTCTGAGGGCACCACAGCTGCTGCTCACGTGCTTTTGCCACTCACAGATGTTGTAGACTGGTTCATTTTCCTCTATAAATAATTAAACTATGATTTTTTTTTAAAATTTTTTTTAATATGGTTCTGTTTATTTATTTTAGGGCCTTTTGTTTTAGTTTTAACGTAGCGTATAGGTGTACACTATGAACCCACTGCAGCTCATGTTGTCATGTGCATTTGGAAGTAACAGTTTCAACAAAGTCGCAACACTGAAACGTGACCTCTCGGTGTCGATGTGTATCTTGTAGCTGGCCCAGCCCCGCTGTCAAACCCCGACTCAGGATGCAGCATCAGACGCCCGGCTCCCCGGTCAGCGGCCGGATGTCTCCGTCCGGTCGCTTCAGTCCTGTCCGCCACGTTGCCTCGCCAGACTTCAGCCCCTGCCGTTACAGCCCTGCCAACGTCAGCTACATTCAACGCATCCGCCTCAAGCACTTGAACGAGCCCCCACTCTAACTCTTATTCCACTACCCCCACTTTCACTCCAGCTGCACCAAGATCACAGCACCACAGCTGGGAAACCACAAACCTGACAGAAATATGCACAAATGTCTGGAAGATTTGCATTAATGGTACTACTCCTACGTTAATACAGGAATTCTCATCACGTTAGCCTGTGATGTCAACATGAGACTTTCAAAAGGAGAAAAATAAAACAAAATAGGACCCTTGATAATGTATGTACTGTATGGGTGTGGATCATGTTAAAATCAATGGTTTTGTTGTTTGTGGCAAGTGTGAAACACCTGTATCATAGCCTGAGTCATGTTTTTGGAATTTCATGAACACAAGCCACACTTCCCGAAGTTAGCTGGCTGCTGAAACCTTGTGGAGTCCACAACAGGATTCTGTCCCTGAAGATGTTGTTAAAAAAGGACAACAAAAAAAAAAAAAGTAAAATGTCGATATTTTAAAAATTATTTTTTGTATGTTGGTCAGTAGCACAAAAATGACTCGTTTTTATTAAATGGTGTTAAAACCAACTGCCATTTCCTGTTTTTCCTCAGTTCAGGAATTGCCTTAATTTTCTGAAGTGAGGGACCGGTTCTGTCAGATTAGACACACTCTAGCTCGTACGTGTAATGTATGAAAAATGGAGAAACGCAGATCTTCCATTCGTTAATTTTGTTCATTAATAAATGTTTAAGTTTTCCTTGTGTTGTTGGTAGTTGGACGTCTTCACTTTTCTTTCTTGCCACTAATGGCGGCCTTAAATTGTGCCACTTTCTTTTTTTTAAATGTTCTCTGTTGTACCCGTCAGTCACAAGCATCTTGTACAGTGTGTGAATGAGGAAACATTGGTAGAGTATTATTTGACTTGATCTGAGGCTGAATCCGGCCTGAGGACACCTTAAAGATGTATTTATTCTCGACACTAGAGGGCAGCGAGACAAACTAATTCAATAGGAACACAATTCAGAACTAATGGCTTATTAAAATAACCTTAACTGAACAGAAACTGCCTTATGCTTACAGAGATCAAAAGTGGGAGCTGCATTGTGCTGCAAGTTTTTTTTTCCAGTATTTTAATCTATTTTTACACTTCTTGCTGAGATTGGCTCACAGTGAACTCATGTACATGTGAAAGGTTCCACAAAATCTGTTAAGTTTAATGTGAAATGCCAGTATGCAAAGGTTCCTGTTATCCAGACTGTCACGTAGGGATAAATTGATTGCTTTCGTGAGGACTCTTGCTCAGAAAAGGTGCCAGATTGCCACTCTTATGTTCAAAGAAGCAAATGTTCTGAATGTATTTTTTTCTTTTTCCTTTTTTGTGGATTAAACCTTTATCCGAGAGCACAACCTACTTCACTTGGAAGACTGTATCGTCATCCTCGTGCTCTCAGGTATCAGATCAAATTCTGGTCTCTGAATGTTTATGAATGTGGAATTCTGCAAAAATGCACCTAAAAACTTAAAACATGCTTTTTGTGCTTTTAGTGCTCTGTGCTTTATTTAAAAAAAAACAAACAAAACAAAAAAAACTTTCATGGTGAATACTTTCTGTATGTCTAGACTTGATTTGCTTTGAACTTATCAATAAATCATCACTCCTTTAGTACCACGGTGTAGCGGTGCTTTTCTCCACTTAATTCAGTGGCTACAAAAAAAAAAAACCAAACATCAGAATTGGACACATTCATCATCATTTTATTTAGCACGTCTCCACTACACAACACATGAACCTCACTTACGTAAAAATGTAAGATGTATAGCTATTGGCATTAACTTCATGTAGAACAGCTATACAAATAGACCTTTTATTTTTGGTTTTAAAAAAAATTCAGTCCCCTGTGTAGAAATCTTAAATTACATTCAAGAGAGTTTCTATGTGGCTGTTAATCACTTCTGTTGGCGTTCTATGGCACGGAAGTAATCACAACACTATAGTCTGACAAGATGATGGTAGATCAGTTACAAAAAAAACAAAAATCACTAAAATCTATTTTCAAGACACTTGAGGAAAAGTGAGCTCAACCCTGTTCCAGAAACCTGCTGCGTTTTCAGGCATCAGGTCCGTGTTAATTTGTCTGGGGGCATGAATCCCGCGTCTCCCAGAGTCCTGAGGGCCACCCTGCCGCTCGGGCGGATGGTGAGCCACGTGATGCTGCCGTTATTTAAGCCCATGCGCAACCAGCCCTCTGGCGGAAATTGCAGAGCCCTTAGTGGAAGGAGAACAAACAGATGTGAGTAACGGAGTAAACGTATCCCGAAGAAGCATTACAATCAGGCGTACCTAGATTTTTTGCTTAAAAGTTGTCAACTAAGGAGATAACTGGGTGATTAACTGCTGTTGGAACTTAAATCTCAAAAGTACTATTTGTCCAGAGAGTAAATGGTTCTTTTTTAAAAAGAAAAATGCATCTCAGAGCACACGGACAAGTGAAGCAAATGAATGAATCGAATCAAGAGCTCTTTGGGAAAGACAACAGCAGGTAGTTGGAACACTGGTTCCGAGACAAACTCCGGCCTCAGCCCATTCACCGCCGACACAAACCTGCAGACAAAATAACGGATGACATTGGCATGACACACGATGATCTCATAGCTGTCCTCCTTCTGCTTGGGGTCAGCCCGGTGGATGTAGCGGCGGAAGGCTGCCTCAATGCGAGCTCCATCTTCATGGTACTGCTAGAGGACGGTAGAGAGATGAAAGCTACCTTTGTCGCATGAACGAGTTCTGTTTGAACCCCTCAGTCAGAACAGAGTCAATACATGGCACTGTTGTCCACTGAAGGGAATCGGCGAAGAGTGTCATTCTGTAAAGAGGACAACTATACGGAGCGTGTTGCATCTTATAAGTAAGCTGTTAATGCATGTACGGTAAATACCAAAAACTGTTGAATTAAATAAATAAACTTAAGCTTTCGCCAACCAAATAATCAAATTCTTAACAATTACCACTAGATGATTTAGCACCAGTATTGGACTTAATAAATTATATATATATATATATATATATATATATATAATTAAAAGAACTGAGTAGCTGTCACTCCTTTTTGAAATTAACTCTTCCTTTGACATCCTTGTGGCAGTGCGCGGATGTATTGGCTGATAGTGGCTGAGTCCTGCAGATGTAAGCCTAAACAAACACTTGACATGACTCCTGCACAAACATATGAACAGAAATAAGTTTGACAAATTATAGAATGGGGCCTACAGCCCACTGTGTAGGTACAGAGGGCAGCTTCTCTCACCACGGCATCGGGCTTCCAGTGAGTGACGGGGGGAACTGGTTCAATAGGTGCACCCTCTCTCAGCAGGTCACAGCTCACCAGCTCCACTCCTGCACATTTGGGAGGGAAAGAAAAGAAGAAGAGAGCATTTTCGATGTTGATTGTGTTCAACTCCGATAGTGAAGATGCGGTGGGGCTGGCAGGACTTGATCTCTTCACTACCTGGGAGGTGTTTGCTGATGATATGCGCCGTCTCCGTGGCCCTGGCCATGCTGGAGTGGATCAGAACATCGTATTTCAACCCCAGCGACGCTAATCTATGACCCGTCAACTCGGCTTGCTCACGGCCTAGAAATGGAGAAACAGTGAAAGATCTTTCCAAAACAGCCAGCGTTCGCTCTGAATTGTGGGTACTGGTTGCTCTTTCACGTTCAGACGGAGTTTAAAAATACTCTGCAAGGACCACCTAATGGCGTGAGAATCCTCTCTTTATCACTGTTCCCGCTCAGGTTGTACTGAGAGTGTCGGATGAGGAGGATGTTGCGCGTCGCCTTCGGCTTGCTGTTGTCCTGCTCCGAGCTGGGGTCTTCAGTCACACTCTCTTTCTTCTTCCCATTGGACAGCACAGATGGGTCTCTCCTGCGAAGAGTTCAGATGCTGTTAATAGTGAGATTAGTAGCAGCTTAACTTAACTTGGAGCGAAAGAAAACTGTTGATCCAATTGCAACTCTAGATCATGCACCCTCATCCCTCTTTGACGAGACTGGCAGCTTCTGCTTTGAACCCCTTCACCCAACGGGGTTTAAATAGAAGTTATTTGAATAAACTTGCATGTCAGGAACTATTCCTATCTGAGATAACAGTTACGCCGACCTTAATCCTTTCACTCCTCCCTTAAATTAGGCATTAAGGGTGCTACGGTCATTTAGTAAGATGTTAAACTGACATATTCTGCTGACCCCTTTCTCATGTCAAAATGAAACATGACATGTCTGGGTTAAAACCCTGCAGACACACAGTATAAAAGCTCCTTTTCCACAATGTCTATAGCAGCACTTTTTAAGAGTTGGAGACAGTCATGCAACGGGCTTCGCGTTTCCTCTGTGGGGTGTGTGCCTGGGGGTTCACAGTTGACCGCTGGGGACAAAAAGTATACATGGCAATGGAAGAACATGAGGGTTAATCTGGGTCTGTGACGTCAGAGAACCCTGGTTAACTTAATCACTCAACAACTGACATATCTGCCGATTTAGAGGAACCTTTAAAAAGTGACAAAGTTGTGTTACATCAGAGTTTGTGGGTTGGGACACAACGCTGGCACTCAAGAATAGAAAATTAGGTTACTATTCTTATTCTTTTTAAACAACATGCCTGTCTTATGTCAAAAGTAGGCTTCGACCCGAAACAAAAATGACGTCCGTGGACGGTTTCACTTGAAATAGTCGCTGTGACATCCAGCAGAAAGGCGGAACATGTGAAATCATGGTGATAGCGGCAGTAACAGCCGCGTCCACGGAGCCGCATGCGAGGCTCGGGAACTTACTTGTCCCAGTTGAAGTCCCAGTCGGGTCCAGTCGGCGCGGCCGTGTGGCTGCCGGGCGTCCAGGCGGGCTTGGCAGCTTGGACGACGCCGAATCCGGACCATCGACCGGCCGCCACGCCGCGGAGCTCATCCAAGTATCCGCGAGAGTCGGCGGCGGTGGCCGCGAACAGCAAGGCGGCGGAGCCTCCGGCGAAGCCACAAATCAGTCTCAAAGTTTTCCTGCACGACATCCCGAGTAGCCGAGCTGCTACCTGACTAGCCGCGCGGCGCGCCGTGCGAGTAAAGGCGGCGCGTCCCCGCCGCGGGGTTAGGCTGCGGAGTCCAACCGCGGGGGTGTCAGCAGAAATCACCTACGCAACGCAGGCGACTGATGAAGAGCGTTTTGAACTAAGAAACAAATATACACAGTCGGTAAAAGAAACAGAAAGCTAAACAAGTCCGCGCTACAAGTACTACGGTGGCCTGTCTGGGTCAAAACTGTCGGCTTAAGCCGTTTTACCCGTTCGCCACACGGTGGCGCCCTTATCCCCATACACCCGCCCGGCATGTCCAGCGCAGTTGTCGCTCCACGTTGAGGTATTATAAATCCAAATCAACGGGGGGTTTCAGTGGGGACAAATACACGAATATCCGTAACGCTGATTTACAAGTATGATTTTTAGTGAGAGGCTCCCAGAAATTTGACATTTTTTTGCACGATGGTTTCATTTCTCTCCAGGTGACTTGTTTCGGTGGATGCTCGTCGATACAAAGTAACTGTGCCGCCTGTTAGAGAGGAAGTCGACACTTGTCGTTGTTTGCTGATTTAAGATTGAGTGTAAACTATCTATCAACACGAAACCGCCGGATCCTACATAAAGTACCATTCACAGCCAGTTTACAGTTTAACAGTTATCCTACCAGGAAAACACATTCTACAATTCAATTATGACAATACAAAACTGTATCGATCACGGCGTTAAGTGGAGGGTTTCGATGAAAAGTGGATGATTATATTTTTGCTCTGAAACCCGGATAACAGCGAGCGTAATCTGATCAAACGTAACAATCAATTTTCCACGTTCAAAACTGCTCCGACTAATACGAGACGAGGTTTGGAGTTTAGCTCCACCTTTCCAAGCGGCTCCGTGACTTCAGCAGTGGGCTGGATTGGATGGGTGGGATTTCCAGGCTTTCGGAGAGCTCCATCTGTGTATTCCTGCCTGCAAACGTCTTGGATGTGTGCGGCTCCGGCGACGCAGAGGCCACACAGAAGCTCGCGTATCCCACACTGGATGTCTCTTTTTCTACACGCGCTTCCAATCGGAATAAATAACTGAGGAATGTGGAAACTACAGAATGCCCAACAGCGCTAGAAAGAGATTTAAACCCACCAAATACATCCCAGTGTCCACCGCTGCCATACTGCTGGTCGGATCGACCACTTTATTTTTCGTTTTCACGTAAGTTTTGCTTGCTCTTATTGTGCGTGCTCTTTTTTTTTTTTTTTTTTTTTTTTTAAAACTGTGCAACCAGATCACAGACTGAGCGGAGTGTAGCTGCAAGTTTGCACGGGTGGAGTGAGTCACTGAAGAGGTCTGGGGGGGGAGAATATCTGTCTCAGCTGCAGTTTGTTGTGCTGCCTCGCACATCATTTAGCCCTGATACCTGCAAGGAAAACTTCCAATGAGGCGTGCGAGTTTACCGAGGAAGTGGTAGCAGACGGCCACAAAACCCAGCTTCCACGAGAAGATGCCACAGACAGTTAGGGGTATAAACGCAATGATTGCTGTGACCCCACAGATGTGTCTGAATCACACACACCGATCCAAAGTGCCGGGTTTCATTGCACCTACCAGCATGTCTTACAGCAAGAGTTTTCCCCTGGAAGGGAGTTGATGGAGATCCTGGGCTGACGGGTCTCTCGAAATCAGATTTAGTACATTTCATTTCCATCCTCTGGAACTCCATCTTCTGCAGTTTTGAAGGCTTTTCTTTGCTCAGACCTCTCCATCTGATCAGTGAGGAAGTCAGTGGTATGTGTGTTTTACGGAGCCGACACCGGCAGAGACAGGGATGCCTCTGGTGTGAATCATTCCTCCCTCTTCTCGTGAACGCTGGCAGGTTATCAATGAATTCTATGTCCCATTTCCTCAGCAGGTCTTGGGTGGTTTTGAAACATCATTTTGGGAACCTCTGACCATCAGACGTCCTGTGTGCTAAAGCTGGGATGTTTCACATTATAAGCTGACCATAGGAAACACGTTAAATGATTAATTCAGTGGCACCATAAGCGACTAATTCCTTTTACGTGTATTTTAAAGCTGGTATGTGAATGTGCTTATTTTGATGCAGGTTTGTGACGTGAAGTGTGCTCAGGTTTTGTCCCACCGAGACTATTGGAGGAAATGCTTCGGCTGCACGCTGTGTGGTTCTGTGCTTTCAGTCAGGAGTCAGCGGCCAAGACCCGGGGAAGCATATGGTGCATTTGAGCTCCTCTGCTGGCTCGTGTTGTGTCTTTAAAAATCCCAGCTCACCTTGGCTTTGCATAAACAAATGGCCTGATTTACACACCCCAGTGCGGAGTTTAGTCACTTATGGTTTCATTTAAGATCTGCATATGAGTCACACTGATGGCAAATCGCAGAAGTCAGAAGGTTTGGTTCTTGTAGATGTCTTAGAGAGCCGCTAGTCTTTGTTTCAGTGGGGTTCATGTCGCTTGGCAGTTAAAAGTTCATCCCTTTGCAGATGGCTCCAAGCTGAGGATTAACACTTTTACTCTGTTGCTGTTGAGTTGTAATCTTATTGTACTTCCAGGGGAAACGAGGCACCTCCAAACACAACCATGCCTCCTCGTTCTCAAACATAAACTGTCATTTATAGTGACCGAAGTCTTGCTTTGTCTGTGGCTGCAGTAGAAAGTGCAAGCCATGCAACACAAATAACACGCAACTGGTGCAAAAGTAGGAACACAGCGGGTCACATGGCCAACAGGGGTCAAGACTGTGCCAGTTGCTCATACAAACATGTGTGCGTAAGTATATGCAGAACGCCGGGGACAGGAAAATCTTTTTTATTCCCGGCCTGCAGTGTGTTAAAGGTTGTGTTACCGTGTTTGGCTCACTGATGCTTGACAGTTTGTGTTGCCCACAGGGACTAAATTAGAACACATCAGTGCAGATTTATTTATATATTCACACGGCACAACCACAGCTCATCACATGAGAAAGAAAATACTGATGATAAATTGAGCTTTTAGGTGAAGTTTGAGCACGACAAACCCATCACAACTTTTTGTCTGGGTCCATTTAGAGTTTCTTTTATGCAGGATCTTGCTGTTTTCTCTGTCTAACCCTGTCCGTCAGCTGTAAAGCTGCTTTCTTCTCTTAATTTCTCTATCCAAGCCTTTATTTTTAATTCATCATCACTTTTTGACCATATGATAAATCATGAGTGTAACTTTTGGTATGGAAAGTGGGGGTCACAAAACGGAGAGTCGGGGTCCTCTGGGAGAGAAAGAAGTGACCTATTTCCTGCATTTTTACATAAATCGGGACAATAGTGACACAAAATCAACAAAATAATCAGGCTGGACATATTCATATATTCTGCCAGAGAGAATGGTTCTCAAATATTAATGAATAAAGGCTGTGCTGGATTCTGTAATCGTAAATGGAAAAGCAATCAACCAAGAACTGAGAGGATCATTTTATGAAATTACAAATCTTCACCATTTATTTGCATTTCATCTGTGATCAGAGTTAAAATGGTGTCAGTTCCACTATTTTTTCCATTTGTGTCTATAACTTTGTGCGTAAAAGGTTTAATGTAACTTTGTGTTTCTGCTCGTCTTGTCTCAAACTCTGTTTTGATCTATCGCTTCCTCATCTGTCCTCTGACATAAAAGAAAACACAAAGCATCAGTGTTGAAGGAAAAGCAGGGGCCACAGACTTTACTTTTTCTTTAATTCAACTTTTCATCAGTCCTGTGTTCACATCTTACGTCACTTCTTACACAAGTTAGACAAAAACAAATCAAGATCACCTTTTTACTGCAGATAAAAGTTTCTGCGGCCGTCTCACCTTGTAGTTTCTGTTTACCAGGACGGTCTTCATGCAGGAAATTGGGGGGAAAAAGCCCAAGAAAATCTGTCGTCACATGTTTTTTTGTTTGTGTTAAAACACAAAATAAAGTGGTTTGTCTTATATTTCTATTTGAGTCCTACAATTCACAATAAATTTAAAATGTCTCGGATACATGGTTATAAAGCTATTTAAAAAATACCCAACAGAAAATCAATATCAAACATTGTTTGCCCACATATTAACTATTTTAAAAAAAGAAATCCTCAAGTATAATACAAAAATATGTTTTTATTTGATTCCTTTAGTGCCGATATTTGGCCTGGGTTTAGAGTGACTTGGTGAGATCGTATGAAGAAAATCTGCATCATTTGATTAAGTTGGAAGTTTATTGACGGTTCCCAGGGGAAACTGTCTGGGATCCACAGTGACCATCTGTTGAATGTCCAACCTAACCTGTGTGCGGAAATAATCAACAGATAGGACGGATCATCTGGATAGGACCAGCGTTGAGCGGTTTGTGCTGCGTTGAGGTGACTCATGCGGGAGGGAGTCGGTGTTGGCAGCCGGAGCGTGCGTATCACCGGGCTGAGAGCAGGCCTGACACCAATCTAATCTGCAGCTTCCACATCTGTTTCCTCCTTTTCACTGTAGTGCCAGTGAATCGGAGTCCATTCAGGTCCATCGCGGTCCTTTGTTTTGCAAGCGTCCTCCAAACTGAGGTTCTCGTAGTGACTTTAAATGGGTACTCTTCGACGTTCTGGTCAAGAGAGTACAGATTTGTCGAAGGCAGGAGAGTGAGGCTGCAGGCAGCAGTCAGGGTGTCGCGTCTGCGAGCCGAGCAGCCAACAAAGGCTGCACGAGGCGTCTTACTTAACCAGCTAACGACATCTTAAAACACAAAGGCATCACATTTAAAATGCATAACTTTTGAATCATTTGTCCTAATTTGCATGCATCATGTTTATTCTGGTATCAATAAAGTCAGCAGTGGTCTCCCATAGAAGTTATGGCCTTCTCTCAGAGTATTATTGCGTTTAATGAATGTAATGTTAATTGAAGGTGTAATTGAATTTTTCTAATCTGTCTATTTTCTCTTTCCGAAGGGGGGTTTGGCAAACGTGCTTGTAATCACCTCAGTCTTTGGTTTTGCTCGCTGTCCTGTGAGGTGCTGTTTTTGAGGCATGCTTGATATGACGGCGGTAAAAGGAGGTTTAACTCATCTAGTTTAAGGTCGGTGTGGGAGCCGGAGTGTTTTAGCCCATGGGAAATGTCCCTCACGTGGCACTCAGACTGATTTGGGTTGAGTTTGTTTATTTAAATGTGTGATCTAGGATGCCTCATATTCTCAGGGTTCAGATGTCACAAGGGCACAACGCTTCTCAGAAAGAGGAAAACGCTGACTGCTTGGCCTAATAGCTCTTTTACACTCTTTGCTCATGAAATGACCCAGCAATAACGTAGAACTGGTAAGTGTTGCAAAAATCCCTCGAACATCTTCCCATTAGAGGAGCAGGTTCAGTAGCAGGTCAGCACCGATGTGCAGCAGGTCTTTAGGTACCTTCCTCTCATGCACTCACAGGGTCACGTTTCAGTCCCTCAGCTGATGAGGAAGGAAGGAGCACCACTCCTGTCCCCATCTCTCACACACACGAGAACGTTAAAATAATCTCGACAAAGCCAAGTGTCGCTCATAGTCATAGAAACTCACCAGAGCTAGAATTTCCATTTGGTCTCTTTCTAAAACCAGTAGCAGGTTGGTGCAGAGTGGTTAAACAAGGATGTAATATTCTGTCCACTTCATCAGCACCAGAGTGGATTGAAGGTTGACAAATGCGGTGCTAGGACGTGTCGCTTCTGCTCGTCAGGGGTAGTTAAGGTGACAGGCAGAGATAACAGCACTGGGGACCTTTCACTGACGATATAAGCTCAGTTAAAATGTTTGTTTTTGTTTTGCGCACCACTCTCACCACCTTTTTAAAAAGATATCTTTGGTCTGTGAGATTGTTTATGATTTCTTTCTATTCTAGTTGTGGTTGATGGTTGACCACAAGGCATAATTCTGATCTATAATGTTCTAGCCTGACCAGCTGTCATATTTTCCTTTTCCATACAAGGAATTAGTCTGATTCCTCTGGGTTTTATATTTGATTTCCAGGGGACGGTACCAATAAAGCAAAGTAACTGCCTCTAGAGAACATTACACGTGTTGTGGGCAGAGCGACAAGCAGACTAGCATCAACAAAAGAGATTAAAAATGGACTTCAGTTGAATAGGAACACCGGTGAATGATTGTTGTTGGTTTTGCAATAAGAACTTGTTAATTCAAGATACTATTAGTTCTCCAGCTTTGGATGTTTTGAGTTGTGGCTCTTGGACACTCCTGTATGAGTCAACGCATAACGCCCGCCTTATTGCGATTGGTTTGGTTTGTTCTGTAGTGGTGGAAATGGCTGTAAGAAACGGGGCTGCCAGACCGCTGCAAATGCAAACGGGACTTGAATGGATTAGGGAAGTTTTCGAAAATAAAAATCCTTTGAATCAGCTGAGGAACGAGCTCTATCTCTCTGTTCAAATCAGAGATTTTAGTGCATTGCTTCATCAAATCAACATGTAATTTGAAGTTCGATTAACTGTGACTATAAGAGGGTGCTTAATTACTTCTTTGAAACACCTAGTGGAGCCAAGCCACACACACTCAAGTTCACACATCTATCCTCATAAGGACATTGCATTAACCTCCATTTGTTTATGTATGGCCTAACTCCCGACCATAACCTAATATTAATTCACACTTTAGCCCTAATTTAATGTAGGACACCATAAATGACCTTCTGGCGCTATATGCCTGAGCGTTGGTCTGCACAAGGATCACCGGTCCCAGTAATGCTGGTGGTTATACCAAACAATATCCTCACGAGGTAATAAAATCAAGAATAAATACACACACCAGACCAGTCTGGGTCCCTATGGTGGTTTGGAGCTGCCATATATCAGAGATGTCTGTCAGGCCACGGTATGTCCAGCTGTTGTGTCCCCTCAGTGTAAAGTTAGCAGTGGGTCGCGATGGGGGCTTAGTGGTGTCCCACAAAGATCCATTACATTCTTAATTGGGTGCAGTCTACTATAGCGGGTCTTGGTGATTGTTTTGATCACTCTGAGGCCACTGCAGTTTGTTACGTTCATGTTACAAGGCCAATAAGCAAAGCCACACATAATACACTGAACAGGAAAAGAAACCTTAGCAGCCACCCTCATCCTCCCCTCGCCAGTGTTCATGTGGCTGAGCAGCGGGCTGCCGGCAAAGCTTTCATGCAGTCAGGGCAGTATGCCATCATCAGTATTAATGAGTAAAAGAGAGCTAGACAGTAAAAGGTCAACTCATTTAATTTCATTTCATCTTGGCTTTCCTGTCACTCCTTGACAACCGGGTTTAGAGAACGGCGGCGGAGTCTGGCCTGTGGTGCTGTGATGGATCCTGGAGCATGGCAACTGATGACGCCACTTGTGACGCGCACATGCGCTTGTAAAGAGGTTCTTTTTGTGGTGCATCATTGCTGTGTAACATTACTGACTGGTATTAAGTACATCTGTGTTGTGATGAGAATATCAGAAGGCAAATAGGATGAGATCCTTCTTTGCAAGTTAGTATGACCGATCCTAAATGAATTAAATCAAGAATATCCTTCACTGTAGCAGCAGGTGATTAAAAGTGTGTGCACCCTGGGCTTAGGGGGATTTTTCTGACGCAGCTTGATCTTCAATAGAAATAAGTGATTTTTAAACAAAGTCCTTCATCTTTATTCCAAGCTCGGAACTGCTTGTGTTTTTATAATTCAGAGAAATTTCACAGACCTCGAAAATGAGGAGGAAATCGCTTACATATGTCCAAACATGTCATTTCTACCTCAGATAGGAGTTGGGGAACATTTTATATTCCGTTTGCCGCTTCAGCTCACGGCTGCGCTCTTTACTATTTAAAGTCTATTTAAAGTGCTTTTGGTTGTTGCGGCGCAGTGAATTTCTGCAGCTCCGCTGCTTGCCAAAAAAAAGTAAATTGTTCCTAGCGATACCATAGTGGAGCTAAACGGATCCATGTGGACTCGCTGTGCAGCAGTGAGTGGGCGAAAAGCGCGGGAAGGTGCGGCAAACTTTTTTCAGTTTGCTCTATTCCACCACCCTCCTGCTGGCTGAGCGAACCCGAGCTGTCTGTAAAGTCTGCTCCAGGGGAACATATGGGATTAATTTAGACCTCCAGCCTCTGCCTCCTCGGGTGCCTCCACCCTGTTTCTCATGTTGTTTTGCCAGAGGGAGAGCGTGAGTGGTAATAAGCAGAGACGGAGCTCTGCGTCTTAACACCCTCAGTCACAGTGGCTTTCTGACAGATCACGGAGTCTTTGGTGGCAAGGCTCCCGGCGTTCAAAAGACTGGAACTGCGTCCATTTCTGGGACGCAGAGGAAGACGGATAGACTTTGAGATTAGGAGGGCAGGTCTTCCTTATCCTCGCCGCTTTTTGAAGTGAGTCTGCAGGGATGAACGGGCAAAGCAAACAAAGCCGGCTGTTGCCAATCTGTACAGTAGAGGACAGAGTACAAACCGGACATCAGCATGCTTGACTCGAAACCAGGGATTTTTAGAGGTTTTATTAGAAAATGTATATCATTTCATCATATTCTGATGACTGTGACGCTGCACAGTGACATCACAGATCCAGATTCGAGTAAAACTGTTCAGCTTTTCCACCTGGTTTTTCTCCATCTATCTTCAGATTATCTTGTATTTACCGTTTTCCTGAAGTGACTAGCCAAAGCTGTTAAATTGATTTTAAAAAGAAGTACACCCCATGGAAGAAACGCTGATGTGGAGTGGCTGACCCCACCCCCCAAAAAAACATCTGCTAAAAACAGAGCTGTCAGGACGTGATTGAAAAGGGAGCTTTTGTACTGTATCTTTCTGATGTTATTACTGAAGTATGCTGCAGAAAGTATTGAAATCTAAGGAAACTATGTGAACATGTGGCTCCACTAATGACAGATACGCAGATGTAAAAGGTTTCACCATTTCTGATTAAAAGCAGACTTTTCATTCCCAACTCGTTGTTTTGCTTTTCTCCCTCATATTTCATCGGTTGGCCTGCTCTCGTGCCTCTCCTCGGGGTTGTTTCCACAAACAGCAGGCAGCTGTTTAAAGAACCTCCTAAAAACCGGCGCTGCACCAGCTACCTGCCCAGCCCCGAACAACAGGCAAAGCTGACAACAGCCTGACACGTGGAGCTGGCAAAAGCAGGACTAAAAGCCCTCTGAATTCCGGATTTGGATGCACCAGGTGTCAAAAACGTGGATCAGGCTGAAAGCTCATGTTGTAGTCGTTATCAAACACCATCAGGTGTCCAATAAAAATGAATTAATGCAGGTTTAAGTCGCAGAAAGAAAAGCATGTCACATATAGCCAACATTCCAGGCTAATGCAGTTTTATTACCATATATCCATCGCATGTGTGTGGATAAAGTGACCTTCTCTTTGAAGCCATGGATCCAGGGGGGCTCTGGCCAGCTTAGCCTCTGTTACGTTTTTACCGGGTGCCTTTGTAGTTCACTGTAGACGTGACCTTATCCTGCACATCTGTACATCTCGCTCAGCAGAAACAGGAGGCTGTTTTAGATGAATAGTTATAAACGCAGCTCAGCTTCCCGACAACTGCGGTCTTAGATTGGACCGTAGTACCGTACTTGCTGTAGCATTCAGGACATTTGTAGATTTAAATTCGTATGAAAGACATAAAGCCCTGTGATGGTGTGAACTGATACATCCAAGACTACCGAACAAGGAACCCTCATTAGGCCTCTAAAGGTTTAATTAAAAAAGGATACTTTTTTTTTTGTGGATAAAGTGAACTTCTAACTGCAGCAGTTTCATTTAGTATCACATCAGCAAAATCCCGGCCACAGTTGGAGTCTCGGGGCTGGGAAGGCTTTCAGAGGTCAGAGCACAGTTCAGACTGATCTGGCTGTGGACTTGAGTTTCCATCCAGGATTGCTTCAGTCAGTTATTGTTGGGTTGTTTTTTTTGGGTTTTTTTTTTTTTTCAAACCAGTGAAAGAGACCCAACATACAGCTGTTCCCTTTTATTACTCAATCTGACAATTTAAACGGTGTGTGGTGAATTCATATTCTGACTCCAGCAGAAGGAAGTGATTTGCTACGTCTGTGACAAAGACTGTGATTGAAATCTACTACCAGGGAGCCACCAACCAGACCAGAGCTGCATGTTTTCTCTGGAGCCATAGGATCTACAACTCTGAGCACACACGTATATTATCCATTTTCAGCAGATGCCCATAAAGTTCTGTCTTTTTCTTAAAAGGACAGGTTCATCTTTGAAACGTTCTTGGGAGAAGTCTTTGACTTGCACACAGAAACTCCAACAGCTCACATCTAACCAAGACAAAGCCATGAATCATTTCTTCATATTTTGGTGTGATAAGCATACAGCCCAACTGGCCCATCTGGTAGCTTTTATTGGGTGTGATGGTGTGCAGCTCTGCAGCTTTGGGTCTTTCAGTATTCATTTACTTCACCCTTCCCTATCTCTTCCAGGGTGAGGATGTTTGCCTTTTGTTTTACTTTTGTCTCAAGAGAATTCCCTCTTCTCTGAATCCCTGCAAGAGAGATTGCCTAATCATGACCTTGTAAAATCTGAAAACACAGAGGCAAAGTTAAAGGACATGATCGAATGGAGTGAAACGGAAGCTTACTTCTGCTAACCGTAAGCATGAACTGCTGAATACACTAATGTAAGTATTATTTTCGGGATGAAGCACATCAAATTTACCCCCTCACTTTTCTTGCATTGAAACGAGATCAACAAAAGCCCAGAGGAAGACGAGGTAAAAGTTGTACAGTTCGGCCAGTTGCTGACGCAATATAGACAAACACTTTATCATTTCAAGTTACCAATAAAGAGTTTTTTTTTGTTTTTTTTAAGGAGATTGATCATCCATCCATCCATATTTATCCTCTTATCCAGGGCTGGGTTGTGGGGGCAGCAGTCTGAGCAGAGATGCCCAGACCTCCCTCACCCCAGACACTTCCTCCAGCTCTTCCGGGGAAACCCCGAGGCGTTTCCAGGCCAGCCGAGAGACATAGTCTCTCCAGCGTGTCCTGGGTCTTCCCCGGGGTCTCCTCCCCGTGGATATACCTGGAACACGTCTTTAGAGAGGCGTCCAGGAGGCATCCTGCACAGATGCCCAAGCCACCTCAGCTGTCTCCCCTCGATGTGAAGGAGCAGCGGCTCAACCCCGAGCTACCCTGCGCAGGAAACTCATTTCGGCCGCTTGTATCCGTGATCTTGTCCTTTCGGTCATTACCCAAAGTTCATGGCCACAGGTGAGGGTGGGAGCGTAGACTGACCGGTAAATTGAGAACTTCGCCTTGCGACTCAGCTCCTTCTTTACCACGACGGTACATCGAATAACTGCAGACGCTGCACCTGTATCTGTCATCTGCATCTGTCAATCTCACGCTCCATCTTCGCCTCACTTGTGAACAAGACCCCTAGATACTTGAACTCCTCCACTTGAGCCAGGACATCTCCACCTACCCGGAGAGAGCAAGCCACCATTTTCCAGTTGAGAACCATGGCCTCAGATTTGGAAGTGCTGATTCTCATCCCAGCCGCTTTGGACTCTGTTGCAAACCATCCCAGCACATGCGGAAGGCCTGATGAAGTCAACAAGATCATCTGCAAAAAGCAGAGGTGAAATCTTGTGGTTCTCAAACTGGACCCCCTCTGGTCCCTGGCTACGCCTAGAAATCCTGTCCATTAAAATTATGAACAGAACCGGTGACAAAGGGCAGGCCTGCCGGAGTCCAATATGCACTGGGGACAGGTCTGACTTACTGCCGGCAATGTGAACCAAGCTCCTGCTCCGGTCATGGCGAGACTGAACAGCCCTTAGCAGAGGGCCCCGGACCCCATACTCACGGAGCACCCCCCACTGAATACCACGAGGAACATGGTTGAATGCTTTCTTCAGATCCACAAAGCACATGTGGACTGGTTGGGCATACTCCCATGAACCCTCCAGCACCCTGCGGAGGGTACAGAGCTGGTCCAGTGTTCCACGACCAGGACGAAAACCGCATTGTTTCTCCTGAATCCGAGGAGGAGATTGATCACAAAAATGTAACTGAAGTGCATTTATCAAACATCTACTGTTGTTTTCCACATTCTGCGTTGGACCAGAATGACCCAGAACTGCAGCGACCGTGAGAGTTGGGAGTTGAGGCCCAGTAAAAGTGCTTTATCCTGTTTCAGGCTGGGGCCGTTTTCTGTTTGTTTTGCCTTCTTTCTTGTTGGGAACCGACTCAAATTCTCCGGTATGAGAGATAGGCTGTAACTAAGAGCCTGACCTTTCTGGTAAAACTCCTAATGTCAACGCAACTGAAGCCAAATGGGGCCAAATTAGGAAGTTAGTTGGAGGTTTAATCCAACGTACGTTTGTCCACCCATATTCTCGCATTTTGCACAGCTACTGGTAGGTACTGTGATGTAAATGATGGCTAAAATCCTGATTGAACACACACCCACACACACACACACACACACACACACACACACACACACACACACACACACACACACACACACACACACACACACACACACACACACACACACAAACTGACATCTACTGCTAATTTCGATTCTTAGGATTATGGCATGTAAAATGGTCAATTATTGTTGCTTGGAATAGCAGAAGCGACAAATTTAATTGACATTTGGTCAAATATTTGCCCAGCTTAGACTCTCTTTTTCTACTTCAGTTCCACTTCACTGGCTGGAGTTCAATAATGCAGCGGTTATAATGTACTCTACCTCTTCGCACTATTCCCATGAGCACTCTGGCTTTTAACATCACTGAATATTGGGCATAATAACCTGTGAATATCAGTTAGTGGGTTTTATTGATCTCTCTAGACCATGTAGAGCTCTGCACCAAGTACCCGTCTTAATTCATAATTTACGTTAGGACTCAGTGCATCCACCTTCAACTTGTGTTTTTTGTTGAGATGGCAGCTCATAAATTGCTTTTAAAGTTTTAATCTGGACCTCAGGACTGGATCTTAGGACTAAACCTACTCTGCTTTGGCAGCAGGGTCCCCCCTTAAGAGCCAGGTCCTGATCCAGGTTTCTTCCCTCTTAAAGGGGAGTTTTTCCTGCCACTGTTTGAATTAAGGTTTTTCTTCCACTAGGGAAGAAGAGACGACTTGTGTTGTAACAGATGCTGTATAAATAAAATTGAATAGAATTTAATTGTTTGTGACGAGGAAAGTTACCTGTTGGGATGCGCTCGTTTTATCTGTGCGACACGTTCAGTGTGCACCTGTGGGTTTAGCCTGCCTGGTACAATATATCATGGTTTGCTTTGATGAAACGTTTCACACTGCAGACCTTATCTCCGACGAGCTTTGATCTTTCTGGGGTTTTTTTTGCACTAATGCACTCGGCGTTGCAAACCGGGAAGTTCCCCCTCAACAGTTATATCAGTGAGTCTCGGTTGCACCTTATCTTTTATCAACTTTTTGCCTAAATTTTAAGTAAAAGGGGGAAAAAGTAAGGATGTCTTAAGAGACGAATCCCTGTTTCTGTTCCTGTTAAGCGGCGATAATGCAAACTTGAGTTATTGAATCTGACGTGTGCAGTTATAAGATTTCAGCCAGTACCGATTTAAAAGTTGCATTATTAAAAATTTTTTCAACAAAATTGATGTAAATTGGATTTAATCCTGTAGCAGAAACTAGGTTTTACTCCAGTTTCTTTGTCAGAAATGAGTTGCTTTCCAGAGGAGTAGGATGAGCCGGAAGAGGAGTGGAAATCAACAAATCTGCTGAGCTGTCAAAGCACACCTGGTGGAGGACAGACACCAACAGCTGTCCAGTGCAGCTGTTACCCCCTACCTCTAGCACCCACAGGTGCCCAAGCGCAAATGTAGCTGAGATGGCAAATCTCAGCTTGGACCCAAGAAGAAACATGACGCCTCAGCTATGGTTGCGATGGGCCGTGCGTCAGAGTTGTTGTGTCTGGAACGGTTGGGGTAAAAAAAAAAAAAAAAAAATCTCCTACGCAGCAGGAGGTGGCAGCAGGAGGTGGCAGGGACTGTGACAACAGTTGTCCGTGAAGTCTGCTTTCATGTGGCACCAGTCAGTTGTCGTGGCAGCCGGAACGAGAAAACATGCACGAACAAGCAGCGCTGAGCCTAAAATAAAACATAAAATCCAGCTTCTGTGCATCAGCTTTGTGTTTTCCTTTTAGATTCCTACAGAAGTGCATTTTATATCCTCATTAAAGCGGATCATGTTGAATCAAAAACCCTCTGCACCTTTTTGCAGCCAGTTAAAGCTCAGTCTGTCATTTGCAACCACTAAAAGTGTAGACATTTACAGAAAATAGGATAAATGTATAGTACATAACAAATAGACAGTAAGCTGAATGGGAAATCTATGCAAAATGTATATTGAATGCAAATAAACAAGACTATATTGCATGTGTAAATGTATTAATGACCTGTAACAGCTATTTTATTTTTTTGTCAGAAATTTGACATTCAGTGTGACAAACATTTAGTTTCTTGGCAGGAAGGAAAAGCCATGCAAATAGCACATACAGTGCACCACACCACACTCAAGCTTGTTAACATATTTCCACATGCATTAGTGTTCCAGCTCTCCAGGGGCTTGTTTTATTTTCTGCATCACAGAACCGAGCTGATTTCAGCAGACTGTAGACCCCCAAGTAGCACTACTGTGGCTCAGCCTGCACTCTGCCAGCCAAATCAGGTGGCCTGAGCCATATGGCGGTGGAGAGGCAGGTTTACACTACTTATACACTCTCTGGGTCACGCTGCAGGTCACACCAGATTTTGGCCGGACCTCACACCTCATGCACAGTTATAAAGACATGGTATTTTGATTCAATCAGATATCTTAAGGCCCAATCAGACCTTGTAATGGCACATACTCTTGCAAACCTTTAAGAACAGTCATATTTTTCAAGTAAATTTAAAAGAAAAATCGAAGCATGCTGCACTGATGAAAAGACTAGGAGGGAGGCTGCCTCTACATTTATCAAGCCCTGCCAAGGTGATGCCTGCTAACATGCCTAATAAAGCCCGGGCAGAATGAGACTGAGTAAAGATGTTGTCTCTGACAGGTTATGCACGAAGCAGGAGATAATATTCTATAGACTGCAGACAAAAAAATAAATTAAGAAGGTTCATTGGTCATCAGTGGGACAAAAACAAACAAGAAGGGTAAAAAACAAAAACTGGTTTGAAGATGATGCAAAAGTTTTAACGAAGGAAATGATGTAAAACAGCCATTGAAGCAGTCATTGTGTGCACTAGGATAAAAAACAACTTTTCTTGGGAATTAACAGGAATATAGGGGATTTTTAAAATAAGATATGGGAATTAACGTGAATAAACTGACTAACTATAAATCTGTGCACGGCACCATGGACATGGCACTGCTAAATCATAAGATTGCCAGTATTTCTATGTTTAGCTGGAAAGTTTTTTTTGGAAATTTACCTGAGATTTTCTGCCCACTTGCAACTCTATTATCTAGTATGAGTACACTTTTTTTTTTTTTTTCTCAGACTCTCCTAAAGCCAAAGGGCCTCAGCTGTCCTGACCTGCCCTGTATACAGACACACAATTGGGGTTTACTGCTGAGCCGTTACGAGTGTGTTACTGCTCAACGTGTGTGTGTGTGTGTGTGTGTGCGTGTGTGGGTGTGTGTGTGTGTGCGTGCGTGTGCATGTGTGTGTGTGTGTGAGAGAGCGCCAGCGACAAGGGCTGCGTTCAGGCTCTCCAGTCTTCTCATCTACAATCTGTTCTCCTCATTTCCAGGCTAAGTGGTGACTGAGAAGCCTATTTTTAATTTCTCCTGTGTAACTGGAGCACAGTTCTCTCTCTCTTACTGAAATGAGTAACATGAGTAACAGGACTAACAGGCAGGTAGCCGCCAATCAGCAGTCGTACTTTACTTGCCTACTTTATTTCTTCTGTAACAGTTAAGTGGATGCCTGAGAGTTCGGGGGTTTGCTCTTAACTGTATATGTTGCTGCAGGAAGCGTTTAGAAGTTTACAGTCTCAGTTGAGCTCAGTGAGTGTTTATCGTCAAACCAAATCCAGCGGGGATTTTTTTTTTTTTTTATCACCTTTCCATGTGTGCAGCTCAAGAGCCCGAGGAGGGGAGGGAAAAAAGGAGTCTGTAGAGCGTTGTCACTGTGTCGGGAATGAGAAACCCTGAAGATGCTGTGGAGTCGATGTGTTTGTGACGAAGATGTGTTTCTGATTTTGTTTCCAACATTTACTTCTTGACCATGTCTGGAGCTGTTTGGGTTGGCATTCGTGGCGTTCTCATTTGCTCGACGTCAGATCACCCGGTGATCATCAGTCTTGTCCTAGAGCCTGCACGTGCTCTTGGGTGTGAATGAGGCAGATGGGCCGGGTGCTTAAGTCAAGAAGTAGCCTCTTGATGACACCTGTGCATCATGCTTGTGCACCCGGTACTTTGTGTGCACACATGTTGATCTTGTTATGTAAGCTGAGGTCAGGTCAGACTCAACCAGATTGGCTTGACTAGTTGATTTGATTGTATTAGTGTGTAAGTGTTTACTGCCCCAGAGAAAAGTCAAAGGATTAAGGGGTTACATGTGCATTTGTCTTCTTGAATCCACTTTGCATGTTACTGATATTGGTTCTGAATGTTAAAGTATAAGAATTACTAACAACAAACAAGACATTTGTTGAGGACACAGTGGCATTGAAGTAGATTTTTATTGAGCTATTTTGCAGCGCAGGGCAGTGTATTAATGACTTTGAAACAAGTTATCGCTCCCGTGTTCTTCGTAATGAATCACCATGTGACTTAGAGCAGCAGACTGGTTCACTGATGTGTTTTTAATAGGTTTAGGACTCAGTGGAGCAATACTGATACTGCGCAGCAGAATGAGATGAATAAATATGTTCATCTTGGGGAACTCAGGCCATGTCACCAGAATCAGTGGTTTGTGTATTCTTTTCACTAGACTTGCTGATTTAGGAAATATGTAAAATGTTTCTTATCCTTCAAACCTACTGAATTTAAAGCTGTTACATATGAAGATGTACATCTTGTTCCATTTAAAGAGATTTGTGTACGTGATAACATGCAGTCATTTAAAGAGATCAAAGTCAGTCAACCGGAGAAGTTCCTAAAAAGAAGTTTGAAGATTTTTGCCAAATGCTAAAAACACACATCTTCTTGAAGTCAAGTTGGACCGTACTGAATTGCTGGACATGGCTCCTCCTCTTGTGGCTTCTTGTTAAATTAAGACATTTTTGCATTTCAGCAGAGCAACAATTTGAATCAATTTGAGTATTGATGATATAATCAGCGTGTAATAAAAGTAAGCCCTCTGCTCTCCTTTTTGTCTCTGAAGCCTTCTTGCTTCCGTTCCCTGCATCTTTGGATGCCCGACTGGGGTTGCACTTCCCAATCGCGTGTACCAATGCAGGATACTGAGCGAGGAGCAGAAGATCGGGGCTCTGCAGGAGGCTTGTCCTCCTCACAAAGGCAATAGTCCAGGCTATTGCACTTTGTGTACTGCACACCCCCAGTGTCACTACTTGACAGTTGGGGAGGGCATATGTAATTGCCACCAACATGGAAACATGTTTCCAAGAGTCTCACACATTATTAAACAGCTACGTTTAGTAATTTGCTTCTGAAAAACACCCTGGCACACACCCACTCTATGCATTTATACATACACACACAGCTTCTGATAATCATGTATTACCCGAGGGGGGGGCGGGTGAAAAACACTGACAGCTGGTGAGATTGAATTCTGCTGAATAGGAAGTGAATTGAAACATATTGTCCTACATTTCACCGAATTAATAAAAATAATGCATGACTAAAGCCAGCGGAGACAGAACAATAGGTCAGATATTTTGTTTTGAAGAAGGGAAAATTAGGTTAACTGATGGGAGTCTAACAAAGTCCCTACAGTAAACGCTGTCACAGCTCTCGTTTTCCTGTGGTTAAAACATAAAACTCAAACGTTGCAGGTGACATTTAGCGGCAGTGATTGGGGCCACTGGATAATCATGTTTCCAAAGCTCTTTGCAAACCTCGTTTAAAATGCACGATATTGGGTTTCACAACTTTAAGCCGGTCTGTATTAAAGCTGGTAATGCTTCAGTTCAGTCCCCGTGGATTGCTTCAGGGGGGTCACCCCTGTCCATCTGCAGGTACCAGAACCTTGTTTAAAGTTCACATTGATAGATTTGATGCTTCAGAGAGATGGACACCTGCTTTTTTTGGGGGGGTCATTAGTGACTCGGTCATTAATCTAGCTGCACCGCGGAGTTGTCCGGGTTGTCTGACTCCTGCTTTAACGGTTTTAAACCATGCTCTTGCTGCGTAAAACTGCTCAGCTTGTGATTGTAACATCCATTGTGAAAATGCCAGCTGACTGGAAACCCTGTGACACCCCTCTTGTATTTGGATGCTGACATGAGGCCGTTTGTGCTTTATTAAAGTGACCCCCTCAGGGCAGAGGTGAGCATCGAGACAAGTAGAGAAGCTGAGTCAGCGTTAAAGGACACACATTATGTCCTTTTGCTCAAAAGTTGACACCGTTTTGGTTCAAATTCCACAGCATCTTTTTCATCCATGTCTTTGCAGCCAGTGTTCACAGCGGTCAGGTTTAGGAGGCGAAGTCCGCTCCTCCCCCCCTCTCTTACAGGGGATGTTTCCTGTTGAACCTTTGCACTGCTGACTTCTAGGCTTCTGTAAATACGGTTATGATGTAAAACCGGGTGCCGTTAAAGATGGGATGGCTGTCAGAGCCTTTTGTAACGACGGCTGGTGTTCCCTAATGTGAATGGACTGAACAGAATGCTTTTAGGAAGCACTTGCACAGATTTGGCTTTATGATTCATTCTTCTGGGTCACTGCTATCCTTAAAGGCCCACCTCATATGACCGTTCCCCGGCAGAAAACACACAGACACGGCTGCGCGACGGTGTAAACGACAACGTAAGCAGAGAAGCAACTTCTGCTGACTTTGTTGTCCTTGATATCAGCTGCTATACAACTAAAGTTTGTACTGAATAATATTCTCGTGCTTATATGTTCAGGACAAAAATTACAATAAGAGCCATCTGCGGCAAAGGTTATTTCCAGCAGAGTTTTCAGTCGTGCACGCGTACACACGGACGTGTATGTGCTGTGAGATATGCGTTTACAGTAGTATAACGGGCATGGAGGTCTTATCCGACGAGCAGTTCAAACTCGAATGTGGGTGGGGGTCCAGTTTGTTTGAAACAGCTGTTTTGAAACAAAAACATACTAATTTGGACCTTGCCTTAGGTGGCCCCAAACAATGTGACAAGCTTGTGCTGTGAGTGAGTGTTTGAGTTGGTACTTCACACCTCAGATACAGCTGTAAATGAGGTGTATAGAGGTAAAGATGCTTCCAGGGAAAGAAAAGGTGATTTCTTGTTTTTTTGTTTAGTTTTTTTGTAACATGTCCATTTTAAAGAAAAAACCCTGCAACATACTGTTTCCTTTGTGCTGAAATCACTGCAGTGAATTGATACATTTCTCCCACTGAGATTTATCAGCACTATGACTTTAGTTTCCTATGTGGTTTTCAATTTTGCTGCTGTGTGTGTGCGCGTGCACGTGTGTGCGTGCGTGCGTGCGTGCGTGCGCACTAACAAGTTTGAACTGCAAACCTGCCACAGCTAACAGTTGGTTATGAAAAGGTGTGATGTCACGGCAAGGTGACAGTGAATGCAGGGCCCAGTTTTCCATGACTAATCCCTGGATGGATGAGCTCGAGAAAATCACGGATGATTACGTTATTTAACAACATATTGTTTCAGCACATTCTGTTGCTGTATGCAGTATTATCTGCTCATTAATGAACCTTAAAGCACATTTGTGGAGGCAGACATGCCAAATATACACACAGCCCCCCCCCCCCCCCAAGTGCTGCTTTTATCCAAAGTGCCATCATCAGACAGCATATAGATTTAGTGTGGTTGGCGCCAGGAATAATGGAGACAGTTACATTGGCAGCATGAATGCGGTGCAAGATAAAACCCACCCTAAAGTTAGTTGGCAGCTTTTCTGCTGGATGCGCTGTGGTCCAATTTTACCTTGTTGCCACGCAGTCAGGGCCTGGAGAGGGCTTGTAGTGCAGCTCACCAGCTTTTATTTTGGCGCTGCCAGGCTGCACTAGTCTCTGTCCGTGCACATATAAATAAGAGTTAGAACACTCTGTAAGCTTTTAAATATCTTTAAATGAAACTAATACAAAGACAACGTATGAATTTTTAGATAAGAGAAACAATGATGCGGAGTAAACTTTGTAAAGAAGATGAGATTATTAAAGTACTGGCACAGGCATGTTGCATTGTGTTACGTTGCTGCAGCAGTATTTTAGACTTCAGAAGGTGTTCAGTAATTATGTGGTGATTTATTTAACTGTCGTCAGAACCAATCGAAGCTCCACAGCAGCTCCTGAAGGACCGCTCACGTGCGGCAGGCCCCTTGAACTGCAGCGCGCGTAATCAAACCCGGTCAAATCGTCTATCAGTGTAAAAGGTTTGTGTCCGGTACGGATTGTCTTTGGCAGTCGGGCTCAAAGTCAGCAATTTGCTTTCATTGCATATTTGGTGATCATAAATTTAACATTATTTCCTTCAAAAGATGACTTGGTGTGGGTGTGGAGATCTTCCTACACCGACCCTGCGTGAAAATGAAAAATGAAGACCAAAAAATATGGTTTTGCTTGGCACAGATGGAAAATAAAAAAAAAAAAAGGATGACCATGAAAAATGGCATAAATCGCCTACTCTGATTGTTTGCAGATTCTAGATGATGCAGTGATTTTAATAGATAATGCCTCTCTACTGTTGCTGCATAAAATGAAGGTTTAAGAAAATGTCACAACAGGAAATAATCCTTCCTAACATACAGTATATGCATGTGCGACCTCTGTTTGTTGGAAGATTGCAGGCAGCCTTAAACCAGGGGTGAGCTTCTGTGTCACTAAAATGTAACTTGAAGGAAAAGATTAATATAAGCTTCTTAACCTTTCATGGCTGAATTATTAACCCCACCCCCACCACCACCACCAGGGGGGGGGGGCAGCATGGATTTAAGTTTTCAGCTACAAAATGTTCAGTGAAATGTAATAAATGTATGACTCCTTGATGTGCGGCGAAACCATCCAAATCCAGATCCTGCTGTGCCGCTCGCTGCGAAGACCTCTGTGCATGAAAGGGTTAAATCGCAATCGTGCAAGTTCTGTAACTGACTTTTCAGCTGGCAAACGCTTTGTTTTTGTGTGTTGTTTCCTCAGATATGGTGCTGCGGGGTTTCGTATGCCGAGCCTCTGACTGTTGAAAGTTGCTTTTCTGGAAAATGTGTGACATTTCTCCTCCAGTCAAGATGTCACAGTGTTCCCTGACCTAAGAGTGATTTCGCTGTAGTGGAGGGAGCTGTTTTAAGGAAAACCCTTACTGTTTCAGGAAGGCATTAAAGCACGAGTGGAAGTAGGTCTGTGGTTTCTATAACTTGACCTACATGCCAGCAGGCGTAATGGGCATTAAGTAAGCAAGTAAATGTAGGTAGATAGAAGAGGAAGAGTCACTGCAAGATTTCCTGAAAGCTGCCAGCAATCAGAGTTTCACAACAGGATTGTACTTTAGGCAATTAGTCAACAGTATTCTGCTAATACGCTGATCAAGCATTTTTTTTGGTCATTATTTGGACTTTTTTTATTTATGTATTTTTTGTTGTAAAACGTCTGTTTGGTGGAGCCATCGTGACATTTGCACTGTTTCGGTCCCAAACCCACCAGATCCAGCTCCTTCCATGGAAACATCAAAGTAATGGGCGTCATTCTACTTGTCTTTGGTCAGAGCAACAATGACGCTCATTCAACGGAAATGTCAAGCACATTTGATGATAATTGGCACATTTCTGACGAGAGCAAGACCCTGGGGCCAGGAGGAGAAGGAGGAAGAGGAGGTTGCCTCGACCTTTTGACAACATGGGAGTAATGACGTGAAATCAGCTGGTGTGAGGCAACGACGGAGCCGTGCTGCCGAGGACGAAGACTCGGTTGAGATGCACTATAGCTCTGAGATCAGAGGACAGGTGTCATTTTGTCTGAGGAGAAATGAAATAACATTTCCAGAAAAAACAATGTTCAGTAGTCAATCTCACAAGTTAATGTGATTTTTATATTTTTTATTTTATTTTATTTTTTTAGCAACCTGTGGTGATGCTTAATAACTCTTGGCAACACAATAAATGCCTTGTAGCGACCTCATAAAAACAACAGCAGCAGGTGTATATTTGTTAACGGGATTTTTCTTTTTCTTTTGAGGAGCATAGATTTTGTTTTTTTTTTTCCTAATAATGACACTGACTGTAGCTGCACTTTAATATTTTTTGTAATTAATGTTGAAACAATGTTTGTAGGCAAATTGTGAAACATTCATATTAAGCTTGAGTTTTTGAGGTAGCTTTGTAACTGTGCAAGGCGTTTGTGTTATTGTCTTTTATTCACAATGTGAAATGATTAGTAGCTAGAAGGCACATGCTTTTGTCAGGATTTAGAAGCCAAAATTGGACCTAAAGGACATGTCTTAGTGGACTTGATTTAATCAAATGTCCAGAAACTTGACTGCAAAGGAAGACGATGCAAACAGTGAATGGGAACCATCATACCTGGCCGTTGTCAGATGTAGAACCGGCCTCCAGTACGGGGAGCTGATTGGCCCAAAGCTCTGTGCTTTAACCGACAAAGAGCATGGAAATTGGCACGATGGCTTCTTTCATGGTTGTAATCTTGCCCGGTTTGTGAAAATGCAGCTGCCCTGCAGGGTAATAAAATCCCTGCTGCCTAGAAGTTCACTTAGTGCTTTGTTCTTCTGGTGAGGCAGTCAAGATCCTCAAATACATTTTTGTCCCAGGAAGTCAAAGCTCCCGTGGCAGAAACACAGCTTAGGTTAGTGCAGTTTAATTTTAAAATGTGAAACTTTTATTCCAATTACAGCTGGTGCTCACACTACTTCCCTGAGCTCTGCCATAGGTGCTTTCTTCTGAGTTGATGTCAAGCATGGACAGAAAAATCAAACGAACAAAAAAACAACAACCTTTAGAAGCGATGATGTAGTTGCACACATTCGAATCCAGATTTACCAAACCAATATGACAATTACTGGAAGTTAACAGCCCTTAATGGCAGTGTAGACCGTATGAAAGTGGAACAAGAAACACTGCTGAATCTGTTTGTTTATTTCATCAGCTGTTGTGCAGCTAAAATCTCCATGAATGTTGGTGGGGTGCCTACATGTGCAGGTGGAAGGACAAAAAAAAAAGAAAAAAAGCAATTTTTACAGATTGCTTATAAAAGCAAACTGTAACAAAGGTTTTCATACCCAGCGAGGGAGGATGATCACGTGAGGTGCGTTTGTGGTGACGTGGTGTTGATGAAAATGCTTAAAAAGCTGATGTGGAGTCTTATCACTTTTGCTTTAAACCAGCACTTTTAATTGAAAGCACACTGTTGTCAACGTAACCTCAGTCTGCCGTTCGTTTACAGTGTCAGTCGTCCACACCAGCGTCAAAAACAAAGTTTTGGTCTGCTGCAGAATCTGTTTCAGCTTGTGAATGCTGGGATTGCAGTTTAGTGTGGACAGATAAAACCACAAACCTTTTAAAAAGTAATAATGTAGTTGCATGTAGTTTTGCTCTCTCGTTGGCTCGTCCGGGTTACTCTCCCCTCATTTGCCAAACCTGTATCTTATGACCAACGTAATGCAGTATTTAACTGTTTGAATCCAAGAGTTGTTGCGTTTGTTGTCCTTGTCCTGCCGGGGCTGAACTTCCATGTTGCTGCAGTCGTCTAGGGCTGTTTGTCAATCCTCGTCCGTGGGTACCACGCCCCAGCAGATTTGAGATGTTTCCTGGATTCAGCGTATGAGGTGATGAGGTGAAACTGGTCTAGGGGATGGATCGAACGCTGAGTCAAGAACTATTTGCTTTTTTCCCCCCACTGTCATCCTGGTTTGGGGGTTGGCGGATGGGTTTCCACTACTTTCTCTCTGTATTATCTCTGTTTGTGATGTTATGTAATGCTATAATATATATATTTTCAGATCGCTGACCAAAAGTAGACCAAAACCTTATAGCTTTGCTTTTTGTACTATGTGTACAACTGCTTTCAAGTGTTGTAAATTAAAGTGAACGAGGACCCCCAGCCGCTTTTTATATTTGAGAGTGAGCTAAACCCGTATACGTACCACGCACTCGCACTGTGTGAATCGTTTCACCTACATGTAGCTGGTCGTCATATTTTCCACTGTGGGCTAAAGCAACAAACCGTCCAGGGCCCAATAGAGCGTCCATTCACTGGCTGAACCCGGAGAGGAAGGTTGGAGGCTGCGCCCACGAGCAGCTGCTTTCCTCTCCTCCTCATGAATAGGTGTGGATGTGGGAGGTCCGTGAGCGTATTGTTTTATTCATGGCTCAGGAGAGACCGGAGCTGCTCATAATCTGGACTCACAGGGGCGTTATGAGGAGTTACCAAGAGAGGGTGCATTGTTTGGCTGAGAAAGACGGATCTTAAGTACCTTTTATTTTTGAACACTTCCTGTTAGTTAGTCTGAAATAGAGTGGTGATCACCGTTCCAGCTTATTCACGATCTTAAGAGCACATAAAACACCTCTTATCTATAGATAATCACAGGAAACATTTATTTTCTTCAGATTCTAAAAAAAGGTATTTGTATATGTGATTGGGGCTCTGCACTCTGGGCCTGCTTCAGACTTTCAGATGATTGGTTTGAGGATCGTGGTGTTTGTGATGCTGACACCGAAACCAATAATGCTCCTCTCGGCAGACAAATTAAACCTGAGTCACACCAATCAACAGCAGTTCAACACAACGATACAGGGACACTCAACAGGAGAAATAATCCTCCAGGGAATCTCTTTCTTTTTCTTTCTTTTTTTTTTTTTGGAAAGTAGGAGTGTTGAGTTATTTCAGTGGTGTTTATTTATAGTCCAAGCACGCAGCGGAACCAGATCACGACTGTTTCTGTTTCAAAGATTTACAATCATGTGACATTTTCTTCTCTTTCACACAGAGCGAGTTGAGCAGTAACATCCCCTCCAACACACTCAGCTCCTCCGACGTTTCTCTTAACAAGCCATCAGAGACGCTGTGAAGTCTCTTCTGCAGCTGGCTGACTGCCAACATCGCAAATTGAAATAGAAATGAAACTCTGTTTAGTTGTTATTCTGTCTGAAAAGCATTTTTTCTTTTAACTAAAAATATGGGTTTACAGCTCTAAAAAGCAACTATAAAAGTCATCTCATCAACCATCAACATTTGACAAGAATACAGGAAACTCCAGCAATATTCAATTTGCTGAACACTTTGTTGCGAGTAGTGAGCGGATGTGTGTTCAGCACCTAACATCAAGGCTGCTTTGCTTCAACGAAAATTAGTTTGCATCAAAAATCATATTAACTGACAAGTTTACTTTTCCTTGGGGAAAAAACCCCAGATGTACTGTGTTTTTTTTCAGATCACTAACCAGAGTTGACTCTTTCATTCACTTTGTAAAAAAAAATTGAAACACAATTTCCATTCACTGGCGTCTCCTAGTTTATTAAAAGGAAAAAAAAAAAAAATCCAGAAAATGTAGAATTTGGATCACAGAAGGAACTCTGGTTTGAAGTTTTCCTCTTAAATCCTGAAAAAAATGCTCCTCTTCATGGTTACACCCCCACTTAACCCGTGGGTTGTCCCTCAGGTAACCAGTTTGTGTGGGTTGCTCAGCCCTCCCTCTGGTGTGTCATGGGGTATTTTGAGGTTGCCAAAGTATATGATGTAATCACAGTGAGTGTGCTGTTCAGTCAGACGCCTGGTGGGCAGAGCAGCAGGAATCTGGCTCATTATATACTGATAAAGCTTGAAAAAAAGGGAAGGACACAAGCTTTTTGTTCATATTAGTTGGAGCAGAGCAAAGTGTTGTCCAGGCAGGTTGGTCAGCTGAGACTCAGATGTTTGAAACTGCAAAACATGGACCAGCGGACTATTGCCTGAAGAGAGCCTGGATGTGCTCAGGCAGGTCCTCATGACCCTAAATAGGAATAAAAAGGTATAGATAATGGATGGATGGATATTTCTTTGTTGAGGAGTTTCTTTTTAAGATGCAGCATATTGGAAGTATTTGGTTTTTGAAGTCAGTTCGGCATTCCTGATCAGCTTCTAAGGGCTTATAAAGTAAAAGTGTCCTTGACAAGTTGCCACATCTCTTTCCTCTTATATATTGTATGATAATAAATTTTATTTGTATGGCTTGTTGTTTGTTTAGCACACAACAAAATATGTTTTTCCAATAAAGCTGCTGTTCTTGGTATACTTTTCTGCTTTTTTGTCGCAGCTGGGGTTGGTTAAAAAGCTCCAGGGTGGCAGGACTCAAGGGGTGGATGGGAACCGGTCCCTGTACAAACAAAGTGAGAGTCTGGGTCACATTGACAGTAGTAAGTCAGATTTGCTCCAGATGAAAGTTGGACTGCGTCTGGGCTGCCGTTTGCCACTGATTCACAGCCATGGGGCAGAGGGTTTCTGGTTTGGTGGCCAAAGGATTTGATCTCTGCTTTTTGGAGATGATGTGCTTTGCTTGGCTTCATCAAACCGTGATCTTCAGCTTTCCTTGGAGCAGTTCGCAGCCGAGTGAGCCAGATGAGAATCACCATCTCAAAACTTAAGACCATGGTTCTCAGTCAGTAAAGGCTGGAATGCATTCTCCACGTAGGGAATGAGGTGTTGTCCCAAGTGGAGGAATTTCAGTATATCTGGGTCTTGTTTACAAGTGAGGGAAGAATGGAGCAGGAGATTAACAGGTGGATTGGTAATGAGGACTCTGTATCGGTCTGTTGTGGTGAAGAGAGAGTTGAGCCAAAAGTCAAGGCTTTCCGTTTACTGGCCGATACCTCTGCAGGGTGGCTGGACTCTCCCATCAGACATAGGGTGAGAAGTCCAGTCATGCAGAAGGTACTCTGAGTAGAGTCTCTGCTCTACCACATCGAGAGGAGCCAGCTGAGGTGGTTTGGGCTTCTGGGGAGGATACCTCTGGTAGCCTCCTTCAGGATGTGTTTGGATGTGCTGGGGAGGAGGCACCAGGGAACACTCAGGACATGCTGGAGAAATGATATCTCTTAGCTCACCTGGGAATGCCTTGGTATTCCCCCAGAAGAGCTGGGGCAACAAGAGCTGGCCTCTTTCATGAGCCGGTTCGGGAGAGGGACACCTCTCTGCCTGGGCTGCTGGCTGTGACAGAAAGTATCAATCTGTGACCTGACCGGTGGTCAGACGCATAGCTTGTCTCTGAGATTCTGTGACCTCTCATATGGTCATATGATCTTTAAGACACGTGGCCTTCGTATAGTACGGGTTTGTGCAGATTTGTATTTTGTCCTTGATTTCCCTGCTCTGCTGACGTGCGCACACACACAATGATTAGTTATGATAATCATGTAGTGTTTAGTCTACGTTTTTCTGCGGCGTTCAAATTACTGTGCAAACTGAGACTCTGTCATTCCTGCATCAAGACGCCTGATGTATGTTTTGACTGCACTTGCATGGAGCTGCTCAAATTAAATCCACTAAACTTGGATCTTCTCTCACGTCTTTATTCATGAAAATCTGATGACCTCAGTCTTAGTCCAGATAGTCACCTAGTGGTCAAAACATATTTTTCCACAACACTGCCCCCTCCACCCGAGCTTGGATAAGCAGATGTTGGTTGCTGGTGGTGGTGGTTGGTGGATTGCTTCTTTTGTCAAATGTTTTGTCAGTTTTTTGTCAGTTTGACTGCTGCTATGCGCTGATAAAATCCTGTTTCATCTGACAGAAATGATGGTCCAAATAAGAAAACTGCAAACTGATTATGACTATACTTTCATGTAAAAAGATCTCCCAGAGAACGTGTTAGTGAAGGAATGCATTTGACGTTTACTTGTTGCTCGCCAACATGACGGCGCCGCACAACGGGTAACAGCTCCCTTTGACAAAGGCGGAAGAGTGTTCCTGTAGCGGTGGAGGGACCACGCTCTTGCAAGGGAAAACGGGATGTCTGCAAAGTAACTGGACCTGTGAACAAAATCCGCAAGTTGTCAGCTCAAGTGAAAGTATCGTCATCTTTGGCTACAAATAGATTTGTGATGTGAGAACAACTTACATTAGGGATGCATGAGTGAGTCTGAGGTAGTGGCTGGACGGGATTAAATATACTGAGAAAAGTTTTCTCACAACAAATAGTTGGGTGTTTTCAGGCGAGTGACTTGCCTGATAGGATGCTTCATTGAGAAGCCCAGTGTTTACACAAAGATCCTTAGATGCTCATGCTCATGTTCTCTGTGTAATCGAAAGATACTCTCATTATCCTTAACATTATAACGACCTGTCTAATATGGAGTAGGTCCTTCTCAATCCACCATAACAGCTCTGGCCCGTCAGGACAACAACGAACATCTGAGAGAGAGCTGGAGAGTTGTACTGGGACATTACTGATGTCCCGGTGGACTGGGGTGAGGAATGGGCTTGAGAACCACAGACGTCATCAGATCTAATCAGACTGGCATGTGGAGACTCTTTGTTGTGTTTATTTATCTACTTATTTTTTGAGTCTGTTTCTTTATTTGAAGTCATAAGAAACTGTCAGAAGGGTTCTGTAGCTTTTACACGGTAGATCTTGCACTTGTAAATGAGGAAAATTTATTTTATATGTGAAATTATGAGAAGATTTTTGAAGCGTAAAAATATCAAAATTGTGACTTATTCATGTTTTTTTAAATAATTAAAAATTTATTGCAATTTGTAAATCTTATAAATATAAGAAAGGCATTTACCAATAATATTTATTAATAACAATAATAAAGAGATTTATTTGCTTTGAGGGCAAAATATCCCCTCTTGGAAAATGAATTTTAGTCATGTGAAAAACAGAGACCACTTTTTTCTTTACATAGCAGGACATAAAAAAGAAGAAGAAAAGGTTGTCGTCATCATTATCTGGTCCTAAAAAATGTCTAAATATTATGTAAATAAAAGGTCAAATGAACAACAACTCAGGACATGTATACTCTGATTATTCACAAAAGAAGAGAAGAGTTTAAGGTTTTCTTTTGTGTCAAGCAGCAAAAACCAAAAAATGACAAAAATAATACAAATTAGAATACAACATTGCAACAAGACATATTTGGCCTTATTTGATCATCATGGCATTGCACCTCAAAGAGTATTGTTATATACGTACACATCATGACACTGATAGTGACACAACATATTGTGCAACCCTAATTTCTGCAAGAAAACTTATAATTCAGAGTTGAATGAAAAAAGCATTCTAGCGTTTCTTGTTTCATGACTGCTCGCAGTAATGAAGAGTTGCTGAGATAATTTAGTGTTAGTAAAAGTCATAAAGAACTATATATTGAACTTGACCTCGAACGTTCTATTTTTCACAAAAATGTAAAAATGTTTCATCATTTTTGTGGTCATGTGTTGAGATCAGGCCTTCACTGAAAACTAGTTACAGCCGATGTGTTACAGACGCCTGATGTTTCAGCGGAAAGTTACCTGCAGTCTTTTTGTGCTACCTGACTCAGCCAAGTGTCTGTCTGTGGAGGGTATAACAAATAGTCATGCAGCAAATTCTCCAATTAGTTCCTCCCCCTGTGGTGGGAGAGGTGTTTCTACAACTTGTGAAAGCCGATGACAGTCTTTCCTCTCATTTATGTCCCACCTGCAGCATCAAGCCGCAGAGGCCGAGGTTTTGTCTGTTTTCTCTCTGTCAGGTTATCTGCCTCTCTGTCATCTCTCGGCGGACGTTTGCTGCACATTTGCGTCACTGAGAATCGGTGCCAAAGAGGGCGGGCACGTAGTACTGACGGTTTTTCTGCCAGCAAACCACTCATTCTCACTGATGAGAGCCAGATTTTTGGATCTCTGTGAATCTTTAGCCCCAGGAGGTTGGGATGAGTTTCGCTTTTAGTAAGCCCTAATTTTTTCACTCCCAGATGGTTCTTTTAACCGTTATGCAGACAGTTTAAAAGATAAGCTTGTTAATTTTATAGAACCAGGACTGTTTCCAGCCTCAGCATGACTTATTTCGACAGTCTCGTTGCTATGCATGATCTCATCTGACTTGCGCATAAGAAGAAGAAGAGGAGAAACGTCCATAATCCGTAAAGGGACATTATTTTAAAAGGGTTGAAAAAGACCTTGAGGTTTTAAAACAAGTTTTTAAAAAAATGTAAGAAAAAGGATAGATTAAATTGTTAGAAGATAAAAAGAGGCCTATAACTGAGCATCCATAGGAAGGAAGGATCCTGTGTTGGCTCAGTGGAGCCTTCTGTCATGATTTTTAAGATGTGGAACAGAGGGTGTGAGATGTCCTCTGTGATATATAAAAAGGAGGTTGTTGTTTTTTTTCTTTGTTTTTTTTTACATCCTTCACCTCTCTGGTGGTGCATATAACTGTCCATCTCCACTACTGAGCCTCACTGAGCTGGCTTTCTCAGTAGGTTTATTCATGCCTTTGATGTCTTCTGCCCTCAGGTATTTGTCCCAGCGAATGGCACTGAATTAAATGGCTCTGGCCACCACAGGCTCCATAAAATACCATAAAACATCCTCAACACTGGAGGACCAGTGCATCAGCAGGGAAAGGCACTCTGGCTCTTACTGCATTGATCCTTCATTTGTTTATTTAAACCAACAAACAAACAAACAAACAAAAAACAGAGTGCCAGATTTAGCTTGCTGGTCGCTTTCTTTTTAATCTGCATTCACTGGAACATGAATGGCATGTAAAATATGAAAAGATAATAAGCTCAGACCACCATAAAGTAAATGCACAGACCAGTAGATATGAGATATCAACAAATGCAGTGAACTGCTTGCACTGAACTCGGAGTCAACCTCAGGACCTGCAGCAATTCAAAGAATTACACCCTGATAATACCAGTCCCATGTGAATAGGACATCAGCGTTTATCAACCTCCATGGCCATAGGAGGAGCTGCAGAGCTAATAATGGCAAAAGTTCCTTTGTGATCCTTTCGATGGAAGCATTAAATAAACCTGTCAAATAAAAGACTTAAATACAGTTGGAGAAGTTTTTGCAGAGACATTGCCCACTACTCTATGTTGTGACAGCACGTTTGTTTAGTTAACAATCTGTAACAATAATCATGTCTCAGAGTGTAGAGGTACGTGCCGGCTGACGGGGCTGATGCTCCAAAGTCACGTTTTTTTATGACATTTTATAAGGCCGGTTCCAACTTTGATGAAAAAGTTTTGATTAATTCAGCTAAGGGGGAGTCCAAATAAATAAATAAATAAAACATCCAGTTATAGATGTGCACATAAAGCTTGCTTTCCCAGGTTAAGTACTTGTATTTAATTAGTCCTTATATAATATTTTCAAAGCCTGCCTCCTATCTTTTTACTGATTGTAGTCAGATGAAATGCTTGTGTTCAATTCATATGTTTAAAATGGATTGATTGAAAATTGTTGATATGTTTAAAACAAGTTTGAAACTGATTGTGCTTCCAACTTTTACCTGTGAATATAGTAAGATGGAAATACATAATTATGCTTAAACTAGAGCTCCACAATATTTGGAAAACTGAGACTGAGGCATCAAATATACTATTGATATTTTTTGAATGTGAGTGTCAATACATAGCACTTGCAATAAATGGCCATTATCTTCCAATATTTAAATATATTTTTTTTTTATATATTATCAACCGCTTTTTGACAATCATTGCAAAGTCACCTCAAACTGCTCGCAGTCTGAATGGAGCCGACGTGATGCTGCTTAATGGCAAAAATACAAACAATGTTTTTTTTAACATAATAGTAAATATATTTGGTCAGTAAGGAATTACGCTGTAACATAACTAGTCCGAAAGGCTCATTGAAGCTGATGGCTTCTCTGCAGTTTGGGTTTTATTTTTAGCATGTAAATAGATGACTGTCATCATCTGATCATTTCTTGGTGGTGGACAAGCTTCAAGAAAGACATTGATATTTAAACATGGAAGAACAGGAGCTCCAGTATTAAACTTTGAGGTACACCAACTACTACTAACTAAATGTTATTAGAAGTGTTGGGATGACCAGAGAACAGAGGCGATGCGCTCTACCCTGAAAAGATAAGTGTTGGTGTAGTGATATAAGACATTTATTGGTGGCTCACTAATCAGCTTAATAATCAATAATCAGACGGAGAGCAGAATGAGAGCTTGATCAGTGACCACAGAGAGTCCAGGAGCAGTGTGAATACCTTCATGATATTTGAGGTTAAAGACAGTTGTCACTGGTGGGCCTGGGACTGATCTTCTTTGACAAGGATTGAAAACAGGATGTCTTCTGTGTCAGTGACACGTCCATGTCCTCAGGTGAAAATATACTTATCTTCACATTTTCATGTCTGAGGTGGCTCAGCTCTTGTTGGAGATGGTGTTTTGTTCTCAATCTAGTCGATCCATCCACACAGATGTTGGCGTAATTAGAAAAAACAGTCTGCCTTTGATGGTAAGCTTACACGAACACTGATAATTCCACTGTTTACCTTATTCTAATTAAGACAATGTTTAGTTTTTGATGTTCACATGAGTTTCCAATGCATGTTAGAGAGGCCAATGAATGGCTCACGCCCACATGTCCTTCAACTGTGTATGATGTGATCACTTTCATACCCCCAACAAAAAGCAAAGCTTAACATTACTCAGGCTTCTCTTTTGCCTCAAACATGCTAAATAAAAAATGATGGGCAAAAAAAAAATGGGTGGGGGTGAACACATTGAATAAAAGCATAACAGCCATCAGCAGCTCAAGCACAGCTGAGGGTTTTTAGAAACTCTGTCCCACACACCGATACCCCCGGCTTTTTTTCTTGTTTTTTCTGTTGCGGAGCTGACTTGGCCTGTGCACGTCACATTGTGTTCACAACAAAAAGAAAGACTTCACTGGCTGTACCACATTCATATTTGCAAAGGTCGGGATTGTGCTTGTGTGAATAGCCGGCTTGCCAGACAACCCTTGGGGCCTGTCAACCTTGTTCCCATATTAACAAGATAACAAATTTTGACTGCTACAATAAAATGCATGTCTGCTTGCTCTGGAGCTCCTCCACCCAAGTGTAATGATAAGAGTGGAGGAATTACTCTGTTTTTTTTGTAGGTTTTTTTTTTTTTTTTTTTCATTAATGCTGGTTCTAAATCCCCCTGCTGGTTCTTAGAAGAAACAGTTTTTCAAAGCTGTACAGGGCCCGAGCTGCTCTGGCAGCTTGGTAGACGAAGCTGCTGCCACTGAAAACGAGACAAATTGGGTTCTGGCCCAGGTTAGGCCCGGGGATTAAAATTAGAACGGTTTAAACTCTGCTGGTTTTATGAGGGTTTTGGTTTGTGGTACTGTGTTTTTTTTCTTCTTTTTTTTTTTTTTTTTTGCCATGACGATTTTTCTCTTGAAGGGTGCAATCAATGTGTCTTGTGGCCACTGTCAAAGCCAGACCTGCACCATATTGTGCCGTCACTCACTGACTGGCAGGTGCTGCTCTGTCTGACAAGCCGCTCAATTTATAAGAAAGATCCTTGAGGTCAAAGAAAACAGGAAAGTCTAAAATAACCACCTCCCCTTCCCCCATTTAACTTAACCATCCTTCTTACTTCCTCTTCTGCCCTCCAAGTTGTGTCTCTGCGCCAGTTTGAACTTTCCTCTGAAAACTTTGCAACCCCAATTGTCAGCAAACAAACATTGTAAAGGGAAAAGTGCAGATGATGCAGACAGAGTTGATTTAACATGCAGTTGATCTCATTTCCTTTATGGCATTTAGTTCCCACTAACAGGTTTAATTGCCCCCAGTATTTCCTACATGCTTTAGAATTTAAGCAGTCAAGTTTCTGGCCATCTGAAGAAAGTTATAGTAACATTCACTCTTGTTTGTGTCCCTGGTTGAAGTGAGAAAAGCGAAACATAAACGCAGAACCTATAACTGAAATAACTGCTCTGAGTCCGAGCATCTATGGATGTAACTGTGAATGCCTGCATGCAGTGCCACTTCACCATTGTATTTGATGCCATGTGCAGGGGGAGCCTTTCTCAGGAGGAAGGGTGGTGAAAGCTTTTGTTTCTTAAGTGGTTTTCCTCGTGCACATTTCCACAGCTCATTCAAGGCTGAACACTTTTGTTTCCTTACTGATAGTCAATGGCAGGGGAGGGGAATAATTAGGGGAAAACGCATACTTTGCAGAGTGATGGAGGGGAAACAGTGCAGGGATTCCAATGGGTGGATTGGAGTGGATTTGGTCCTTTAAATAGAAGCACCTGTTCAGCTGGGATTAGTAAGAAGCAGAGCACTATTTTGGTTCAGTATGGATGTTTGCTTATTCTGGCCCGTGGGTCCTAATTGCTGCCTGAATGTGAATGAGAGTTATGGTGAATTTATTTTGGTGCCATGGTGTTTTAGGAACTAATCATCTGGCTTAATACTAGAATATTCCTGGTGCTGATGGATGAACCGGCATTGGGACACACTCTCCTTTTATTTAAACTCAGGGGCCTTCTTATTATTCTGAAGAAAAAAAAGTGATGGCATGTGCAAAACCCAAATTCATGCTTAAAATAACTTCACTTGATAAGATGATGCACATACTCACTCAAGTCTAATAGATGGACATTGCAGTTGTCTGTCCAGGTATGCAAATGTTGATTCACAGCATGTACAGTCCATGTTTGTCATGACCGCCAGACTGGAAGGCTTGTGACTGAAGCTTGAAGCATGATGTGCTTCTGATTGAAGCACATCATGTATTTTGTCCTTGTAATATGATCTTAATAGATTACAATGTGGCAGTCACTAAACCACACTGACATACATTAACCCCCCCCCCCCCCTTTAAAAAACTGTTGTCCATCCACGTAGAGCCACAGAACCCATTTGAGAGTTTGTAACAGCTAATAAACCAAATTCTTTTAATTTTGCATGCATCCTTTTGCATCTAGCTCGACGGGCTTTCAGAGTATCTGCTAGCCCCTCCCTGCCAGCTCAAGGGGATTTTTTTTCTTTCTTTTTCTCTGGCAAGCTTCAAACAGCCCAAATCACAGATGACTCTACTCTACCTATAATTGGGTCAGAAAGTGTATTTATAGACGGAATCTGAGTCTTTCCAAGCACATGAAACACAAAACGGAGCTGCTTGTGCTAAATGGTCTGAAATGTGCTTTAGGTAAACACCAGCTGTTATCAGTTTGTCTCATTAGTGGCCTGTGAAACCACCAGCAAGAACATAACCCAGAATAAAACGCAACTGTTGTCCAAGCAACAATGGAGCTGCCAGAAAGGAGCAGAAAGAGATTCCAGTCAGTGTTTGCATAGCTTTGGGTTAGCAAATTAATTATCCGTCTCATATTCTGCAAGCCTGAACGCCGAGTGACAGGACAGGATACAGTGATAGAGCAAAAACATTTATCTTGATCATCCGTAGTTTCAGCACATGTCCAACTTTCTGCTTCCCATCACTGCGTTAAGTCTTTCAGCAAAAGACGTGGCCAGGAATGGCTTAACAATACACCAACAAAATTCACTTAACAGGAATGTGTTGTTATGGTAAAAACATTTCTGTTAATAAATCAGCAGAGGCCTGACATCAGCATTCATCCCTGCAGACGGCTCCAACCCGGCTCTCCCCGCTCGGCTCCCCAGTGCTCTCCTGCCACGGCTGCAGAGGGAAAGATCTCTGCACCCCCAACCCCCCCCCCCCCCTCCTAAGCCGATCAGGCCGCACGTATTGCACCACAATTTCATTAAGGGTCACAATTTGCAGAGCTGTCAGCACCATAATAAAGTCCCCAGTGCAGCGGGAGCAGATGGTTGGACCTGAGCGTCAAGACAGAGGCGTCCATAGGAAACCCCTTTAATAAAGGGAAGCAGGCCAGCAGCGGCACTTTAGAGGATAAGTCCTGCGTTTCTGTATAAAATAGCCACAAGATGCTTTACTAAGTGGACAAAGACAGAAGAAATCGTGGTTTGACCTCTCAGGAGGTCACAGTGCCATGCTTTTCAACTTGGCATACAGCCAAGCTTAGTCCTTTTATCCCTCCGGTTGTCTTTGGGTCAAAAACAACCCACAACAGTGTTTAGTAATACATCGACACATAGGTGTCTATGAAGGTGCTGTAAGCAAGATACCTTTGATCTAGAAGACAAGGAAGTGTCTGGAGAAACTGAAGAGGAACACAATCCAGAGAGTGATGGATCATCTTCAGATGGAGAAACCCCTCAACCTCAACTTGAGAGACAGACTTTCTTTTGTTAAAAAAAAAAAGCATTAATAAGTAATTGACTTCTGAAAATCAGGAGTAAAATATATAAAAGATATTCTGCTATAGTTTGCTTTCCTTTTTATATTTTTGTGAAAATCCGAGCAGTTTCAGATCATTTGGAAGAAACTGGTCTGCATAAGTGGCTTCTCTTAAGTGTAATATTATAACCTGTGGATTCCCACAACTTTAAGGTCCTTTGGCACATTTTAAATGTGAGATTAACAACTCATATACACAGTTTCTTATTTTGTTGTCCTAATAATCTGGAACTCCTCAACAGTCCTCATCATAGTTTCTCAGATGTTACTGGAGAAAATGCAGCAGCTAACTGGTATCTTTGGTAACATAATTTAAGTCATTAATGACACCTTTTGTAAATCTTCTATAAACAAGCATTGACAGCTTTGGCAGGTAAACAACAGAAGAAAGTCCAAAGCTTTGTCCTGCTACCTTTGATTGTGGTCACCGCTTTCAGCTTTATTTGGACACTTTTATCTCTTTGAAACTGCCAATGTTTTTCTTAAATCTTGTTCCTAAACTTCCCGGAACCCCCATCAACTGCACCACCGTTTATATGTCAACGATGACACATTCAGCCCACTGTCCTGCCATTCGCTGTTATGTGCCCATCAGCGAGTTTATAATTGCCCCGCCTGGAAAGAATGGATATTCAATTGAATCTGCATTTTCTCGAGGAGCTCTTACTTTGGTTGGTGGAGCCTAGACGCTGCTGCGGGCCCTGTGGGGGTTTAACGTCAGCAGCCTATATTTACAACCGTCCACTGGCAGCAGGTTTGCCAACTAAGCAAGGCTCAGTTGGGCTGTAGCGTGTGAATCTGCACTTGATCTGAAAGAACATACTGATGCTGGCTGTTGAACGCAAACACAGATCTAATGTTAATATCTAATATCGCCGCCTCGAGTGAATGTGCCCAGTCATGTATGTGCTGTCATGACTGCTCAGAGCTCGCATATAAAGCGGGTCAGCCTAGTTTGTTGACCCTTCCACCCACTTTCTGTTCCTGTCTTTGTTCCCGGGTTCCCAGAGAACAGTGGTGGCATTCTACCCAATGCTGCCAGCCACCATTACTAAAAGGAGTCATTGTGTTGTCTTGTGGCTGCCCGGTAACTCAATGGGACCCTTTGTTCCTGGTGTAGCTTCTAGGATGTAAAGGCCGTCCCATACAGGCGGTTCATGATTGCCGTTTGCTGAGTGTAGCCTCAACAGCTTGTTTGTTTTCCCCTGTGTGTGTCTTCTGTGCTTTTAGAGCTGTTGCTAAAGGACCAGCAGATTGTTATATTTCCTCTGAACCAACCAGAAGAAGGAATGCACACAGAGCTGCAGCGCTTCTGCTCCTCAGCACTTTCCCATTTCTCACTCTGAGCTTCTGAAAAGAGCAGGGCCTGTTTCACTTAGTGCAGGGTTGTTTTTGTAATTGCATCTATGTTATATTCATCCAGATGACTATGGATATGCATACGTAGTTGCCCTCTAGGTCTCGGGCTGATCTAATTCTCTTTTGCTTGCTGTGGGGAAAAAAAAAAATCCCTGTTTGACAACACAACATAAAGATTTGTACAGATGTGAAGGGGCCACTGATGAGTTTGTTCACTTGGAGAGAGCAGAGTGTGAGAACCGTGGAGACGGAGAGGAAGCAGGAGGAAGAGGGGGTGGGATGGGTACTCTTCAGGGACGCTTAGTGAAAGTACCTGCCTTCGCTCTGGGAGTCATGATGGATGAAGAGTAACAACTGAGCATCGGGATTGAAGGGGGGGGTTGAAGTGAAGGACATGGCCTGAAAATGTTTTAATTTAGAAAGCTTTGTTGTTTTTTTTTTCTACATACACACTGCAATGCACTTGACATGGGGTTAATTCTCTTAGACGCGCACTATCCAGACACGACAACCCAAGCTTTTGAAACCTACTCAAGACTCACTTCACATTTTCACTGCTGACTCTTGGATTTTGACATCTATGAATTACTACAAAATTTATTCTGATTCATACTATGGTCACAACAAAGGAGCGACCAGATTGGCACATTATGCTGAGTCTGCCGTGGATTTTCTGTGCCAACTGTCCTGGATTGCTGTTCATTAGTGGTAAAAAGCAAGATTAGGAAGCAGAGTTTGCTGCAAACAACAAAACCTTTTGTGGGAAAGTAGTTTTCCTAAGATCCACTCCATTGGACATCAACATTTGAATGTTACATAAAATATAGTATGTAACATATGTACATATGTAATGAACATATAGTGTTCGTTACATATAAGAAGAGAGAATATAAATATGGGCAGTCAAGATAACAGCAGAGCATCAATGAGTCAAAATGTCTCAGAATCACAGATTAAAACAGCCAGGGTCACCGAACAGATCAGTGGTGTGTTTATATAACAAAGCTTCAAGCTCAGGTTTCATCTCAGTGGCACATTTCTAGTTAATTTTAGCCATCATCAACTAAACTGGGGGTGCAGGAAGTGTAGAGACGGAACCATAGCATTTTAAGGCAGAGTGTGAGTGGACCTACCCATAACAACTGAAAAGAAAAAAATATTTTTGTTTATACAACAATAGTTCACACACAGTATTATTAGATATGAATTAAAGTGCTACATTGAGGAGGGCTGCTGAATGAATGTGAGTATCCTGATGATCGTGTTCAAATGAAATATCCCAATGGTAGACGTAAAGGGATCCATGGAAGGGTATTAGGGCCACTAAAGAAAAAGAAATACAGGTCTGAGAAAAAAGTCAAAGTCAGAATTCTGACTTTAATCTCAGGATTGCATTTTTTATTTCTTCAGTGGCCCTAATACCCTTCCGTGGGGATCAATAGGAATATTTATTATGATAAATTATTAATATTTCTTCATGGTTTATTATGTGTAGACTAAATCTGAACAAATTTAAAGCATTTGTTTTGATGCCATTTTGATAAACAGAGACAAGTTATTAACAGGTAACTTTGAGAATTTATTCTATATTGTTAGTTTCATACAGCTCTTCTTAGGGCTTTTAATTTAAATCTAAGACTTAGTTTTAATGTTTTGTCTGCAAATGCCTGTAAACTACTTTTCAATATTTTTTTAAGGAATATTGTACAGAACATACAAGTAACATGTTGAAGCTAAAAAGGAAAAACAACTAATACTCCAACTCTGAAGTACAGACCAGGCATCAGATCAAAACCTACAGCAGTCACATCTGGATATCAATGATTATAGAACGGGTCAAATCCAGACCTGTGTTATAATGCACCCAGTCATGAGGGCAGATGTGGAGGTGAGGCTATAATGGAGTTCACAAAAACACCAAAGAAACCTCCATTCATATGTAGGAAGCATGCACCATGGACGGGACTCACACACACTAATGAAAGCAAAATAAAAGTCCTTACACTTTGAAAGTCCTGTGAGGCGACAGTGTTTCACACGTGCTCCTAAACAAAGACTTCTTGTGCTGAGCAGAAACCTTATATACAACTGAGCTCCTGGTTGAGTCCAACTAGTCTGATATGTTTTAAACATTCAGAGTCACATTAAAGGAGACGCATATTCAAAACCAGTTTTAAGACGTGTACAAAGTATTACAACTGGGTTAAAAATGTTTTTTTCTTGTTGTTTTTTTTCCCCCTAATAGATATTCTGCAGCACTGGCATATCCTTCTCCTGGTACTGATGATTCACTCTCCATGTTTGTGAGCTGATACATGGAGTTAGAAAGCAGTTCGCTGTTACAGGGTTGTTTCAGGGCTGCAAGCTGGAGAAATGTTCTAAAACAGAAGAACAAGTTCATGGTAATAATTCAGGTGACTGGACCTGGAAAATGTTTCATTACTCTCACTGCTAAAGAAATTCAAAATCTTTTCCCCACAATTCATTTAGAGGTTACAATGTTAGCTTTGTAATAAAGTAGTCAGAGCAGAAGCTGTTTGGCTTAAACAGATTTTCCGCACGAGTGTGTTATGGGAACAGTTCATAATAACCCACAGCTCAGAGGCGGACTAAGCAAGGTAATAGGGATTTGGGGGAGGTTCAAAAACTATCATTCTCATTGATGTACTATGCAACCTTTTATAACTGTGGCGGCGTATTTCTAAGCAGGGCACTCCTATATTTATCTGTAGGTGCATGAAACTCTAGAGAGGCGCGCATCATCGTTACCTTGGGTACCGCTGAAAGTTGTACTGAGGAGTATTCTGGCTGCAGCCATGTGGGTTCAGCATCAAAAATGTAATCCCATCCAGTTTGGTTCAAATTGGTATATCTGTTAAATTTGAATCTGGGTAAATATCGAACAATAGTAAATTGATTTATAATTACTTTTCATGTGAAGTAGGAAGAAACTGAGCTTGGTGTCTATTATATAATTATTCTACATCAGGCTACTTAGTTAGGCTTTTGCATAGTAGGTTTTGCTAAACAAGTGCATGGTAGATAGTTCATGGCTCATTAGATTGACACATAATGGAGTTAACAGTCTGTAAACATGTTGTTTACCTTCACTGGAACAAGTCCAGTCCGTCCCAATGGAATCGATATTTAACTCTGCCCACATCTGGCAATGAAGCCACCCACGGTGGAAACACAGTGGCCAGATTCAAACCTTTTATTGTGAATCATTTGACAGTGAATCTGCATTAATGAGTGCAGCCAGTTTGCAAGATGGAGCCAGGGTTACTGGCAAAATACCGTCGTCGATGTGTAGCTCCAACAGTGGCAGAGGAGCAAAATGTGTTAGTATCTCCCTTTATTTCATTATATTTAATTACCAGCCGTGCCTCGTCTCATCCATCTCTGCCTTCCTCTGTACCTGTGTCTGTGTGTACATTACACTGATTGATGAACAGTTCATTACGGTGATGGGCTCTACAGGAGCAGATAAGTAACATAATTCAACAACAACGGGGTTTCAAAAATGAGCAAACTTGGTTGTGGCCTGACAACAGCTGCTTCAGCAGTTTAGGACGAACAGCTTTTGGAGCATGTATATAAAAATGTATCTAAAAATACAATGTAATTCGCAAAAAGTTAAAACGCTTGTATTTATATGGACACACTGTACCGTTGTAAGTGCATTTAGGTGGATTAGCAGGGACAGCGTGTTCAAGTTGAAAATAAAAGTGTTTATTTACCCCATTTAATGAAGTGGTTTTTTTAGGAAAGGTGCAAGTGTTTTATTGTAAATGGAACCGCAGGAATCCAGAACATGGAGGATAAGCAGCCAATCTGCCCCGCTGCCTGCAGACAGATAACATGACGTGCATATTTTTAAGGTACCCATTTAGATTCATGCTCTCCTGGAACAATGATCCTCGTTTTCAGTCCTCAAACAGCCTTCAAAAATCAATATGAAAGAAAAACAAGTAAGGAAGCAGCTCCTGTACTCACCCTGCTGTCTATATGCATGATATTGTCCAAACCATGCATCACTGATATCTCTGTTTTTAATGTGTACTATTTTACTAATGAGCCTCTCATTGTGATGTATAGCTACAGACTAGGTTGAGTGCCCTGGTTTCTTGGCAACAGCTTTTGTTTGTGATTGTGTGTTTTTGTACAGTTTGAATTGAGTCTCGGCTTCCCGTGGGAAGCAAAAGGAGAACTGGACTGACCTCACTGGTGTAAATGGAGCGGCTTGCAGATGCCGCTCGTAGATAAATGGTCATAATTGCCTTGCAGTGGGTTACCAAATAGTGAAATGTCAGTGTGCTTTAAGCTACGAATATTCATGTGAGCAATGGCTTCATATTCTTTTTAAAACTCTCAAGGCTTTGTGTTTATCTAACTTTTACCTTTTGCCACCTAGGCTTGCTCTCAATTTATTTCTCTTCCTGTCTGTCACAGTCTCGTCTGTTCTTTTTATTCTTGAGGACGTCCTCAGTTTTCTCCTCCAGTTCCTTTTATCTCCTCCTCACATTTTCTTGGAATTGCTAAGTCAGCTGCTTGCTTTTAGCAGACTTTTTTTCTGCCTTCTGCCTTCTTCTTTTGCTGAAACATTTGTGTCTTTACATTCGCTCACATTTATATGGCTGTTTGGCTGAAGGCAATATATGTAATAATGTGAGTTCAAAATGATTTGCTGTTAAAATCTATATGAAAATAAAAACCACCAATGTTGGTGCAGGAGTCAGCAACCAAACGGCTGCCTCTGGCTTTATCCTTTTCTTTCAGTCATATGGCTACTTGGCAATTGATATGTAACATACTGCAGAAGAGATGCATGGCTTAATAAAAAACTCAGTTAACTTTTTTTCCTCCTATTAATAGCTCAAATAGAAGGCTTGGGGAGGAGAGCGTGCATCTTTGTGAACATTTGGTGTGTTTTCAGACAGTCTTGTGAGTAGATTCTGAGTCATCTAGATTGCAGACCAACCCATTTTTGAGAGGAAATTACTTTCACAACACCACTTTTTGGGTTTGTGCCTCTCCACTGCTAGCTAAGTTTAACACCTACCTCCTCTAACCTCGGCTGCAACAGTTTCTCGTGGCATTGCCGTGAGCGGCTTTACAACTTGGATGCAACTCCAAGCCTGTTGCGGACTGACTGTACAACTCTGCTGTCCAGTATCTAGTTACCCAAAAACAGGCTCCAGCCTTAACTAAGTGACTTTGTCGCCTCTCTGTGTCATAACTCTTGGGGCTCTTGACAGTGGACACACATGCTGGTCATGCTGCTTGGGGCTTAGAGTATTTGTGGATAGGAATGTAACACGGGAAAAGCCAATTTCTAAAGGCATCGCTCTCTCTCTCTGTATATCAGCTTAGCGACTGAATGAGCAGTTCCAATGGTGCTCTAAAGCAGGGGTGTCCATGTTGGTAAAATTTTCCCACTCATTCACCTCCCACCCACCTGCAAAAGCCAAAATCCCGACTGGGTGACATGTAGATGCATATTTCAAATGGTCAAAGCTTAGCATGCGCACATGCAGGCAACAGTTGGTCTGGCAGCGGTTTCAGTCTCTGCTATTGCAGTCTAAATACCCAAAGATATTTATTACACTTGTCTTGTTAAGCCGCAGTGTCTTTGCCCTCCTAAGCCTCATTTATTCCAGCTGACCCATGGTACTGTACTGGTTTTCAGTTTCCCACGGGGTGGCTGAAAAAATGCCAACACATGTGTCATCTTTCCTCTGGGAGTTTATGCCACTGACCCAGCCCTCACAACACACAGTGGCTGCGAAAGCATGCGCTTGTGTGTGTTTTTCCGTGCCAGCTTAGTGACAAATGTTTGTGCAAACTGTTTTTCATTTGCAAAAGTAACTGCATTTATTTGATTGGATTACGGGTGGAGGCGTTGTTGATTTGTTGGTCTTTTGAGAGGATTTTCTTTGCAAGTCCTCGTAAACAAACTTAATGTGAAGATTAATAAAGATTATGTTTTCTCAGCAATATAAAAAGCAGACAAGGGAAAGTGAGATGAGGAAAAGACACACATGCACATGTATTTGCAAACATCCATGCCAACTCCTTCCTTACTGAGAATATTTTTAGTGATCAGGGAGGTCCATCTGCTCGCACAGAATGTTTGTCAATTTTTAGATTAACATTTATCTCTTTTGTACCATAGTTAATTAGGTTAAAATATAAGATAAATCCACAGCTACAGTATTCTTTACTGTTTCCAATCAGATTGTTGGTGTTTATAGATGATTAGCATCTGAATCTGTTCTTCTTAGTTTAAAGCTCCCTTCTAGAGTAAAGCAGGTATTCTCCTGCTTTGCATCGCTTGGCAATCGTAAAAAGTTAACGAACCGACGCACTGCTTTAATATGCTTGATTTCATCCTCACCTATAATATAGAACCTGAAAAATTCTTATTGTCACCCGTGAACTGCCTACTTTCCAACCACTATTTAATAATATTTGAATTAAACATTGTCAACATTAAAGCGCATAAAAAAGGTATTATTTTTACCAGATGGTTATCCAGTAATGCTGTTTCCAAAATTTAAGGAGGACATCACTTCTTATCTTCCTACAGTAGAATATAGTGAAATTATCGAGGGCTATAACCTAAATTTTACCTCTGCAGCTATTAATTTCTTTGTCAGTAATAATGCAGATTTGCTTTAGATCAGCTTTAGATGCAGTTGCTCCTTTGAGAAAGAGGGTCTCTAACCATAGTAGCTCTTGGTTAGAGACCCTTTAACCAGCAGTAATTTGTATGTCTGCATGTTGAAACAAAAAATGCGTAAAATGGAAAGGAAGTGGTACTCTTGTAAGTCTGTAGGTTCTTATTGTGCATAGAAGGATGGTCTAATAGTATTTAAAAAAAAACCTTCGCAAAGCACAAAAAAAGCTTATCTTTCATCATTGATAGAAGATAATAAAAATAATCAATGTTTTCTGTTCAGCACTGTAGCCAGGCTGACAAAAAGTCACAACTCAACACAACTGTTTAGCCGTGCATTCCTGCAGCTGTCAGTAGTAAAGACTTTCTGGGCCTCTTTAGCAGTAAAATTGTTAGAATTAGAGAGAAAATCATCCAGGCCCACCCAGCAGTGGACTGTGGGCATTTCTTTAGCTTCAGCGACGCCCTTAGGCTCTGACCTAACTCTAGACTGTTTTGTTCCTGTAGACCTCCCTGAGCTGACCTCAGTTGTCAATAGAGCTAAATCATCCACATGTCTGTTAGACCCCATCCCAACTCAACTACTCAAAAATGTTTTCTCTCTTGTTGGTGCGACAATACTGGACCAGATCAACTTGTCCCTAGTCTTAGGATATGTGCCACAGGTTTTTAAAGTTATAGCAGTAATTAAATTGTTAGTTAAAAAAACCCTCTCTTGACCCAGACATCTTAGCAAATTATAGAACAATTTCCACACTTTCATTTATATCAAACTCTGGAAAAGGTAGTCTAAGCCATTTATGTGACCATTTGTATAAAATGTTTATCAGTCGGGGTTCAGAATACATCGTAGTACAGTAACAGCACTGGTTCGAGTCACGAATGACCTTCTTATGTCCTCAGATAATAGATTAGTGTCCATACTGATTCTATTGGACCTCAGTGCCGCTTTTGATACTATAGATCACAGCATTTTACTGCAGAGGCTAGAGTATGTTGTTGGGATTAAAGCATCGGCTCTAGGTTGTTTTAAATTATCTTTATCTGACAGATTCCAGTTTGTTTATGTTAATGAGGTTACTTCTTCCCAGACGAGGGACTGCTATAGCGTCCTGCAGGGTTCAGTTCTAGGGTCAATCTTGTTCAGTTTATACATGCAGCCCTTGGGAAGTATTATCCGGAACCACAGCATTCATTTTCATTGCTATGCTGATGATGCGCAGCTGTATTTGTCTATGAAGCCAGATGAAAAGGGCTTAAGATTTTTCTCCCACTAGGAGAGTTTTTCCCTGCCGTTGTTTATGTAATAATTGCTCGGGGGTCATATTCTGGGTCTCTGGAAAGATCCTAGAGACAACTTGGGTTGTAATAGACGCTGTATAAATACTTAAACTTAATTCATTTGAATTTGAATTGATTGAGGAGTTCCTTTCCTGAGCAAATTTCCATGTGATATGGTCTTACAAGGAGGTGTTTCTGTATCTCGACTGGCTCTGTGCATTTGGTGGTCAAATTTTGAGCATTTCTCTCTTTTAAAAAAAAAATTAAGTCTCATATTTAAAGTTGCAATCATCACTTGTTTGTCAGTCTAATCAGTTCACATTCCTCTGTGCATCCTGAATCTGTTTTGCCAGTTAGCAACTGTCAAAAAGCCACGTCCAAATGGAGATTGTGGTATAAAGATGCATCGGACATTGCCTTTTGTTCTGTCTCCACTACCCAACCATCCAACCATTTACAATGCTCACATGATGGTGCAACCCTCCAGAAAGTTGCAGCAGGACAGATGGCAAGATGGCAGGACTTGCCTTGGGATTTCTATCCATCCATTTTCTATACCTGCTTGATCCTGTACAGGGCCACAGGGGTGTGCTGGAGCCTATCTCAGCTCGGCGTTGGATTTTCCGGGGTGAAACATAGAATGAGCCTGAGCCAGATAACCAGCAGTGGCTCTCCCAGGTTGCTAAGCACGTCATCTGCGTTTGCCGAGTAGTTAGTGCCCCAAGTCAAGTGGTGAAACACGTAAAACAGCGAAACCAGCTGCTCTCTGCCTCTCCAACCACTCTGGTTGAAAACCTGGACAGCTCTCACCATCCCCATGATGGGCTGACTTCACCCTCTGCGTGAAGTTTTCAGCTATCCTCACGGCCTGTTACACCTTTCCTGATTGCCTATTCACACAGGAATCATTTCACCCCCATTACGCCCCTCCCATGTCAGAACAGACGCACGACATTCGTAGAACAAAATGTTGCGTCTTTCTGCCTGTGGATGCTTCAGAGGCAGAAAGAACTATCTGTTTGAATGGGGCTAATGAGGTGTTGGATGTCTGGCACTGATGCCTATCTGTGCTGGAAATGCAAGATTTTTCCTCCAGGATTGAAAAAGGCCTGCACTGTATAGTACCGTGCTGCACAACGTTTGTTTATGAGCTTGTTTACCAAGAGTCAACATAAAAATGTTGGATGTCAAAACCTGTGGAAATATCTACAACCTGTAGAGGATTTTATAGCTACCATGTTGAATGAATTTTACCTCATTAAGCAACGAAAAGAATCAGATTCATTTGGTTACACTGAAAATATTTAAATTGGTGGGGTTTGCACATTCAACGGTTAATTAAGTCAGGCTATGGATACATTTAATTGCAATGGTTAATTTAAGCATGGGCCTTATACGTATGAAGCCAGGCAGCATCTTCAATGGCATCGTTGCCCTTTGTGCTTTTTTACAGTTTGATGTGACCTCTGTTAGTGGTAAGGCAGATGAACATACTTTTGTTCATAGACGAGTCCTCCTGCTTTTATCTTTCTACACGCCACAAAGCAGTAGTGAATATGTTAATATATGTCAGGACATGCTCTGGGAGCAAAGTATTTTTTTTTTTTATGTAGACTCCCCATGCAATTATGAAAATGTGAACAATGATGAGCTCTGAGCAGAAATGCAGATAGAGCTCGGTGTCCTGCAGCTGCACAGGTTTTTCATTTATTTTGTTGCCTACAGGCAACCTTTCCCTGAGGCTGCACATCCGTCAAACGGACATGAAACCCCTGCTTTAATGTTTCTGACATTTGCTTTCTTCGACAGAGCTGCCATGGTGAACATTAAATACTTTTTTTTTTAAAGATTGTCTTTTCCTCAGGTTTAAAATCCTTGTTGACTAACGTATCTGTCATCAGCTCTGACGTCAAGTGTTGACGCAAGTCCTCATCCACTGAGCCTCTAGTATCAAAATTTGAGCTAAAAATCAGGTGTTCTCTTTTTTTTATGTTGGAAGAGGGATATTTATGAGAAGATTTTGTGTCTGAGAACTGAGGAAAAGCCATTATTTTTCAGAAATTTTATGCTGGAGTCAATAATGCCTAACGACAGTCAATGCAAATACATACTTTGCATGTGGAGCTCAGGGAACCTTTGCACTACTTTAGGGTTCGCAGTGTGAAGGAGGAAAATATTCATCTTTTGTAGACAACATTAGGCTTAAGAAACTGAATTTTATTCCATCTGTTGAAGCCCTGCTATTCGCCTGACCTTCCTGGAACAGTTCGCCTCCACGCCCGCAGCAAACATCACCTCCGTCTCCACTGACGACAGATCTGCTGCTGCTGCTGCTGCTGCTGCTGCTGCTGCTGCTGCTGCAGCTGTGTGTGTGGAATACTAAATGCCAAGCGTGTGAGTGCAGAGCTCCGCCAACATGCCTGTGTTGGAGATGGGCAGCTCTGAGACAGTTGAGGAACAAGTGATTCAGACATTAATGAATCCTATGACAAATAAAATAAGGCTAAACTAAAGAGTCAGGGTGTGTTATTTTATTGAATCGTGTGTGTGTGTGTGGTGAGGTGAGAGTTGGTGAAACCAGCTTTGCTACAGATTCTGCATCACGGAGTCACAGCAGGTATTCTGTCGGACATCAGGCCTCCCATTTGAGTCCCACTGCGTTCAGTTTAAATGAAATATCAATAGGACGTGTTTCTCCTCATGAGCTTATGACCATAACTGTTCCCAGTGGCCCTGCAGCACTGACTGGACCTCCAAGTGATGGTCAGACCTGCCTGCAAGCAGTTTCTCACCAGTCTTCAGTGCTTTTAATGTGGTTGGGGTAAGCTTTTATTTTGCCACAGCGTACTTTTGTTCGACATTTTTAGCAGTCACACTAAAGAGAGGTGTTGCATCTACGTTTCAGAGATTCGTTTAGTTAAATGACTATTGGTTTGAAGGTTTCTTAAAAAAAAATGACAGATTCTTATGAAATTTGCTTAATTGTAAACAGAATGACAATTTTCTTCAGTAGCATCAGTGACAGATTTGAGGTCGGCTAAGAGGGATGAAGGCAGGATTCATTAGGTGCCTGAAGAGCACAGACACGTACTGTCCGCTACATAGCCCACCTCCCGTCATTAACACTCCTACCATGTAAATACGTCTACCTTTACTCCACACAGCAGCGCTGTGTCTCAATGCCGGTGTGCCAAAATCTCAGTGGATTGACTCGGTTCTCTCTTTGATGGCTGTTCGCTCTGCTCTGGGAGCTGCTAAAAGAATAGATGAGAACAACTTCAAAGCAGCTCTCAACCCACACCCCCAAATGGACGGGCGAATTTGAATATTAAACCAGCTATGACATTCAGTTTACTGAATGTGCTATTGCAGTGTATTTTGACTGATTATCACACACTTTTAAGTGTTTTAACTTGTTCACTGGACAGTCTGATCATGAAAATCAGAAATATTTAGATATACTTCAGGGGGATTCTGGTATTTCATCTGGTCGGGAGTGGTGTATGATCGCCTCCAACTGTAATAACCAGCGATTTAAAGGTTAAATCTCACTGAAACTGGATTTGTACTTGGTGTGTATGTTTCTGCCTCATCTGTGATGTGACACCATTTACAAATTCAGTGTTTTTGCTTTCATTTCATCTTCATCGTTCTTTATTGATCTGATTTTTTACACTTCTTACTCTTGTTGCTTTTCATGACAAGATGTGATCACAACCAGGAAAGAAGGAACAGGAAACTATTGTTTACAGGGAAAAATCGGCCACTTTGACCACAGAGATGAGGTATTAATAAACATGAAAACGAGACAGAATAATCAGAACATTTTGTTTCAAAAGTTGAAACAGTTTCCAGAAGTTTTATTGAAATGTTTGGAACATGAGTTGGTCAAAATACCTCAGGGAGACAATATACCATCTCCTTTTTCAATTATGTTTTCACACATCTGTTGATAGCAGCCTGTTTCAGAGGGGTAGAGCCAGCAACTCGGCTCCACCCCACCCCGCCTCCTTGGGATGTGATACTGACACTATTTTCACACCCAATAAAAATAATGTGACTGCTTTGTGCTACCCACTTCCAAGGTAGCGCAAAATATAGTTTAATGTGAAGTTAGATGAAGACAGGTTATTTCTTTCTTGCAGCTTCCTTTAAAAACATGTCTTATGTGAGTTGGCATGAAAGCATAAAACCATGTACCATTACAGGACTGTGTTATGTCAAAGTTTTAGAGGTAGTTTTGACTTTAAAAAGAGAAAAATCGTTTAATTTTTGTAAAGAAAACGTGAAGGGAAAATGTTCCTTTGGCGTGCAGTCTGCCTCCCACCTTCTGGATGCCGGATAGTATGATCGTTTTGCTCTTCCAGCCTGAGAAGCAAACGTGGATTATTTCTTCTTAATCTCTTGTTTTCACCTCGGTGTCCGCTCCATCTCAGTCAGGAGATGAGACGTTAAGTTTTACTTCACGCTGAGGCCTCTGTCGTGACTGTCTGACGTGTTGGGGGGTCTGCGTGCTGGCTTTTTGTATGCTGATTGGTCGGAGAGTGATAGTTTCTTTTACCAAGCTTTTCAGTTATCACCAGGAATCCAGAACATGTTCTTCACTTGGGCCAGCTTCGGGATTTAAACTCATTACATTACTGCACTTTTGGCAGTGAAAGCCCTTAAGGCTTAATGAACTCAGGTCAAACTTTTTGCAAAGGCGATGGCTTTTTCTGCCACAGTATCACAGTTACACAAGCAGTAAAAATTGGCTGGTAAATAATGTTAATAGGGACTCTGTGGTTACTTATTACTCCTACACAGTTAGCCCGTCTGCGTGTGTGTCTCCTTAATTAGACTTTCTCTCGGTGACATTTTCCTCCTACACTGTCAGCTTCCTGACTATTAAAATGGTTGCTCTCCATTTTTTTTACCTCTTCTATCTAACTTGGCTGCATCATATTGTCAGCAAATATGCATTATACTTTGACAGAAAAATTAGTCCTTTTCTTTACAGCAGCCTGCTACTCTTTGTTCTTTTCTTTTTAAAAATCTACTTTTTAATTTGTACTCGAGGCTTTGCTGACTCAGCACAATTCTTTGAACTTAAGTGAGCTAAATAAATGGTATTTCCTCTGAGAGGCAAGTTGACATTGACTATTGAAAAATGAAGTACAATATCTGCCAGACAACAAGATGTTGGGAGGAAATATCTTGTCTCCCAACAAGACAAACTGGAAAAACTGTATTCAGAAGGTAGCAGCACCAAATCTGACAAGAGAAAAATTGTAGTCAGAGAGGAAGAAACTCCACAGCTTCAGCTTTATTAATTAGGAAATTATCTTCCTTCAGTGAAATTAATTTAACACTCCGAATGATGAAAAGATTGTTAGAAGCAAGTATTGGTATCCAGAGCTAGTCATGTCTTATTAAAAAAAAGCTGTTAAATGGAAGAAAAAAAAAACCTGTGAACTATAATCTCACTGTCTGGCTAATTCAGTCACTGCTGTAAACCCCCATAAAACCTTATTTCAAAAAGCTGAGCATCAGAAACTGTTGTTGTTGGGCGCCAGACTGGCCTGCCAGCAGTCCTGAAGTGACTTGAATGGGGAATGTGTTGAGAAAACTGCACTATTACACTTCTCTTGCACATGTTTGCAGGAATAATTGCACAAAATAACTAAAATGCATCATCACTTTGTATCTGCAATTGCAGAAACCCACTTTAATCGTTGTAAGAAGGATTGGCAGCATGACAAATTGAGAAAGATTTAATTTTCTAGTATTTTGTGGGATGTGTTGATCGATAGGTATGTACCTTTAGTGTTGACTTGAAATATAAAATTGACATATTTTAACTAATAAAGTTTAAAAAAAAAAAAGACTCTTCATTATCAATGACCCAGCAAATGTTTTAGCAGGTAATTTAATCTTTTCTCAATGAGAGATGCCAATTATGTGTTGCTTTTGTACCGACATGAGGGCCATAAATATCAAGACTGATGTTAAGAGATAAAGATTCATAGTCACAAGTCGAATGAAAAAGACAAAAGGCGGCGATAATTGCATCCCGGCAGTCACCAAGCCGAGCAGTGTTGCTGGTTTGTGAGAGACCAGCTCTTTGCAGTCGGGGCCTCTCTCCCGCGTTCAGGCTCTCTGCAGCCACGGCTCTGAATAATTCAGTGAAGTATAAGAGTGCCGGCAGAGCTGGAGAGGAGATGTGGACTGAAGATGATGTTGGCACACAAACCACCACAAAATGACCTTTTTTTGATGCAATTTTTTGGAGGTTCAAGTGAGAGTCTGTATTACTGTATTGCTGTACTGGAGGCTCCAGCTTCGAAACACTTCCCTCCCTCCTTAGTTGACTGCTGTTTTCTTTGTGAGTCTCCGGTGTCCCTGGTAGTTGGGGTACGTCCAACCACAGATGTCGCACGCCTCTTACTATGACGTTTCTTCTGTGAGGTTGACTGTTCGTGTTTACGCTGATTTGCTTTGTAAGAACATTTTACTGTTTTTTTTTTCTTCAGTTACTCAGTTATTTAATGACCTAGTAACTCACATTGTCCATTGAGGACAATGATTCATTCCTGCCTTTTTATTGTGTTATTCTCAAACATCCACCATCCTCTTACCGCTCAAGTCTTGATTATTTGGCCGACTATGAATCGTGTGAATAAGTAGCTGTCATTGTATAGGAAATTAATGAAAACATCTGTGTTTCTTGTTTTGTGCGTTCAGGTGCCCCTGGTTGGCAAAGGTGATCTCTCCCGCTGTGCCTCTCTACAATGGCGTGGTCTTCCTCTTCGTCTTGGCCAACTTTAGTATGGCAACCTTTATGGACCCTGGCATTTATCCCCGAGGTTTGTATACACATCTGAGCGGGAAATATTGAAACATTTGTCTGTCAGCTAAAAATAATATCTGCGATGGTATCATTCATGCAGCCAGGTGGGTCCCCACGAAGAAAGTCATTCTTTCAACAGCATGACCTTTGCTACAGCAGCACTCTACACAGTGTCACTCGTCTATTATCTGCCAGTCTGCGAGTCCCTTGAAGGGCTCTAGTGGGCGTTATATAAGCCTTCCCAAAGAGGAGCTTTTCCTGCAGTTTACTGCAATTCAAAAAAGAAACGTAATAATTGTCAATCTCTGGATCACGTCTCCCAACTGATAGTACCTTATGTTCCTAATAGAGCTCTCCGTTCTCAGAGTCCAGGTTTACTCATAGTTCCTAGAAGATCCAGATGTAGATTTGGAAGATGGGATTTCTGTTATCAGGAACCATCACTATGGAACCGACTTCCAGTTTGGGTTAGGGAGGCTGTCACCACCTCCACCTTTAAAACTGAACTTAAAACATTTCTGTTCAGTAAAGAATATAGTTAGTACTTTAGTGTGTTAGGACCAGTAGTCAGAGCTGCAGCTGCAGGACCAGACTGGAGCAGCTGGTCTTCAACACAGCTTCATCCTAGATCTGCTGCTGTAGACCTGCTGCAGGGGGACACCAGCAGGATCCACTGAGTGGTGGCCCTCACCTCCTCTGTTTCTTTCCCTTCTTCAGCTCAATCCACAGTTATTAATTAGAAGTATCTCATAAGTATAATTGTGGTCCGTTGTTCTTGTAGTTTGTTGTGCTGGTCTGTCCCACCCTCTGACCATCCCAGTGTTTACCTCCACCTGTCTGTATAGACGTCTCTGTTGGATATCTACTGACATCCTGACCTGCAGTCCCACCCTCTGACCACCTGTCTGTGTCTCTCCTCTCTCTGGTCTACATTCTCTCTTTCTGATCTCCCTTTTCTTGCTCTACCCGGCTGGTCCTCAGCAGGAGGGTCCCTCCTTATGATCCAGGTCTTGTTCAAGGTTTCTTTCCTCTTAAAGGGGAGTTTTTCTTGCCACTGTTTGGCTTAAGGTTTTTCTTCAACTAGGGAAGTTTTTACCTGCCGTTGTTTATGTAATTATTTTTTGGGGGTCATGTTCTTGGTCTCTGGAAAGATCCTAAAGACAACTAGTGTTGTAATAGACGCTATAAAAATAAATTTGAATTGAATTCTGAGAAATGATGTATAATTGACCTATTGATAAGTCCATACCCGCTTAGTTACCGTTGCTATGTCAGACAATCTCTCTGCTTGTTTATTTACAGTTTTACTGTGGCGACTCTCTGATTAAAAACCTTGTTCCTATGATGTTTTACACCAATTTTGGATGCAAAATGACTACCCTTCAGGAGTGGGAATATGACATGAAGGATGCTTGTGTTTTTAATCCCGTCCAAATGCACCACGTCTGTGATTTAGTGAGCAAAAATTCCACCGCAAATTACATCACCATTTTTACCAAACACCAAGTTCATTAGATCATTTTAATCCCGTCCATCACGTCGTAAGAAACTTCAAAGCCTCTCTGACAGCGCAAAACCTTTAGGGCTTTAACGCAAACTCTGGACGTGGTTAGTTTTACCGTTAACTTTACTGTTACCATGGCAACTTAAAACGGACTGATATGCCTTTTTCCCATTTTGTCACTTGTCAAAATGTGACGTGTCGTAAATGAAATCTAACCCTCGAGTGTCTGGTCAGATGCTTTTAACTCAGTATAACTCAGATAAAAGGTAATTGTTTAATAAAATAAAATGCCTCAACATCACTTCCGGGATCAGTGCCTATTCATGGGTATCATGTGACGTCACACAGCGGTAGCGGCGCCGCCAATGGACTGTGATAACAGCAAATCTCAAAGAAATGGCTTAACCTTTTACAATATCCCCAAAATCCCTGAATGTCGTCGTAAATGGATTCAGGAGGGTTCACTGCCCAAACATCACAAAAACCTTTTTAGACTTTCACAAGGTGGTTTATCAGGCGATTCGATAATCCCGTTTATTGCAAAAGTGTCATGGAATTTGCACGTCTCTGGCAGCGCTGGATGTGACGTAGCCGCTCAATCGAAAGTCATCAAAATCTAGTTTCCAGCTGTTTTTGGCCTCATTAATACGAAGAAGTTGTGCTGTAACACCGCTTAATTATTATACATTACTGCATTACATAAGGGTTTTGCCTCTTAATAATCATTTGAATGATCATCGGCTGCCCTTATCATCTGATTATCAATATCAATAATTTGTCGAGGACTAGAGATTTTTTTGTCCATCTTCTTCAAAGTTGAGTTGTTTTTTTTTGTGTTGAAGAGAAGTCTCACAGGACGAGATACAGAGTTACAACTTACAATAAATTACACTAATTCGAAAAACACCGTTCAATGGAAACACCGACCCAAAGCTGACAAATGAATGTTGCTAATGTAAACATGGCTTATGCTCTTATCTAACTTTAATATCACTTGTTTGACAGACTGTTACTTACCCTTTCTCTGATCAACAACATCTTTGCCTCAAGATGATACATTTTGGGATCAGTAACCCACCCTGAGGTAAAGAAGCCACGTGACGGACACCCATTAATATATTACGGTAAAACGCAGATTTTGTTTATCCAGCGCTAATCCATAGAACTAAATAAAGATGTTGGAGGTTAATTTCAGAATTCCTGCAGGTTCATGGGTGGTTTTAGTCCAGCGTGAATAGATACAGCTGTTAAATTCAGGTGCAGCAGGATGAGTTAAAAACAAACTTTGATTTAGGTTAGAACAGATCTTCTGGATATTAAGTTGTTAGCCTAATGCGTGGCAGACATTTAGCGCCATTTAACCCCAGACACATCACGTTGATTATTTATTCAATCATTTTGGCATAACTCCATAAAGCCAACAAGAGTTTTTTTCTGATTGTTTAAGTGGTCAAACTAAGCCTGCACTGAAATTGAAATGTTGTAATGACAATGCAATCCAACAAAAAAGGTTGTCTTGACTGAATTTCATTTTTCTTCTTAATCAAAAATATCTATTGTATTAAAAAAAAGAAAAAAAACAGAATTGTGTTCTCACATTATATTTCAAAGTTTTGCTAAAGCTGCAAAAAAAAAAAAAACAACAACAACCATATATCCAAACATGACTGTGAAAGTCCCTAAAAGTAACAAATGTATAAATAAATCCATGAATTGACTGTTTAGTGCCTTTCAGCATATTGTTTTTATTGTAAAGCTAAAACTTGCACACTTTGGATTTGTCTCGCCTGTTACTGGTGAGGACCAGGAGTTTAACTGGACAGGCTGCCAGTCCATCACGAGATTAAATGGATGCAAAAAAAAACAAACCCACACACGTAGTGTACGGACAAACCTCTCACAGAAGGACTCCACTTCAGACCCAAATGTGTGTGACAGAGTGAATCACGACACTTTTAAGAAGAAGCTCTAACAAACCTACCGTCACTCATTTTGTGTTTTTACAGTTTATTCTGCTGTCACCAGAAGGCTGGTAGCTTTTACAGCAGCATTTGAATCCAGAGGAGACCGTAGCTGTAGTTCATTCATAGGAGTAACAATATATTTGTAATATTGCCTAGTCGTAGGAATTTCATCACGAGTCACCAAACGGCCTCAGTTATGTCCATTTATAAAGTAGTAGTTGCAAAGTTTGGACCCTGCTGAATTCTCAGGACTGTAGTAGGAATATTCCTGTTTGAGAGGCTGAATTTTCTCGCTGAGAAGTTGTCTTGTAACCTGTTAAAAGGTAGAAGTTGCCTAATTGGGATGGACGCGTACAGACTTCATTAGACGTAGCCTAATGAAGTCTCTTTGAAAAGTCCAGACCAGGCATAGTGCATTTGCACTGTGCATGTTTCTTGCTAAAGAATTAAAGCTCTTGAAATGAGTTATTTTGGCTGCGAAAATGTCCTGCATGCTGCAGGGAATGAGTCCTGGTTTTGTCTGCCTCCCTTGAGATTTTGTAGACACGACGCTGTAAGACGAGATGCAAGTGCAACTGCTGTTTGTGTCTGCTGGTTTGGCAGGCGGTTTACCTTTAAAATCTATTTGAATCGACTAGAGAGCCATAATAACAGAGCAGTCCTATGGAACTATTTATTTCTGTGCTCTGCCTTTGTTTCTCTCATTTTCCCTTTTTCACTCTTTCCTGATTTCATCTTGTGTGGGTACGTGAGCGTCCAGTTACCTTGCTCTCCCTGCAGTTAATATTACATATATTATTATTTCCCATTGTGAAGTTGCAGTTGAATGTACCCTTTGATCAGCTGAAAGAGTTATTTTCTCCTGCAGCTCCAAAGCAAAAAAAAGAAAAAAAGCTTTCAGCGTTTGATTGCAGAATCGCTGCATGAATAGTGGAAATGCTGCTTGTGCTCACATATTGTAGGTTGTTGCTTCTGCTGATTTCCAGGTCAAAGAAAGAGAAGAAATGGGAGAATTTTCCATGAAAAACATCGATTCTGAAAATGCTTTTTGCTTGTGGGAAATAAGCCAGCCAGTTCCCACCGTGGTGGTTGCAGTGCTCTTTTTCATTAGTCTCAATGTTCAAAGCTGATTGACTGGGTCACAGCAACAAAAATGACGATGCGTGTTTGATTCATCTGCAGACAGCTAAAAGCATTGAAGGGCTTCGTGTAGGGCGCTCCCCTCTTGTCCCTGTCAAATGGAAACGTAAATCAAAACCTTTTTTCTCTCCGTTTTGATGCCCTGTGAGTGAAGTAACTGCTTCTCTCAGGCCCGTGCTCTGTTGATCGGGCTTGCTCGTGTGCTCTGTGTGGCCCCGCAGCTAACGAGGATGAGGACAAGGACGATGATTTCCGAGCGCCGCTCTACAAAAACGTGGAGATCAAGGGAATTCAGGTCCGGATGAAGTGGTGCGCCACCTGTCACTTCTACAGGCCGCCTCGCTGCTCGCACTGCAGCGTCTGTGACAACTGTGTGGAGGTGCGTACGAAACTGTGCTTGACGTTGGGGTTCAGTAAATATGTGACATAATCATGTATCAGGCTTAGATTGAACGATAAGGACGGTGAAAAGGGTTTATCATGAGTCTGAGCTTCAGTTCTGAAGTTTTACCTATCATCCAGACCTTACCGGGTCTTAAAATTACGTGAATAAAACCTCAGGGGAACATGAACTTGTGGTTTCACAATGTTGCATCTGGACAAACCTCAAGACTTCAGGAAGAAGGTCGTTTGGACAGATGAGATGAAAGTGGAGATGTTTGACCATAACACATGTTAAACCTCATAGATAATATCCACATCAAAGCAGCAGTCCAGCACAGAGCTGGAGGGATAATATGATGATGATGGTCCTGGATTGTTTTGCATTTATAGGATCAATCACAACTCTTCGGTACAAACTAGTAACCCAGAGTCAAATTCAAATGTGAGACCAGTTCTCGATGGGGCTTAAAATAGCCAAAAACTGGGTTAGCTGAAGAATGATGGCAGGAAATCTGTAACAGAAGGGTTGAAAGAGGAAAAAAACCATCTCAAGTGTTTCAGAGGCTCATGAATGTCATGTAAAAAAAAAACTCCTGGCAGGTTTAGATACAAATAAAGGGTTTACAGCAGCTGGCACCCACACTGGCTTTACACTTTATATTCTATAAATGCTCAGATTTAGACAGTTCACGATTCAGTTTCCTGTTTTTGTTAACACTTAAACACTTAAATATTAAATGTTTCATTATCATTAAATTAGATTTCCACAAGAATCTGTTTCATTGTTATTTTTTGACCTTTTATTGTTCAACATAGACGTGCATCAATGTGCTTCAACAATAAATGTTCAGGCACCAGACAATCTCACATGCTTTGCATTGATTAGGTCTTAAGTTTAATTGTGGATAAAGATTGAATTTTAACATTCATAGACTTTCTGATCATCATGAGTTTTCTATTGGACTCGAATGGCTGCTCCTGGGATGGACTTCCTGGTCTTGGAAAACCTGTCATTTTGAACAGCTTCTGGATGATACTTTGGAAAGTGACAGGATTTTCTTTGCATCATTTTGAGATCTTTTTAAAAGTGTGTTAAGCATCCTTTAACCTCTCTATCGATGATCATAAATGGCACCACAGTCGTCAGTAGTAAAGAGAACAGCGGTTTTAAAATGTTGGGCTTCTAGTTAAATGTGCCCCGTTCACCACTGTAGGGGGGTCCTAAATAATTGCACCTAAAGGGATCCCCTGGTTTTAATTTCTAGTGACTTGAATATGTAGTGTTGTGATTACTTTTTGTATTTTTTAAAAATGTGTTACTTGTTTGAGTTCAATTTTGAAACAGGCCCTGTTTCAATGAGGAACTTCAAGCGAGTTTCATAAAACTTTTTTTTTTTAACTGAGTGGAGTTTGGGTTTTTTTTTCCCCGCACAAACTCCCACACTTCTCTCCACAGGATTTTGACCATCACTGTCCGTGGGTGAACAACTGCATCGGACGGAGGAACTATCGCTACTTCTTCCTCTTCTTGCTGTCGTTGAGCGTTCACATGATGGGGGTTTTCTCCTTTGGCCTCATTTTCGTCCTCCACCACAGAGAGAAGCTGGGAGCGCTGCACACCACCGTCACGTATCCTTTTACTGAAGAAACACTGCTGAAACGCATCATCTTGCACTCGTTTTACATCTTCGAACCTGTAGAGTGACGTGCTTTATGAGCATGCGAGACGGACCCTGACTGCATGTCTTCATTTGGTCTGTCGCCCTACTTTTACCTTGACTTTTGTGTCCAGTCTGGTGGTGATGTGCATAGCGGGACTTTTCTTCATTCCAGTCATGGGGCTCACTGGTTTTCACATGGTGCTTGTAGCTCGTGGTCGAACAACCAACGAACAGGTCAAACACTTCTCCAAATGAATAATGGCAACACGCACAGTGAAGGAAATGGTGTATTTGCTTATGAAAAGGAGAAATGCTGCATTCCCGATACTCGTTTTATGAAGATGCTTCTCTGTGGCCCTCTGCTTTCATTGCTGTTGGCTCTAAATATGAAATCATGTTCCCCAGGTGACGGGCAAGTTTCGTGGAGGAGTAAATCCTTTCACTAAGGGTTGCTGTGGCAACGTGGAGTATGTCTTATGTAGTCCCCAGGCACCCAGGTAAGACACTCTTGTCATATAAATGAAATACATTCTAGACATTGTGTGTGTGCCTATCCATTTATACATACATGCATGTCTTTATTTACACCCTTTTGCATTCACATGCTTCTTATCTACAGCAAATTTAAACCACACCTCCATACTCATATCTGATTGGACCACAGGTTTTCAAACTATTTATTATATATATAATTAGCATTTGTTGACATAATTAGTCTCAGGGTTCATTTACTTTGTCTTCAATCGAAGTTATAATTCTTTAGTAGCTTTAGCAATTGTTTTTGTCTAATAATGTGACTTAGATGAAGTTAAGACCACATTCATGATAAGTTATTGGGTTCCCATTCTTTTTCCTTTTTCTAGCAGCTGTTGGTGCGTGCTTGTGTCTCCAGTAGATCTGGACTCATTAAGGTCAAAACACAGTCCTACCTAATCACGTCAGTGACAACGCTGAGCGTAGCACGTGCTCTGACGCGGATGCAGCTATGCATCCAAAATCCACCTTAAAACAGGCAGCAACCCCGGGGGAGGGCAGACGGCCGAGACTCGGTCGGTGACAACACCGGCTAAAGGAAAAACTCGGCGGAGCCAGTCGATGTGTTTTTCATTTGAACAAAAAAGGAAAACAGTACATTTTTACATGGTATTGAAACAAGTGAATCATGTGCCGTTCTGGAAAGTGGAAAATTGGGCGGTGGAGGGGGGTGGGGGGGTCGCGTTACGGCATCTGCTGTTGCAGGGGATCTAATGAAAGACTCTTGCTTCACTGGCCCACTGACTCACATCATCTTTAACCTGACAGTTACTGAAAAGCCTGCAAGCAAAACAATTTACAGTTTGACAGCAACCCATTGATGTTCATTTCATCAGACTTGTAATGTTGGGATTTATTTATTTATTTTTATTTAATACATCTTCGGAAAATGTACCACGCATTTAACTCCTGACGTGTTGAACATTAAACAGTCAGAATTATAATAATGATGATAATTCTGATCATAAAAATTGTCTTCGTAAAACAAACGGGCTCTGGCAAACACATTGTGTCTGACTCTACAATAACATCTAGAGGCCAAAGTCTGATAACGGCTCAGTCGTGGTTTATAAGGAGGTGTTGGGTAAAAGCAATGCGGTGTGACCTTAAAGAAGCTGGTTGTTCAGTAATGCAAAGTTTCCATTTCTTTTTAGGTACATGGTGGATCTGAGGAAAAAGCCCCACATCAAAATTCAGCCCCCGTTCATCAGACCAGACCTCTCAGACAGGCAAATCACCATTAAGGTCAGCGACAATGGCATCCATGGCACCATAATCAGCTCCAAGGTGAGCAGCTCACATATACCACGGAGCTCTCCCGGGCTGTTCTGTCAGGAAGCCAACATCCAGGCGACGCTGGTTCCGATTTACCGTTTTCTGGCGCTTTGATTGCCGTGACTATGTGGTGTAGCGTGTCCCTAGTCCTCTTTGCACTTTCTGAATTCAAGCTGGGCATAGCTGGACATAACGGCTCATATAAGTTATTTTATATTAGAATTCATATATCAAGGTATTTCAGTATCACTGAGACGGGAGATGAAACGGAACTGCTAACCCAGAAAATGTACATAGTATCCTATAGATGCTCACTAAGTAATAACACCTCTTAAAATTAAAGGACATTTCAAAAAGGTCCTTCAGTTGCTGTAGCTTCAGTTGCCCATCTGCTTTGACTCCCACTGGGATAAAAACTATTGAACGAATCCACAGAATCCAAAGCTGCGAGCTGCAAACGGCAAAGCTGACCACTCAAAAAAAGTGAGACATTTTACCAGTGGTGAAAAATATGACCAGCAGCACGTGTCAAAATAGTCACGACATGGGCAGCGAAAGGCTGGAAAAGTAAGTAGTACTAAAGAGAAGCACCTGGTGGAATATGTTGAAACTGAGTGTTTAAACGACAACAGATCAGTGACAGGCTGGGAATGAAAAGAGCATCTCGGAGAAGAGGAGTCTGCCAGATACAGAGAGAAAACCAGAGAGTAAAGAGAGTAAAGCTCAATATTACCTTTTGTTTTCTTTATTAAGAAGGTACATTTCCTCATTTTCAGCATTTGATACCTTTTCAAAGTTATATTGTGAATAAAAACATGGGTTTGTGATAGTTGTGAATCATAGCATTCTGTTTTTATTGACGTATTACACAGATTCTGAACTTTTTGGAAACTGGGGTTGTATATAGATATACGACAAGTGGGGTCAAATTCTGCTGGACCTCGTGACGGGCAAAAGAAAAAACACATGGAGAACTGAGTGGACAGTAAAGGGCAGAAATGGGAAAATAGCAGGAATTATGGGAAACAGAGGAGCTAAATAACATGGACGTGGACTGATGCTGGATGAATCATTTCTTTTTCCCCCCATGATAGAGGTGTTGTCACAACTGTGTAGTATGTATATATGTATATGTATATATATGTATATATAATATGTGTGTATGTATTTGTTCATGTTAATGAAAAGGTTTCATTTTCCTTTCAAATGAAATGACCCGAGATCTCTTTTTTTGCAACTGAGTGGTATTTGGAGACATTTAGGCACAAATGAAAACATTCCCTCTGCTCTAAGGAGGCAGTGCAATGATTTAACACATCAAAGTTTGGTTAAATGTCAATTTGGGAAATGCGGTTGCATACAGATAGTTTAATTGCCAAATAATTAAATGGTGCATCATGTGGGCCTGAGCACGACTGGTTTAGAGGCGGGGTATAAAATCTGTGGTCTTCATTAAACTTAATAGCTGGCTTATCAACCCCCATTAGCTGCTTCCAGCAGAACACGGCTCATTCCTTTACTAAAAAATGTAATTTAAGCTGTAAATGAATACTCAGACTCAGATGTACCATCACGTATTCCTCAGCGTGGGCTCCGTCGATGCATCCTCAACACCAACCTATGGTCCACTCTGTTGGATTTGCTATTGCCCCACCTGCTCTGGATGCTCTTAATACTCTGCTCTCCACCTTGCAGTCCAAAAGCAGCCTTGACGGCCTGGACAACAAAGAGACTCAGCCACCTCTGCCGCCAAAAGCTGACAGGTACAACCAGCTGAAAACCCAGCTGACCTCCAGTGAAGGTAAGAACCCCATCCAATCCCTCCATCAATCTCATTTCTTACCAGACAGCCAATCCCCAAAAGCCGTCTGCGTATCTCCAGCAGCCCGCTTTGTGAGCTGGCATTAGTTAACCCAGATGAACGTCCGTTTTAATGTTGGGTGGCAGTCGATGGCCTTTTTAACGCCGGGCCAGAAATCCGGCCCGCCCTGTAACGATGAGGCAAAACCTGCTCGTTCAATCAGCGCCAGGTTATTGGTACATTTTCAGGGTGAATCATTGCAGTGAATCGCTGCCCCTGTTTCGTTTAAAGTGGCACGTCGTGAAATGAATCAGCCTGAACTTTAACTAGAATATGACTGCCTGTGGACACCAGCCTTGTAAATTAGGAACTAATACCTTGATGATTTGTCAGACAAATGAACAGTTCTGCTCATGTATAAAGTAGTTTGAACAGCATGTTCCATCCAGGGGATTGAAAGGATCATGCTGCATTATGTTAGGGAGTGTACTCTCTCTGGCGATCCGCGGCGCACTACCGCCGCATAGTGGTAGTTGGGAGTACTGCAGTCCATCTTTTTTTTGAGCATTCCTAAATTTTTGAAGTAAAAGCTGGTTGCATTTCTCTCCAAAACCCTGGCAAATTAGAGTACAAAAGAATTGACATGTTAAAAAGCACTTGTGGTTTTGCATTGACTTATTTTGCTGCTTTTTGACCATCGGATTTGAGGAACGCAGCTTCCTTCCTTTTTTTTTTTTTAAATCTCATTCCTTATCTCTAGAAAGGGTTATTCTATGTGACTGCTGTAAAGTGCAATGTCATGCTTCATTTTTATTTAGTAATTCATCTTTATATCGAGAGTGTTAAATTATTTTTTCTTTCTGTGTTGTAGAAAGCTCCCTGTCTAGTAAGACCCATCCTTCCACTCCAGCCATGTACAAATTCAGGCCATCCTTTGGCACCATGCCTAAAGTTCACTACCACACTGCCGGAGAGAAGGTAAGAGGACTGGTTTTTGGCATTCATGTACAAGCCACACTTATTACAAAACCAAACAAAAACAGTTGAGACAGTCACTAAAAAAAATGTAAGAACAAGGCAACAGTAAAAGCTTTATGTGTCGCCTGAAGTGCAGTAGACACTTATTAACAAATGAAATGTTAATGTGACAAAACATGAACTGTCTGGGGCTCATACTGTGCGCAGTGAAATAAAGTTGCTTTTTTATTAAATTGCATTTTTAGCACTCAACTATTTCTGATTCGAGGTTGTTGTGGTACTATTGCTTTGATAGTTCGGATTGGGATGTAAGTCCTTTTATGCTCCTCAGATTGTCATGCCAGACGAGCGTAAGACATCAGCTATCTTGGAAGAGGGTGTCCGTGGTCATGACTACCGATCAGAGCCAAACCTGGACCTGCCTGAGTATGCCAACGCTCCACTCCATCGCACTTTTCAGTCATCGCCTCTTCAGCTGGACTCTGACCCCGTCTCTCAGCGCTCTCTTAGCCTGAAGCAGGGACACCACCACCGGCTGGAGAAGGGCCATCTCAAGGCCCTGCCGCCCCAGACAGTCACCTCCACCCCTTACAAGGGTGTCTTCTCTCCAAACACTCTCTCCAATCGTAACGGCAGTCTGTCTTACGACAGCCTGCTCAACCCGAGCATCTCTCCAGGCAGCGGAAACGAGTGCATGGCCCACCGCGGTCCGACCTCCGTGGGATTCCACTCCCCCTATTTGCCCAACAAAATGTGCCACATGCGGGAACCTGAAATGCACAGACAACAGGTTGCTCCAGCCTATAGTCCGGTGATGCCCCCCAAGGCGATGGGCAGGCAGTCTCCTCATCTGAGGGACAGGGACTCATCTCCAGTGCGCTATGATAACCTCTCTCAGACCATCATGGCCTCTATTCAGGAGCGAAAAGAAATGGAAGAGAGGGAAAAGAGGAAGATGCTGCACGGGCGCTCCCAGACCCACATCTGTGTCCAAGACTCTGGGGTGTTTGATGGGGGTTATGGTCTACCCACCAATGCTTGCTACCCTGATGGGCCTCATGGCCCTGGCTCCAGGGGTCCTACTCCACCAGCCTATGGAGGCTCTAGGGACAACCTGATGGGGGTTGGGTTGATGAGCTACGGTCAAAGAACCCCTGTGATGCGCTTCGCCGGCTCCACGTTGGGCCGTGCCCCTCGGACCTCATCCACTTCCCTGCACACAGATCACAGTAGCACCACCAGCAGCCAGAGCAGAGCCCCGGGCCCCGAGGGCTCCTACTGCTCCCCCATTCACCAGCCCCACTCCCCCGCTGTGCCCCGATCTCCCTCCTACTCCCACCAGAAACTCTCTTACATCAGTGCTCAGGAGAGGACAGACTCACCACGGCTGGGGGGCCCAAGGTATGAATCCTGAAGGGACTCCCCCGTCAAACTGCATGCATTGTAGTGAGCTAGTGGGAGCTGGTGGGCTTTGAAACTTTGCTCTTTCTGCTGGATTCAGCCAGCAGTCCGTGCGCTTCAGTGCACGGATGAAACGCGTAACATCTGTTCAGCTGTTCCGTCCATTTATTATGTTCTGTCTGGTGTGAATTTGCACGTTTTGGTCCGATTTGTACGCTCGCCTTTGTAGAAAAAGAAAAGCAGAAAACTTTTTTTTGGTATTATTTCACAAATGTCAGATTAATAAAACTGTGTGGTTCATCATTTCTTTTTCGTTTGCATGGTTTTCACCTATCCGTCTAACATTCCCAGGCTTTTTTCCCCCCTCGACTAACGAGTTCACGTCGAAGCAGTCATCCATGCTGTTATCTTTCTTTTGATTAAAAGCATGTTTATCCAGGCAAGTAATCTGCACGCGTCCAAGGCCCTTAGTCTTTCGGCCTGCGCTGAGGCTCTCTGGCTCTTTGTGTTCAACCGTTTTCTCTGTTCTTCTTTTTTTTTTCCCCACTCAGAGAGGCCATGAAAGTTAACGGGCAGATGGACTGCCACATGAGCACCCACGGTGCCACCGTCAGCCCCAGTCGCCACAGTACCGTCAAAAAGGTGACAGGTGTAGGAGGCACCACATATGAAATATCCGTGTGAGCAAGAACGGCGCCTTCAGCTTTTACAACAACGCCACTCTGCTGCGAAGGACTTCTCTACTCCTTCAGTAGGATAATGGCCGGTCGGAGTCACCCGGTGGCCTCCGTTGGGGATTCTTTTTTTTTTTTTTTTTTCTTCTTTGTCCAATCAGAGAATCTGATCGCTTTGGGCCGAGTCCGTCGAGTGAATGCTCATATGAATTCATACTGGACAGGAAGGTGGTTTGCAAATAATGCCACAAGTTGTACTGTATATGTGCAAAATGTTGTCTTTAACGTTTCAGTGACTCATCTTGGTTGTAACGAAGGACAGCCCAAGAAGACTCAGCTGTGGTCATGAATTTCTTTTTTTTTTTAATTAGATGTCACACAAACAAACTTCCCTCATGTAAAGGCTGTGAGCTCAACTAAAATGCCACCGATGGATTAATGCCAAGATCCTCACTGAGAACCTCTGTCAAGAGGGCCTTTATACTGAGTCACATGACTTCAAGGTGCTTCACCGTAACTTTTACTGCTCGTGTCGTCTGTGGCGTACACGGCGAAGGTTTACAGCTCTGAGAAGTGATGTGCGAGTGGAGAGAATACAAGGATGAGATGAGATATGAAGGGAAAAGAAGTTGTTATATCTGGTCTGCGGGATGCATTCCAATTCAGTTAGGGAAGGTTTGCTTGTGAGGAACAGAAAAGCTATATCTTTGTTGTGAATACTTTTCTCAGGATTAAATCAGCCAGAAAAGATGCTCGTTGACATGAATGTGTTCTTTCGGGAAGCTGAGAGGAAGGTTTTAGGGGTTCGAATATGGCTTAGCTCTCTTTAGTACTGTTGCAGTGGGACAATGTGGAATCACAGGCTTCGGTTTGTTGAGCTTCCGAGGGGATTTCAACAAGCGGGCTGATTTATGTTGGTTCTGAAACACCAGAATACCTCATACCAACGTTTCTTACACACACACACACACACACACACACACACACACACACACACACACACACACACACACACACACACACACACACACACACACACACACACACACACACAAACACACAAAAGTCCAGAATAACGTGAGTCTTACAAAACCAAAAACTCCTGTGTATGTTAGGTGAAGAAAAGGAAGATAAATAAGAGAAGGAAAAATGTCTGAGTATGCAAGTTTGTGTTATGCGTCCGCTATTGAAAAGGTATTACAAGAGGGAAAATGTAGTAAAAGCCAAAAAAAAAAAAAAAAAAGGTTACCCATTTCATGAGTCTTTTTTATTTAATCTACTCATTTCCTTTTTTTTATAAGTCCAAACATTCAAAAACTGCGTTTGTTACATCTTCTCATGCACACCTTTGTGTGGTATAGATATCGCCCCGTGAATGGCATTGCTTTTTGCTCATAAATTATGAATTCACTAAGTAAAATCATGAATGGGTAATCTAAATAGCTTGTTGTACTTTGCTGTGTAAAATAACTGTATGCTAAAATGTAAAAACTGATAGATTTGTGATGATGTTGAAATGAATTATTAAGTCATTATCTTGGGTAAAAGGTCACATGGTGCGGCCAGCACGATGAACGAGTCGAGGACCGGAATTTCCTTTGAACTGCCCTGAAACGTCGGAGCCAAACGTGCCAGACGTACCTTCATCTTCTCAAAAAAAACAAACATCCCAGACATGACATGGATGCAAGCGATTTGCATTTGAAAACAAAACCATTGTTGCCTTTCAAGAAAAGCTGCATTTCCTTCAAAATGAACTGTGGCTGAAACGTTCGTGTACAGAGTAGGACTATTAAACCGTTTTTATGAGCAGAAAGTAACACTTGAGAACATCCTGGACTGGGTACCTTTTTTTTTTTTTTTTTAAAAGGGTCAAACCCAAAAATGACACGATTTTACTAGTTGTTGCGTCACATGACTTCCAACAGGCTTTGATATGTACAAAGGCCTGCGGCTGTGGTAGGACGGCTGTCTGTCGCGGTTGGACGTTGCCGACACTCACCGTAGTTCCAACCATCGGGCCAGCGCGGCCTCTCTTTAAAATCTCACCCAGCTGCCTTAACAGGAAAGGACGACGGAGTTGCAGGATCGTTCCAGTCACGTGCTTAAGCAACGCTAAATGTTCGATGTAAACAGGGCTAACCTTTAATTTTTGACAGCTGATTGGTGGGTTCACTCATTAAAACATGTTGAATTACCAGAACAGATCCTTAACTGTTGAGTCTCCTCAAAATACCCGTTTCTCTCGACCTTCAGACCCCTATTAGACCACATATCAAACTGCATTTAATGTCATTCCTCAAGACAACTGCCACTACTCCTTTGCTGGGATGGACATCACTGCAGGTCAGGGGCCATTCCTGACAGTCTGGGACTATCAGCCAGAAGACAAGTTTGTTTTCAAAACTGCATATGTACAATATAGAATATGTTATAGTTGTAAATGTGTTCCTATTTTTGTGAAGAGGAAATTTTCCCAGTGACCTGAGCAAAATAAAATTAAAAAGAAGTTTCCAACTCTTTAGTGAATCAAGATTCATTTTTCGTAACAATGATCACCTGCTTATCAATGGCACGGACGTTTTGTAGGTAGGAGAAATAAAAAAAAAAAAAGAAAAGGAATGTTTATGAATACAAACATGTGGTCTTCAACAGTTTTTATTTGAAGTTGGAGGAAACATTTCAGATCACTTGAGTGCAAATGAAGAGCAACATTTAATCCATATATGCGTTTTTACAGATGCCCTGGCACTTGGATGCACTTAAGAGGCAAAGTAAAGAACTTAATGGAAAAAAGGAGCGGGTGGGGGTGTAAGAACACAGACCAGATTGTGCACACTGTTACATTTACTCTACATGCTTTAAAGCCAGGGAATGTTACGGGTTAAAAGAATACAAACTGGATCTCCTGGTGTGAAAACTTGGGTCAAAGAAGAGTTACATCAAACTCATGAACCGTTTTGCTCGAGACTTGGTAGTTCTTAGATGTTTAAGACGAAAAAAAGCAAAAAGGAAATTCTTAGCTAAGTGCATCTGATCTATCAGTCGGTCCTGCGAGGACACTCATCTGATGCCCCTCTGCTGTCAGGGGTGGATTCCTCTTATATAGTGAGCCACAGATCTAAGAGGGAACCAGAAAAACTTCTAAAAAGGCATCCACTGAGAAGTCCTCGCGTTACTTGCTCTTCGACAGTGGTAATTTGGACTGGGTATGAAGGCACACCGAGATGCATCACGTGGATTCAGTTATAATGCACCTCCACAATGCCTGGTCCCTGACGCTTTGCTGCTAACAAGCAGGCTACATTATTCTCCCTCCATGCAAACGAACCCTTTCACAACAACAAAAATGAAAAAAAAAAAAAACAACAAAAAAAAAAAAACACAACAACCCAATGTGGGAACTGTCGCTATCACAAGCCTTTTTCACAGTTTGTCAGAGGTAACATTGAACTGTTGATGAGAAGGATGGAAAGCGTCACATCCCGTGGTGCGAAGAGGATAATGAGTGGGTGGGAAAGAACTTTTTCTTTTGATAAATTTACGGATTTTGTTTTTCCCCAGTAGCATCAAGGTCTTGTGATCTTGAGTCAAAACAGAAAAAAAAAGTATGCAAGTTTCCAAATTCAGTTCATTTAGTCTATTGTAGAAAAAGAGGAAAAACTGATAAACTGGAGATCAGCAAAGCAAGTCCTTGTTCTCATTTCTTCTCGGCTTTCTCCCCCTTTTTCTCAACATCCTTGTCAGTCTCCTTTTTGTCCTCTTCTTTCTTTTCATCCAATGCCTTGTCTGTTACAGAGAGCTCCTCCAGCTTTTCTACCACCTTGTTGGCGCTATCAGTCTCGCCTGTTGCAAAACAGTAGCATATGTCAGCTGGTGAGCGGTGAAAGTCAGAAGTCATTTCTCTCAAGAAAATCCATTCCTGCCATTTTGAATTTGCACCCAAATGTGCCTGCAAACCTGTGGTGCTTTTCTGCAACATACACTGTTCGATTCAAAATGTCATTCACGTGAAACGTGCGTTGGAGAGCATCTTGACAAGAACACTTTTTAGTGGGACTGCAACACGTCACTGAACTGCTTAGCAACGTCTTACTCAAGCCACTTAACATGAGGTTAGAAATCATCACTAGTGATTCGCCTTAAAAACACACACCCTTTTAAGTTTAGTTTTAAAAAAATGAGAATGAAGCGATGCCTGTATCTTGATTGTGACTGACGGAAAGACTCGCGCTTCTGTGTCAGACCAACCAAAGGTGGGTTAATGCAAAGTCTTTGATACGTGATTCATATAATGACATTTTGATTCAAACTGCTGCCAGTGACAGGATTTTAAAGACATGCACGACTTAGAAATATACACGAGTAGGTATAACTTATGAAAAAGAAAAGCCGTAAACTAATGTAGCAGAACATACAGGCACCGGCCTTGTAGAAGACCAGCATGATGTTACATTCTGCATGTTCATGTAGCAGACAGAAAAAGTCCCAGGCTGGAGCGAGCAGCAAAGAACAGAGTGTGTCTGCGTACGCAGGATAGGTAACATGACACGAGACAAGTTGGGGGGCTTGAACATCAGGAAACGTGCTCTATGCAGCGCAAGATAAGTTACAACATCCTGTAACTCTGCGCAGAGATCAACACATTTTAATATATAAGCAAACACTGTTAAAGTGGGTGACAAATGGCTCACCTGCATCTATTTGAATGGGGGAATTTTTTTTAAATATATAAAAATAAATAAAAAAAAATAGCTTGTCGTGCTACATCCTATCTTCAAGGCTCGCGTTTCTGTGTATACAAAATGATTATAATAAGGACTAGAGTTGGTACCTGTTGCCTCTAGTTGCTTTCTGACCTCCTCCTTGCATTCATCAAACTTCACCTTGAACTTCTGAGCATCTGTAAACAGTAAACACAGTATATAAGCCAGTGTACACAGGTATAGACACCCTAAACTGTAATACGGGATTTTAAAAAAATAAAGAGAAAAAATAAAAAGGGCATAGACACTTACTTTCTGCATTTAAAAAGCGTATTGCCAGAAGTTCCGGTTTGGGGCACTCATCAGCATAATCTGCTAGTGTGTTCCACACCCACGCTCTGTCGCTGCCGGCGTTGGGCTTTAACTCCATCATGGGGATAACTGTAGGTCAACAGAGTGGACGATTAACACATGAGGACTAATTAAACAAGTATGTACTTGTAAAGAGGCCACTGCATGTCAGGATCACAGAAGACAATTCACAAGATTCTTTTGAAATCTTTCATACAAGTATGTAGTAAACTCATTAATTCCTAATTTTGACCAAACAAATTACAATAAAAAAAGGAAATACATGGGATTATAATGGAAGCATGAAATTAGGTATAAATATTACCAGGCAATAAACAAAACAAAGAATGAATATTAGATTCATGTAGAGAAAACCCCAACACGTTGGAAATCCAATCTTTACACATTTAATGTATCGAGGTTGAGTTTCCTGTTGTGTAAGATTTGAGAGAACTTTAGAGAAATGTTTAGGAGTTTTCAAATTGGCCTGTTTGAAATATTTAGGCATAATTAATATATGTCATTAAAATCTGATCAAATTCAGCTGGTTTGAGGAATTTTTTTCATCACAGTTACACAACTGCATAAACCACAACAGTTCTCCAAGAGCTCCACCTGGGGATCATTTCAGAAAGAAAGTTTAATAAACCGCGTTAAAATACTAACTCAGACTTGACAAACCCAGAGCTCTGTCATCTCACAAATCCATTATCAGCGAGCTCTGATACAGCGTTCATCCTGGCAACAAATACTAAACAAAAAACCCACTCTTCAAATTTCTTTGTTAGAATGATCAAACTCAGTGAATCTGATCACAGCTAAAGTGGTGAATGTACGAGTTGGTGTAGGAGAAACTACAGTGGCTGAATATGTAATTTAAATATTTACTGTTATTATATGATACGAGTGTGTTGTTGCAACATTCACTTGTCATACAGATGTGACTCTGCTGGTGGAAACATGGATGAAATGCACGACATAATTCAGACTGATAACTCAAAACGGCCCACGGGTGTCACTCACTTCAATAATACTGCGCTCTAGAAAGAAAAAAAATACTATAAAGGAGCTTTGATAGAAACATGCTGCCACCAATACCTCACACTGAAAAAAGTACTTTACTCACAGAGATGGTAGCATAAAAAACAAGTTGAAGCCAGTGGTGATTTTGATTTATAAAATTGTTTTCCAAACGTTCTATGAAGTTCTCCGGTGATGCTCCGATTGCATTATGACTTGTGTGTTATGTCTCATATTAGGCTGCATTTACTTTATTTTAAAGACCTGGTAGGGATGAGATTTTTTTTTAATTGTCCTATTAAGTAAAAACGTTTTGCACTGACATGACTATATATTTAAATTTATTCAGAAAACCTTAGTTAATGGAGGCCTTGTCAACAGTGATCCTGTTTGTTATTTTGACTAACTTAAATGTTGTTCCTCAGTTCAGATCTAATTAGATCATACTGGTAAACTTGACTCACTGTGATGATTGGCACAAATCTTCAAAGTTCGGTCTCTCCTCATTAGGAGGCGGATTGTGCCCTTCTCTTTGTGTTTCAGCAGCTTCACATCACCAGTTCCTCTCTCCTTCCACTCTGGCGGGTCGTTCTCAGAGGCAAAACGATATAGTTTTGCCCGCCTGGGGAAAATTATGGAACACTTCATTGAAAAGTTAGCAGTATTAGTAAATATTTCAATATATTTCATTACCAGAAAAACAGGTGCTTGTAGGATATGTACATAGTTTTTATTATGTTCTGGATTTTGGTTCAGATGTATAAAAAAAGTTCACTCTCACCATGTTTGTCCCTACATTTAGTATGCATCTTTATACTTTTTACTTGTACATCCTCCAAGTTATGATATCTGGATCCAAAATAAGACTACTTATTAAAACAAATATACTAGTTGAACATTTGGCTCCAGCCACATGTGCAAACCAGCAAAATATAAACACAGTAAACCGGTATAGCCAATATAGTAGATAAAACAACGTTGAAAATACATGAAAGAATAAAATCACTAAAAACCAAGACGGCAACTTGCATTTTAAAGAGCTCCTCCTCATCTTCTTCTAATGTTTTCACATCCTGTTCGGGAAGAGAGACGATGGGCTCAAAGTGAGGATCGTGGTTAGAGTCGTCAACACTGTCTGAAGTGGTGTCATGGTCTTCCGGGTCCTGAACACATAATAAACAAAAAAGAATGGGTTAATTCAACTCCATCATTCAATCCCTAACCCCACGCTCAAGTACGTGTGGATGTTGTAATGACTTCGGTGAACAACAGGGCACGAAGGCATCAATGGAGGGATTTGAGCGCTGGGTGGTTAAGGGTAACTGTAGGGGAGAAAGACAAAGCCTTTTCAGAGTCACTGTTGCTGACCCAAGCATCTTTAAACGCCATTTGTGTCAACATATCCTCGCCAGAACGGTTAACATTAGTTCTGCAAGAACAAAAACATTTCCTCTGAATGCAAATGAAGACAAAGTCGGCTGTTTATTCAACGTGATCTTTTCAAGTTTGAGCAAAAACCAGAAAGCTGCGTCTCGGTAATTGATCTGTTACTCCACAATATTACAACCGACATGTAAAAAATAAAAACAGCCAATAAAAAGTGCAGGGTTCACTGAAACAAACTACCAATTGACATGTTTAGAGTGTAAAAGCCGTGGTGACATTTTAAACGTCGCCATGCAGTTGTTCAACTTTGTTTTATTGTTTGAGCGTCGCCGAGTTGCGGCTCGTTGAAAAGGCCCGTCTGCCAGGCTACTCCGGGGCTAGTCGTTATCTTTGCCACCAACGTGTGTGTTGCAAGCTAAACTACAGCAACACGATCGTGTATATCGGTGGAAACTCTTTAAAGACCGTCCGGCGCTTTACCGCGACTGCTGACAGTCCGATAAAAAACAACAAAAAAACAACTAAACCGCTTGTCAACTCATCGCCGTCGAAGCTAATGTTAGCCGGCTCGTGTTAGCGGCGGCTGTGCTACGCGGACAAAGGCGAGTTCACGCCGACAACCTCGCCGTCTGCAGCCGCGCGGCTGTGCCCGGATTCCGAACCGCCCGGCCCGGTCAGGTACGAACAGACGCCAGCGACTCGGCTGCGAGTTTCGAGCCCGTCGCGTTGCGACGCCAGTGAGGCGGGAGATGCTAACATGCTGGCTGCACACTTCAGAGTCCTGCTCCGGGCTCGTAAACGTTAACTCCGGACGGCGCCCTGGAGGAAACACGACTCCGCACAGGAAAACACACACGTTTTACAAATGCCTGCGATTGACTGCAGCGGCCTTTGCAGCATTTTATCCCGATTGGGAACACTAATGCGATTTTTTTCCTCCGGCATCACAAAACACAGCATCATTGTCGGCATCTCTCTCTCGCAGTTTCCTTTCCAAACTTTGATGAATTTTGACAAATAAATACGAGGTCCAGCACAAAATTGCTATTTCGAAGAAAGCAAAATAAAGTAGAAGACCGATAACACGTGACCTCACCTTTGTGTCTGCCATATCGGTGTAGATGTTTGTAGATTATGGAATTATCTTGAGAGATTCAAATCCTAAACTGGCCGCCGCTTCCCTTCAGCTACACTCGCTTCCGGTTGGCGCTTTCGCGCGCCGAATACTCTACGTATGCTCACGCGCCCACGAGCGCGCGTGGGGCTTCATGCCGCGCTCTGAAAATCGTGGTTGTACTTTGGTTGTGCCTTAAAATAAAATTGTGATCGCAAAGTCAAAAGTCATTGCACGTTTATCATTTATAACATAACATAGAATGTAATATTTTATTTAATCTCGTGTAGATGTAGAATGGCAAATGTGGTGAAGGTTTTGAAAGACTGGGGTCAGATAATCAGCTGCCAGCTTTGATCAGATTGTCACAAATAATAAAAAAAACAAACACAAATGGTTTCCATCAGAGCGGTTTATTCTTTATGTACAGCAGGCAGATATAAAAGCCTTACGGGGATGTTGTGGATTCACTAAAGCTACGAGCTCTTCCTCAATATGCAATCTTTGTATTGTATTCTATTATAGCTACGTAAAAAAGTACTTTAAAGCATTGCAATGTGAGCCCACTTAAATTATGCACGAGATGTGCACCATATGTTTTCGGATTTATTATTTGTTTTTCTTGCAAAGTTTTACATTTATTAAATTTGAATTTGAATTTACACGAACTCCTGGGTCTATTCCCGATAAGCTTATTCAGTAATCAATCCGCGATCGCTTCTTGAACGGGTTCTAGTAGACGTTATATAAATAAAATTAAACTGAATTGAATATAAAAAAGAAGCGCGGTTCATATACTAACTACCGCTTTAAGGAAGTTCAAAGTTCACGCTACACGTTGTTAAATCGGCATGGCTGCGCCCCGAGTCCTGCAGTGAGACGTGCACGAGAAATCAGGAGTTTGCAGGTTTGCAGGTAAGTTTGCAGGTCGATCCTGCTCTGTAAAGGGTTTAGTCTGAACGGGAGAACTTGCGGGATTTAGTAGAAGCGTCACGTTTATCTAACGATGCACAAAAAACACACAAAAAACGAGCTGCGCTGACGTGTTGAAGCAGCTTTTGTGTTTAAAGTGTTTGAATTTACTCCGGATTGTTTGTCTTTTTACGTTCACGTGTAAGTTTGGCGTGAACTTGTCTCCGAAATCAAACCGGTGCCCACGTGACGTTTCTATTTATTTACTTGTTTGTTTGTTTTGGTCTGGATGTGTTGTCCTCGTTAACAGCTTTAGTTCTGTACAGACGTCCTTGTGTACGCCGGATATGTCATTTTGGTTAGATTTTGTTGTTTTATATACCTGCAATTAATAAAAAAAATAGACGAGGGAACAGCGTTTCTCCACTTCCCTGGCCGGAGTGTGTATAAATAAACATCTGAAGCCGGACATCCCACCTCCTCCTCTTGTTTTTATATGATCTCCTCGAACATGAACATGTCAGTAGTAGGTTAGTACTGACTTCAGTTTTGCTCTTTGTTTACGGTTTGTCTACTGTGTTTACTTACATCACAACGTCATGATAAAAAGAACTGATAACTAATTTTTGTTGTGCTTCACATTTGTTAAGATTTTTGCCTCCCTCTTCTTTATTCCCATTGGAATAAGAGTCTTTTACAACGGATACTAAATACATATGCAAGTTAAGATGTTTGACTCCGCGTACCTTTGTTCCAGTAACGGTGTTAGAAGAGCTTGCCAGATGTATAAATTGCACATATGAATTAAGAGATATAAGTTGCATAAATACATGCGCTACCACCACAAACAAGATAAGACGTCAACTTGAGTGTTTTAGCAGAGAGCAGGTTGATTCAGCAGTGCAGTTTCTGAGATCTCATGTAGTTTTTAAACCATTTAAATGCTTCATCTTATCCAAATAATGCTGTCTTATTTTTTGTTGGTTAATTCGTCATTCGCCTTTTTTTTTTTTTTTCTTCTTCCAGTTTTTGGTTCGTCTTCTCTTGACGTGTTTTCAAGAGTCTTTTCACATGTTGTTTTGTTTATACTTTTACAGCCAGCAGAGTGATGGCAGATATTAACGACAGTCCAGTGGCTGCTTCAACAGATCTTCCCCAAGCCCCTAAAACTGATGATCTAGAGAGCGACTCTAAAGGTGAAGGGGAGGGCAAGGCGGCTTCCGACCCCGCCATGTACCGCTACATCAAAGATGACCTCTTCACCTCTGAGATCTACAAAGTAGAGATCAGGAATCTACCCAAGTTCATTGGCTTCAATGACCTGAAGAAGTTCCTGACGAAACACGGCGTCAACCCGCACAAGATCAAACTGCTCGGTAAGCAGATGTTTGCTTTCGTCACCTTTAAGAACGAGGAGGAGCGTGACAAGGCCATGAAGATGGTGCACGGCATGCAGTGGAAGGGCCAGGTGCTGAGCGTCAGGCTGGCCAAGCCCAAAGTGGACCCCATCCAGAGGACGAGGAGGATGCAAGAAGAAGGGGGGAGCGGAGCGGGGCAGCCAGCATCCAAGAGATCGAAGGGAAATGATGATGGCGATGGTGATGGAGGGGAGGAAGAGCCGCTCAGTGTTCAGATAGCCAATGTGGTGACCCCTCTGTGGAATGTACCTTATGAGGAGCAGCTGAGGATGAAGGAGCAGGAGGTGGTGGAGGTGCTGCAGAGGCTGGCAAAGTAGGTGACGACACTTGCATGGAGTCATAAAAGATCCTGTCCTGATATCGTTCAGATTTTTAATTCACATTCCTGATCCAATCATTGTCAACACAGGGAGATCGGCAATACCAACAAATCCATGCTGCCGTGGCTGTTTGCACAGAAAGGAAAATACAACAAAATGTGCTGTCCTCTGGAAGCTGTGCAGCCGTCTCCCACACTGGTATCAAAGCATAACTTCTCTCCACTGATAAATTTAAGTTACGGATCATCGTCTTTGGGGGCAAAGAGAAGCTGTTTAAAATCAGAAAAGCATTTATGCAAACTGTAAAGTCGTCAGATTAAAAGATGTAAAGCAGAGGCCACACATTTAATTGTTTCCATAGTGGTCATATTAATCTAATTTAAAGTTATAAGGAAATTATGCTCTTTCTGTAGCTGTATACAAGTATGTAATTTTGTTGATACCTGTAACTATGTCACTTTTTATTTCTGGACGGCGGCAGACAGAGTACAGAAACAAGTGCGAGTTCCTCATCTCGGTGGGTGCAGACGGCAAAGATAAGACCATCGGGTTCCGCTTGGGCAAATATAAAGGCGGCTCCTGTGCGGTGGTGGGGCCGGCAGAGACCTGCCACGTCTCAACGGAGGCGAAGAGGGTGGTCAGGGAATTTCAGAAGTTCATCAGGTATTTACCACGTGGTGGTCATGACCATCAAGAATGAAGTTCAGATGGAGGAAGGAAAAAAAAAAACAACCCAGTTGCAGGCTGTATTTATTTGATGGTTGAACAAGGCTTGAGAAAGCCTCCGTGTGTCTTGACTGCTCCAATTTTTTGATTTAGCTTTTTATTTTCGCTCCTGTTTTGCAAACAGGACCACGGCGTACTCCGTGTACAGCCCTGAGACGTACGAAGGACACTGGAAGCAGCTGACTGTACGTACCACGAGGACCAAACAAGCCATGGCGATTGTTTTCTTCAACCCGCAGGTGACGACACATTCAGTTTAAGCACATCCGGACTCGTACATTGTGAGATTTTACCATTTTGATGTCTCTTATTTGTTTTATGGCCCTTAGAAACTTGAAGAAGTGGAGCTCAGCACTCTGAAAAGCTCCATGAAGAAGTACTTCACAGAAGGAGAGGGGAAGGAGAGCGGCGTGACCTCTCTGTTCTTTGTTAGAGAGGGTCAGAGGTGAATAAAACCACAGAATACATTTAATGACTGATAACTACAAGGCTCATCCACAACGCTGAGCTAAACTGGTGGTATTGCGTGTGAAGGAGGTCTCCTAATCTAGAGGACCTTCCCTGTGAGCTGGTGGCTGGAGACAGCTGCATTCACGAGGAGCTGCTGAGCCTGAAGTTCAGGATATCTCCTCACTCATTCTTCCAGGTAAGCAGGGAGAACAGCTGGATCGAACTCGCACAGAGAAAATCACACACTAGCAATGCAGTCAGTATGATCACGTAAAGGCCCCTCCCCCCAGCTCAGGTGTGGATTGTGACGACGACTAACGCATACGGGAGCTGTGTTTTTGTTTACAGATGCCTGGATAGAAAATACAGATGTTGAACGTGTCAGTTGTTTTTCTAGTTTTGCCAAACGTACAAACGTGACACCCTCCCTGACTCGACTGCCCAGGTGGGAAATGTTTGACTCCTGATGTGTGCTCCCGGCCAGGTGAACACAGGTGCTGCAGAGGTGCTGTACTCCGCCGTGGGGGAATGGGCCCAGCTGGATCAGGAAAGCACCGTGCTGGATGTGTGCTGTGGCACGGGAACCATCGGCATCTCACTCGCCAAAGTAATGTCGGCTTTCATGTCCTGGTATTCTAAACAGACAGGCTTGGTTTTCATTTAAAGAGCAAATGTCTGAGATGATCCGAGAAATGCGTCCTGACTTGTACCGATTTATCATTTTCTTGTAATGCTGGGTTAGTTTTTTTTTTTTGTTTTTTTTTTATTGGCTGTGTTTGTAACTAAAATTGTCGGAGCATTACTGGCATGTTTGCTCACTCTTTTACTCACACACACACATATTTAAGGCCTGTTGGCAGGTTTTCATTGTGACCGTTGCTTTCTTGTTTCCAGAGAGTAAAAAAGGTGATTGGAATCGAGATGTGCCAAGAAGCCGTGCAGGACGCCAAGGTCAACGCAGAGCTCAACGGTAGGGCACCAGCTGTACTTGACACATTTACCCTGTTTAAAAGGAGCACAAAAGGCCTTTAAAGATTGTAAATATGTTATAGGAAGGTGTTAAGTGCTACATAGCTTTGACTGGTTATCCCTGTCATGTGAAGGTCTAAATAACGTAGAGTTTCACTGTGGAAAAGCCGAAGACGTGTTCCCCACCATCCTCAATGCCGTCGTGTCGCCCAGTGTCACAGCTATTATGGATCCGCCGAGGGCGGGCCTGCGTGAGTACACACGGCAGCAACCAAAACATGAAGCCGGCTTCTTACCAGAACTGTTTCAAGTGAAGTTTTTTTTTTTCCAAACAGACTCCAAGGTGATCCTTGCCATCAGGAGAGCAGAGCATCTGAAGAGGCTCATTTATGTGGCATGCAATGCCAAGGCAGCCATGACCAACTTCATTGAGTGAGCATTATAAAAGTGGCTCTTTTATCGTAGCTTAATGATTCTGTCATACCATTATACACCAAGACTGAGTTATTTTTTTTGTCTCCCCCCCCCCCCCACGCCTTCATCTTTAGTCTGTGCAGAGCTCCGTCCAACAGAGTTCACGGAGCCCCGTTCCGGCCGGTGCGAGCCATGGCTGTGGATCTGTTCCCTCAGACCAAACACGTTGAACTGCTTCTGCTGCTGGAGAGAGTGGACTACGACTCCCAGCAGTGACCCGGGACTGCTCCAACCCAAACAGGCCCTGTGCAGTTTTGATAACTGCAGGGTTTACATTCTCCAAGTCATGCAGCCTCAGGAAAAGGCCTGCTTTTTTTTTTTTTTTTTTCCTTCCCCTTTGCAAGGATGTATATTTAAAAAAAAAAAAAAAAATTGCATATATACACATTTCCTCTGGATGTGCCGCCATGTCCCTTTGCAGATCTTTTCGTTTAAAAACTTAAATACAGGGAAGAGACGGCTATGATGGGTTATGTTTGAGCTGAGTTTTTCATAAAGGTCCAAAGTTACACTGCAGAAATTAAATAAAGCCATAGTCAATTCAGCTTGTGTTTTACCGTTTTGTGACTTAGAAAAAAAATCCTGTAACATTCTAGTCAAGACACTTTTATTTTGCATTACAAATATCACTGAAGTCACAGCGCCCATGTTGCAACACATAACTTCCTAGGCAGCATTTTTTTTTTTTTGAACAATTTTTATTGGTACAACTCAACACAATAGTTTTTTCTTTCCAACCAGCACAAAGTCGGCAGGGTGGCGTGTACAGAGGGGTAAAGCACATTCTGAAAGCGACCTACACAATCACAAGAGCCTTGTTTAAGCTGATGTCTTCGGGTGTTTTGTAGCAGAAGCAAAAGCCAAATGTGACAATGCAAAGCAGTTTACTTTTTGCACCAGCAAGTAGTGCGTTCTATACCTTTCCTCAGTCATAGATCTTACCTTACGTACAAGCTTGAAAGCAACATTAAGATTTCTATAAAATGCATCAGACTAGATCTAAGCTTTGGTGTTCACTGTTTCATCAGCTTTCACAAGGCTGCCTTTTGACAAATGTTTTCTATGCATGGTCAGACAGTATAATCAAACTGTCACAATAATGGCAAACATACACAAAATACACAATTTATTAAGACAAGTCTTAAAAATCCACACATGCTGCAGGCTTATTTTGCAAGCTGTCTTCATTAAAAATACTGACTTAACTATAAATGCTTTATCAAGTAGATGGGGCTTGGTCTTTCCACTTCTTGCTGAAGGATGTTTTAGGTCCAATTATTTAGTCTGAGCCCTTCATAAAATTGATTAACTAAGGCAACATGTAGCCAACGGTTTTTTTTTTTAAAGGGCAGCAAAAATGAAAAGCAACTGAAACATGCCTAGAAGTTTGCATGTAGTTTTTTTTTTTGTTTTTTTTTTAGCATAGAATAAAAAGGAAATGACATCTAAAAGCATTCAAGAAATTCATCTATACGTTACAGTAATCCGACCCCGTACTTTACTGGAGCGTGGGCAAGGAGAGGAAGGACCTGGGCCTCCTGTTTCACCAAAGCAAATAAAAACAAACAGCAACAACACCCGCCTGATACGAAACGTTCACTCTAATATCCATAATTTGTTATTCCTGTACCAACAGTGCAGCTGCTCAACAAAGAAATCCGACAGGACAGGAGTGCGCAACAATAGTTTTTAAACAGTGATCACGTCCCAGCGCATGTTCTTGTCGTGCAAACCAAGACAGCAAATTTCCATTTTGAGGATAAACAAAATAAGACGCATTTCTATTCATCACCCAAAACACCTACCATTAAAATAGCCAAATAATCAAGGAACTTCAGTTTTCATTGAAATGAACGGTATCAGTACAAGTAACAGTAGTCCCTTTAAAATACTTAGCACAAACAATTACAAGTGCTGGTACTCAGATTGTGACTGCTGAAAATAACACTTCAAAAGACAAAAGAAATTAAATGTGTGCTGTGGTTTTTGCGATTTCAGATGCATGCAGTTTGTTTTTTTTCCATTCTAATATTCTTCATATATTTCAATCAAATTCTGCTGTCTTCTCTGCATCCCAGAGGACCTTTCTTGTGCCATAGTAAGGATGCATCTGCAGAGGTAGAGAGTATCTTCTCTAGGGTTTCTATGTGCATTTAGTTCTACCCTTGCATCTACTTGCTCAGCCGGGGGAACGCATGTGAAGGAGGCAAGCAGCTCTGCCAGCCTGTTCAATGTGTCACTATTGCCTTTAGATCTCTGTGATGCATAATTTTATCTTAGATGACGTGTTATGTTTGACAGCGACTGGGTCCAACAGTGATATCCAAGGCTTAGACGTCGACAGTGCAGAGCGGCTCACTTCCTGGCTGGGCTGACTCCATTATTGTTATCTTGGGTTTCTTTCTTGTTTCCTCCTGATGTGGAAATACAGTAAGAACACCAGAACGTGAGTAAATGTAAGAAAGGAAGTTCAACTACACGGAAATACGGAAGTCTTTACAGCGGTAATGCAACCTTTTGATGCTACTCAAAGCCTTGAGGCTTAAAGTTTCAATTTAACCCCCTTTTCAACTAAATCCTTGATAAAAAAATGAAAAAGTTTGCTCAAATAAAGCACAGGCTCATTTGCAATAAAACTACCACCTTCATCTTCATTATGTTCTCAGATGACAAATTGGATACAGCAGCACAAAAACAGAAAGGAAGAAAAGGAAAGGCGAGGATGGGGTGGAGCAGTGAATTCTTACCCTCTGAGCTGCCAGTTTCATCATTTCTTCTTGCAGTTTGTTCAAGATATGAAGATTTGGCTTGTTCTTTTTGGCATACTGCTGGAGCTCAATCACACTCTTGTCTGAGCTCTCCTGAAACGCATGAAACCTGTTCATTTTATGGGCATGTGAAATTATGCACAATTGTGGTCACTCTTTACTTTTTGAGGATCACCGTTTAATTCACAATTTGAATTAAACAGTGATCTTTCATAAAAGAGTATTTATGAAGTACTTAGTATCTGGAAGTCTTGCTCGATTTGCACTAATAGTGTAGGGAACAAACACATTAAAAAAAAAAAAAAAGTATTTTTTTAAGTTATGTGCAATATAAAATTAACCACAACTTTGACTTAAATGAGAAAATGCTAAAAAAGGGGCATTTTGTAAAACCAAAAGATCTAACATATAAACACCCCGCCACCCAAGGAGTTGTCTATTATTGGCACACAGTTTTATCAAAAGGTGCACCTCTGGCACAGAACTGTGAGCTGTAACAGCTAAAACGTTCAAAGACAGATAACATTTACATACTGTCAGAAGGCATCGAGCAGGAGAGCAGCTGGTAAAGATGGGTTCGGTCTTGTTGCAAATACAGAAGCACAATGGCTGGAGCAGGTGCGTACTCACCTTTTTGACCATCTTATTGCTCTCTCTGCCGTACATGCGCAGCAGCGAGCCCCAGTTCTTAACATGAGGGTGAAGCATCTGCAAGATCTTCTGAGATGCCAGTTGTTTGCCGACCCTCTTATTCTTGCCTGGTGACAAAGAAAACACAGTACATGAGTGTGTGTGTGTGAGTGAGTGTGTGGAGGTGAGCCAGTTACAAACACTTCATGTTATCTGAATCAGAATGCTGCTCTGCGCAACGTTCCAGCGTTTTCCTTCACAGTGCACTCACCGTGTGGTGACGTAAAGGCTAAGATTCAGGTCTACTTACACCAGCCGCGTACAGTATGCTTCCCACATGTCATCACATATTCACTCTTCTGGTTTTTCCCTGGGATCACCTCAAATTTAATGCTGGTGTCCCCCATTCCATGGTTTCTACAGGAAGCAAAAAGCAACATTTACTCACTTGTTGAAGCTCATGATTATGGACGACATGGTGTGGTGTTATGGTGAATATGCTGTATGACTTTAACAACCATCTACGAAGCTTTGCTTTAAGTGTTTATTTACCTTTTAAGGCACTCGTGAAGAATCTGATATGGCGAAAGTAGTCCTGCTTTGTTGGTTAGCTCGTACACTCTCGAGTCTTCTATACTGATATGATTGAAATACTGTGGGACAAGGAACAATGAACATTACAACTGGTGCATCATTTATAGTTTTAAAGATGAAATCATTCAGAGGACACACTGTGTTTTTGTTAAACTCAGCGTTTCCCCCCCCAACAGTATCCCATGTCACTGTCGTTTCTGGAAATCCTAATAGTTTTTTTTTTCAATATACATTATGTACATCAGACCCATTTTCTGTTCTCATTTCGTTCATGTCATGTTACTTGTTCATCCTGTCACCCACTAAAAAGACAGCCACCAAGAAGTCAGCTTCCACATCTAATGGGTCCAATTAGATGGCCTGGAGCATTCTACTGGAGCTCTAAGATGATCATTATGTTAATGATAAATAACATTATGTCTCACTGAAGGTCTGCACCGAGAGAATCAGCAGGAGTCTTGCAAACAAGCTGAGATTTGTACTTCTTTTTATTACCCCCTTATATTTTAAGTAGTAAAAGACACATACAAATGTTGCCAAATACATCTGGCTGGCTGCCAATAAGCCTGAGCAGTCTACAGAAGTCCTATCAATACACGGGAAACCATAAAACGTCATGCTTTTCTTTAGAAAACCAAAAAAAAAAAAAAAAAAAAAAACAAAAAAAAAAAAAAACAACAAAACTTCAGAAGTTCATTCATGAAAAAATAAAAGCATAAAAAACAGGCCTCATACCTCCAGTTCATCACCCTCCACAGGTTTCTCCTCCGAGGTCTGCTTCACAAAGTCAGGAATGAGGATTTCCAGTGTGGCTCGAGCTGCAGTTCACAGCACATTTACCAGTGAGTGCATCCTTCCCGCCACAGCTACAATCATCTACAGTGACTCTGAAGAAACTTCAGTATAGAAACTTACGGCAAAATCTTATTTCCCTTTGGGAACTAACAGAGCATTGTTTAAATAAAGCTTATTTGCATTTTTTACTTGATTTATACAATTGATCTGTCTTTACAAATGGGTAAATGTAGTCCACCTCTACCACAGAGTGGCTGTAAGCCATGTCCTGAGTCTTGTACAGCTCAAACTGGTTCATGAAGATGTGACAAACCCACCAAGTTTTCCTAACGCACTGTTAAGTAATGTAATTTATATACATTACCAGCTTTATTCTTGGCAAGTTTTTTACTGCTTGCAGTTCCTGTGCCATAAGTGACTCCATCTATAATGACAGATGCTCCAAAGGGCTCACTTGAGTTCTCTGTGGAGAACAAAAATAGAAGAATGAGAACTACACATCATATCAGGTTAAATTATTAAAAGCAATACATTTATGTATATAAAATTGGGGCATGGACTTGTGATTGCCGGCAGGCACAGCTGATGATTAGCTGTCCGAGCATCACTGTTGCTACTTGGGGCTTAGCGTTGTTGACGTCTGAGCTGTGAAAAAAGACCTAGCAGAACAGGCATTTACTCTTTAAAGAGAGTTCATTTTTCTGTGCGACTAGTTTTGCGGACAGGCTGTGGGTTGGCCCGGATGGGTCCACAGATGAAGCTTAGCTGAGAGCAGGCAGTTTGTGCTACCCAAGCGACAACTAAAAGCAGTAATTTATTCTGATTTTGCAACCGAAACGCCATTTGAAACGGAAGTTTCCTGTTGCACGTTCCTCCTCTGTTGTGGATCAGCTGAAGGAACCACAGGGGATCGTTTCAGGGTCCTTCCAACTGGAGGTCTGCTGCTACCTGCAGTATATCAGGCCACAATCCCACAATGCTGGTAGACTTGCCCGACTACGACGGACTGAAAGCGGTAGCTGCAGGCCAAGTGACTGTCAGTCCCCGTGGAACTCTGCTTTGCTTCAGCTGTGGCAGAATTCGTTTCAGTAGCGACACTTGACATGAGGATGCGTGGACAGATTTGATAAGAATGGATGTAAAGTGCCATCATAGGTTTGCGTAAGCCAAATCCACCAAGCTACAATGTCTGACTGTGATTGACAGAGTGGGCGTGTTGCAGCCAGCTTTTCAGAAAACCTGTGGGTGAAGTTACGGCAGGTTTGTCCAGTTTTAAGCATAAAAACACAAGTACTAGGTTTACAGGAAGGCTGGACCTGCTTATTTGTTCGTTAAGTTTTGGTTTTCAACAAGTTTTTCAACAAGTTGCCTCAGTTTCTGTGCCCGAGACATATCCAGTGACTCTTCAAAAACATGACTAATATAGAGACCGGGGTAAAGGCTTTGGGAAATGTGAGGGGCACAATGAAAAACAATTGTTTTTTCCACCCCCAACTTTCTCTACAAGTCCCAATCTTTCCCAAAAATACAGTTGAAATAATTAACCTTAGTGTGTAGGTTTATTTTTTCCCCTCAAATAAGGTTTTAAATAATCACTGCTCATTCAGAGCAATTGTCAACAGCCATGAGTAAGAGTAACGTGACTTGAAAACCCCCCTTCATCTTTAAAGTAAAGAAATAACTTACCACAATCAAAGAAGTTATAAACAGGTCGGACCTTGAGGACACGCTGCATGTACTCATGCAGGATGCAAACTTCAGACTTCCCATTAGGATTGATGACAAATTCTGTTGATGCAGAAACAGAAAATGACATAAAAGTAAACATGTAAATTTACAATTATACCCATGTCATTGTATTATCTAAACATTCAAGAAATGTTCTGCGTGAATCTGTCTGCTACCTTTCTTAGTGGGAGCATCTTGGACTGACAGTGTGATGAGTTTCTGGTTGGCAGGCAGGATTGGTCTCTCCGACTCCGCCTGCTTCCTCTTCATATCCCTGTTGAACTGCCTTCGCTCAGCCCATGTGCGGAACTTTTTGACAGTAACTTGTTCAAAGTCAAAGCATTTTTCCAGGTACAGACGAAAATCTTCAAGTTCTGCAAACAGATTTAAGTAAGTTAATATTCTTTATTTTATGACAGAGAGAAAGAGGAAAATAAAGACAACCGTAAAAATGATTTTGCTTGCCGGTGTATTATGTAGAGTCCTTACCTATGGATTCATCTTTGCACACCTCCACCTTGGCCTTGACCTGACCCAAGGCTCCTTGAGCAGTGTCGCAGGAGTGAGGCTCTTTATTCTGAACCCCGTTATCAGTGCTCTGCTCTCCATCTTGGCCACAGTCGGTGACACTGGACGTGGGAACACCATCCTGCTCATCAGCTGACTTGTCTGCTGTCTTTTCGTCATTGCCTGCCTCCCCAGGTTTTGCAGGAGATGCTTCTGCATTAGATGTTATCTCCCCGTTCAGCTCCTTCTCCTCTTGTTCCTTCATTTTCTTATAGTGTAGGCAGGGGATGCTGCTGGTAGGTGGGTCATGTTTCTGTGTTTAGAAAAAAACAAAAACAAACTCAGAAATACAAGAGGAGTTTCCCCTTTCGGTGGCAGGTGTTGAACATGACAGCATCAGCTACTGTGGTCCACTGAATCTACTGAGCTGGAACTGATATCACATCTGACCAACTGCTCCTTCATTCATCAGCACTATCCAAATATAGCACTTCATACCCTAATACTGCCGGTTCCTAGGAAGTAGGGTCTGGACCAGGTAACCACTCGGGTTTCTCTGTGCAGGTAGACTGGAATGCCTGAGTTATGGAATGTCATGATCCATCCATCAGGTAGAGGCTCAGTAGGAGGACGCCCCCGACCTGGGACACGACAAAATGAAAACGCTCTAAATACTTGATGTGAAACTCTACTAGTAATACTTACGTTTGTAGTCTTAATCAAGAAATATTCATTCTGCGGTAGCACTGCCATCAGGCTGCGAATGAAGACAATTATTGAACAACTATACAACCATGTTCATGAGCAGTTCATCAGGTAAACTAAACATTTGTTCCTCACTAGCTGGGAAAAAAAACATGGGTCACAACTTGTTGATTTAAGAAAACTCTTAAAAAGAATAATTCAAGCTGGAATAAAGATTCATAATGTTTTTGTAACATTTAAAAGAATGTTTCCATTTTTGGTAATTGGTTTTAAATAAAAAGATTAATTAAGCTCTAGCCTTTTCCACATATTTAGAGACGACACACATCAAAACATCCCACTCTGACCTGACAGTTTAATACTGAAAATATTGAATAAAGTAACAATGTTCCGTCAACATTTTCGTCTCTGAAGCATCAATTCCAAGCTGAGGTCCTTAATTCAGTCAGAGCTCATGTCGAATGGCAATACAACATTTAAACTTGTTTTCAGTCATCAGAAGGAACTTTACCAAAATCCTTTAAAAGTGTTTATGTTTTATCATTTTATCTGAAGAGCGCCACACTGAGGGGCCCCATGGGCCACACTCTGCCCATGTACTACCCTGCAGGAGGTAAACTTTTTTTTTGCCCTTTGTAGCATCTTCTTAAAGAAATTTCAACAAACCCTTGTGCCAAGGTAGTACCAATTAGTGGGAATGTTTTCTACAATGTGTTATGACATTTTTGATCAAACTCAGCTGTGCGTGATAGGATCTCTTCAAAATTATGTCAGACTTCGTTTCTACGCGATATGTGGAGAGAGATGACTAATACAGGTAATGACACGTCTAAAGCATGACTTAAAAGACGTCTGCATATTGCAAAAATAACAGCTTGTATACTGTATTAACATGACAGGAGTAGACTTTGTTTGTACCCAAGAAAAACTGGGAACTACGAACATTTTCATGACTGCCAAAACACCTACAAATAGCATTCTCCGGACAGTTTATGCACAAGCTTTTTTCTGCTCACTTTTCACAGTAGAGGCCCACTATCTTTACAGAGTCACTGTATTTACACTTTCTTCAACCCCGTACCCGTTTTTAAACGTTATTTGTTGATGATACACAGAAACCACATTAAACTCACACTCCTGGAATGGAGAATCACAAAAAATAGATAAAATCTGTATAGAAATTAGAACATTATTAGTTATGTAGAAATAAAAGTGGATAAAATTACATACACATAAACGTGTATTACCTAGATCTAAAATAAACAAAAATGCCGATATCTGACGTTTTGTCTTTACATAAACACATTTTTTCTTGTACAGTGTGTTTTGTGTCTTGTCAAGTGTGTTTTATAATAAATACAGTTGGCACTTTTGACAACTACAGGAAATTATGCCCCACTCACTCTTCAGGACAGTCTTAATTTTGGTCATCATGGGCTGAACACCTCCTTCACCATCTGACTGATGATCGCTGTCCCCTCCATATTTGTCCTCAGATGTGCGCATCTTCTTGGGGACCGGTAGACCCTCCTCCAGCAGAGCATCGACATCATTGTCAAACTCCTCCTGGAAGAATCGATGGTTAACAACAGCAGACAGCCACAAGCGAGCAGGTTCAATGAGATTTGAATGCTTTCCCTATGAAAAAAGTTGGTGTTCTCCTAATCCTAATAAACGTACCAAAATTTATTGAAGATATGATTTTTCTTAATGTAACTACGGGATTTAAGAAAAGATTTTAATAGACGGAAAGATAAGAAAAGTGGGCATCACGCCTCATTTTTGTCCCTTTTGAGTAGCCTACAGCTATTTTTTCCCCCCAGTTTTATTTTCAGAGAAGATCAGTTCTTTGTTTTAAAGGTGTTCTAATCTTCAATTAGGTCAAGTCAACCACAATAAATGTGTAACTCGTTTTATGCTCGTCAAAGTTTTACCCCGTCTTAATTAAAGAAAGTAATTTTGTAAGACATACTTGCAATCTCGCGCTATTTTTAGTTTTAGTGTAAATCAAAGCCATGAGGAAAAGCACAGCGTGGTCATTGCACCTAAACTTCCCCGTTTCATTTTGTCTGCAATAACTGGGCTGCATTAGTCCTACAATATTTCTGTCTGGGAGGAAATAAGTTATGCAACAGATATTGAGAGGGACATTGCATACAAAACATACCTCATAGGAGTAACCCACAGCATTGCCATCCGCCTGCTCCTGCTGAACTATGACCTCAGACTGAAAACCGCCGTTCTCGCCGTCATCATGGTCCAAGAAGTTCTCGTAGATGTCATCCAACTCATCCAGGACGGCGAATTCTACCTTATTTTCCATGTCTGTATCGGTCTCCTCCGACTTCCTCCCTGCAAACCTTCCTACACCAGAGGTACCTTCGACCACCTCCTGAACGCTTGTCGGGTCGTGCAGTTCCCCGTTAAAACTGCCTAAGCCATTGTCACTCCCTGCCTCCTGACCCTCGCCTGTGTACAAAACCTTCCTGTCTTTGCTACTGCTGCTGCTGCTGCTGCTTTCAGAGAAGCTCACGCTGATCTTTACATCTCTGAGCAACTTGAGGTCTGGCAGAAACTTTGTGACCGGGGGAGCGTGGCGGGCTGTTCTGGGGCACGGCGGGTTGGGATTTGCCTCATCTGAAAGGTGGCTGCAGAAGGTTAGTGAACCCTTGCTGAGGGGTTGCTGCGTCTTGTCTTCCCCGTCCCCTGGGGTGTACGTGTATCCATCACCACCAGAGCTAACGTCCATTACCTCTGCGTCACTGGACGTTTGCAGGGGAGGTGGTGGAGGCGCTCTGTCCTGGTCTGGGCCAAAATCATCAGGTGGCTCCAAGGGGAGCGGGGGTAAAACGTCATCCATCTCCATTTCCTCTAAATTCACAACTAAAACCTATTTAAACTGTCAATTACGTTAAAATCTCCACGTGCTTCCTTTTCTTTTAATCACAGCTCAGAACACATGCAGAAGCTCCTCCCTGTATAGACCACGTACCAGAGGTGAATATGCTAAGCTGACTACATTGCTCTTTTCATTAATGTAGACAGCTTTCAGAACCACTGTCTCAATTATTGGAAATCACAATGCATTCAGCTTACGGAACAGAGACACTGATCCTCATCCTCCACTCAGATCCTCTGGGAGCTGGAACACAGAAGCAAGTGAGAGCACATGTCAAACAGTGACTCCAACGTTGTGAAACAGCGACAGCCTTTCAATTACACGCGTTAACGGGAGCGTTTGTGCCCGACAAACGGAGCTGCTCTCCGGCCGGACGGTGAGCGGTCTGCGGGCCCGGGCCTCCGCTGGCGCCAACGCGGACGCGCTAACAAGCAACTCGAGCCTGAACAAAGCACGACAGGACCTGAAAAACAAGCGGCGGCAGTGTTATAAAAGTACGCACCGAGAGTTACTAGACAGCGGTCTCCTCTTGGGGACCCAAGCACCTTCTTATATATATTTCTTTCTCGAGGTGCTGCCATACGGCCTACACAGTTGCCCCGCCATCTTGAGGGAAGGGGGAAAAGACCGAGGCGGTGAGTCACTACAAGCCCCGCCCCCTCCCCGCGGATTCCCGGTGATTGATTGATCAGCTGGCTAATAGGTGCGTCCTCTTCAAAAGCAATACGTCAGGACGTTTTGGGTCAAAAACTGCCTTCGTTAAAATGAGACAGATGAGACAAATAGAAAGGAAAACCTCACCTGTAATGAGTCGGGATGGGCTCCGACAGACCCTGTGAACCTGCGAAGGATGAAGAGGTGTAGAAAATGGATGAATGAATATTCAAATTTACCAGATCAGAAAAGAATATATGAGAAATATCAAAAGCTGTGGGATGTCATTTATCTTAAGCAATAACCATATTCTTATTTGTGACCATAATCTTCAAGACATAGGGCATGAGAAAAACATATGTCCGAATGTCTCATATGTTTTTCCAGCCATTGAATCTTAAGTGTTCCAACCACTGAATCAAATTCTAAGGCTTTAATACCCCAACTCCCACGTTCTTTAACTAGCTCTGATCTTTTCACATAGTCGGTTTTATTTTTCCATAAACATAAAAAGAAAAAGAATACGTTTTTTATATATATTTGGATCTGTAGTTTACATGTATGGATGGGAAGTATTTCACATTTTAATATAAAGACAGTGCTGAGGTTTTAGAGAATATAGAAATATTATGACGAGCTTTCTTAACCATAAATATGTTTTTAAGAAGAAACAACAATCTAAATGGGATTTTCTGCAGCAAACAACTGCCAGCAGCTCAATAGTTCCTCCGACTTATCACTAAACTAACATCAAAAAAGAAATATGGAAAACGGCACTAATTCAAAAAAAAAAATCCCAAATACTTCATAAACCTTTTTTTCGCTCCTAGAAGGTTTTTCAGGTAATGTAATGGAAATGCTTTTACAAAATTCCACATCTCTTGCAGGGTAGATGTGATGTAATCGGTCAGTCTAAAGTAATTAAAATCTAGTTGTTAGCTGTTTTTTGTCCTCATTAATATGATGTAGTTGTGCTATTTAATCATTGTACATTAAATAAGGGTTTTGCCTCTAAATAATCATTTGAATGATCATCAGCTGCCTTCATCATCTGACTATTTTCTCAACGGGGCAGTTGCAATCGCAATAATTTGTCAAAGACTAAAGATGTTTAAGTCCATTGTCTTCAACATTGAGATGTTCTTTTTCGTAGTTTTGAAGAGAGATCTCGTGGGTCGAGATTTGGGAAGTTAGGAGAATTACTCTTATTCCACCGTCCAGTGGAAACTATAACTGCAGCGCGCTACCGTTATCTAACTTTCAGAGATTCTTCTTGCTTTTGCACAAAAGTGTCATATGGAAACTTGACTTGTTTGGCTGAGTTTGGAAGAAGGAGTTGGCTTATTTTGATTCACATAAGGTTGTATAGATAGATAGATAGATAGATAGATAGATAGATAGATAGATAGATAGATAGATAGATAGATAGATAGATAGATAGATAGATAGATAGATAGATAGATAGATAGATAGATAGATAGATAGATAGATAGATAGATAGATAGATAGATAGATAGATAGATAGATAGATAGATAGATAGATAGATAGATAGATAGATAGATAGATTTTTTAATAATTCTGTTGTAAAACCAAATAAGATGAACATGACAGTGAAAAGAAAAGAAAAACATCTCTTTCAGTATGAGTGCCGGTCTGTTTGTTTCGACCCACCTTGGATTGATGCACTCATTTTAATAAAAAGCTGTAGTGGTGAGAACTGTTTACAATAGTTCAGAGCCTTCTCAGACAAGTAAAGTTTAATTGTACAGCACATTTCAGCAACAAGACAGTTCAAGGTGCTTTGCTTAATGAAAACATGAAAAGTAAAGAAAAATAAAAGATTATGAGTTACAGTGCAAAGGCATAATAAATAAAAGTTAGACTTATATTCAGAATGGTTTATATAATTCAGTCAAAGTCAGCTGTAAGCAAATCAGGTTTGAACATTGATTTAAAGGAACTGAGGGTTTCAACGTCCCTACAGTTTTCTGGAAGTTTGTTCCAGATCTGTGGAGCATAAGAGCTGAATGCTGCTTCTCCATGTTTGGTTCTGCTACTGGGGACACAGAGCAGACCTGATCCAGAAGACATAAGAGGGCTGGATGGTTGACATGGCAACAACAAGTCTCTGATGTATTTTGGTCCTAAACCATTCAGTGTTTTATAAAGTATTTTAAAGTCTATTCTTTGAGATACAGGGAGCCAGTGTACGGACCTCAGAACCGGAGTGATGTTGTCCACTTTCTTAGTTCTAGTGAGAACTCAGGCAGCAGCATTCTGGATCAGCTGTAGCTGATTGACTTTTCAGGCAGACCTGTGAAGACACTGGCAGTAATCAATTCAACTGAAGATAAACACATGGATTAGTTTTTTAAGATCCTGCTGAGACATTAGTCACGCCACACTGGTTTTGTTTATGTAGACGGGGGCAGCGGCAGCTTTGTCCATCCCAAAACCCATGATCAGCTTCAGTCTCAGGTCTGACCGAGTCTGAAAACTACCTTTTACATCGAGGCCTAGTTAAAGCACATTGCTTTCTTTGCCCTTTAATGTATATTAAGCGCTCTTACTTCACTATATTATCTCTCCTATGTGACCTCCAGGGGGATAAAGTAAATTTCAGGACATAAGTGAACTTTGACGGCTGTAAAAGTATGCACACTAAAAAAACAATGCAGACTTTCAAAGTGCTAAAATCTCACATTATTATTAAGTCGGTTCTTTCATGTTTGTTAATTTCAGAAAGTCTTTAATTATCGTTAAAATTATGTTTTTACTGAAATTGTCAGGTGAAATACCCCAAAATTATTTCTGCAATCAATGAGTTTGTGTACAATGCTACATGCTTAGGAGTAACCATAGCAACCATTAGTCAATTTCCATGGATGTGAACGAAATGTTTACACAATCTGTTTTTAATATCTCTTGTGTAAGAAGTTTTATCCGTGAGGTCATCTGCATTATTTTGTTATTTTCAATTATTTATGTTTGCAGAGATATACCAGCTGAATTTGAATGTTTGCAGGTTTGAAACCTGCAGAGTGCGCCGGAGGCAAACAGCGTCTCTTCAACTGGCTTGTACGCACACTGAGGCTTTCTCTCTAAACACGTATTTCCACACATTATCACTTGACTGCACGTCCCGTGTGTAATCTGCCATTGTTTATGTGTTTTTATTGTGCTGTGAATTTGTTACAAAACTGCAGCTTGTCGGAGCACGAGAATCATTTTCAGATAGATACGGAGATACAGTTTCTCACGTGTCAAGGTCCTCATGATACAGTAACAAACTCAGATTCTCACGGTTTTGCAGTAAATGCTGTACATTTTTCATTTGTCCTTATGCATAAATATTAGTAACAAAACTTTTTTTTAATTCATCAAAGCAACCTAACCTCAAGGTGGCTGTCGACCAGCTGAATATTGATGCAGGAAAACAACGACGCTAAGCATCAACGTAAATTCATTTTAAAAAATCGTTCATTTCGAGTGGCTCAGTCAAAGTTCAGACTTTAACCTCACTACAGAATGATCTCGATCTGTTTGTTTTAATGTTGATTTGACACCACTGCTGGGATGATTTCACTTTTTTTTTCCTGAATTATATCGTTCACCGTCATACCCTTAGTGCAGGAGTTGTTCACATGTTGCTTTAGGCTCACAGAGACACAATCCACAGATCATCACATTTGAACACCAATTCAAATTGTAAATAATATTAACTTACTCAAAGCCTTAGTCAGGATTTGCTTACATTGAGAACTTTGTTTCCTTTTTCATCAAGTGAGCTGTATTTTTTTGTGCATCTTTTAATGCAATTATCAATGAACACAAAGTATTGTTTAATAAACCGTTGTTCCTGTGTTTTCATGTATTATGTATGTATCCACAATAATTGGCTTGTTATGAAAAATGCTTTTTAAAGCAAATGTATGCAATTTCCTCCTTTTAAGCTGTTCTTCACCTCATTGTTTGTCATCTTTACCTTTACCTAAAATCAAACTGGATTCTCAAATTTTTCCTTGAGACAATAGACAAGGAGACAATTAGACTCAGAGCGAGTTTTCAGCTGAAATTCTTGTCAGACAGTGAGTGAACTTGTAATTTAGATTCAGTGCCCCCCGCCTCCTCCAGGAGTCATTAACGTTCTGTCAGAGGTGGCATCTGAAGAGCTTTCTGACAGGTTACTCTGCCAGATGTTCCAGCAAACTCTGCATTTGGGCCTATTGGTTCGGTTCAGCAACTTTGCATGCTATCTGATCTATGTCACCAGTTGAGATAGATCCGATTGTACGTGAATGAGAGGAACCCAAGAGGAACGGTGAGGTTACAGGGAGCAGAGATAAAGAAGGTGGAGGATTTTAAGCTCTTAGGATCAACAGTCCAGAGCAACGGAGCGCCTGGAAAAGAGGTTACGGAACATGTGCGAGCAGGTTGGAATGGGTGGAGAAAAGTGTCAGGAGTGATGTGTGATAAAAGAGTATCAGAAAGAATGAAAGGAAAGGTCTACAAGACAGTGGTGAGACCAGCAATGCTGGATGGTTTGGAGACAGTGGCACTGAGGAAGGAGGCAGAGCTGGAGGTAGCAGAAAATGAAAATGTTGAGGTTCTCTTTGGGAGTGACGAGGATGGACAGGATCAGGAATGAGAAAATCAGAGGGACGGCACATGTTAGATGTTTTAAAGATAAAGTCAGAGAGGACAGATTGAGATGGTTTGGACATGTACAGAGGAGGGGAAGTGAGTTTATTGGGAAAAGGATACTAAGGTGGGAACTGCCAGGGAGGAGGCCTGGAAGAAGACCGAAGAGGAGATATATGGATGTAGTGAAGAGGACATGAGATTGGTTGGTGTGAGAGAAGAGGACGCAGAGGATAGGGTTAGATGGAGACGGACGAGTTGCTGTGGCAACGCCTGAAGGGAGCAGCCGAAAAGAAAAGAAGAAGAAGACAAACCAAGTGTCCAAAAAATATGGCCCTAAATCCAGGGACTGAACTATGAAGCTGATCATTGAACTGTGATCCAGGGTGTCCTGGAAGCATTTACACTTACAGACAGCCTTATGTTCCAACATGGTGTTCACTGTGAACAAACCACGAGTAGCACAAGAGTCCAACCGGAACCAAATTGGGTTCAAATCAGAGAAGCCATTTCTCAAAGTTACAGCCTCCAGGTAACGCTGTCATAATAACGGCTTCCTCTTAGGAGTACTTCCCAGAACCCTTGGCAAGGACTCCAAGAAGGCTGTGACCTCTGAACTGGTCTTAGATGCATTACTACGAGCAAAAGGGAAATCTCCACTGTTCAGGCTCTAGTCAGGTGCGTCATGAGAAATTCCACTCCAGCCTGACGACTCTTATCCCAGGAAACTCCACACCAGGCAAGGTCAAGGTCCTCTTGATTAGATTGGCTTTGGATTCAAGTTATTCAAGTTTGTTTAGTGTGTATACAAATCAAAATATTGGTTTACTATGAATTAAAATTTTTTTACAAATATCTAGATCACGTCTTAACTTTTCTTTTAATTTTTTAAGGGACTATGAGAAACGTTTTTTTTTTTATACATACAGTGCACAAAAACATAAATATTTTTCAGGTAACCCTAACTTCTCTCACCAATCACATTTTACATCTACTATTGAGTTTCCTCCCAGGTATTGTTTTCACATTATTTTCCTTAAATACTTGAAAAATCCCTTCAATCTTTTTGACTTAAATTTAATCCGAATATTCCTGAGACTTAAATCATGACTACTGGGACAATTAATTTTCCTTTGGGGATTAATAAAGTATTTTGACCAGCTGACAAATCTTAAGGACAATACTAGGGATTTTTTCTTAGAAAACTTTGCAAGACTGACTCAGGGGACTAAAAACATTTATTTAGATGAACGTCTGTAACTAAATCAAGAGAAAACAAAACAAACAATTAAACATAAGATTCAATAGCTCTGCATACTTGAAAGACGGTGATTTGGACTTAATCCGTCGCAGTTCTGAATAATGAAGAATGACAAAACAGGACAATATTTTGATTACAATGCAGTGGTTTGTTAAAACTAGCCAGCCTTTGTGTAATGGTTCACAAGGAAATACACAAAGTTCGTATGACAGATGAGGTTAAGAGGACTGGAACCGTTAGAGTAATGATAATTGTATTTCATATCAATTCACATAATATTGTTTTGCTAAAATGTTTCCAATAATAAAACTCTTTACAAGAATTATTTTCTACCTCTGGCGTCTGCAACTTAAGATTTCCCACTTAACAAACTTCAGAGACTCAGTTGTAAATTTTACGAGTAGTTTTAATGTGAAAACCTTTTTTTGCCCCTTTCAGCTTCTTTCCAATACCAGCTGAACATTTGAATTCAAAAGATCAAACAAGTAAATAAAACTAATTAATTTTAAACAAAAATTAATTCCACCATCTGAAAGTGATGGAAATGTACGTGCTTTCTTTTCTTGTAGAGTGAGCAGATAAGCTCACACAGCACAAATATAAAGCTAAAACGATTTAGAGGGACATTTTATTATGAAGGAAATGAGGGAGTAACATTTGACACACGTATAGGAGCATGTCCGGTCTGGGGACGGAGCTGGTGGCATTGGTTTCAATCTGGGTGGAGGAGAGAGGGGAGAAAAACATCTCCGAAGCGCAGATGTTGTTGAGGAATGACCCTTGGTCTTATCTGGTCTAGCTTTAATATCTCAAGTGAGTCTTGTCATCTGCAGAATCACTCAGACGATTCTGCAATTGTGTGGAGCATCAGTGATGGACAGGAGACTGATTACAGGGAACTGGTGGACCACTTAGTGGCACAGGGTGCTAACAATCATCTCATCTTCAAGGTGAAAAAGACAAAGGAGATAATTGTGGATTTTTTGAAGAGCAGCAATAAATTAAACATTATTTCAATTACCGGAGGATGAAAGGAGTACAAACAGCTCAGTGTTCATGGGACAGCAGGCTGGACTGGAGACAACACTGAGCTGTTTGCAAGAAGGGACAGAGCAGACTGACTTCTTAATAGACCTTAGGTCCTTCGAAGTATGAAGCACTATGTTGCAGGTCTTCAAGATATCAAGAGTAAATGCAACTTCTTAAGTTGATCATTACAATGTGGCCTATTCTGCCAACACACGTACTTATGAACACCCTTGTATTGAAACATGGTGTTTACTTTGGACAAGCCTTTGGAGACCTGTGCAGTTTTGTGGGGTTCAAAAGCTGTTCATGAGAACACTGACAATACTAATACCATCATTTTAGTTACCTTGAAATTTGTTTGTCACTCCGCTGTCAAAGTAAATGATTTGTTCTTATTATAGTTAAAGGAGAATGCAACTGTGAAAAATATGCCTAAAAAGTAGCTGACCTTGCAGTTGCTATGTAACCAGAACTCAAATCCATCCTGATTCTTGCAGAATTTCTGTTCCCTATGTTAATCTGAACACTTTTACATAATTTCATACATTCTATACATGCCATTAAAACCCTCAGATCCCAGCAGTCTTGCAAATCTCACAGCTTGTCTCTGATATTAAATCCTGAATGGCACAAAATGTTTTCAAGTTCAGAGAAGAAAAATCAGCAGTCACTCCGTTTGGTCACCCAAAAGCTCTGGGTCCTAACCTGACTCTAACCTTAGTTTTGATGCTTAAGTCAAATTTGTAGATTAGGCTTAAGACAATAGCTAACTAAGCAAGATTCATTACCAGAACAACAAAGAGCACAGGTCTCCTGCACTTGTTTCCCTTCACTAGCTCCCTGTTAGATTTTGAATTGACAGATCATCTTCAAAACCTTACACGTTCTTCCTCCAGCTTACATCTAGGACCTGTTGACCTGGTGTGCTCTCCCTACCTCTGACGTTCACGGATTGTGCATGTGTAACCCTTTAACATTACATGTCACAAAGAGGTGTACAAAATCACTTGATACTTTTATTTTTTCAGAAGTCCTTTGGTATTCCTTTGGTGTGAACTCAGAACAAAGGATTGTGTCAGAGAAAAGTTTTGATGCAACCTGTTGGTTTCCTTAGCGAGGCAATCATCATTAGTGTTATTTTTGGCTTATATTAATTAGAATTCTTTGGAGTTTAAGTCTATTTTTGGAGTGCCTTTACAGCTGAACTGAACTGAAATGAACTGAATTCTCTGTTGCTAGAAGTACTTTGTAACTTTCTATATAAATAAAGGTTGTAATTATGTTCATTATTATCACACAACTCACCTAAATGAAAGTTTATGTACAGTTTTTTAAATTTTAAATATGTTGTAGGGCTTTAAAACCTTGACACTGGATAATGAAAAGTTTTACTTGATAAAACTAGGCAGATCATTAGCATAATCAGGAAATTGTTCTTGTAATATTACCATGAGATTTACATTAAGCATTTGTCCAATGTTTGGTCAAAACTCAAATTAATTGTAGCTAAATTAAAAAACTGACAAACATTTATGCACTTAAATATGTATATTTTTTAATTTTTCAAAAAGAAATAATTCAAATCAATCAAAACTAAGTGTTTAGTCAAAGTTCAATAGAATCTATGAACACTGCTCAATATTAAAAAAAAAGTGTATACATTTTAATTAAAAAAAATATAAATGAGAGTAAATGTAAGATATGTACTTCATTGGGGTAAATAATGACATCTTATGCAATTCATTTCCCTAAAATGACCCATGAATTTTCATTCAAAATGGCTCATTTTTCAAACCTCTTTCAGGAAGCCTGACGCCCAACCTCACTTTCAGGTTAACCGTTTTATACTTTATATTCCATTCCAGCTCCAGCTGTCACTTACTGTACCAGCGGTTCAACAAATGACCAAAAGAAATTTGACCTTGTGCTGCTGTTTAAGGACATCCTTTATTTCCAGGCACATTTTTAAAGAGGGATTACAGGTCTGCTTTGGCAAGTGAGCTTCTCACAAAGTGCCCCACCAAGTTACTTGCTACACTGAACGCCCTGTCGTCAAAGCCTTCCACTTGCTGACCCCTACATCTGCAAGCCAACAGATGTCAGATGAGGAAAAAAGAAAACAATCCTGGATTTGTTGAACTTGCTTCATATAAATCCAACACTTCCCACTATTTAATATTATCCCCAATAAAGAGTGCACTACAACAAAAGTACAAAATCTACTAACAGTATAGTGCACACAGTGTGGTGATGTTAACTATCCCTCAGTGGAAGTTCTGATGAGGACAAAACAACCAATTAGACCGGGGGTCTTCAACCTTGGTCATCGGGGCACGCTGCTCTGCATGTTTTAGACGTTTCCCTGCATCAACACACCGGATTCTAATTAACGGTCATCAGCATGTCATCAAGGTCTGCACAGGTCTGTTAATGACACAGCCATGTCTATCAGGGGTGTGTTGAAGCAGAGAAACATCTAAAACACGCAGGACAGTGGCTCTCAAGGACCAGGGTCGAAGACCCCTGAACTATTCTGTGAAGTGCAACATACATGAAGGATTTTGCCACAAGAGGGCAGCATATCAATAGGAAAAAATGGCCTTCAGTATATTAGTATTTAAAAAAAAAAAAAAAAAAAAAACGAGAAAAAGAAAACAAAGGTAATTCAGGCCATTAGACCATTAGGAAGATGGAACCATTACATACTACTTTTTTCCATCATATACTACTTGATTTTCAACCCACACAATATTACACATATAGTGACAACCTCAAATGGTCTCCAGTAGAAGTCCAGGCAATCAAAAAAAGACTTTCAAGGTTGATACGTTTAGAAAAAAAAAAGTTATTAGTCACTAACAAAAACTATAAATGAGAGTAATGAATAAAACAAGACCTCTGCTCCGAGAAAATCACACAGCTGTGCCAGTTAGTGAACGAGTGTTGCCCCAATTTAAAACTGTCATCATGCTGAAATGATGATTGTGAAATCTGTTTGGTTGTGTCACCTATGTTCCTGCCAAAATTTGACTTCTTGTTAGTCACAAATTTAAAAAGAAAAGGCTTTTCATGTGTCAAACTTGAACACACACAAAACTACACACCCGCACTCACAACCACACACCCATACAAATGCATTTGGGCAGGCTGCAGTGTCCTTCATGAGCACAGAAATGTCAGTGAAAGTATTTACGCCCTCACACTAATAACTTTAAGTGCACATTTTAGAAAATTGTCCAAGTTCTTGAAGAAAGACGAGCCATGAACTTGAGCTTAACCTTTTCAAAGGCACAGCGTGAATGAAGTTCAAACTGTGTGTCAACTTAGTTTATCTTCTTTATCTTTATTGGTATTGACTCGAACAAGGATCCAACCTCTAACACTGCATGCATGTTCATTCAGTCAATACCAATAAAGTGTTGGTGCACAAAGTTGAAAAAGTAAAGTAACAATCAAGAACAGAAGAAGAATGGTAACGCTGGTTGAAATCAGTCACTGATTCTTCTGTAGTGACTATGGTGACAGTTGCGCAACAGCTCTTAGATAAAAACTGTTTGTGAATTTTTTTTAGGAGTTTTAATACTTTGAATACTTAAAGGAAACGCTTTCAAGAGGATGATGAGCGAGAAGTGTCTTTCAAAGTATCTAATGAAGTGTTCTTAATACGCAGCAAGTAGGAATCTCTGTGTTATTTATTTTATCCAGTGTTCTTGATGATATGTGATGTTTTGTTGTGGCTTTTTTCTTTTTACATTCCTACATTACATTCCTAAAGAAATGACACAAACAACTGCTTTGTTATATTTTGAAGTGTGTATCAGGCATATTAAGTTCTCTGAGATGTAGATGTCTAGGTACTTGAGGGAAGATACTCATTGATTAATGTGAGTGGGGGGAATGGTGTTTTCCTGCGTTTCCAGAATAAGCAATAATTTCCGTCATCTTCCTGATATTAATGTCCAGGTTGTTCGAGATGAACCATTCTGTGACGCACTGGACTTCCTGTCCATATCCAGATCCATCATTACGCATAATTGGTCCAATGATGGCTTATGATGATGTCCGGGTCTGATTCATCGTGTGATGGAGACATATTTGAGATGCTTTGAGATGAGTTTTTGAGATAAAAGACGAGCCACACATCTTTTAAACTCCTGAGTGTTTTGTTTTGGGGGATTGGAATGATTGCGGCCTCCTTAAATTGACCGTTGACTGACGACATGAAAGATTGGAAAAGCTGGTGAGCACATGTGGTAGTTGGTGTTCTGGCTCAAAGTACTGCTGTATTTTACTCTCTGTCAGCGATACACATAATTATGAAATCCTGTACAGAGAAAGGGGAAAAAGAAGATTAGAAAAACAAAAACAAAACGCAAAACAAAACAAAGCCTTAGGTGCTTTAGGCCACATCACCGCTGTGCACCACCATATATCAGTTAACAGAATAACGATATAACTGCATACAGGAGGGAGAGGGAATGGAAAACGACTCTGATATGAACCTCTTCACTCTAAATTATCCAATCACATGATAGGGCCCTCATGAAGATGATTTGAACATTTCTGATGTCAGACAATCAAATACTGTGTGCTGATTGCCTGTTCTAATTGCAATGCATTTTAACCAGATCATTTTTTGGAGACAAACATCTGTCTGATTGTCTATTGTCTATTATTAATTTAATATTTAAAAAAAAAAAAAAAAAAAAAAAAAAACAGAAAAAGCAGATTACTTCACCAACCAGAAGTAAACATAAATAAAGGCTTTGTTCAAACTGCCAGCCAAGATCAAATTTCTTGCATATTTGATCTGAATCTTATTTTTACAACTAACCTGTTTACATTACAAACTGGTTATAAATGGTTATGTGGTTTTAGAGGTACAGAACTGTAGGGAAATTAGGGGACGTTCTTCTTCCTGCCTTCAGCCAATGAAATCATAGATGGGAACAAGACCGTTTCAAAGCATGCACCTTACCTATGTAATGGCTTAAAAGAAACTTGATCAGTCATTTACCATCCTAATAAACCTCTGTGTTGCACGTGCAGTTTGATTCACATAAGTGCACATAACAAGTCAGGTAGTTGGCAGTAATTTTTCTGTAAAGGGACCATCCAGTCCATTTGTACAATAAAAATGGGTGCAAGGAGATGGTGACAGCACTCTGTTTTAAGAAAGTTTAGCACCAGAACGCGTTGTGGCAAACCATTTTGAAGGTCAGCCACTGTGCTTCACTTGTGATGTGAGCCTTGGCTTCATGATTTTTGAGTAATATAGCGAAGGATTTTTGGGATAGTTTTTTGTTGTTGTTGTTGGTAGATGATTCTTTGATCATTTTATATTGTGAGTCTGTGTGTACAGAAGCAATGAGAGAGATGTGGCTTACAGTGAAGGCATTTTTGCACCATTTGTGAGTGTGTGAAAAATAAAAGATTAATATTTTTAAAATAGGAACCTTAGGTTGGAACTAATGTATGTTCTTAGACTTTGTATTTTATGCAAGGCAAAATAAATGTATTCCGATTCAAGAGTGTTGTATTTATGTATTTGGCTGAGTTTTCCAATAGTTCTTTGTGAACCCCCTCATTGTTACCACATGCCCTTCTATAGGATTTATTCTGGAGCCAACTTTGAGGAAAATACATCTTGTACAAAATAAATATTACCTTGAATGTAGCTCTCACCTTATGCTAAATCATTCTGATATACTACTTAAAATGAAAAGTAGTGAGAGAGCGAGAACTTCACTCAGATTTGTAACTGTCAATACACAAGTCTGAATCCAAGTCAACACAGCTTGAGTTAGAGTCAAATCACAAGTTCTTAAAAATAGAGCCTGAGTTGAACCCACGTCTAAGTCCTGAGTTGTGCACTTCAATCCCGATACAGTCGAGTGTTTGAACTTTAGTAATCTGTGCACACTGATAGTGTCGGCGTCAGTCATTACCATCACCTTGGAAAACGCTTGAATATCTTACAAGGGTGTTTGACTGCTCATCTTTTCCACTTCGAAATATTTAGGGCAGCCTTGTTTTGGTACAGCTGATTTATTGAGACAAAAACACAGACGGACAGACAGACAGACAGACAGACAGACAGACAGACAGACAGACTTGATTTGATAGTGAAGAAATTACATTAGATAAGGAATAACGTTAGATAAACTACTGAAGGAATACCATCAGATAAGTGAGGCAATTACCAAAGTTTGGTCAGGTGCCACTTGGATGAAGTGATTTTAGCCCTTCCACAATGCTGCATCACCACTCCGGTCATATCTCCGTAATCTGGCGGCAGCTCCAGAGGCTTGGTGAATCCATCTTCCATGTGCTTCTCTGACACGCGCAAGCAACTGTCAAGATGCAAAAAATGCAAGAAAGATAAGCTTATACTTTCTGTCAGAAATTAAGGATATTAGGCAATAAAACACCAAAAATTATCTTTAAACATATATTTCCACTGACTTCCGTTTCGATGTAAAGTTGCAGATTACTAATGTAATCAGCTGTAAAATATGGCTAATGCAGAAGTAAAGCATTCACAAAAGAGAGAAGAAAATAATCACTGAAAGATTTTTTGTTGTGGTTCATTTGTTGATAACAGTTCTTAATATAGGTGTTTAACAGCGCTTATCTAGGACCTGACTGATACAACAGTGAATTCACTGATTAAAAACCTGAAGAGGACAGCAACAAGGGTGGGCATAATTTAAAAAGTGAGAGGTGATGATTGCTTTGATCAGGTTTCAAGATGGTTTATATTAAAAATGTCTAAAATAAAAACATGTAGGTGGTTCAGCTTGCAATGAAAAATGCAGCACACTAAACGTGAGCTAAATGAATTTACTGGTTGTCTGACAGTTTTTTTTTTTATATATATATTTAACATTCTGCGTCTCTGTGCAGAACTGATCTGGCATCTTATTATCTAATTAAAACTTTTGGTGAGAAAACTTTTTTTACCATCACAGTCAGAAAAACAGTGACTGCTGCAAAGTTTTAGCGTAGCAGAGTCAAAGTCAAAGTCAAAATCAAAGTCACGTTTATTGTCAATTCTGCCACATGTGAGGTACATACAGAGAATCGAAATGACATTACTCTCAAACCCTCGGTGCTACACAATAAATAAATTACTCTAAACACAAAGTGCAAATCTAAAATCTAAAAGAAAGAAATAATAAAATGACACTGGGTTTAAGAACCAAGGGCAATAAAATTACAATAAAAACAATAAAATGGCAGTATGATGATAGACGTATTGTTAATGTTGAACTGTATTGTAATAAGGCCAGTGAAATATACAACTGTTTTTAAAGGTGTGTGATAGTCCTGCAGGTGTTCAGCTTATCGGTCAGGTTAAAGTGACCTTCTCAGCTGCTCTCACCACACGTTGGAGAGATTTGTGGCAGGATGAGCTGCAGCCTCCGTACCACACGCTGGTGCAGCTGGTCAGGATGCTCTGGATGGTGCCTCTGTAGAAGGTGTACATGATGGAGGCTCTGGCTCTTTGCAGCTTGCGAAGGAAGTAGAGACGTTGCTGTGCTTTCTTGTGAGTGATGCGGTGTTACCAATGCTGTAAGTGCGACAGCATTGCAATACCTTCACCATTCCTTGGGTTTGCTGTCTGGAGCACAGCATGTTGGAGTGCTGGAACTTTCTTGTATTTGCAAAGAATGATAATCTCTTTTTTTTCCCTTTCTTTCTTGTCTTGTAACCACTAGCCCAACACTCCCTCAGAGTATAGGTATGAGCATGTATGGTTGTTTGTCTCTGTATGTGGCCCTGTGATGGACTGGCGAATTGTTACAGCCTCTTGCCGGTAATGAGCTGGGACAGGCTCCAGCAGACCCCTGAGATGGATGGATGGATGGATGGATGGATGGATGGATGGATGGATAATCTCGGTTGCATAAAGTTAACAAATCATTTCCGCTTGACCTAACCCTACATCAAAAAAAAAAAAAAAAAAAAAAAAAAAAAAAGAGGAAATCTTAGATCACAAGCATTTCCTGGTGCATGATAAGGAATGTTATCTTCTGGAAAATAAGACATTCTTTTGCCATCATGTGACTGGGCCGTTGTATTTTAAGACATGAACAATATCTTAAATGTGAAATTACTGTTTATTAATAAAAAAATATATTTGGCTTTAAGACATGCAGCATTTAATATAGATGTCTATTACACGCTATATAAAACATAAGCACTCACGTACACTGTTATTAAACATAGTTGGCAACATCGCTTTAAAATGTTTTTATATTGCCAGTGTACAAGGGATGAACACCTACAACATTCAGTTTATAGAAATAAGTTTTACTACCGTATGATGTCGTCCTGCCTCCGCGACATCAGAGCTACCGGAGATCCTTTTCCAGACGGCGTCAAGTCTCCGTCAACAGCCAATCAGCGCCACGGATTCTGAATGACGTCAAGACCTTACCAAGTCCAGGAAGCTAGAAGTTTCTTGTTTCTTACAGACGACTCCGTTTCCAACTATAGTTAAAAGCAATACTTTCTGATATTAAACAGCGCGTTGGCTAAGAACACATATAGTTATCGTAATCAGTAAACGAAACAGTTTCAGTGGCCAAACTTTTTGAACGCTGGACAGTCGGAGAGCGAGCACCGTTGACGGAGGATGTTAGCTTCGAGTCTGCCGGCCAGTTACTGCGGCGAGCTCCGCGACGAGCGAACGCACCAAGTAAGTCCTGCTGGAGACACCCGCCGAGCTGGTTGGGAGTACTGTTGGGAGTGCTGTTGGGAGTGCTGTTGGGAGTGCTGTTGGGAGTGCTGTTGGGAGTGCTGTTGGGAGTGCTGTTGGGAGTGCTGTTGGGAGTACTGTTGGGAGTACTGTTGGGAGTACATCTGTCACTATGAGCGTATAAAAGCTGGGGTCAGAAAGGTGACCGGCCTCCGCCTCGTATAGCAGCAGCCAGGTCCCGACAGTCCTACCTCCACCCACTGGTGTAGGAAAGACGCCACAAGGGGTGGGGGAATATTAAGTGAGATAAGATACAACTTTAAAACTCTTTATTCACTGCTGTATTTGCAGTGTATGTATAATTTCCCCTCCTGGGATCAGTGCAGTATTGTTGGATTGAATGGAGTTGATGTCCACACTCACCAGCCTCTTCACTAACCTCGTACTGGGTTGGACCCTCTTTTTCCTTCAGAAATGACTTCATTCTTCATGTAACAGGCACAACGAGATGCCGAAAACATTCCCCAGAGATTTTGTTTTTTTTGTAAATACTGACAGGAAGGCATGACTGGAATTTTCTTGACTGTATGAATGCAGATTTGCCGTTTCACCACGTCTCAAAGGTGCGCTTTAGGATTGAGTCTGGTGACTGTGGAGGCCACTGGAGTACAGTGAACTCATTGTCATGCTCAAGAAAGTAGTTTGAGATGACTTGGGCTTTGCGACATGCTGCTGTTTGCGGTTAAAATGATGCTCAGTCGGTACTGAAGTGTGCCACAAAAACGTCCCCAACGCTGTTACACCACCAACAAGTGCCTGAACTTTGACACAAGGCAGGATGGATCCATACTTTCATGTGTTATGTGACGCTGCAGCTGAAATCAAGACTAATCAGACCAAGTAACGTATTTCCAATCTTTATATTGCCAAATTTGCTGAGCGTATGCCAGTTGTAGCCACAATTTCCTGTTCATAGCCAGCAGGAGCAGCATCTGCTTCCAGGTTTGACATGATGTCCATTTACAGATGGTCTCCTGCAGGCCTTGGTTGCAAAAGTTGCATTTCAACTATTGGTGCCTTAGTTTCTATCATCCTGAACCAATCTGCCCATTCTTCTTTGGCCTATGACATCAACAAGGAATTAATGCGACTGCCATACACTGGATATTTTCTCTTTTTCAGATCATTCTCTCTAAACACTAGTAGATTATCAGTTTCTGAAATACTCAGATCAGCCGACGAATATGGCACCAACAGCCACATTCAAAGTTACTTAAATCTCCTTTCTTCCTTGTTCAGCAAGTCCTCTTGATCAGGCTTGCATCTCTAAATTATTCAGTTGTTTTCATGTGATTGGCTGATTAGCTATTTGTGTTACCTAACAACTGAATGGGTTTACTTAATGAAGTGGCGGGTGAGTGTATGTTAATTGCTTATTGGCTGTATTAGTATCTCAATAGTTATCAAGCCGTGAGAGGAGTTTTAAGAAATAGTGGAATAAAATACCTTGCTTAAGAGATGTACAAAAAAGTATTTAGGCTAAACTGACCTACTGCGGGTGTAAATCGCAGTTTTTGGAGTGTTGGTTCTTCTCATGCTGTTAAGTTGAACCATTTTCAGTATTAATAAAGTGCGGCCTGTAGGTGTCGGTTACTCAGAGTATAGGTACACAACCCAAACACTGGACCTTTTGAAAGAGCTACTTTGGCATTAAGGGAGTTGCTCAAACATTTGGTATTTTTCCAATTTAGATAAGTTAGTATGGTACCATTATAATCATCATATTTTACTGAAAGTGATAACATTGTGGCAGAAGAGAAGGACACTGACTGAGTACAAACAAGACAGACCTTCAGAGAAAGCCAGAAATATCTACTGGCATGAAACAGCAGTAGGGACTAGTGTCCCCTAGCCTTGCCCGGTCACGTCGCCAGCCTCTGGGCAAAAATATATCACTTGGAACACACCGGAAAAAACAATGTCCAAGTGCCAACTAGGACAAATGTGTTATGCATGTGCAATAGGACATAGTTCTGTAGTTTGTGAGGGAGTAATACAGCTAAGTAAAGAAAACTTTTTTTTCTGTTATTAAATGTAATTAGTATACATATGTAGTTTTAGATGGTTGAAAAACTAACAAATCAATAAAGTCAGATCATCATTACTTCAGCTTTTATTATCCAGCATAGATTTCCTTTGATGGGTGAGGGTCAGTGTTTAAATAAAACTGCTCTTCAAGTTAACACTTGTGTTTTTGCTTTTCACCTCAAATAAATGGTGACAGACATTCCTAGACATTCCCTACAGGTAATTTTTGGCTTGATGTATAAGGTTCCTTAGACCTCAGAAGTAGACAACCAACAGGAAACACGGGACAAATATGTTTAATGTGACTGTTGAGGCTGGAAAATATCTTGGGCTTCATGTTCAAAAGTTGCATGGATTTAATTCTAAATCCTTGCACAGAAATCTTGCCAATGCAAAAAAATAAAAATAAAATTCAGATGCTCAAAACTGTGTGTACGTTCAAATCCTTGTACGTTTTTTTGAACATCAAAATCAATGTGAAATTAAAGAGTCAGAGTCAAGTTTATTGTCAATTCTACTACATGTGAGACACATACAGAGAATAAACGCGGATGCATTAACACAACACTCCTCCCTGACTCCCACCTCCCAATATGATAATGAGCATAAATAGTGATGGGAAAATGCTAATCCAAACATTAAAATGGCAAAAGTGAGAAAAAAGTGTGAAGAAAAAGAAAGAATACAGCCTGTGAGCTGGAGATACTCCTGTCAGAAGTTGAGGCCAGGAAAGCTATCTTATTTGGTTCCCTGTCCTCTGAAGTTAACAGTAAGAGGCAGAAAAGTGAGTAGGAGCTTGTGGCGGAAGCGGTGGGCTCTGAAAAACACACAGTACATGAATCAAAAAAGAAGTGGTCAGACATGACGGTGGAGGTAAAGCGGAGAGCTGCCGCACACTGGCAAAGCGTGGCCAGGTCAGGTGGTGGATCAGCTGTGGAGGACCTCACGCCGTTTCAGCAGCGAGATTGCTGCATCTCGTGTGACACTGTCCTTATCAGAATATTACTTTGTTGGTGAGGGTCACTCTAAAGTAATCCAGCATTGAGATCAAAGTAAAATATGCACTTGTTCAAGTGTACCATAGTGTAGCCCACAAAACAGCAACTTATTTATGTCCACTTAGAAATAATAGACTGGAATGCCTGAATTCATTTTTGTTTTGTGTCAAAAATTTAACTCAGACTCAGATAATTTGACACCAGCAACTTCCTGGGTCACGTTTTCTTCCCTCCTTCCTGGAAAACTTTGTGCCTCCGGTGCTGAGGTCTCATCACTCTCAGGCAGTTTGGGGGTTGGTGAGGGGGATGGAAGGGATTGTGATTAGATGCATTAATTAATTGTAAAGGGACTTTATAGTCTCTATTTTTAAACACATCACTTACCAACAAGCCACCCACCCTGCACTGTACCAGCTTGGGGCCTTATTCCCACCATTCTGTTGCTGAGGATGTACAAGTTGTGGGTCGATCCAGGCCGCTTTACCACAACATTCATCAGGTGCATTTGTGCATCACATCTGATTTGTATACATTTGCATTGAATTAAAATTCTTCCTATTTATGTAGGAAAATTTGTGCACAGATGGCGCTTTTTATTGCAGTACGTGTGCAGTCGATCACTCCGATTACATTAGGAAATCAGGCAATGGCTGCAAATTGCGTTTTGAGGTTTGCATGGTCAACGACGTCATATGGGAACCTGAGGTATCTGGCGGACGTGCCGATGATCCCATCCCATACAGCTGACATTGCATGTCTCAGTGCAGACTGTCTGACTGCGTGACCGGTCTGCCAACTGCCTTTTGTACGGACCCAGTTTTCAGGAATCCAAATGTGGTCAGCACTTGTAGCAGAACAGGTAGTGTGTGACTCTTTCCCGTACATCTCTCTAAAGTCGGACCCAAATCAGCACAGAGTTCCAAGAGGACGGCTCTTGGAAATCTGAAACGACTCAAAACCATTCATCATCGCGGTCCAAAAATCACTGTGGTCCCTGTTCACTTGTTCCCTCCTGATCCTGTCCTCCAACAGAGCCAAGACTGCCATTGTTATTTGCTGGTTATATTGTTTTGCATGTGCCTGTACATGTTTAGACCACGTGGATAAGCATTTCAGAATGCCATTTTTACATTTTAACGACCCAAACTGTTGATTTTTGCTTGCAACAAAATATATGTATGATAAATGCACAATTGTAAGTGTCTCATTTCTCAACCTTGGGTGGATGTGCAGGATAGGTGTCCTTTATCTTGTGCTCTGTGAACATCTGTAAAGTTGATTGATTACACACAGAATATTTCTGGTATTAAATTATTCTTCTCCTGTTGTACAGATGCTTAATAGTACAAAAGAATGCAACCAACTGTGCTGAGCTTGTTGCAAAAGCAAAAGGGAAAACTAAAAGACAGACAAAAATAGTACCACAGTGGCGATAATTTCCCAGCTTTCATGGAGAAAAACTTGTTAAAGATAAACGGGGGAGGTGATAATGAAACTGTGGAAACATGCTTTTGAGATAAGATTTGAGAATAAAGGGAAAAAAAAACTGTTTACTTTAATAGAGGCTTGAAATTAATTTTCATAATTAGAAATAGTTCCCTCCCTTCCTTCTTCTCATCTGCTTTCCACTGCAAGCCTTATGACACCCTAACTTTTACTGCATTTTGTTGTTTTCATTAAACCTTCCCAGAACTAGACACTGATGTAATTTGTTGTTGCTCCCCCTTTCTGTTCCTTAAGTCATTTCTTTGGGCTGCATCCGTTTGTAGAATTCAAAGATCTTTTTTATGTTTCAGTAAAAGTAAGAATAGGGTTAAAGAGAAGTCATTTTAACTCTGAGGGAGTTGCCTTTTGACGTAGTTAAATGTTGTCCCATAAGCTAAGGGAAATTATGGTTTTCTCTACCTTTTTAAAGGTTTTTAAGTAATCTAATTTAGAGCCACAGAGTAACATTTCTATAATATAACAGCTACTGTCTGTATCAATAAAAAAGTTTGAGCAAAAATATGCCAGAACATTACATAGCAACACAAGAATTGCTGCTTGAAAAAGCAGAAAGACCTCAGGTATGTCATGCCTGTAGCATGCTTCTCTAATTATATTTGAGTATTAGTCAGGTTCAGTTTTGACGCATTATTTCCCCACTAACTGCACCTAAACCTTGTTTGGGTTGTTATATATGATGAACAGATTTGGTTAATTTGAATGACAATAAATGTAATATGTGGTTAACAGATGGATAAATACCTGCATCAGTTCAAGTTGTCAGACAAGACGTTGATGGATTTGTCAATGAGGTTCCGGCGAGAGATGGACAAAGGCTTGTGCAGAGACACCAACTCCACAGCTTCAGTCAAGATGCTGCCCACATTTGTGCGCTCTACTCCTGATGGAACAGGTAAAGCCTCTTTCAAGCTTGCAAACTTGGCCCTCATTTGGCATAAAGTAGTTGAGTGCGAGTGTTGATAGAGCACACAAATGACAAGTCCAGTCAAAATGTCAGTTATGAAAAGCCCAGTGGAAGGTTTTGCCAGAAATAAAGTAAGGTTACAGGCTTTATTCTGCTGCAATGTAAGGTAAGGCAAGGCCAGTTTATTTCTATAGCACATCCCATGTAAAAGACAATTCAAAGTCCTTTCAACAGCCTTTAAAAAAATGCATTAGAAAGTAAAAGAATTTAAAAGCAGAATTAAATATGGGCATAAATTCAAAAGAATTAAACAAATGACATGCAAGAAATAAAACGGCAACGAAAATAAACCAAGCTACAACAGTTATGTGAATTTTTTTTAAGGGAATGACTAGCTATTTATTCAGAAATAAAAATTGTATCTGTAGATCTTTGTTGACACAGCTGTACACAAGCGCTCATCTCCGACCTCAGTGACGGTTGTGAGGACAGAGGTGCAGCGTTGCTTGACGTGTTACTGAGAACATTCAAACAGCGATTCTGTATGAAGCCCTTCCTTTCATCACAGGTATAAATCATAGCTTAAAAATATCTGTCTTTCTGGATTGTAAATTTTAATTATCCACAGTTATAGCTTTGATTTAAAAAAAAAAAAAAAAAAAAAAAAAAAAATTTTTTATCAGCTCAGTAATGGGGTTCTGCTGTCACTTTATTAAAATTTGAATTAATGGACCCCTGTGGAGTTTTTGTTCACTCATGTTACACACCGATAGACCGGTCTCCACACAGACCCATTTCAATTTGATTTTCGGCTCTACTGTTATATGCACAAGGAAGTTGAATTTGGGAGATGTCATTAAGCAGCCAACTGATTTTTTTTTTTTTTTTTTTCTTCCCCCCACATTATTATTTCATTTTGAGATTATTAACATATTCTTCAAACTATTTCCCCTTTATTACTTTTTATGTTTTTTTTTCTGTTGTTAAATGAGTTAATGATTTAATGAATTAATGATTATTACAAAAAATTATAGTTTCCTTAGCCTGGTAAACAAACATTAAATGCAGACACATCTTCACTGCTCAAAGCTTTTTCACTGTTTATTTCTATCGCGCGTAATCCTTTTTCTTATCCGTTGATTAGTGGAGAATAGATCTGTATGAGCAAAACGAGACAGTGCAAAAATATCAATTTATAATACTGTTAATTTAAATTATTCAGCTTTTTAGGTCCTTTCTTTTAAAATTGCTGTAAGAAACTAAAGGAAATTAAACAAAAGGATAACTTAATTGCTGCCATTACCTGTACTGCTTTAATTACTGCTTTACTGCGTATTGATTTCAAATATACATGCTGGTCAAGTTAAAACTCAGTGTGCAGCTTAGAAAATAAATTGACAAATTTTATTAAAATATACATTTGCCATTGACTTTTCATAAAAAAAGCGAATTAAGTCCTGCTTTTGAGAGTGGTGACCAAGAAAGGGCAAAATGAAAAGATAATAACTTTGATTCATTAGAGGAAGATGATTAGGAGGAGGCTGGTTAGCTATTTTATATATTTTTTTTATTTAGATAATAAAAAAAACATCCATGCTCCGGATTCATCATATCTATCCACTTAATGAAATTAATTTTTTATCCAGTTTGCAGCTTGATATTGTGTCTAATTGTATTTTTATTTGAAGAACAAGGAGAGTTCCTGGCGCTGGACCTTGGCGGATCCAACTTCAGAGTTCTACTGGTCAAAGTTAAGGCTAATGGCGAGCAAAGGGTGGAGATGAAAAGTCATATTTTTGCTATTCCGGACAACATCATGAGAGGCAGCGGATCTGAGGTAAGCTCTCCGGTCATAAAGAGGATCCTACATGACCAGCACGGTCATGCCCATGCGTGTCTTGGTCCCAGGTCCTGACACTCTCCAGTTTTGAAACTGGAAGGTGGTTGTGTTTTTTACATCTATCAACAACTTCTACTTTACTTTTTGGGTGCTTCCAAACCTATAGGCTTTAGTGTGAACACTGTAAATGCACTTAGGTATGAACCAAAACAAATGGAACAAGACCCCCTAATGGAGGAGGTCTTGATCTGAATCATGTAGCAAACTCTGGTGAGAAAACATACGTAACCAAAGTAGGAGGAAAAGCCTAAAATCACTCGATTTCACCATGGCATGAAATATCTTTCCCTGATGAGCCAGGTACATTTCTACATGAATAATAAACAAAACCTCCTGCACTGTTGTTGTGCACCTCTGGTGGTGTCAAACTTAACAAAAAGTTGCTCTTCAACTGTAGCTGTGCTTCGTTTGCAAACCGACTTGTTTAGAGAGAGATTGAGAACAGCAATTCAAAGATTGACAAGGATGATCAGTGGATGAATGTTCGATTTGTTATGAAACAAGCAGCCTGCAGTGTATTCCACAACACAGGCCCCTCTTCCTTGCTTCAAATGCTTCGAGTTTGTATAGTTATGAAATGATATAGACCAGACCACACACTCGGCTGTGAAAGCTACTTTATTCACCACACGCACAACAAATCACTAAGGGATGGCAATATTGACATTTGCCAGAGGGAATATCAATACTTGGACTATCAATACCTGTAGCTTTCTAGTGAGTTTGTTGATTATCCAACACACCTACAGGTATTCCATGTACTTCAGCAAATAGCAAGGAAAATCTAATCTTTCACTGTTCGAAAAAGAAAACAAACAGAGCAAAAAAAACAAAAAAACAGCATAGAGACTGGAAGAGTAGTGTACATGAAAATAAATGATCAAAAGTGTGATTTCTTTTTTTTGTGTGTGTGTAGCGTCACATTTATGTGTTTTGTCAACAATGTGATAAAACATGTTCACTAGTAGGGCAGAGAAATATGGGAAAAAAATTATATCCTGGAATTCTATATTTACATACACGTATACAATGTACATGTGTAACTCGTATGAATTTGGATAAATAGTACATTTTAACTTGGTGCCACACGTATGATGTAACTACAAATCTACACAGTATTTATCAATGCAGAACCCTGAAATTTAACTACAAAAAAAGAAGCTAAAAATGAATGAGCGTATATAAAAAAAACCATAGTTATATCTCTGTCCCAACAGAATCAATAATTTATAATCCTGGCTCAGAAATTCTGACTTAGTAAGTTAGTAGCTCTGACTTATCTTTCTTGGATTTTTATCCTACTCCTTACAATTATATTCCTGCAAATGAAGATGAAGAAGTCTGTGTGCAGATGCAGAGAGGAAGGTGAGGTCAAGCAGGTGACCTGAGCAGAGAAAGCTCTGTTGGACCCTTTCTATGGTGTCTAAGACGAGAAGAGGACCACACTGAAGAAGAAAAGCATCATTAAGTGCATTTTGATATTATTATAAGTTACAATTTTCATATTGTCCAGCTCTCCTCAACAGTTTGGTATATTGTTATCGCACACAAATTCTTCATTAAGCAGCCCAAGAGCAAAAAAACAGCCACATACACAGGAGAGATTCCATTTGCATGTGAGATGAAGCTGATGAAGATTAAGATGTGAGGAGGTCCTGACCCAGCTACAAGCTCTGGACCTCTGAGGAGCTCTTAATGTTCACTCCTGGTTGTCTCCCTTCAATGCTGTTTTCTCGAGATAAGGGAACTACTTCAAGTGATTAAGAATTAACATACGTGAGGATGTGTGATACCTTCAAATGATACAGAATTTGCCTGCAGAGGAGTGTGAGCAAGGTCACAAATCCAACTGATGTCTAGCCCTTTTCTATTCCCAATTTTAGTTTACTGTACCTCCTGCAAAAGCTATAATTCATTCACAACAGATGATGGTTTTGCACTCCAGGTACCACTCTACAGGCTTGTATCATGTGCAGGGAGGTGGGTTCTCTGTTCATATGTGATTTTCACATTCACAGGCGTTTAATTAAGCACTGTTTTTTTTTCTCTTGTAGTTATTTGACCACATAGTTGACTGCCTGGCAAATTTTATGGACATGATGGGAATAAAGGATAAAAAGCTTCCCCTAGGGTTCACCTTCTCTTTTCCCTGTCAACAGACCAAACTGGATGAGGTATGTGGTTTTGGAGTTCTTTTTCTATTCAAGAAGATATTTGAAGGCACATGCTATGAAAAGAAAAAAACAAAAATCCACACTTTCTTTCTGTGTTTGAGAGGAGATGTCAGAGACTCAAATAAGAGTAGAATAATACAATTTCCCTTGGTTATTTTCATTGTTTTCTGGAACAAAAGCTTGAAGATGCTGGCTCTCTTAAAAATAAGAAAATCAGTGTCTGTGTGCAGAAGCACGAAGCTTGAGTCCCTCTGCACACATTTAATTCACACTACAGGATCTTTGGGGGACAGATATTGGTGTTCCTGAAGTGCCATATCAATTAAACATTTTTTTTCTTTTCCCTATAAATGTTCAGCTAATGACTGAGTTACTTTGTCTGGGCCAGTCACCCTACAGTTGTGTTGTTTCATCCGATCTCTGATGGTTCCCCTGATACCAGGAAAGCTTTTACTCAAAGCTATGCACTTGACAAGATCAAATAAAGGCAATTTGTTATACTACAATCTCCGTAATCATCTATGCTGTAACTGCACTTGTTATCAATACTAGTCATCCGCTGTAAGGTGGGGAAAGTTAGAGCAGTTAATGAGGACCTTTGTCATACTGCGCTTTGCATGAATTATTATTGAAACATTTATGTTTTCTAAGTTCTTTGCTCTTAGTTTATTAGCAATGCATAGCAAATACAGAGCAGAGTCAGACCTTTTATAACTTGGTGCCAGGTACTTTAAAAATCATAGTAAATGTTCTGGTACTGAAAAAAAAAAACAACAAAGAGATGACAGATTTAAGTCCCACACAGCAGCACAAGCTCCCATGAAACGCTCCAGACCTATATTACAGATACCTTGCATTCCTCAGCAAGTGAGATCAGGAAACGATGAACAAGCCACACAGAATGCAGTTTAATTACTTTGCATAAAGCCTTTTTCGTTCAACTACTGCTGTGACATCATCAGTTTATTTATTTTTTATAGAGTATTTTGCTGTCTTGGACTAAAGGGTTCAAGATAAGTGGAGTGGAGGGAAAGGACGTGGTTAGCCTTCTGAGGGAATCTATCAGAAAACGTGGGGTACGTGAAAACTCTTTTCATTTGTGTTTACATGTTTAAACTTATTAAGGACTAGAAATAATTTGTGTTTGATGTATACTGTATTGTAACACATTTGTTAAAACTACCTCAGTTGACCTAAGAGCTGCACAAGATATTGTTCAAAAATCCTTAAAAGACAACATATTAATGCCAACAGAAATGTACTAAATGACTATTTGCACCAAAAAATAATTTGGTAAGTCAGACAAGGTAGACGAGTAAGGTTCAGAAACGCATAAGTTAGGGACAAAGAAGCTTTTACTCAGTTTGGCGCTTGCTTTAATATAAAAAACGAAATTGTTATCATTGCAGGACTTTGACATTGATGTTGTGGCTGTGGTCAATGACACAGTGGGAACCATGATGACTTGTGGCTATGATGATCATCACTGTGAAATTGGCCTCATTGTAGGTGAGTCCAGTGTAATTATAACAACAAGTTAAGGAACATTCGTAAAACTGCTCCTGTGGTGTTTGATCATTATCAATAATGATCAAAATGGCATAATACAGGACCTTTTAAATAACTTGTTATTTAGCTCCATTATTGAAGCACAAGTTGTAATACATCCAACAGATTTATATCCAGACTGATGCACTGCCTGTGATATATTTCAGGTGGTGCTTGACAACCTGCACAAGCATATACTGCATCAGTGTATTATCTACATGGCAGCGGATTCCTACATTATAGCTGTGGTTAGAACAAGTGTTTGATACACTGCCGATTTTGAAGGTTTTCCCACTTGCAAAGAATGTAGAAGTCTGTAATTTGTAATCATAGGTACTCTTCAGCTGTGAGTGCCAGAAAATCACATTGCATGATTTTTAAATAATGTATTTACATGACATAATTATTTGATATATCAGAACAACAGAACTTCATATTTGGTACAGAAACCCTTCTTTAGTAATAACAGAGATCAGACATTTCCTACTTCTTAACCAGGTTTACACACACTGCAGCAAGGATTTTGGCCCACTCCTCCATACAGATATCTCCAGATCCTTCAGGCTTTGGCGCCGTTGTCGGAGCAATACGGACTTTCAGTTCCCTCCAAAGATTTTCTATTTGGTTCAGGTCTGGAGACTGCGTAGGGCACTCCAGGACTTCGAGATGCTTCTTACGAAGCTACTTCTTAGTTGCCCTGAGTGCATGTTTTGGGTCGTTGTCATGGTGGGAGACCCAGCCACGACTCGTCTTCAGTGCTCTTACTGAGGGAAGGAGGTTGTTGGCCAAGATGTCGCGATACATGGTCCCATCCATCGTCCCATCAATACTGTGCAATCGTCCTGTCCCCTTTGCAGAAAAGCATCCCCAAAGAATCATGTTTCCACCTCCAGGCTTCACAGTAAATAAGGATGAGTAGACCCCAAAAGTGTCAACAAACTTTTCTTTTTTTTTAAAGATTGCAGTGTGTTATTCAGGATCACTTTTTACAGTTTTTGTTTTTTAAATTATATAAAATGGACTTAAGATATTGAACCCCCCCATGCTGAATGTGCAGCCATAATGAGGAAACCTTTATGCAGTTAGATATTAATATCTGCAGGTGGAGACCAGATAAGGGCTTTTATCTTCAAAGAGATCTTGAAACACTGCAGGTGGAGATGAATAGGCCATGCAGGAATCTTTAAAGTGATCATCCCTATGAGAGGCCATCCTTAAGTTGAGCCAAAACATTTTTCTAAAGACTGTACTTGCAAATGTGTCAGACTGCACTGGTGACATATATAAAAAGGGTTTTGCTTTCTCTATATGACAGAAGAATTTCAATAATTATTACATTTATTACATTTAAAAAAATGTCTGCTTAAATTTGGGGGACATCTAATTGACTCAAAGAATAAAGACAGAGCCATGAGCGTCATGGGAGATGAGGCATAGCTTTGTTGAGGTGATTCATACATGCCTGACTGCCAGACCACAGAGCTATTTTTAGTATTCTGTTGTCATCTTATTTGTTGATTAGTAATTGTCATGGTAACATCCCCTTCCTCAAGGAACGGGGACCAATGCCTGCTACATGGAGCAGATGAGGAACCTCGACCTGCTGGATGGTGACGAGGGACGGATGTGTGTTAATACTGAGTGGGGGGCTTTTGGAGATGATGGGTCGCTGGAGGATGTACGCACTGACACTGACCGGGAAATTGATGCAGGCTCGCTGAACCCCGGCAAGCAGCTGTGAGTCTCATGGGAATGATCTAAATCTCAGTGTTAATGAACTGAACACAGCTTTTTTTTGTTTGAATAGTGTTATTTATGGTAGACAACTTTTAGTTGTCTCACCTGGTTTTTCAAGAAATGCTGCCTCAAGTAGATGTGGAAATGTCTTTTTATTTGTAATTCCTAACCTCCAAATGCCAATGAAATGAATTTTGAATAAATGGTAGTTTGATATGAGTGTTCCTGCATGTTCATTTTGCACTATTCTGCTGTTGTTTTTTTTTTTTCTACGAGGCCTGAGGATTTGTCAGTTCTGCACACCGTCTTGACCGTGTCCCACTTGGGAGTTATTCCTTCATCTCCTCATCCCTTGATTTTTTTGATGTTCCTGCTTTTTGATTTTACTGACTGTGGATTTTCACATCTATCTCAAATGTTGCTTTCTGTTCTTTCCGTCAAGCCACCACCAATCCAGGTCACTTGATAGTCAGGAAAATGGAATTCCCACTCAGAGGCTCAAGGCCATCCTTGCTCACCCCGCAACTTAGTGGTTGTGTGTTGTGGCAGGCTGCAGCCAGATCCAGAATGTGTACTGTAACGATGAGAGTCTCTTTCCTGTCCTGCAAAGTCTCCTGAATCTGAGCTGCTTTCTCTGTCTGCCACCGCTCTCCATGATCAGTTTATGCCCGGGGGCCATCTTCTTGACGTATTCATGTATGCTTTTTCCTGTCTAGATGATTCCTTGTTGTAAGACACAAACACTCCCACATCAACAGTGATTCAGGTGCCATAAAGATGATGTGTTTCAGGTGTCAAAAAGAACAAATACACGTTTTTTTTTCCAGACATAAATAATAACAGTCAAAGTTCAAATATGGATTCAAGTTAAAGGCTTTGTTCCAAAACTGCTGAATAAGAATATCTTATGCTTAAAATGCACCACAAACGAGAGCACAGAGGACTCATATTGATTACATGCACTGCACACTATGCACTACTCAGATTTATTTTTATTTTTTTATTTAACCACTTTACCTGGTGATTCCTAACTAAAGAAAAATTGTGGTACTACACAAGGAAATATTACAGTTGATGGCTTCCTCTATTTATATTACTTTTAGGTATGCTTTTCTAGATAATCCTGATTGAACTGGTCAAATATCCATCCTGAAACAGCTTTCATGCTGTCAAAACAAAAGATGATCACTTCTCCCTTGTCCTGTAGACTGTACAATATTTGGTTGTCACACATGAAAGATTCATGCCATTTAGGATTTGTGGTGAAATATTTTATTGTAGGTCCAAGTCAGTTGTCCTAACTCATACGGTGTATGTGACTTGGGGATTGTCACCAAAAATTGCCCGTGATCATTTTCTGACAGTGTCAGAAATCCTGCAACTCTGTTGACTTTAAAGCAGAGTCGTTGTCATTTCATGTCTCATTTTAACTCCCAGTTTTCACAAACTTTCCTACTCTTCTTAAAAAAACAAAAAAACAAAAACAAAACAAGGGACATAAATGTAAAACCCTTAAATGAAGCAAATTAGGTGGTTTCAGGTAGACCTGAACAACAGCGATATTGCTTTCTTTTGGCTGTTAAACAACGATCAGGCATTCTCAGGGGAACTTAACATATCGTGTGGACGGCAATGTGAGTGAGTAACTGCCGGCTTGCAACTGTGGCGTTATCTTGCAAGTTGACTCGATTGTAAGATTATTTGCAGAGTCACAGTCGTGAAAGAATCCCTCATGCCAGACTCGGAGCTGTCAGTAGCCAAGGCTGAAAAAGTTCATAGCAAGTTTTGTTTAAGTTATGTGTTGGTGCTTTGTAGGTGTGGCAACAGGCAAGCATTACCTCTTGATTCAAATTCAGAATGTTTGAGTGGGATTTGGTTTGTATATTGCTATACCTGCTTGGATTGACATTTGACAGCCATCGTCTCCGTTTGTTTCATTTACAGAAAGCGTGGTGAGTCATCCACAGAGATCATGACTGAATTAATTTCTGTAATGTAGATGTCAATGTCCAAATCTCTGATTTCTTGATGTTAGACGAGTGACAAAGAAATAATTAGATTTGTCATTTATAGAAAGAAACAAAGTAACTTAAGATTGGTGAACTGCACATTTTATTGATAAAATATAATGTGAAATATAATAATTTCGTGTTGCTTGAATTAATTTTCTTCAAGCTTCAAAAGTAGCTAATGAATTATCATTCAGTCTAAGAAACTTGTGATTTTAATGAAGAAACTCTGTTACTCTTGCAGTAAAATAAATACTTCCAAGTGTGCGGCAGTGCTCATATTACCCAGGAGTTTTGAATGAATAGTTTCATGTCAAAGAAATGCACAGAAATGGTATTTTTATATTTTTGCATTATACTTTTTCCAGACACCTATATAAAACATTCACTAAACATATGTGCATGAGGATGTGGTGTTTATTTTGGATTTAATTAAGCACTTTGTCCAGTTTGTGTGCCAGAAGCTGAGCATTAGCTGCTTTCTTTTGTATTTATATGCATGAGCTGCATAATGGTGTTTAGTATTTAGCATTTTGGTTTTTTTTTGCCTGTAAGGCTCATTCCTTTTTGTAAAGTTATGTATTTAATGCAGTGTGTTTGTTTGTTTGTTTTGTTTTTTATGGCTTGTAGGTTTGAGAAGATGATAAGTGGAATGTACATGGGGGAGCTGGTGCGTCTGATCTTGGTAAAGATGGCCAGAGAGAAGCTGCTGTTCCAGGGCAAGACGACATCAGAGCTCCTCACCACTGGACGCTTCAGCACCAGCCACATCTATACCATTGAGAATGACAGGTTAGTTTGAGTACGTGTGTGAATGTGTGGTTGGAACACTGGTAAAAGGCTACTGAAACGTTTTAGGGTGTTCAACGTTGACGTGGATAAACAAGGTGTGTGTGTGTGTGTGTGTGTGTGTGTGTGTGTGTGTGTGTGCGTGTGTGTGTGTGTGTTCAAGTACAGCTGCTAATTGTTAATGACTAAAACAGACAAGAAGCACACCAGGGTAAAATATTCAATTTAATTCAATTTTATTCATATAGCGTCTATTACAACAAAAGTTGTCTCTAGGATCTTTCCAGAGACCCAGAACATAACCCAGAGCAATTATTACATAAACAATGGCAGGTAGAAACTCCCCTAGTGAAAGAAAAACCTTAAGCCAAACAGTGGCATGAAAAAACTCCCCTTTAAGAGGGAAGAAACATTGAGCAGGACCTGGATCACAAGGAGAGACCCTCCTGCTGAAGACCAGCCGGGTAGAACAAGAAGTACAGAGAGAGGAGAGTCACAGATATATTGTCAACATCCTACCCATTTTCCAATTAAGGACACGCAGTATGTTTTGTAAAAAAGAATCTGCTTTGTATTCATTCAAACATAAGGCTCTGATAGGTTGACTCCAAGAAAAATTTGAGGTATATTACTACCTCATCTGCCTTGAGCCTTTGCTACAATTGCATAAGTAGTTTTCCCATATCAATCACATCTTGAAAAGCCAGAAAAGACATATTTGCTGTCTAAAAGATTTATTTTTATTTCCATCTGCGTCTGAAGTCTTTGATGTGTCTGCTACAGCCAGAAAATGTCCTCAAAAATGCTGCAGATTGACCTTGGCTGTGCTCATGATATGCACAATAAAGTGAATCTTTCAGATTGTAGAGCTTTTAGAACTGTATTCATCCATAATTGATGTTGATAATTCTAACTTGAATTGACTTATTTACATTACATTTAAAACAGCATTCACTATTACTTTTCCTTTATCACACATTCATGTAATTGCAGGCTGTTGTGGTACGTTTGTATATTATACCACTGAGCAGACTGTGTCCCCAAAGGACGATGATAGATTAAAGCAGGTTAATTGTGAAAAAAACGGATTAATTCAAATGCTGTCCAAGAGTTAATGGTTCACAGTTCAGATGGGAACTTCAAAAGCAACTCAGGAGTTTTGGGAAGATAAAGATAAAGAGTTGGGATTCTCCATATCTGCAGAGTAAAGCACCTCCACTCAGCTTTATTAAGCTGCATTTCACCTGATGAAGACATATTTAAATACAGAAGATACGGAGAGCTTGTGAAGGATTCTTTACAATTCAACAAATAATAATATAATTTATTTATGGTATTGATCATTAACAGTTAAAACATTGCCAGTTTTATTTGAATCCAAAAGCTGATCACTATCACTACACATGCAGTATACAATAAAAAGCCTATAGATTTAAATGGGCCTTTATTTGGCTTATTAAGTGAGATAATAGTGTTTGAAAAGTGAAAGTGGTGTGTTTAGTATCTGAGCATTAGCACCTTTTGTAGAAGCTGTGATTCCTTTTAATTGCAGTACCTATAGATGTGTTTGTGAAACTAAAGACGGTTGGTACGTGTGTCTTAAGGCAATTACTGGTCTACTGATGCCTGTGTGTTTTTCCTGCTTAACCTGCAGAGATGAGGAAGGCCTGGCGAGTGCAGAGAAGGTGCTCTGCAGCCTGGGTCTAGAGCCATCAGTTGAGGACTGCATCGCTATTCGGAGGGTGTGCCAGATAGTATCGACACGAGCAGCACACTTGTGCGCTGCCACTCTAGCTGCATTGCTGCGACAGATCAGGGATAACAAGGCGGCGGAAAAGTTGCGTACCACTATTGGAGTGGATGGCTCAGTTTACAAAAACCATCCAGAGTAAGTGAACTGGAACACTGTCAAGTCTATGCATCACTGTAACTGACTGACACCAACTACTGTAACTGAACCATAAAATACCTATTAGTGCATGTGACTTCTTGACTGACCTGGAATAACACTTTATACACGTTATCTTTAGTAATCATTCAGTTTACCTGCACGTAGCTTACTGAAGCTCCACTTAAAGTGCTCCACTGGAATAACAATGAGCATCAGTGTGATAACATGGACATATAAATCTCTTTTACATAATTACAACTTAGTCATGCAGATCATTTTTTTTTTTGGTTGCATAAATGCTTTTGCATTTTTTCCTTACAATTCCCTTACAAGTTTGTAAGGTTCAGCACCGGGACTTTTCTCCTGTGAAGCAATGCTGTCTAATTTGCCTGTTTCACCTTCCATGCTGAACACATGTAAACAAAAAACATTTACAAGATGAGTCTTGGAATAACTCTACCCACTATATGTACAAACATTCAAATGCCAGATATGTCTGCATCTCTAATGAATTTCAAATCTTGGCCAAAGCCTAAGTGGGCAAACTATTATCCTGGCAGGTGGCTACCATTCACCTAGCTGTCTCTCTTTCATAACTAAAAGTTTAATACAATTGTGGGTTTACGTGTTCAAATGTAGCCACACATGTCTCACATATGCCAGAGTAAATGCACGGATCAGTACATGATCTAATCTTTATTTGCACATGACTGTTATTTCATTTGTTCTGGCTGTTTTTGTTATATTCTTCAGGATTACAACACTTTCATTCTTTATAAAGCTTTTAGATATTTTTTTAATTTGTAAATGTATATAGAAAATCTCAAATATTGTATATTTTACAGCATAACAGCACAAAATGCTGATAACTTGACATTATGATTCTCTATTACAGATTTCCCAGGAGGCTCAACAAAATGTTGCGGCGACTTGTGCCAGATTGTGACGTGCGTTTCCTGCAGTCACAGGATGGCAGTGGGAAAGGCTCAGCTATGGTTACTGCGGTAGCCTACCGCCTTGCTGCTCAGCACACTGAGCGCCAGCGCATCCTTGACACCCTGCGTTTGAGTCGTGAGCAGTTGCTGGAAGTGAAAAGTAGGATGGCGGAGGGGATGGTGCGAGGCCTGTCAGGGCAGCAGACGAGTGTCAAGATGCTTCCAACCTATGTCAGATCCATCCCAGATGGAACCGGTAAATATAAGAGAAAACTTGAATTGTTGTGTTGCTTTTGCAATTGGGGGTGGGGGGTGGGGCAGCAAATAACAAGCAGGGGTAAAAAGGTCTCTCCATGTCTCTTCCAATATGTATTTGTTAAGGATTCTTGCCTCTTCTGTCCTGAATAGAGGATGGAGATTTCTTAAGTTTGGACCTCGGGGGCTCCAGCTTTCGGGTGCTCCTAGTGCGTCTGCACAGTGGAACAAGGCACAAAGCTGATATGCACCAGAAGATCTACAGTATCCCTCAGGAGACCATGCAAGGCACAGGGGAAGAGGTAACACATCATCTCTAGTTAAATTACATGAGTAACAATCTTCAGTTTTATTTTCAACGAACAATCACTTTTTAAAAACGATATTTTCCAAATATTTTTTTTGTATTTTAAATTTTTTTTCTTTTTGGGGGGGGTAGCACATTAAAGCCTGGTAAGAATGATTTACACTTGTAATTTGTGTGTCCCAGTTGTTCAGTCATATTGTGTACTGCATTGGTGACTTCCTGGAATACATGGGCATGAGAGGCGCATCCTTACCGCTGGGATTTACTTTTTCCTTCCCCTGTCATCAAAGCAAACTGGATGAGGTAACGTTTTCATTCTGTATTCATTACATGTAAAATATTGGGGGGTATCAGATTGAATCATATTTAATGCACCGGTAGTTTCGCTAATTGAGGGTATGGGTGGCATCATATCAAAAGAAAAAATCATTTGTTGTCTGGAATTAAGCATGTGGTTTCATCAACACTGGATTCTTTAATTTGTTTTTAATTGCAGTGTTAAAACACATATTTACATAACCTTGTGCTTTTAAAGAGGGACTAAATGCATTTAATTCTTTTTTTTTTTTTTTTTTTTTTTTATTTTATTTCAATTCCCCACTACACCATTGTCTAGAAAAAAAACATTTTAACAGTGTTTATACTGCTGGATAAAAATTTCAAATAGATAAATAAATAATAAACTGTATGTACTTTGGCATCGCCCGTCCGTCCATCCGTCCACCCGTCCATTTTCAACAAACACAGTATGCTGTTTAGTCGATGGCACCAATTAGAAGCATTGCGGTTCAAGAGGGGGGTCTCTGCTAATCAGGATTTCTAAATTACGTTCAGCACTCTCACAAACCATGTGTCCACAGTTCATTTGAACCATTTGGAACAGAGACACATGAGTACATTTGATGCTGTTGGAGATTATAAGAAAAAGCCATGGATGTACCGACGAGTCGGGTTCAGGTCCTGTTGATATATTACACCAATGTAGAGTTCTGGCAGGGGGTTTTCTTTCAGTCTCAACCACAACGACTGTAGTGTATGTTAAAACAACAAACAAACAAAAACGAAAGTAGCACCTCTTGTGTTCGTGTTTCTTCTTCTCTGTATTCTTTTGCTGCATTCTTCTTTTTTATCATCTTGTATGCTTCTGGCCATTTGTGAACAGCAAAGAATGTGCATTACCGCCACCTTTTGGTGAGCTGTGTGTTTTTTTTTTTTTTCAAAGGTTCTTGTGTGACGCTACAATGTGGTTAAGACAGGCCGACTGAAGGGCTTGAAAAGACGGTCGGCCCTGTTAGAGGGTCCTATCTGGAGGGTTTACTCTGAACTCCTGCTAGTGGAAACACGCCTTTAAAAGCCCAACAGAGTGGGAGTATTGGGCTTCTGAGGTTTGCTTAATGAACATCTAATTATAAGTGATTCATTTTGGAAGCAAGTGCATTTGACAAAAAATGTTAAAAAAGGAAAAAAGTATATAATAAGCGTTTCCTTTCATGAAAAGAGCACCTCTCTACCTGTGAATACCTGGGAAAGAGCAGTCCTGCTGTTGAAAGTGTCAAGAGGTGCCGGGAGCCTTTCATTGCTGCAAGGTTAAATGGTTGGAAAAAAAAATCCAGCGAATTGTACTGAACAAATTTAGCAAAACATTTGAGCTGGGATCAGCTCCGACAGACCCCGAAACCCAGCAAAGAATAAAACCGGTATAGAACATGGATGGATGGATGGATGGATGGATGGATGGATGGATGGATGGATGGATTGATGGAGCATTTGTATGACTAGCACTGGAAAAAAACAAACACACACACACACACACACACACACACACACACACACACACACACACACACCTACACACCTATTTCCAGCCATGCACCTTAGTAGCACATTTTCTAAATTTCTTGCCAATGAATCCGATAACTTAGCTTGACATTTAAGTTTAACTGGACACAGGTTTGATTGGATTTGATAGCTGAAGAACGAGTTTTGTCCAATGCTTCTTTGTGCTCTGTTTTTTTTTTTTTTTTTTTTTGTTACTGCCAAATGGATAGTTTCTATTCATATTGATAGACCCGCTCTCATTAGGTTTGTTTATGTAAGACGCAGTTAGAGGTAGAGGTAGAGGTCCTTTAGGGAGTTCTCCACTGGCCGACCACAGCATTCTTTTTTTTTTTTCCCATTCATACCCAAAATTTGGACTGATATAATAATAATTGTGGTTGCCTCTCAAAGGAGCAATGTTACCGTGTATATCTTATCCAGTTTTGACTAAAAAAGGCAAAAATGAAACATTATCATGTTTCATTTTTCAAAGGGAACAATTGGAAATAAACGTGTGACTCAACCAACACACATCTTTAGTATGTTTTGATGCAGTTATTCTTTGATGTACACACGAGGACCCACTCTCACAAATGCCGCTGTCATTTGTCCAGGGCATTCTTCTGAAGTGGACAAAGGGTTTCAAAGCCAGCGGCTGTGAGGGGAGAGATGTTGTTACATTACTGAAAGAGGCTGTAAGACGCAAACGGGTAAGTTCAACTAAGGATTGACATTTCAGTTATTCTAATGTAAAGCAAAAAAAAAAAAAAAAGTATAACCTTGGTGAATGTAATAACCTTTTGGGGATTATTAAGGCATTACTAGCCATGTTTCCATTACACTTTTTTGCAAAAAAAACCCCCAATACTACACCTTTCAAATAAAAACTTTGCGATAAAGGTGCCGCGGCGGGGGAAAGGTCGGTGTCTCAATTGAACAAGTTTTTTTCTCTGTAGTGTAACTCTCCTAGTTCTCTTTCTGTAACTCTCTGTATATTTTAAAACAACAAATAAGAAAATATCAGCTTTGATGAAGATGGACAAAAACAACTTTAGTCTTTGACAAATTATTGCTATTGCTGCTACAGCCGTTGAGAAAATAGTCAGATGATAAAGGCAGCCCTTAATGCATAATGATTAAGCAGTGTTATAGCACAAGTATATCGTATTAATGAGGCCAAAAACAGCTGGAAACTAGATTTTTTTATTACTTTTAGATTGATCGGCTACGTCACATCCAGTGGTCCATAACGTGGAAATGAGCAATAAGCTTTTCCATGACACGTTTGCGATAAACTGGTTTATCCAAATGCCAGAAAACCCACCTTGTGAAAGTGTAAAATGGTTTTTATGATATTTGGGAGTTTTTTCAAATTAGAGTCTTTCCATTACAGGTTTTCTTTTTTGATATTTGGGTTTTGTGCAGATCTGTGGGGTAAATGGCTGTTCTAGGGTTGGCCGTAATGAGTTGAATTGAATGAAGTTTTGGTTGGAGCCTGATGTTTCATTTACATCTAAATTCACTGACAAGTCTTCATTTGTATGAATGCGTCAGTCACAACAGCTTTCCAAAGACGACATGTAGCCCAACTGTACAGAACTGATTCATAATGACTGAAAATGCTGCTAAAGCTTTTACATATACTAGTATAACAGCTGTGCATCACTCATAAGCATCATCGTTTTTCCTTCTTTTTTTTTTTTTTTAATCTTTGTGTGACCAGCCATCATGGAGAAAATAAGACATTATAAGATATTATAGACATTGACAAATCTTTTAAACCTTCACTAAAACTTTACTTTAAAAGTATTAATTGTGTATTTTAAAATAATATTCTAAAGTAGCTCATAAATATTTCTTTGTAGCCTTGAAAGGGACTATAAATCATTGCGTTGTATTCATGTTTCAAACTGACTGTTACTATCACTGCTCTGACACTAAATCAAAGTAAATGCATGTATCAAGAAGTACAACTGGTTTCATTTATGGATGAATAGAAAAAGATATGCTTTCAGGCAGATAACCTACTAGTGTAGAGCTGAGGTGGTCTGTCTTGAATCTTCCCTAATGCGAAAATATAAGATGTATAATAAGATGAGTCTTAATCACAGCAGAGATTTTAGTGTGTTGTTAGATTGTACAGTCACCTCATTAATAAAAGCTGCTGTGTGATGTATCACCACAGTTCATGAGATCACTCATTTAAGAATGACAAATTTGGAAAAAAAGGTGATAGGACACCAGAATGACAACAAAGTCAAGGGACTGCAGTCTGCTTGTGACAAGATAAAGATGTCTTTGCATCAGAAAGCACGCATCTATGGCCAAGTGGTGTCTGTGCCTGGAGTGTGTGCGTCATTCATAACGTAGGAATGAGTATGTGCCAATATAATTGTTTTTTTTTTTTTTTCCTGATGTTATAATCACTGGGAGCCAAAACGGAAATCACAATTAAAACGGTATTAATTGCACAGCCCTAGTGTGATCCCAAATTAGCAGGACATCAAACGGCTCCTGATCCAAACTGCTCACAGTTCTGCAGCTCTGTGAACAGTTTGGACAAAGAGTCCGGAAGGACGGAACAGCTGGCAGTAGCAGACAGTTGTGCATCCCGTTTAGCGCAAATGACTCCAAATAATAGCGAGCGTTAATTAAATGGTATTTAAAGGTCTGTCTGAAAGGTGGCATTTCGTCTGTTCCTGCTGTGCTTTACAAATGTTAAACCTTTTTTAATGTTGATTATTACAACACAAATTATTAGTAAGAAACAGTAAAAAGTCCGAACAAAAAAGGAAGATCTAAAAAAACAGACACTCTGCAGCCTCCCCTTGGTCTTTGGGAACGTTGTTCCACAGACATGGATTGGAATAAGAAGTTGATGTCTCGCCATGGTTTTCAGTCCCTTTCTTTGGTGATTCACAGCATCTGAACATCATGCCATGATAAATGCCTTCACTTTACACTGTCGGGGCCACCAACAATAAGAAATGCCTGCTCTAGACTCGATGTTTGGGTCTGTCACTTTTTGCAGCAACATGCCGGTGGACCTCTGGCAGAAATTGTGCGGTCAGTTTGAGGGTCATTTTGATACAGACGGCTTCTTTTGACACCTATCAATTCTTGACGTACAGTATTTATTCTCTAAAGGTAGACCTTAACTTTAATTTAACATATATATTATTAAAAGTTTATTGGTATAATGAAGCTTACATTAGGCCTATTAAGTCAGACATGCTACTATTTATCTGCTCACACATAATAACGTGTATATTTGACATGTTTCTTTAGTGTTTATTTAACTCAGAACTACATTTATTTATTTTTGTTTCTTGTTTCTGCAATTAGGAATTTGACCTGACCTTTGTGGCAGTAGTCAATGACACAGTGGGAACCATGATGACCTGTGCCTATGGGGACCCCAGGTGTGAGGTGGGACTCATTGTGGGTAAGTACTTTTACCAAATGAGTTTATAAATGAACTGACCGACAATAGGAAGTGTTTCTTCAACTTCACTGTCTGACATGTGGCAGAAAATATTTGGCTTTTTTCTAAACTATATGTAAAACATCAAGTTCAAGCAGCTCAGACGTCGTGTATGTTTTCATGAAGGTGCATGTAACCATCCTGCTTTCTTATTTCAGGCACAGGGACAAATGCTTGCTACATGGAGGAAATGCACAACATTGACATGGTGGAGGGCAATGATGGTCGAATGTGTGTCAATGTGGAGTGGGGAGCATTTGGTGATGATGGTGAACTGGATGACTTTTGCACCCAGTTTGACTCTATTGTCGATGATTGCTCTAACAACCCTGGAAAACAGAGGTATTTGAGGGGTAATTTAAGAAAATGTAAGGTACTCTGTCTGTCAAGAAAAACCTCAAACACCAAACAGTACAAAGAAAGTGAAGTGTGATTTCCGCTACCAAACGCAATACTGTTTCTAAAATGTTTGGAGACTGTAAAACGCAAGTGAAGCAGAATGCACGAATTTACATATCATCTAAAGTAGTTTTAATAGAAAATAGTTGAAAGACAATATAGTGTATCCCAAAACTAAACGTTGTATTGTTTACTTACTAAAAAGAGACACACTAGCAAATGGAGGAGTTTGATAGTCTCAGGATCCTTTTCATGAGTGAGGAGACAAATGATGACGAATGAAGAAACGCCCCTGACAGCTGGGCTAGTTTCTAGTCCCTCTGTGACTCTGAAAAGAGTCAAAAGTCTCATCACCACATCAATTTCAGGGCAGCAATGGTTAATCCAACGCAATCTGTCTTGGGGTCTTTTCACATGGACGATTTTGATCGGCCCAAAGGAATTCTGGTCATGAATGCAGTTCATTTGGCTCAGTGTAAACTCAGCAACCGCAAAATGATTGTAGGTAGTCTTGGAACGGTTGTCAGCTACCCTGGTGCAGTCCATTTGTGGTGGGAAACCCCCGCGTCCTCAGTTCGCCCAAAGTACGAGCTATCTCCACATGTTGGGGCTTAAAAAGGTCTCCGTAGACAGCAGGGTCTTGATTTGTGGGTTACCAGGAAGAACCGTAGGGTGTATAAAACAATGAATAAAACATTAGGTCACATGACCTGGTGGTTTTGAACCCCCTTCTTCTTTGTGCGTGAAGTCATTGGAAACGTGCCAATTGTATGTCAATCAAAATTAGGTTTGGGGAGGGGTTAGGGCTTGGTGAGAACATGTACAAACACAGCAAAAGAGAATACCACTAACAGCTATGGACAGATGTTTTAGTTATACATCTGTATAAGTAATTATACAAACAAACAATATAGAAAACGATGTCCTACTCTGAATCAAACTTGCTTTTCAGCTCTTTACTTCAGGCTGGTTGTATTGGAAATGGTACAAATTAGTCAGGTGTGCCCCGAGGCCGCATCGCAGGTTTACACCAGCACATGTGAAAAAGGCCTTACATGACTATCATGAAATATTTATAAGCTGTTTTGGAAAATGTTCCTTCGTTACATCAGTAGGTATCAACAGGAGTGTTTGGAGTTTCAACACTGAACAACTTTTTACCTGAGTTGCATGAAGTCTTTGTGAAGTAGTGAAATTTTGTAGGTTGTGTTTACAGGAATTAAAGAAAATGGCCCATTGGAGAGGCATGTAGATGAGATTTCCCTTTGGAGAGATGTGGTAATGACAGGAATACTTCATATCTGGCCTGGCAAAGCCATTTGATGTCCAAGCATCCAGCAATCCAGGTGTACACATGCTTATGAGCATGGAGTCTCATAAGCTTATAGCTTAAAAGACAAAAACATCCGTTCTTCTGGAAGCTGCCGTGCTAGGGAAGAGGCTTAGTGTTGCTGTGGATTGAAGAGTTGAGGTTTTGGGTGAGAGAGAATTTCCAATAATTTAAAAAAACAAAAAGCCCAGTTTTTCACCATTCTGTGTGGGTTAAATAGGCAGTTGGTTTTCACCATTAACATTTCAGCATATTCTGATTCATTGCACCTCTGTCTAAGATTCATTTAATTTAGCTTTAACTTTAGATTTTTTTGTTTTTTTTTGTTTGAAGGTATGAGAAGATGATCAGTGGCATGTACCTTGGTGAGATCGTGAGGAACGTGCTTTTGGATTTGACTTCTAAAGGCCTGTTGTTCAGAGGCAAAGTGTCTGAACGACTGAAGACCCGGGGCATCTTTGAGACAAAGTTCCTGTCACAGATTGAAAGGTGAGTAATGCATTACATCGTAAAAAAAAAAATACAAGACTGGATCTCACAAAGCCAAGAGGATACGGTGGAGCACAAAGATTCGTTCAAAGTAGAGAAGGGTCAAGGATTTTCCTGAGCAGTTGGAGTGCTCGCAACAAGAGCAAACTGGATTTTTTTCTGTGTCTACTTTGTTCACCTGGCCACCTCCTTCTAAATGAAGGAGGCTGCTGAGACACAAGCCTCAGCACATATGAAACCCTGTATGATTTGCTCAGATGTGCTATCAACCTTTTCAGCTTTCGTTTTGAATTAGAGGAGACGGTACTGATAAAGATTAATACAATTAGGAGAAAACATTGGAGGGGGAGTCGCATGTCAGAAAGTGGGAGAGGAAAAACGGCAACACAGCAAAACACATTCAGATGGAGCTTCTAACTGGTATGACTGGTTCATTTTTTTCCCCTGCACTTGACAGATTTTTTTTTCTGGTAGCACATGTGTCCTTGGATCATAATTTGCAAATGAGAGCTCATTGTCTAATCTACATGGTAACTGGCTAAAGGATAAAATCAGGCAATCATCACACTACGGATAAGTACATAATGCTGTTTGTTAATGCCTATTTAATCCCTCTCTTTCTGGATACCCTTCTTCCATGTCATATTTTCCACTTGATAAACCTCCTGTTTTGTGTTCTTTCTCTCTGATTGTGAAAACTACAATGATTTGGGAGCACTTATACCACTTATGGGTGGCCACATAATCAGCTTCACATGTGTAAACAAACCTGTTCAGTGTAATCCAAACTGGCAAACATCCAGAGAGTCCTTTATCTAATATCTATGGCTTTTTTTGTTTTGTTTTTTTAATTCCTTTGTCTGCATATGTATTAATGGTCAATACCAAGTTTGGCTATATATATATATATATATATATATATATATATATATATATATATATATATATATATATATATATATTTTTTTTTATATATTATATATATAAAAAAATATATTATATTTTATATATTTTTTTTTTTTTTTTTTTTTTTTAATCATTATATTTTAATAAATTCCAACAAAGAGGAGTGAGATCACCAATGGTGGGATGTAAAAGACGAGGAAGGAAAGGACAAGACAGTGACGGGTGCAGTTTGACATATGACATCTACATAATATAAATACAAGTATCTTAGTATACCACATAGTATACCAATATAAAGTTGTATATCTATTATCTATTGCCTGCATTTGGCTGCTCCTGTGTTTACTTTCATTCATGTTTTAAAATTAGTATTTTAAAAGAAATCACACGTTTTTTTAATCAAATAAAAAATAAAATGTTTTTTGGCAAGCTGCAACATATGCATTAGTATTTGTATGGCATTTGTGTTACTGGAATGACCATACACTGTTGTGGAGGTTAAAGTTTGTATGACTTATAGACAAATAAACTAGAGTTCTCTGCAGTTTTATTGTTCAACATGGACATGACAGCATGCTTGTTGAAGCATGTGCAACTGTGTGTGATGCTGAGAGAAATGATGTTTTCCCAATTAATTTCAAGCTTGGCAGGCTAGAAATGTGATTTAAAAAGCAAAGCTGTTGTTATCTATATTAAGCTTAACTTTGTAAATCCTTTTCGTCCAAAAGTGACCGCCTGGCAATGCGTCAGGTCCGCTCCATCCTGCAGCACCTGGGCCTAACCGGCTCCACGTGTGACGACAGCGTTCTGGTGAAGGAGGTGTGCAGCATTGTTGCTCGGCGAGCAGCTCAGCTCTGCGGTGCGGGATTGGCTGCTGTGGTTGACAAGATACGCCAGAACCGCAATCTGAATCAGCTCTCCATCACAGTGGGAGTGGACGGGACCCTTTATAAGACACACCCTCAGTAAGGAGCAGTCATATCAGAACAACTTTATGTTTGAATGATGAGTCTGAGTGAGTCGAATTAAGACATGTCTCTGTGTGTGTGTGTGTGTGTGTGTGTACGTACGACAGTGAAGAAAAAGCTTTTCATGCCATGCAACAATATTAAGCCTTTTGTCCTTCCCTATTTGCCCTAAAGTTTCTCCAGCATCATGCAAGAAACGCTGCAGGATTTGGCCCCACAGTGTCAGGTGACTTTCTTGAAATCAGAAGATGGAAGTGGGAAGGGAGCGGCATTGATCACAGCTGTGGCCTGTAGGATCAACAGCGGGGAGTAACTCAGAGTCTGGAACGCTGAAACAGTTTAAGTGTGACTGCTCTTTCTCTTTCTGGCCTGTTTAGATGCGTTCTGTTCACGCTGATCTTAGTTTAGCGCTGCACTCCAGAAATCTGTGACTGGCACACTTTGTGTGCATTCACATGTTTGTGGCTGGTAAATGAAGTTCTGTCGGTTCAGCTGGGAGACACGTTCCATGAAATGTGACTGTTACAGGCTGGTCAGCTCCGCTTTTTATTTCTTACCTATATTTTCTTTTATTCTTAATAAATATTCTTAGTTCAATTTTTTTATTCATGTCAAGTTTCTGCACATTTAAAGCATGTTTGCATCACATTTACAGATTCAAATGTCACAAAGTGATTCACAATAAATTACAAAGCAACTGATGAACTGTCATAGGCAAGTCCTCAAATCCTTTATTTAGTCTTTTAAAATAATTTTTCTTGAGTTTAATCTCTTTTTATAATTGATAAGAATGTCTTGTTTCTGTAAAAATTTAAATAAAAGTAAAAACAATCGAACATCTTTAGCTGAAAATTCTTTCATGTTTACACACTTTCTTTGTATCTGTCCTAAAATTTAGTTTGACATGTAAAACATGCATTCAGATTTGCATAAATGTATACAAGATGGCATAAAGAAAGAACTGTGAATAATGGTTAGAAAGGCTTGTTGCAGCTTTAGTGGCTAAAACCCCTAAAGTTACCTTAACTACCACAGCACTTCGTTTGGCTGACTACTCGAAGGTTATTCTGATGCAATAGAGGAGAAAAATACCGGCTGACCCCAGTCACCTCAACGAGGATGAGAAATCGTACTGTTTCCTGATTGCTTACCTGGAGTAGCAGAAAATTGAACCATAGTAATAAGGAAAGAAAGGAAAGGGAAGTTGAGGGAATAAAGATGGTATTTGAAGGAAGATAGTCGTCAATCTTTCGTTTTTCTTTTTTTTTTTAGTTTGATTTCCTTTTTGTTCATTTTTTTTATTTTGCATGTTTAAATGCAGTATTTACCTTACAAGGGGAAAGAAATTACTGAAATGTATGTCATCCTCTAGCACAGTAAAGTAAAGGTTTACGGCGTCAGTTAAAAATGTAGTACAAAAGGTGAATAATGCTCTAAACTTGAGACTTGAGAAACTCATTCATCATACACTATTACTGTCAAAAAACCATTAGAGTTGACCTTTATAGTATATCTCTGTGTCTCTCCTGGATATTTGTTCACGTTGGTATTGCATGCTGAAGTGGAAGTCCCGAAGCTTAACATTATGTTAAGCTGATTAGATCAACAAGCCCACGTCAGATCACTGGAAATCTGCACAAGGTGTCTATGAAATCAAACAAGAGATGCTGCGACTGAGTCAACTGAAGCGCTGTAGCAATCACAGAGTTGGCCCGCGTCGGCCCGCTTCGGCCCGCGTCGGCCCGCTTCGGCCCGCGTCGGCCCGCGCTGCACTTGCAGGGATGTTGGAGAGCCTGAGGACATACGAGGACCTGTATTTCTCTCCCCACAGGAGAAATGCTTTAAAAGGATAAATTGCTTCTTGCTGTGCTTGTTTTGTTTATCCTTTTATGTTGTTATTTCTATTTGTTGCATTGAACAAATTTTCAGTATTATTATACTTGGAACTGCGCTGAGAAAATAGAGGCGGTCATGTAATCCAGTAGATTAATTTTTCAGAGTTGTGCAGGTCTGGTAATGTCGGTATAGTATGTAAAGCTCTCACTAATGACTGAAACAATAGGCATTATGACACCGCTACCTTCCTACAAATGTTTGTTAAATGCTTCACCATCACCTTCGGGTTGTTTTAATTAAGAAAATTAACAAAAAAAACAAAACAAACCCCAACATTATCTCATTATTGGTTATGGGTTGTTTCACCGGCTGGTTAGAGCAGATTAACAAACATCGCTCAGCAGTAAAAAAAAAACAAACAACAAAAACCATACATCGATAAAGAAAAAAATGAATCTTTGCTGAATGCTGTTTGGAGGATGCAGCATGCCCTTTCAAGTGTTGTGTACAGGCTTTATGCATTTATTTCTCTCAGGCAACACCTGTCAGCTGCGCTTTTAGAAAGTATGCAGTCTAATTAATCATATTGTAGTTGGCATTTTTCTGACTTCTATTCACAGCACATCTCTCTAAGCAGCCCCGAGTCGACTAAATGGTTCATGTCACTCAAGAAAAAACCATTCCTGTGAACATGTCTGAGATGCTGCTCATACAGTTGGTCAACACAGACGTGTTACTTTAAGCCACTTCTGTTTGGGAACTTAAAATTGAGGACATAATGTGAAACTGGTATGTAAATAAAAAAGACTTTATTAATCAACTTAATGAGCATTTTCAGGTGTATTTGTGAGGATGCTTAAAGGGAACGCAGTAGTGGATGATCAAACACTTAAGGTCACGCAAGGAGCTATATGTAAACATGTTTCTTCTTATTTTTGCAATTATTTGATTCCAGTTAAGACTTAAAATTCCTGAGATGAGATTGACTTTGCTGTGACTTGTATGATGATTCTCACCTGTACCTGCAAATGCTGGGCGGAGCAGTACTCCCTATTGGGGGGTCTGTGAGCTGCATCCCTGAACAGAAGCGCCAGTAGATAAGTTGTTTATTCAGAAGTGACATGTATGAAAGATATGAGAGAACTTATTAAAGAAATACTGTGTGGAGCGCTGAGATATGAATGAAATGTTTTCATAATAATAGGGAAAACTCCAGCGGATAGATGGTTCAAGGAAGCTCACACATAAACGCTGCACTGCTGGATTTTACAGCAGTGCAGGATCAGCAGACGATGGTATCAGCAGACGTATGTACACAGCTGACGTCTATTTGAAATGACATTCCTTTTTGTACCTACTAAGTAGCACTGGAGTGCATGTATAATGTCATTTTTTCACAATGCGTTTTACATCTTTAATTTTAGTTTGAAATCATAATCCAATGAATAATTCTGTCTGCATGTGTGAATGCGTTTGCTTTTAATAGACAGCTCAGCCTGTTCTTCCCTCTCTTTTTTCTCCTCCTCATCCATCTTTGTCATCTTTCCTTGCAATGCCCTAAAAACAGAATATCAAATGCTGCAGCCTCCATCAAGTCATACAATTTGCAGCATTATTCCTTTACCCCACTTACACGCTCTCCGATGCCGGTGAGTGTTTGTGAATTCATTATGAAATTTACTGCAGTGAATGTGGGTGAAAGAGAAGCTGGCCTGACAATATAACCAGCTTTCTCTTTATCTTCTCCCCTTCTTCTTGCTCTTTTTCTGTGATTGCATCCACGCTCTTTCTTTCTCTCCAACTCTGTGTGTTGTCACCAAAGGTCCATACATTTGAATTGAACTCCATTCTTTTCTGTGGATTTCAGATAACAACAGAAAATCCTTTGTAGATTTCAGGTTAAAAAAAAAATCCTTCCATGTTTCTATTACTTCAAAATGATCACTCTGCCTACTTGTTGAAATATCCATATTAGGTTTTACTGGGGCATTGATTATCAATACTCTGGCATGCCCCACAGTAAGAAGACTAGAGATGTTGGATGCTGTCATCATATTGTCATACCCGTCTCCCAAGGTGTTGAAAATCCACCCTCTCTTCACTAACCTTATGCATAATTATGCAGAAAATACATGCAGTAATGTAGAAAAAGTACCAAGGGAAAAAATTGAGGGAGAATATATATATATATATATATATATATATATATATATATATATATATGTATATATATATATATATATATATATATATATAAACCTAGCTGCCTCCAACAGAGAATGAGTGTTTTTTCAGTGTTGTATTTCAGGAAGGTGTCGCCTTGGAAGGACAAGGCCGTGGTTATTGCCAGCAAGCCGGCGAGAGAGCACTTGCCTTGTTATTTCTTTGACTTTTACAATACAGAGCAGTTTTTCAGGAGGTAAAGAACAGAATAAAACAAAAGCAAAGGGACTCTACTACAAGAAGCCACATATTAGCACCAAACAGCTATATCTTCAGTTCTTTTTTCTCAGTTTCATTATTTTTACAGCACAAGATTGTTTCATTAGATATTCCCGGTTTGAGTGGTAGTCAAGTCTGAACCATGACATCACAAGATACATACAAATCCACACATTGGATTGGTGTGTAACTTCTAACAGTCTTTTTCAATTCAATTCAATTTTATTTATATAGCGTCTATTACAACACAAGTTGTCTCTAGGCGCTTTCCAGAGACCCAGAACATGACCCCCGAGCAATTATTACATAAACAGCGGCAGGTAAAAACTCCCCTAGTGGAAGAAAAACCTTAAGCCAAACAGTGGCAAGGAAAAACTCCCCTTTAAGAGGGAAGAAACCTTGAGCAGGACCTGGCTCATGAGGGGGGACCCTCCTGCCGAAGGCCAGCCGGGTAGAGCAAGAAATAAGAAAGAATAGAGACATAGAGACACCGTCAAAGGTACAAGATAGGATACATTAGTAACTATCATTGGTAGTCCAATTAGACTTCTGTGAATATGGGTGATATATGGATAGACGGTGATACAAGGGGATGAGGACTGCAGGTCGGGGTGTCAGCAAGTATCCAACAGACATCCATACAGACAGGTGAAGGCAGACACTGGGATGGTCAGAGGTGGAACTGCAGGTCAGCTTGTTGCTGCTTGAAGCTGCTTGCTTGTTTTTCAACAACTATTCACCAGAGGTTGAAGAAGATGAAGTGTGCCAAGGTTTGTGAAAATTGGATGTGGCTGAAAGGCCTCAAAATAGTTTGTTTTGCTTTCACATTTAATTTGGCAGGATAGACAAAAACTAGAAAACAGGAAAATAATAAGGAAATGAAAAAATAAAAGAACTGCCTGTTTCTAAAAATTTACATTTTACATTGCAACCAAGCTTATTTGCGAATGGTGTGTGTATGTGTGTGTGTGTGTGTGATGACTCATCAACCTTTCAATCATAGACAGACATTAAAACTAATTACGTCTTTTTTTCCTGTTTCATCAAATATATTATTTTTTTCTCCAGTGCATGTTCTCATTAAAATCAAGTCAAGTCAAACATGAATCAAAACATGAACAAAGATTGGACTTCATCATCAAATATCAACATCAGAACCGATATTAAAGAAAACATACTAAACTGTTATGTGCAAATACAAACAACACAAGAAAGCATAAAGTACACAATACACACGGTCAACGTTTTGCATTTCAAGCCACACTCCTGAGTTTGCATCAGGTAGTGATAAAAATAAATAAATAATGTAAATTTGTTTCTGCTGACATCAGAAATACATTCACGTAGAATCCACAATTAGAATAAAGTCACAGCTCAATGTGGTACAAGCATTCTTTGTTCATAAAACTGCAGTAAACATGCTTTAAATCTTCAACACAAATACTAAAATTGATACTACAGGCAAAAATGTAGCTGAGTATGCAGACGATCAAATTACTTTCCTAATAAAGTAATTATAAATTATGGTGAAATGAGCTTCCATAGTGCTCTGCTATAAAACAGTAACAATTCTTCACAGGTCGACAAAGGCAAAACTTGGAAACACGTTCAACTTACACAGGTTAAGGACTGCTTGGCAACAACAGTGACAACACAAAAATTACACTTTATTACCAGCTCAACTTGAAGCTCTGCACAATGGTTGTAGGTGCATCAAAGTGTTTGGACAGTACCTCCAGTAAGATGCTTGATTGGTGCCAAATTCATAACGGTAAGCTCTCCAAATGTGCAAAAAGAGCATGTCAACAACACTCACAACAGCAACGAAATAGTTTATTCCCCTCAGAGACCTGGTTTTTAAAGTTGGGGAGTTGTTCTGGGATCACAGGATGAGACAGAAGACAGCGAAACCTGCTGACCCACAGAGGAACTGTGGCCAGTCCTGCTGACGTTTGAAACCTGTTTATTTGATTGTTCTCGTCTCTTTACTACAGAGTTTACTGGCAAATACAAGAAACAAAAAGCACTATGTTTGACATTTTCAATTTACTTAGTGCCTAAAAACTCAACGTCGTGCTGTCTTTGTAATAACGGTTTATTCGTAGCTTATTGTTGTCTTCTAGATTCACCTGTACATAAAGCACGTTTTAGACACATAAATGGTGGTGATGAAACGGTTTTCGATTTGGATGAATTACATTTGAACCAGATGTTACATTCTTTGAGATGGGTTTAAGGTTTAGTGTGTATAGTCATGATTAAAGCACCTTTAAATCAACAGATATGCATTTGGTAAAGCGGTTTATACCGGAAAGAAGTAAGCAAATAGCTGAATTGTAAAAAAAAAAAAAAAAGAAAAGAAAATGACATGTTTAGTCAGTTCTTTTACTTTAAGGGAAACCGAATTATAGCTATCACACACAGACATTTTATTTTACAAATTTATTTCGTTAGATTGATATTCTATCTTTGCACTAAGAAAAATGACGAAACTTCAAATGTGCTATTCTTTTATTGCGATCACAAACATCCCTTGTCATAGTAACTGTTTGATTTATTTCAGATTTTTTTTAAATGTATTCCATTAGACCAGCGCGAAACAAAATCTCACTATCACCACAATCTCTGTACCCAAAGCTGATACATTTGTAATTAATCTATTTAATCGACTTTAAAATGATATTACTTGAGGTTTTGAACATTCCCACGTTGGATGTACTTTTTCGGAAATTTCAGATTCACCCAACAGGAACCAGTAAACATCTCTTACCACAAACTGTGGTGAATTCACTCCTAGAAAGAAATATTATTTTCCTCTTTATTATTTCAGTTAAAGGCATTCCTGTCGCGCAGCAAGGTGAAACTGCCAGTTAAAATATGTAGTAACAAACATTCATTTTAGTTAGGGAATAACATAATGTCAATTGAAGTAGTTTAGAATAAGACTGGAATTTATATTTGCAGCAAAATGGTAATCAAAGTTGGGGCTTGGGTCACTGACGAGACTTAAAAATGAAATTCCACCTAAGTGATAGTGTGGATAGAATCCCTACAGATAAATCAAGGTAATTATAATTTGTAGATGCATCTTTCTGTAGTTGCTTTTATCTTGTTATCGGGCTGCAGCTGTGGATCAGTGGGTAGAGTCAGTTGTCCTCTAAATGGAACGGTGCCAGATGAATCCCTGGCCCCCGGAGCGGGACACTGGGGCATGAGTGTACAGATCAAACTGCTGCACTATATCGACTGATCATGTAGAATAAGAACAGTAGTGAGTACACTTGTGTGAACAGGTAAATGAGAAATATAATGTAAAGCACTTAGTAGACAAGGTTAAAAAGGCACTCCTATAAGAGAATGTACAAGTCATACTATAAGTCTGTACAAGCTGACTACCAAGGCTGCACAAACTACTGTCAAAAGACGTGTGAGGAGGAGAGGTCACGGCGTTGCTTCCATAAACTCAGACTGTTATTATATATTGATAAGAAAAGGCAAGTGTAAAAAGCAGGAATCACAAACTTTCCTCATTTTGCCTTATTTGTCAGCAGTAGTTGACTTGCACGGATTTACATCAAGTCAGCAGCAACCAAGACATTTCTGTAAATTTCGTTTTTCTCTTTAGTTTATTTAAATTACCTTGGTTTCATCCATTTGGACCCCAACCTATCACTTAAGTGGATTTATATTTTTGAGTTTTGTCAGAGGCTTAAAATATTAATTTTGATGTTCTGCTCCAACATTAAACTGCTTTAATTCATGTCAAGTATTTACACTTCGTAATATCTCCTCTGAGACCTAGGGTTGTTTTTGACAGCACAATGTTTCTTCACTGTCTGCAAGCCAGCTCCTTCAACTGCACACTTGTTTTAATTTATAAGGTCTTGCCATACGGTGGTTCATTATTCTTTTCCATTACTTGATCTGAAAAAGACAACTTTAATAAAATTGTATTTATTTTTTTATAGGTTTTATTTTTCTTTTCTTTTTTTTTTTCTTACACAAACTACATTTTGAGCAATAAATTCATTTTTTTTCCTTTTTCTACAAAAGAGTGTTTTTATTCCAAATTTATTTGCAAGTGGGTTGTACTTTTTAAAGGTAATATACTGTTTGGTAAGATATGGCTATTTATGTCAGTCATATGAGCAGCAATCCTGCATCTCCTTAATACAGTAAAAATAAAAAAAGCACCATCTTTCACTTTCTTTTTAGATTTTATGCATCGGGACATAGAAGAAAACAACCAGCCAGTAGGCAAAGGGCTTAACTTTGCTGCATGGCATAATAATAATAATAATAATAATAATAATAATAATACTCCCCCCACCCTACTTCTTTTCCAACAGTTCAGCTTTATCTCCACTACACAATGTAATTAAAGAAAAATAAATAAATTATGTCATGACTATTTATATTATTGGGCAGCACGGTGGCTTAGTGGTTAGCACTGTTGCCTCACAGCAAGAAGGTTCCTGGTTCAATTCCCGGCCCGGTGGGTCTTTCTGTGTGGAGTTTGCATGTTCTCCCTGTGCTTGCGTGGGTTCCCTCCGGGTACTCCGGCTTCCTCCCACAGTCCAAAAACATGCAGGGTAGGTTAATTGATCTTTATAAATTCTCCCTAGGTGTGAATGTGATTGTTTGTCTTTCTATGTGGCCCTGCGACAGACTGGCGACCTGTCCAGGGTGTACCCCTGCCTTTCGCCTGATATGCGTTGGGATAGGCTCCGACAGACCCCCGTGACCCGGAAACGGATGAAGCGGGTATAGATAATGGATGGATGGATTTATATTATTTTTTTCCTTCGTTGAAAGCTCCCTGCAGAGCATCAGAAACTCTTTCACAAGTTGTGACGAGGAACATTATTTTCCTTTATTACAGTTACAGAAACCTCTTTCCACCATAATCCTAGCAGTTTTAAAATGTTTACATCTGTTTGGAGTTTAGAATAAAATAATGCCAGCATGCTTTACATTCTTTTAAAAAAAATTCACTTTACCCCTATATAGAGAGGAACACGACGAGGTGGCCCGCAGCGCTGGAACAATACAGTTGGCTTCAGTGTTGTGGTGAACCGACTCCTGCTATAAGTTACCGAACGGACATGACTAATATCTTTATATCATACACGCAGCGGGTCGCCTACATCCTACAGGTTGTGGCCACATTAACAGCTGTCTGAACCATAATATCAAAACCTTTTGACTTGCCACCCACATGAAGCAGAAATTAAAATGAGCCTCCGGAGGTGCGAAATGTGCATCTTCTCTTCTTTGTACTTTGGCAATTAATGTGCCTCTACCTTTTTTCTTGTAAACAAGAAATTGCAAAACCAAGAAAATAACTTCCAGATAAAAGGAAACCCAACGTCCAGATTTAAACCAGTCATGGCTCATTATGTGACGCAGAATTCGCCTCAACAGAGTTGGCTTTTTCTTTTGAATATCAAGGGTTATCTGACGTTGGAGCACGACAGTTTGGAGTTGTTATATTTGTACATTTGCACTTTGCTTTCAGTAACACTTAGATGTTTAAAAGTAATTGGTAGTTAATAAATTTGTGAGAGGTTTTGCATGGAGTACTGCAGTGGTCACCAGTTCTGGTCTTCGGGATCACTGCCCTGCTGTGTCTTAGGTGTTTCCTTGCTTCAACACACCTGATTTTAATAATTAACAGACTAGTGCCGACCTTGATGACAAGCTGATGGTGATCCATCCATTTCAATCAGGTGTATTGAAGCAGAGAAACATCTCAAATAAATTTGATCTATTGTTTATCTATTGTTCTTTGTTCTTTCTTTCTTTTGTTTACTTTTTAAATCATGCTTTTTATTCATGTTATGTTTTAATGTCTCTATAAAGCACTTTGAATCACCTTGTTGTTGAATTGTGCTAAATAAATAAATTTGCCTTGCTTTGCCTTGCCTTAAACATGTAAGACAGTGAAGTATATTTACGAGGTTGCTGACGTAGATTTTCAATAATGAAGGCACACTTCCTCATTGGCTGCAGAATATTCTATGTTACATTAAATAACTTGAAGGTTTGTTACAGTTGTTCCTAAAAGTGCATCTGTTTTTGCTTCATTGTTACGCATCATTTACAAACCTAACAGAGCAAAACCAGATTAGTAGCTTTAATTAAGGAAATTAGATTATTTGTGACATTTACATGAAAAACGGATCTGAAATATACATAAATGAAGTGACAAATCTCTTCTTGCTTTGTCCACAAATAAGCCACATGCTTTGACACAATCCTGCGTCATTGTACGATTTCAATGGGTGGCACTAACCGTGTAGCAGCAGTCTGATACCCTCACACTCACATGGAGACATGAACAGTTGAACTTTCTGCTGATAGGACGTTGCCACAATTCAGTTGGACGACATCAGTCGACAGCAACACTGCTGATGCTGCCAGTCCGTACAAAAAAGCAAAGGTGTTTGTGTATGAGCCTTAAGAATTCAGATTTTTTTTGTCTCTTTTGTAGGTCTGTTTTTCCCCAACTTCAACCGAAATGAGAGTGTACGACCAGAAGCCTTTATGACCTCATTATAGTTTGTGATATGATGCAAACTTTCCACCAATCACTCAAATAATCCCCCGTGTGATTCACCTGGAATAATATCAGTCTACTGCTTTTAATTGGCCAGTTCACTGGCCAGACTGGCCAGCGGAACATCCAAAGATGTCCGACTCCAGCCCACTTTATTCAGATGAATAGGTCACTAACATACTAGTGCTGACCTTAATGTGAAGCTGGCAGTGATTCATTCAAAACATGCATGCCAATGATTATTCCAAAGTGGCGAGACATCTGCCAATCTCTCAGGTGAGGAAGTCCCAGTAAAGACCACCATGTAGGGCTCAAAGAAGTTGTAAAAGCAAAATTTCAAATGTCGATGCGCTACACTCAGTATGTTAAAAGTTTATATATATATATATATATATATATATATATATATATATATATATATATATATATATATGTATATATATATATATATATATATGTATATGTGTATATGTATATATGTATATATGTGTGTATATATATATATATATATATATATATATATATATATATATATATATATATATGTATGTAGGTTGCATTATATGGTATATATAGGTTGGCATGTGTTCATGTGTTGAAGTCTCTGTGGGCAGGACCCTGCAGCCACATCACTCCAATGACAAGAAAATGAGGGTGCTGCTGTCTTCAGATTAAATATAGAAATCATGAACAAGGTGGATTGCTTTGTAGAAAACTGATATGGGAATAAATGTGCTACATAAGTGCAGACTATTGACCGTAAATATCTGAGCAAATTACAGCACATTTCCAAACATAATAAACAGCGCCACAATCAGTGAAAGACAAGCGAAGCTTTTTCAGCACAAACACTCCATACCAGCTCTTAAACATGGTGGTGGAACGGTGAGGATTTAGCCTCATTTGCTTTGTAGCTGCATGACCTGGGCACCTTACAGACTTGGAGTCAGTAGAAAGTTGTCTGTATACAAAATTATTTGAGAATCAAATGTGAGTCCATCTGTCTGACTCTTATAACTTGGACCAAGCAAAAGGACAACAACCTCAAGAGCACCAGCCAAAAATTCTGAAAGGATGACCGCTCATGCATCAGACATTAGACCAATCAGAGCAATATTGGGAATTGAAAGAGCATATTTACCTCAGAAATTACTTGTTGTTAGCACAGTCTGCCTCTTTTCTGAACTGAATATTTCAGTAGGTATGGTCTGGTGCAAAATACAAGTAAAGTTCTAAAAAAGAACAACCCAAAAACATATATGGGTTGTGGTCAATTTTCTCGATGGCTCAACATTGGGAAATGAAAGTTCAGTTCATTATTTTACTGATATTGAAAGTAGAGAGTGATAAAAGAGGTACTGATGACCTTGTTGGGGGTTTGTGGTGTAAAAAGCTGGTTTTCCGACTAGCCCAGCATGATAAACATTAGTTTTCCCATCATATGATCAGAAATTGGTGCTGATCACGTGATTTCCAAATAAACAGAATCAGGTGGAAATGATTGAATTTTTCCCCTTTTTCAATTTTACTAAAGTATATTATTCCTTTATTTATTGCCTACTCATATAAATAACCTTCAACCTAGAGTACCAGTCAGTTGACCTGAACTTGAAAGTAGGAAACTTGAAGCAGGATCCTCTGCATTTCAGAATTGTTTGTAATATTTGAAATAAGACAGCAAAGGCAGTGTTGCAGCCACTTCTACTGACTGCAAATTGGGAATTTCAATTGATGAAAAGAACACTGCTGCTTCTTTTTTGAACATTGCCAAAGTATTGGATCAGGACTCGGTACTGGCACATACTCAAAATCAATTCAATTCAATTTTATTTATATAGCGTCTATTACAACATAAGTTGTCTCTAGGCGCTTTCCAGAGACCCAGAACATGACCCCCGAGCAATTATTACATAAACAGCGGCAGGTAAAAACTCCCCTAGTGGAAGAAAAACCTTAAGCCAAACAGTGGCAAGGAAAAACTCCCCTTTAAGAGGGAAGAAACCTTGATCAGGACCTGGCTCATGAGGGGGGACCCTCCTGCCGAAGGCCAGCCGGGTAGAGCAAGAAATCAAATTACTTGGACTCAGACATGGCATCAAAAAAAATCCCTACTTAGTTTGTTTATCTTTTTTGTTTGCTTGGCTTTGGTAGTAATGGAATAAAAAAGAAAGAAATCTTTAATCAATGGTCTAATTTTTGGACTTGGTTGGTTCCTTCCTGTCATTAGACCTATGCTTTATTCCCCATAGAAACAACATATCGGATGTTGAAACAGACATTTTGTAAATTCAGCAGCCCACAAGACTCACCCCATTTTGCTTCAGTCCACTTTAAATGAGCTTTGGCTCATGGAGTGGAATTTCTGGATCATGTTCACGTATGGCTTCTTTTTTGCACAATAAAACCATAAGCTTCATTTATAGATTGCACTCCATCTGTGGACGTGTTCCTGAGCCAATGGAATTATTTCAGGAAGAGACTCATGCCTGATTTTACTACAGTGAGTCTACATAGAGCCTGAAGATCTCCAACATCCACTTTTGACCTCAGGTTTTGTCCCCTGCATACAGACCTTCCCCCTGGTTCTCTGAATCTTTTCATGATATATTATTCACTGTAGATGGTGCGATTTTCAAAGTTTTCTCCATTTTTGCAATGAGGAACATCTTCCTAAAATTGTTTAAAAATTTTTTGTTGCAGTTATGACAGATTGGTGAACCTCTGGCCATCCTTACACCTGAAATGGTCCTTCTACGCCCAATAAAGACCTGTTTACAATTAACCTAATAGTTTGTCAAATGCTCCTCCTTATGTGTTCGAGTTGTACCAGTTACTTTTACTATATTTTCTTTGCCACCGTTCCAACGTTGTTGAGATGTGTTGCTGCCATCAAATTCAAAATGAACAAATTTTTTTCATGAAATGGCTAAATGTGCCAATTTCAACATCTGATACGCTGTTTAAGTTCTATTGTTATTAAATATGGGTTTATGAGATTTGCATATCATTGCATTCTGATATTATCTATATTTTAAACAGTTGGGGTTGTAACATTGCATAAGTAGAAATTATTCCATACTTGAAAACACTGTGTTACACGTTCCTGTGGTTTTATTTGGCTCATATCTGGTTAGTAATATTTGTAATACTTAGTTATCCCAAGCCTGGTATACTGAAACTCCCACTGAGCTAACCTTTTCAGAGGCTTCTCCTTTGCTCCCATTATTCTGTAAGGCTACCATTTCTAAGCCTTGATCTGAGGGAGTTCTACTTGAGTGGACCACCACACACTCCACCCTGGAGCTCCTGTTGCCTTTTGGTGTGTCACTCAACTTGTTGTCATTATGGACACGGTTCCTCAGTCCCAATGCAAAGTTGCTGTGATGGTTAGTGCCATCTCTTAAACCAATATCTTCACAAGGTGCTTGCACAGACCGTCCTCTCCTTCCCCACCTGGCAGTTTTTCTCCCCAGCTTCTTGATGCAGCACAGCGGCTTTGACTTGCACACCGCCTGGAAGCCCCTCTTAAAGTTCTTATTGTAGTAGCCATAGACAATGGGGTTCACACTAGAGTTGGAGAAAGCCAGCCAGTGGGCAAAGGGAAAGATGTAACTAGTCAGGAGGTCCAGCTGGTCACTATCCAAGCCTCCATAATCTGCCATCATCATGAGGGTCCACAGTGGCAACCAGGACAGCATGAAAAGCAAAGCCACCACTATGAGCATCTTTATAACCTTGATCTTTTTCTGCGATATCATCGGCTGACCTTGTCTTCTGCCTCCTGCTTGGACTGTCGCGTTGGCCTGCTGCGGCTCTCTGTTTGCCACCACGGAGGAACAGAGCTTGACTCCAATACTCACATACATCAGCGTGATCACCGTGAGGGGCACCAGGTAGATGTGGGCAAACAGAACTGCTGTGTAGATTTTTCTCATCTGAGGGTTGGAGAAGTTTTCGTAGCAGGTGTACAAGGGCAATGTGTGATTGAAGTTGCCATTGTACACCATGTAATGGAAAGGGACTTTCCCCACTGTCAGCGCTACAGCAGCAGGACACATGATTGCCACCGCTAACACCCAGATTGACACGATGGCTGCCTTGGCAACGGGTAGAGTCAGCTTGGGTTGCAGAGGGTAAACAATACATCGAAACCTGCAGTAAAAGAGTACAAATACACATTGCTGCTGATTAGCAAAGTGACGTAAATGCATAAATTTGGGTGGGGGTTGGGGATGGGAGTAAAAATGGGAACATAAACTCAACATACGGTACAATTATTCCTGCAAAATTTAATCAGTAATGCACAAATGGACAGGCAAGCAGTTTAAACCATGCCGCTATAAATAAAATGTATTATTATTATTATGTATTATTAAATTATTATTATTATTATTTATTATCATAAATTATTATTATAAAATAAATATTAAATTAAATGTATTATTATATCTATTATCATTATTATTACGATTATTAACATACCTCACACTTGATCTAAACATGCCAATAATTCATATTGGTATATAGTAGATGTAAACAGTTGAAAATATCAGTTTTCTAAACACTAATGATATTAATAATAATCTTTTATTAGTGTCTTATTTGTGTAAATTTCACTGAATGACAGTAACAGAGTAATTTTTGATTTGCATGTGAAAATGTGAAACTTCCTTCATCACCATCATCCCTAACATGTAATTCTGCTCTTTTTAAAGGAATTCAGGAATCTTTTGGGATTTATCTGAACGGGTAACCAGTTGTCTGCGAACCCACTGTCATACCTCCCTGTCTGTGTATGTGACGGCTGCAGGTCAGATTTATTCCATGGTTAAAGTGATAAATGTACGCCCTTATGTCTGACCTCGTTGAACTGCTGTGCCAAACTATTACTGAACTATTACTAAAGATGGAAATACGAATATGAGACTGACACCTTCAATTGCTGCCAGATTAACAGAAACCAGCGCATGTCTGAAAGGGGCTTCGTTAATGGTTTTCCATGAAATCAGACAACGGCATCGATGTTACCCCTAGAAAGAATGACTTTGGCGGTCTTGTGCATACTGCGCTGGAAGCAAGTCAAAGTTCTAACCAGTTAAATATTCAGTTGCAGACAAGAAGTAATACTGAGAAACGTCCTTAGTCTGTCAGGTGTCCAAACACGTGCACACGTGCACTCACCTTTCAACAGCTATGGCCACCAGGGTGAAGACTGACGCTGACACGGACACGCCCTGCACAAATCCACTCATCTTGCACACTGTGTTGGAGAAGGGCCAGCCTGAGGAAAAAGAGAGTTCAAGCATCAAGCTTCAAAGCAGACCTGAATGGGGGTGCAAACTGATGTAGAAACCCTTATCTGTAGCTGTGTGAGGTTGTACCTTAGTAGGGAGTCATTTCACACATATCACACTTTAGTCACACAAACAGGATACTCAGAAATGGATGCGTCTACATTTTGCCTCCCTACATGTTAACTCGGATGAAGGAATGTCATCGTAGCTGTTTTTGTTTTTGAACAATAATGAGACATGAAGTGAGGAAACATGACTTCTGTCCCCTCACATCTTAGGCCCTTGAATTCATGATTATGTCCCTTCCTACAACAGCAGAACAAACCCTTTTCACAGGTTGAGTAGAGCCTCCCAATTCTCTGGTGCCCCAGTGAACTGTAAAATTGCTTGGACAGAGCTTGATGGCGATGTAGTAAAGTGGGCAGCACACTGACAAAAATTGAGATCAACTGACAGTGACCTTGTTGGTGGAGAAATTGCAGCTCAGTCAGCAAACATCTCTGTCAGAAATGGCACAGTACTGTCCGAAGTCCTTGCCTTACGGGTGCAACATGTCCTACCTTCCATCATAGAGCTGGATCAAATGCCGGGTCGCCAATCTCACACAACCCTAGATGCCTCCTCTACAATATTCATTCTCCCTTTTCTTCAGTCCCGGAGGTTGTGGTGTGTCTTGATGCAGTGGAGGCATTTGACAGGGTGAAGTGGGGTTTCCTTTACGATCTGATGGTCAGGTTTGGGCTGGGCCAGGCCTTTACTTGCTGAATTAAACAGTCATTTCCAAATTCCTCAGCGTGGACAGACACAACCCTCTCCCCTGACTTCCCACTATGTCGCGGTACTAAACAGGGCTGTCTGCTCTCACCATTATTATTTACCTTGCCTATAAAGCTAAACAATTGCTATTTGGCTGCGCTGGGAGGCACATTTTAAAGGCATTTCAGGTCTGGACACTGTCCATAAAGTCTCATTATATGCGGATTACCTCCTCTTTGTCTCTGACCCAGTTAACTTATTCTCTGCAATTTTTCATATCCTCAATCAATACAGTACTGTATCAGGCTACAAATGTAATTACCTGAAGAGCGGACTCTTACCGAGTAACAGTCAAGTAAGTAAACTCTGACACTCGGTAGTCCGGTTTAGATGGTCAAGTGGCGGTGTTTGATACCTGGGTATTTATGTTTCAAGTTCTCTTTTGAATTTGTATCTGGATAACTGTGCCCCTCTAACTGAAAAGACCGCTGGTCATCTCTGCCCCTTTCTCTTGAGGGTCATATAAATCTTGTCAAGATGGTTATTCTCTCTAGGTTCTTACAAATGCTTCAACATCTCCCTGTTGTCCTGACTAAATCCTTTTTTGATTGGTTTGATATGCTGATATTGTCATTCATATGGAACAGTAAAACGGCAAGAATCTGTAAATCAATCCTGCAATCTCCCAAAGAAAAAGTTGGTTTTGCACTCCCAGTGTTCAGGCATTATTACTATGGTGCCAATGTGCAAACATTTCTATTTTGGATTAATGCAGATCAGGTGTCTCTGTCTGTCTAGGTACACTTTAAAAAAAAAAATCCTCCTTTTTTATTGGGTTCACTTCTCTGAGTGATCCGAAAACATTATTTTTAACCTCTATTTATAAGAATCTTGCTTTTGAAGCTTCTTATGGTGCCACAGTCGGGCCGGGATTAAGTCAGTTAAAGATCTGTAAACCAAAGACATTGTCTCGTCCTTCTCACAGCTCTCATTCACGTTTAACCTCCCTAACCAGCAACTGCTCCATTTTTTACAGATCCAAGCATATCTGAAGAAACAGTTTCCCCATTTCCCAATCCGTTGCCCTGGAACCTTAGTCGATAATCTCCTAATGGCAGATCCTACCACTAGGGTTTGTATCTCAACTCCCTATAGGTACACAAGCTTTGGAAACAACCTCACCGACCAGCAGTGGGACTCTACTTTGTCCCTTGTTGATCTGTCTTTGATCTGTGCTCGCCATAGGTTGATTCAGTGCATGGTTGTTTTTAAGGATTCACTATACAAATGCCAGGTTGGCAAAAATATACCTTTCTGTTACTGGCACGTGGTTTGGAAGCTTGCCCATTTCCCTTCACGCGCCCGCTAGGTTTGGTGAAGTGTGATATAATCTGTAGCTTGAAAAACCCAGGTTTTCACTCAAAGGGTCAGTGCAATCATTTCATACCTCTTGGGATCTTTTAATATTTGATGTAGAGTCTCTGAATCTTTCTTATGAGTCAGCTGCAGACTAAGCAAGGCTCTGTTTTTAATCTGTGAGTTTGTTTGTTTTAAATTACTATTTTACCCATTTAATTATCTTTTTTTCTGATGTTTAATCCATGTGTGTGTGTGTGTGTGTGTGTGTGTGTGTGTGTGTGTGTGTGTGTGTGTGTGTTTGTGTCTAGGTAAACTAAAAATAAAGTTGAAAACAAGAACAAAATGACAGAAAAATGAGACAGTACCTTCCTCTTGGCACCAATCACCTATCTTTACATGGAAGGGCTGTGCACCACGTGTCAAAGAGATAACTGAAAATGTTCTAATATTTTATAATATTATTATTTTCAAGTGTGTCGTTTATCCAGAAACATTTATTACATTGCATTACATGCTCCATCATTCGAGCAAAGCAGTTTTTATTCTCTGTTGCAGGATTAAAATGCATATATGTGGCTTTTAGGTTATGGAATAACAAATGGTAAAACTGTTGCAGCTCTGTCAAAATTAATTTATCTATTAAACTAATTCATAATGGTGGGCATTCCCACCATTAAGACAACCCTATGATTTCCGGTATTAGACTTATCAAACGTGTATAAAGCACTGTGACTTGACTGTGGCTTATTTAATTAATGTACAGCTCAGCAAACCTTTTGTCAAGTGTGGTGAGTAGGCTGATGTGTGACAACGTTGCTATAGTAACACTACAGAGCCTTGATGAATATAAAAAACTCCTGGTATATCTAGACAATGGTTGAGATCAGATCGTTCAGGAAGAGGCTCCCATGTATGCATAAAGATGAGCAAAGATCCAACATTATCACCAGGTATTACGGGTTTCATTCATCAGCCACATAAGCACATCTTGCTTCATTTATGATTCTTTCATAGTATTTTGACCACAAACTTGCAATATTTCCAGAAACTGCTTCTTTTTCCTCTTCTCACTATATATATGTAAATAGAAGGAAATTACAAAGATTTTTTTTTTAATTCTTGATTCATCTACAAATCAATTCATAGTAAAACTATCAGAAATAAAGTTTATTATGCAAAACTATGCAAATGATAATATAGCAAAGACCTATGTATTGATCAGAATGATTCCAGTGGATCTACATCTTGGACTTTACTGCACTGCCATCACATATACCGTCTTCTGATGCTCCCTCAAAGCCCAAGAGCATGTGTAAGGGCATTCAAGTTCTCCCAGAGCTTAGAAAGAAAAAGATCATGTATGCTGTGGGGTCCCATCTCTCTGTAATGCCTTGAATATTTTTCATGCTTTCGACTTCCAACACGTTCCCCAATACTCAGTGTGAGGATGTCAGGAGGTCTCTGATGAAAGTGAACCCCCACTAGACAAGTACAAATCCTCACAAATTCATCTTAATGACTGGATCTGTGGACAGACTCAGGTTCCAAACTGTAAGGGACTGAACCCTACATTCGGGCTCTTACTCACATCGAGGGTGTGTGGGAAGTACACATAGCTTGTATAAGTTATTCATTTGTTTATAACTTTCCATTTAATGTGTGGATTGCAACATACACGTGGGATGTCTGAGGTATATGTTGGGTGTATCAGTGATGGAAAAAGGATTGAATACAGAGAACTGGCGGGCCATTCTGTGGTCTGGTGTAGGAACAATCATCTCATCTTGAATGGAGATGATGGTGAATTTTCGGGAAGCCAGCATTAAGCCAGATCAATTTTCCATTTCGGGAGAACAAGCAGAAGTGGTGTACCTCCTGTAGATCCAACAAAACGTTGTAGACACAACAGATCTCTTTCTTCTTTTGGCTTTTAATTTCGGGTGTCACCGTGGCTATAGTCGCCACCCAACCTGTAAAATACTGACTCATCCCATATTTTACCCTGAAATAATGTGACCTTTTTTGAATCAGTATGTTTCACAGCTTATCTTGTATTTTCCTACTTGCATTGAATGAAATATCACTTCACTTCAGCCTTCTATAGCCAGTACTTTCCTCTAAACAGTGACCTTTGGTGTAATTGGTCAGGCGTGGCATGATGACTGACAGATCTTCAGTGATTACACGTGGAGCTCGGTTATATTGGAGGGCTCCTATGTGGCGCTGTCTGCCATCTCATCCATCAACCATGTCTGCCTGTGAAAATCCTTTTCTGTAAAGCAGCAAAAAAAAAAAAAAAAAAGATGCAGAAATACAGTCTTTCCTTCAGCATTTGTGGATGCTGAAATCTCATCTGAAACCCATTCACGTACGTGATGCTGCAGTGCAAGAACAGCTCTTCGCCACGCAAAGCAGTGTGCACGAAAGACGCACATGCTGCCCCTGAGCCAAAGTTAAGGATGTTCAACTTGGGCCCGGTGCTCTGTCACAACACCTTGACATGTCCAATTACAGATAACCAAACAGACCACAAAGAAAATGGAAAAGAAAACTGATTTCCCTGATGTCCGCCTTTCATTAGATGTATAATATGAGTGTAAATACGTACTGTAACATAACACAGAGCTTCATAGCACAGCAGGCTGTCAAACTTCTTCTTCTGCCTTCATTATACCTGAAAACTGTGATTCTCCAGCTGCAGCTTGGGTGAGTCTAAACTCCTGTCTATGTCATCCCAAACACACAAAATCGTGTTTGCTTGCTGATGCTCATCTCCTCCTAATCATCAAACATCTAAAAGTCAGAGCTTGTTTTTGGTTGCAGATAAAATTTTGCAACTATTTAATCTCTGCCAATTATTTTCTGAAAACAGTTTTGATCATCCTGCAAACCCTACATGGATATGATTATCGCCAGCAGGCTCTTCTTTCCTATGCTGCACCCCAAATTGTATCATCGTCTCCCCAGTGAATCCTGGCAGAAGGCTTTTTTTTTTTTCAAAGCAACCAAAAAAAAAAAAAAAAAAAAAAAACCAGAACAGAACAAGAAGAAAAAGACAACGAAGAAGCAGTTTCAGCAAACATGGTATTGCAACATTTGTTACATCAAGTGACGGATCTGCAAGGGCCCTGAAAATGGATAAATGACGTGCCTAAAGGACGCAGGAGATGGTCAAAAGGGTTTTTAAATGGGCTTTAACTCTCACTACTAGTCCCCAGAACTCCAGACACTCTTCTCCATTCCCTCCTGACACTTCTTCACTCTCCACCTCCCCTTTTCTCCACACTTTTTTCATTAGTGTGCACAATTGAAACCAACTAAACTTGTAACCCTTCTTCACTTCAGCTCCTGGTATGTTCACTGTTCTGCCTGCTTTCCTTTCATTTACACATTGTGCCTTCTGCTTTGCTGTGGCTAATATTTATTCCTATTCTCAAGTACATATCCTCACCTTTCCCATGTTTCTTCAACCTGCTCTCTACTCTCACTACAGGTCACAGTATAATCTGTGATTTTGTCAGCTATTATAAATCATTGTCTTCTTGCTTAGCGTTCAGCCTCTTATCCGCCAATCATAAGCCTCTCCTGTGGCTTTGCAACCTCACTCTTTTCCTTACACATCTCCATGTATTCCTACCTGCTTTCTTGGTCTGTTTTGCTATCCTACTTCTTTTTTCTTAACCCTTTTCTAACTGTACATCTTTATTCCACCATAAACCCACCTTTTTTCATTCCTCTGTCTATACGATGCATTAAGCCCTTTCCAATCTCTCTCCCTTAAAACATGTACTTGGGTTGCCAAGCCATCTGGCAGTCTGTCATTTCACCAGCATTAAAGTCTTCTCCAAGCATCCCTCTAAATCCGTAAGAATATTCTCCATCATTTGCTCCAGAAATGATCCTATTTTTCCAACTCACAACCAACAGTGCCATATGCACTGACAATGTTCATTATCTCTTCAACTATTTATTTCTTCACGCTCATAACCCTGCCTGGCACACTCTTCCCCTCATTCTTCACACAATCTTCCTTCAGAATCACATCTACACCATTTATCCTCCTATTTGTGTCCCTGTATTCAAATCCTTATCCATCTTTTAGACCTTGCAAAGAGAGACATGTGAGATTGTAGAGCATTTTAATGGGGTTCTGACAGACATTTTCAACCCCTCCCTCTCACAAGCATTGAAACTGATGTGTGTCACGATCATCATGATCACCCTGGGCATCTTTGTCAGACCATCCTTCTACAACTGGATTGTGCCCTTTTTAACCAACTGATTTCTAACTGTTCAATTCCACGGTGTCTCATCCTCCCCCATTACCCTAAACACCAACTCCCCCCAGTCATCTGTCCTGAGCCTCCTGCTATGTACATACAGGCATATGAATGTTTGCCATACCTGAGTGATCATATTGTGATTCATTAATGACATAGATATAGTGGGATCAATGTCTCACAACAGCAATTCTGAGGTGAAAAAATTAGAGGCTTGTTACATGTGTAACATCCTCTGCATTCCTTTTAAGTTATTATTTTTTATTCATATGTAAGCCTTATTATGATGTCTTATAATTGTCTCTTTTTAATATACTGTCGGAGCTGAAAGTTAATTTTCTTTTGTTCATCTGTAAGCATGTTCAACTAATAAAAAAAATACCTTTCAAACTATAGTCATGGATACCATAAAAAGTGTGAGGGCTCTGCTTGATTTGCACATTGCGATAATTAGATATCAACCAAGTTGTTTGCTGTCTATGACAAAAATAGTGCTGGACATATAAGGGACCATGTTCATTATTAACTTACTGGTGCTGGAGTTGAATCATTGGCAGATCTGAACTATAAGCAGAAAAAAGTGTAACTCAACTAAGTTTATGGGATCATAATAATCTAAAGATTTAAAATTAAAAGTCCTTTCGTACAGTGAAATAAATTGTACTCCAGGGCTGTGAAGTGCCATAGTTTTTGGCTGAATGTGAGCTGTGAGCACAGCTCTATACACCTCAGAGTATCTTGTTATTTCTGTAAGCAGTCAGATCATCATTGAACACCTGTGACTCTGTCCCAATGGCTCCCATACACATCCCTGCTGTAACACTGCATCCACCATGTTTGACACAAAATGTGGTATGCTTTGGGCTGTCATGAGCTGTTATTTTCCTTCTCCATACTTTTTTCTTCCCGTCATTCTAATAAAAAAGACTTCAGATTCATCTGTCCAAAAATTCGAAATCCAGGACACAGGAGCCTTTTCATGGCAAAGTCGAATAATGCTTTTTCCAGTTGTTGTATTTTTTTTTTTTATATTACCTTCCTGCAAACCCTTTGTATCTACAAACATGAAAGAGTGTGATTGCTTGTATGTGCCTACTTTCTTGAAATCCATTGATTTCGTGAAAGTGTTTTTTTTTTATAGAAAATTTAAACGACAAAGATAGGTAAGAGTGGCGATGATTGTGACGGGCAGAGATGTTAATGTACGCCTGTCATACGAGTGCTTTCCTACAAGGCTAAAAGATCTAAGAACCAAAGAGTACAAGGTTGATTTCCAGAAGGACGGTGAGCGATATGTATGGATATAATAATGGCTATTCCTCTGGATAGCCTTTAAAATGGTATCAATCAAAACAAGGATAAAGTCCTGGGTACCAGGGCTGCTACCTATGTGAGGGATTTGTTAAGGAATCCAAAGGATACGAGGATCCAAGTAGGAGTAGTAACTGGTCCAAAAAAACATGGATTAAAGTAGACAAAGTAGACATCACAAGTCATGTGAAATGCATGTTTGTGACACTCAAAAGTGTCTCTTCAGTAATAATAATAACATCATGCTGATAGTATGATTATTTTTCTTTCAGTGCAACCAGCTAAAATCCACATCCCACATTAGAGTAAATGCACAGAAATGGATAAACATACATTCACTAAAAAAAGCACTGGCACTACACATTTTACACAACACTGTGAGACGTGAATGGTTGACGGTTAAAAACCCAACTGGGGCCTATCTGCCTAGAGTCTCCATCTTAATTTGCAAGCTGTGTTTATGAGGTTTAATGCTTGCCAAGGAAAGTGTACTGACAGTGGAGGGTATACAAACTTTAGTCACTGTCCCTGTTGACCCTGTATTTAAAAGAAAAATAAGCCCACGCATGAGACGGTTCAGTAAACCTGAACTATTTTGTCAGGTTTACAGCACTGAAAGACTTCCAGTTGTTTGAAAGTAGTCAGCTCCAGTGAAATATAACTAAAAACCAAATATGGGTGGGCCACAGCCCAGAGACTATGGAGCCAAATCAGGGCCAAAACGTTTGAGTATCTGCTTTGTTTGACATTGTGTGAGAGATTATCAAGATGAGAAACAGTAGAACAAAGAGCATTTGGGGACCAAACAAAATGACCTTTGAAAAATGACCATTTTTTTTAACTGAACTTAAGAAGATTTGGGCTGTCCAGGATTTAATGTCAGAGAGACAAGCTGGCTGCTGGGATCTGAGGGTTGTACATGCATGTACAGTTGAGTGTTATCAGTGTGAAAATGGTCATTTATATTATGGTCCTGGCAAAGAGGCAGCATGTAACTGAAGAACAGGAGAGAACCAAGTACTGAGCCTTGTGGTACGCCACAAGTGAGTTGAGCAACCGAAGGGGTTTCCTTCAGTGTGACAAATTTCTGTTAGAGAGATACGAATATAATAAGATGAGAGCAGATTCCTTCCTATTAAGGACTCTTAACAATGGAGGAGGATGCTATGGTCAGCAGTATCAAAGGCAGCATTAAATGTAATACAATCAAAATCAAACATTTATTGTGCTTATCTGCACTTAGCAGTACGCTGTTGTCTCTGTGTTGTGGATTGCTCTAAAACCATATTGTTTTCTTTCATAATTAATAATAACTGCACAGATGGATGCATTGCATCCCCCACTCATAAAGACTGAGAATATTACATTTAAAATCTGTTGCCAAGTTGAATAAACTTAAAACCTTCATACTGTATGAACGATTAATGTAGTTATATATATAATATATATTATATATATATATATATTATATATATATATAAATATGTATATATATATATATATTATAATATGTATATTATATATATATATATATATATATATTATATATATATATATTATTATAAATATATAATATATGTACATATAATATAATATATATATTATATATATATATATGTATATATCGATATATATATATATATCTATATATATAGTATATGTAGATATATATATATATATATATATATATATATCTGATCTCTCTACATATATCTCTCTCTCTATATATATATACTATCTCTCTATATCTCTCTATGGTTAATCACTGTCCCCTGAAACTCCCAATTGCTCCCCGGGCGCTGGGAAAGCAGCCCACTGCACCTAGTGAAAACTAGTGATGGGTTAAAAGCAGAGGTCCAATTTCGGGGTGTATTGTGAGATACACACTGACAAGAAGCGAAATGAAAAAAAAAAATATGTGTGACTCAGAGTTTGTGAGTAAACACTGCTTCAATAATAACTTTTTAAAAATATACTCTTTTGTACAGTTATGTCATGTACGTCACGACATTGCTGCACTAGCCTTAATGATGTTAACAGAAAAGTTGCTCGACTTGGCTGCCATCTCTAGCGACGGGAGACTACATGTCTTAATTGTAAATAAGCTAAGAACTTCACATTGTTTTATGCTTGCCGTAAATGTGTAAGTATATTAAAACTGAGAAGAAAATATTGGACCTTTTGACGTTGTGTTGTTTACATCGTGTAAATCTTGGTTAGTCTACTTTGTTGGCGCTCATTTTTTAAATATTTCTTGTCCGTTTGATCGGGTTAACCTCTTGTGTAACGGAGTGAAAAAAGGCAGAACTGATAAAAGTTTGTGTGCCTGTCATTAATATATATATTTATTAATATAACAGTTAACTTAGTAACTGTTAACATCACCATGAATCGTATATGTTGTTATACATATATGATACCGGATCAACTACTATTAGCAGCTTTTATCCACAGGAAAATTAACACTAGTAACACAGTAAAGTCCTAGCAAGACCATGCATTTTAAATGTACTGACATATACAACAATGTCTGAAAACTTCACACTTTATTTTCCCTCCAAGAGTGAGCAGGTCGAAGCTGCAGCTTCTCAGGTTCTTCTCAAGTTCACAACATTGCAGAGCTGACTGGACAGAAGGTGAGGTGAAAGATAATTATTTCAAGAGCGCTGTGACTGCAGTTGTATAGTTGGTGGTTCTTGACACAAAGTCTTGCTTCATCAGCTTGCTTAGTTTGTGTTAACGTGTTTACAGGTTTGTTTGTGCTTTGCTTTTATGGTGCTTTTTACTCAGCTACTCTCATTAAAGATATTATATGAACTGACAGTGTGAGATTTGGGATGCTTTCCAATCAACAGGAAGGTAAATCTCAGCCAGCAGTGACGTACAGAATTTAAGTGAGCATTATTAGTATTTGCAATGGTATCTGCAACAAGAAAGATCTTTTTTGGTATCTGTGAAAGTCTTTTAGATAGCCTTTCCCAAATATTCTTCACCCTTTTCGTTCCTAATTTATCTGATTCTTTCTTGTGACTATTCTTTGTCAAGGTGAATTACACCACTTTAAATTCTGTCTTATATAAATCAAATCCCGGTTAGTTTGTAAAGGTGTTGACTACTCAGTTTATTGCAGCCCAGTCACCACCTCAGAACAGACACATGACAAATGTTCCATCCATCCATTATCTATACCCGCTGTATCCGTTTCCGGGTCACGGGGGTCTGTCGGAGCCTATCCCGACGCATATCAGGCGAAAGGCAGGGGTACACCCTGGACAGGTCGCCAGTCTATCCAGGGCCACATACAAACAACCAATCACACTCACATTCACACCTAGGGAGAATTTTAGAATGATCAATTAACCTACCTGCATGTTTTTGGACTGTGGAAGGAAGCCGGAGTACCCGGAGGGAACCCACGCAAGCACGGGGAGAACATGCAAACTCCACACAGAAAGACCCACCGGGCCGGGAATCGAACCAGGAACCTTCTTGCTGTGAGGCAACAGTGCTAACCACCAAGCCACCGTGCTGCCGTCATGACAAATGTTATTTTGGAAATTACCTTTGTTTGGAGAATCCAACCCTGTATCACATTAACACAGTTACTATCACAGCTTTGTCAGAGCAAGTGTTTTTTATAAAATAAGCATGATTAAACACATTTAATACTGTCATTGCAAGGAGCGATTGATTGATTGCTTCTACAGATTCCTCCTACAGAAACCAAGCAGTGATTTTACATGTGGGACCATATAGGCGATGAGAATGGATTGGAAGTTGTGTGGCGTCTGAGTTGTCAGACACCTGAGCACAGTCGTCCAGGGATTATCGTTTGAAGCATAGTCTTTATTCAACAATTAGTCCCTTGCCATGTCTTTATGACTCTTGCATTTGTACAGTTAAGTCATTTAATGCTATAAAAACCCACTTGTCACAGTTTTTCAGTGATCCATGTAAAACCGGTGCAAGTTCAGGACCACAAGCATTTTTTACCTGTCCATTGTGTAAATTTGAATAACCCTTCTCGGAGATGTCACTGTTAAGCCATCTAAGAGGACACTTGAAACAACATGAGACTGTAACATGCCCATATGAACACTGCAAGTACCAGACAAATGTGTACTCATCATTTAGCACACAAAAGTAGCGCACATGCAGACAGTTCACATATTTCTGATGACACCGTATCTGGAGACCTTGAGGATTCTGCTCAGCACAAGCATGAGGAAATATTCGCTTTTCCTGAGGCTGATTGTCTCTGTGATACTGGCCAGTTAAGAGCTCACTTGCACCAGAACTTATGTTCACTGTTCCAGCAGATGGAAACTGTGCTTTATGTTTCTGAAAGGCATCTCAGGAAATAATAAATAGTCTGAACCAGATCTTTTTCTTGTCTAAACCTCTTATCATAAGAGGAAATACAGAAAATATTACAGAGCCACAAAAATCCTCTACCTAAAGTTGTCCAGAATGATTTAATGAAAGCTGTAAAGGACAAAAATATTTTTGTTTGTGTTTTTGTTTACAGCTATTGGTGAGGACTTGTCTTGACTTGAATTACCCAGTGGTAATGCCAATAAAGTATCTGTTAGAGCCTGGAAGTGCAATCACTGTATACATCAATGTCCCTTTACTGCACATGATCCAGGAAATATTCAAACAAACTAAAATCTTTAACAAAGTTAAGGAAAATGTGATTTGTCTCCTTATTGACCAAACTGCTGTGTATTTTAATTAAAAAAGTGCTGGTTCTCTTCACAAGACAAAATTTAATAATCTACTTTACTCAAATTAACAAATACCGCAATAACTGTAAAGATCCTCTATTTGTTAATATGCTAAGTAGGCTGTGTTCTTGGTTTTCTAGGTTTTTGTGCTGAATTCCACCATATCACGAATTTGATACTACAGTTTAACTCTAAACTGGACAGACAGAGAGGAAGGCATATACAGAAACCATATATACTATATATATATATATATATATATATATATATATATATATATATATATATATATATATATATATATATATATAAGGTGACACTGATGGGTCTGCCGATGTCATTGTTAATTCTATTACATAGGATTTTTTTGAGAGAAAGTCCATGTTGATATTTCAAGAAATATATGTTTTAATATAAATATTAAAACTTTCAGTACAATAGGGAGTTGAGCCACCTGCAGAAGTTCTCTGACACTGCGTTGGTGGGGTGTATCAGAGATGGTCAGGACTAGGAGTACAGGACCTGGGTGAGGAGCATTCTTTATATTCATTTAAATTATTGTTTGTATGCATATATATTGTATGTATATTATTCTTATAGTTTAATTCTTTATTGCACTGCATCTATACTACTTTTTTACAGTAGTATAGATGCATTTTTACAGTCTTGCCATACCTTCATTTTTCATTGTTTATATATCTATATACTTGCTCATTTTCATAAATTACAATGCTAGAAATATCTCTTACTCTCTCTCTGCTGGTTTTAAATCCAGCTCAAAAAACAGAAGAATCTCTCGTAATTAATTAATGTAATTAATGTAATTGTAATTAATTAACCAGAAACTCCCCAATATGGCAAATATTTTTACCATGTCTGTGACTTGTGTGTTAACTCTGGCAGAAAAAAAACATATTGACTGACTTATTATCTATTATATTATATATTAATAAGTCTACATTATTAACATGTAGACACGGACAAACTAAAGGCCAGAAAGAGAGAAACTGTTTTAAAATGTTTCAAGAAAAGTCTTCTTTTGAATGATTTGTTACTGCATCTGTGAACAGAAAGCTGCCATGATTTGCCAAAAAGTAATGTTGACAAATTTCAGTCTGTCTTTTTTTATGATTTGCTTCTTTCTTCAGTCGTCAGACACTGATGTACCTTGACCTTGGAGGTCACCTTGAATCTCTTTGGAAGTTGTTATGCCCTATCTGGTTACCATTCATACCATCCGTCTCTTCAGTTTTTCATCAGTTTCACTCTTGTGTCTGCATCCAGCGAAGTTGGCGACAGTTCTGTGAACTCTGAACGTCTACATTAAATTTCCATCTGCAGTCACAGACACATCAAGCTGCTCGGAATAATAGAATCATTCAACACAAACGGCAGCTTTAACCAAGAGGATATGGTTCTGTAAAAGGTATTACATGCCCATAAAACCCTCACATCTCAGCAGCCTTCCGTAGCTCACAGCTGGTCTCGGATATTAAATCCTGGACTTCCAAAGAATGCTCTTAAGTTTAGTGACACAATCGCAGGTCATTCTGCTTGGTTCCCCGAATTCTGCCACATTGCTGCTAGTCTATTAACATTGGATTCTGTCTTTAGTGTTGATGCTCAGAACAAACTTGTAGCGTGGTCTTGTGTTTTCCAGCTTTAGATAACTGCTAAAATGAGCTCATTTCTGCTGACTTACTATAAGTTCTACGAGCTTTTGCCGACTCTCACCCTGACTATTGTAATTCATTAAACTTGGGTATTATTCAGGGCTCTGTCCATTGCCAACTTCAGAAAAGCTCTTTACCGGTACAAAAAAAAAAAAAAGTGAGTATGTTCACCTAGTCATTGGCTTCCTGATAGATGGTTTTAGGGTATACTGATTACCTTCAACGCATGGCATGGTCTTGCCCCAGTTTTCACCCCAGACTTGTTGAACTCGTGCACGCTATCCTCAACACTGAAATCTCAGATAATGCCCTTATAGAGTAAAATGGAGGCTGGACCAATCTGCCATTTGGTTAGGCAACATGCACACACGTCATTATGTTGCATCACAAAGATGCAAAAAACAATGACTATTTAAATATCATTTGTCAAAGACAATACGAAGGGCTCTATCCAATACATTAGCTGAGAATGTTCTAACTGTCTTTAATGAGAATGCAATTATAATCAGTGAGGCCGTGACTGAAGAACTGAGTCACGGCTGAGTCGTGACTGACTTCACTGAATGCTGCGGAGCATCCTTCTTGAGCATTAATATACAATATCACGCGTGAAGGTTTTCAATACTTAAAAAATTGAATGATGACATTAAGATGAATTCAGCAGTCTTCTCTCCTGCAAGGTTGATAGCACAACTTTAAAATAGCTTTATAGTCTTGAAGAATGAATGAAAATGGCAAGAGTGAGGGTTTGGCCTCTCTGGTCTGTTATCACCACACAATAACAATGTTCTATTCCACAATGTTTAAATATTAGAAAAAATGTATTTGGTTTAACCTAATAACCACATAGCAATAGCAATAGCATCTTAATAGCATTTAGGTGGAGTGTCTGCCTAAATGAGAAGATCACATCAGAGGAGATTCTAGTGTCAAAAATAACTTTGTTTACAAGTTAGAAGTTTTTTGTATTTTCTTTTATCAGATAGCACTTAAGCTCTGATTTTATGTAAAGTTTTTTTTTTATCGTATCCAGTGTGATTCTGCCCTATATTTTCTTTAAATGTGCTTAACTGAGCTCATTTTTTTCTCTGCTGTTATATTAAGCACTTTGTGAGAAAACTAGTATTCAAATAATGTATGATTATGCTTGGTGGTTAGCGGTTATAACGTGGGCTTGGGTTTGGAGGACCTGGGTTGGCAACAGAGCTGAATTACTGTGGGCTCCTGAGCAACTGCTCCCCAGGTGCTGGAAACAAGACCGTCCAATACTCCTTGTGTCAGTGTGTTTTGTGAGATATATACTAATAAATAAAGATTATTAGCTCTATGTCACTGTGGGGGTTTCACTAATTACCAGTTGACCATTTCCAAACTGCACCCTACAGATTTAACACCCACTTCTAACACCCTAATATACCTCAGTCATACCTATGCAGCACTTCTGTACTTGTTTTAGTTTTGAACTCAAGACATAGGCCTAAGTGTTTTAGTCATTAAAACCTTTTTGAAACCTTTTCTTTAAATTTATTTTGAGAAAAGTGTCTGCTAAATATGACGAAATATTATATGGTCTTTTTCTATTTCTATTTCATTACTAGACTCTCATCTAGCAGAAAAATCTTGTAACGATCACAAGACATTTTACCGAGGTAAAGGTACCTTCTCCAAACAGTCACAGTCACCCAATACCACAGAGGGAGGGTCCAACATAACACACCTCTAAATCCCTCTAAATTAACCTCTGGCAATTTTTTCATAGGCACAACCCACATCCTCAGCTCTCCTGCTCATCCCACAAATACATGTTACTTACAAATGTGGCACAATTTAAAAGGGAAATAACAGGCTCTCCAAACAAGATTTATTGCCAAGAAACATTGTTACAACAAAGAAATAATATACAAAAGAGTGATTTCCTCACTTTTTGTGCTAAGTTGACTAATATTAATAGCGGTATTAGTGCATACTTGTAAAAGTAAATGCATAGACCTATACATGAAAAAAAAATATATACATATGTGTGTGTGTGTGTGTGTGAGAGGCACCCTTGAGAGATCATTTAAACATGGTATCACCCATACCATCATACTCTCGCACAAATACTATTAAACTCTTAAACAAACAATATAGTCTCTCACAAATACTTGTGTAGTCTTATACAAACATAATCCTGCTCTCTCTCTCTCTCTCTCTCTCTCTCTCTCTCTCTCTCTCACACACACACACACACACACACACACACACACACACACACACACACACACACACACACACACACACACACACACACACACACACACACACACAATTGTCTGAGCCAGAAATTAAATTTATGCATACTCATAACTTTTCTTTCATATAAATGCAATTGTTTTTACAAAATACGTAATACTCTCATGCATACTCCATAGTTTACTATACAATAGTATATGCAAGATGGAATAATCCCCTATATCAGAAAGAATTATGTTTTTGCACAGATGCATATGGTTGTGTTAGTGAGAACACAACCATAGTATCATAATGGGAGTGCGAGTGATGATATATGTAGGACAACATAAGTGTATATGAGAAAGAATGAGGGTGGATGTGAAAAGAAAATAGTATCCTGTTTTAAAAAGTATGATTATCTAAGTGAGAGACAATAATTGTGTGTTCAAAACATCTGATGTCTTACATGGGAGGGAATGGTACCATGTGTGAGAGAGTATGATTGACAAGGAAGTTACTTTGATCAAACAGGAAGAAATTCTCATTTCCTTATTGGTTAACACTGAAAACAAATACTCCTCTCACATTAAGTACTGCCAGCTAAATTTGAGCTACAAAAAGCATTTAACTCAACCAATTCCCCTTCAATTTGACAGCTTTATTGACTGTAGTGGTAGATGACCATGACATTTCTACTTATTTTTCAAAGACAGATTTTTTTTTTTATTTGTTGTTGGTTATGAAGCTGACATTACTATTCTTTTTTTCATGCACGAGACATGTTCTGGACATTGTGAGGGAAACTGAAAAAGTTGGACACAACAGCATACTCATGGACTAATTCTGTTTACAGGATGCACAAGAACAATTTTGTCCCTGAAGGTCAAAATGTAGGTGTCCTGGATGCACTGTTCACATGCTTTTGTTGCATAATAAATTCAGTTGAAGACCAAGGAATCTCTTGGCCTCAAGGGCACCACCAACAGTGGGAACTGGTCATCCGGGTCGCTCCGATTACAGTAGAGAACATGATCAACTTACCTGCTCTTTGTTTCTGGGAGTAATTAGCAAAGAATGGCCGAGTGTTTTGGAATCAGCAGGAGGACATTGCATGGCAAAAACTGCAACTTCAAATGGGACCACTGACCTATACAGAAATGTCTGATGAAGCATTGGCACACATTGTAAGAGAGATCCTTCAAACTAGCCCAAATGCAGGTGAACAGCATGTGCTAGGAGCGCTGGCATCTGAGACGTTGCCTAGAACAGCTTGATCCAATTGGACATGTCTTCCGATGCCGCCAGCCATGCAATTCATCGAAGAATTTACAATATTCAAACTCCAAATCAGTTATGGTAAGTATTTTGTAATATTTCATAAAGTTTAGTTCTTTGACAATGGATTATATAATTACCACATCTCTCTGCAATTACCTGTCCATTCTGTGCAATTTCTACAACAAATCCAGTTCCATCTTCTATAAAGAACATTTTTCCACACATACTTCTGAGAACTTAAAACGCCCTAGTTTTTCTGACCTCTATGTTATAGTATTGTATTCCTAAATAATAATAACATATTTTTATATTCCCTTGGGTGTAAATTATTAGTGTGCTGCTGTAACAAGTACATGTCCCAACTGTGGGATTAATAAAGGACTATTCTTTTTTTTATAAAGAACTATAAATAAAGGACTATTTTATTGTAATGGCAGTAGTAAAGAAGGCACAAAGATGTTCTATTAAAGTAAACATATCACAATGTACAAATACACCATTGCAAGTAAATGTGTTGCATTTAAAATATCAAATAAAAAAGTACTGAAGTATGACCACAAATTATACTTAAGGTACCTAAAGAAGAACAATGATGTCAAGTATAAATTAGTATAAAATAATAATATTCAGGGAAGTACAAATGCCCAAGTTGTACTAACTACAATACAATTCAATCTCAAGATAAAGCAATAAAATAAATAATAATAATAACTTTGTGAAAAAAAGACACTTGAGTGGACTGCTTTTTCCCTGATTTTCAGTCCAGGCCTTCTACCTGACCACTTAGAGAGGAATTTGTCTTTTTCTTTGTTAAGCCACTTAATTCTGACCTATGAATCATTCAGGCTGGAAAAAGGTTCCTATCTGAAGTGATGAGCCAGAGTTGTGTTGACACATAACTGACAACTTAGCAAAGAACCTGCCATTAAAAAATTTATTGAATACAAATGAAGTTTCACTCACTGTTGTTATGTAATTTTTCACCATTTGCACACTAATTATTTAAAAATACTCAAAACGGTTTGTGACACTTCCAGGTACTGTATGTTTTCAGAAATCCATTTTACCAAAAGTAAAAAAAAACATATATTTGCATACAAGCATTTGCTGACACTTTATGTCACTTAGTGTTGTGGCTGGTAAATAGAAATAATGAACCCTTTCAGATGCTCTGATTGCATTATTTTTTATTGCATTGCGTTACTTTAGCAACTATGGTTTTAAGAAATGCACCCCGGCTAATAACTACATCCACATTCACAAAGTAATTTAGACAAAAGATTAATTTTGTCATAAAACTGTTATTGGTGTCAGTCAAACCTATCTATATAAGTGAAAATCTCAACTGTGGTCTACACAACTATGCTGCACGATTAAGTTGTTTTTCGGAGAGAAAAGCTGTAATTTCAACATGTTCAAGCATCCAGAATTTTAACCACATTAAAAATGTTCAGGAACCACAGATCCCCAACAGAGAGCTTGCCTGTGGCGCCGGTGATGGCATTCGAACCTCTACCATTAAAGCATTTAACATTTATATGAATCTATGCGTAGAAAGGTCAGACGGGTCAAACTAGGGACGGAGAAAATTCACCTGTCTAGACTAATCTTTTTTAAAAGGGGCTTAATGATGACTGTTTTTAGGCAGAGGAAAGATACCTGAAAGCAGAGACGTATTTACAATCTCCAGAAGATCTGAGGCCATACAGTGTACAACACTTTTAAAGAAAAAAAAAACCAAACCCTGTTGGCAGAATATCAAGGCAGCAAGTGCTGGAATTAAGGTGATATATGATGTCATCCAGGTTCTTATGAGTGACTGGACAAAATTGGGTCATAGCCTCTACGTGGACACCGATATGTGCCTAACATAGGAGCACAAACTGATTGGCTGATATTTTGAATTTTGTCGTTAATGAAAAAGGCAAAGGGCTTTGTTAGCCTGTCAACAGTAGTGAACAAATGTGCACTGTTGTTGTTTTTAACAATAATATCAAAAAACATGGTTGCCTGCACTCCTCAGCTCTTTATTATATGTGCCCAGTTTTTACAAATATCACAATGAACCTGTAATTTACCTTTTTCCACCACCTGTGATCAGCTTTTCAACACTTTTTTCAGCTGTGACCTGGATCTTTGATTTGATTGTATTATTTTGATTTCTCCATGGAGGTTTATATCTCCCAGTTACCATCATTACCTCGGTGGAGCAATAGTATGAATAATACTTTTAATTTTACCAATAAATGTATCCACAGCCTCATTAACTGAAGGTGAGTGGAGGAGGGGTGAAGAGGAGAAGATCTGAATAAACATTTCACTGGTATTTTTACCTATGTACTGTTTCTTGAAGATCTATGCCTAGAAGCTTCTATTGACATTAACAAAACTCAAAGAAAACACAAAAACAGTTAGACAGAGCAACATCTGTCACCTTAACCTTAGATATGTTCAGACCGTTGAACATTGAAATCTCCCAAAATAAATACATAGTCAAAATCAGCACAGATGACAGATACCAGTTCAATAAAATCTTTAGAGAAATGCCAAGGTACTTAGGTGCTCTGTAGACACTGAGAAAAAAACACATGGGACAAGGTTTTCCACTAAAACCCTGATATTCAAATAAAACATAGTTATCATAAGACATCTGCTGACATTGAAGGGATCACTAAACAGTACTCCTCCTCTTTTCTCATTCGGTCTACCTTTACTCTTAAAGCTGTAGATGGGAGCTGCTGTTTTCAAAAGAACTGCGGCATAATTATCTTGGTTTCGTCATATTTCTGTTAAAACGTGTCTTGAGGCAAAATCATCAATAAAAATGGTTTTTCCTGCAAAAAGACCTGACATATAGTAAAGCTAGTTTCAGTGTGTTCTGTCAGTTCCCAAGCAGCGTTGCTGTGTGCCGTCCGCAAAAAAGAACCGATCTAAATACTTCATCCAGTGTTTTTACAGTCTATGATTTACACACAGCAGATCCATCTGACAGGAAGTCAGTCATCTGAACGACACTGATAATCCAGTGGAATTAAAAAAAAACAAAAAACTATGAGGCCGTGAGTAAACAATTCAGATAGTTTTCGAGGAGATTTGAATCACATAAAAGGAGATGTTTGTTTATTTGACACAGTTTGTCCTGTTTATTTGTAAAATTCTAGATCAAAAAGTCACGGCAAGATGCAGTATATGAATTTAAAGAGCAGACTGCCGTTGGGCAGGGGACCCGCAGTAGTGAGGACTACAACTTGCATAACCAATGATGGAAAAATCATCCTTGTTCATTTCATCTGCGCAGAATTCATTGGAGATTGTAGGGTTAAGAATCACGAAGCACTTTTATGGCAAGGCTTCTTCACATCTCTTCATCTGCACACCTTTTTTACGATCACGGGAAGTGGAGTTGACAGGTTCTCCTAAGTGAGAGACAGTTAATCATGTACAGGTGGCAAATCCATCACACAATCCATGCAAACTCACATATTCTCACCCCCACACCTAGTACCAATTAAAAATCACCAGTTACCCTAACAAGCAACAACACAAATATCAAAACCACCAAGAATAAGAACTGTCATATTACATATATATAAAGGGACATAGTGTGTCTGTAATCACAGATTTAAAAAGAAGATAAAACAAGACTGTCACTTTGCTTCCTTTATCCCCCAAAACATGTAAATAGTTCATATAATGCTTCGAGCATCGCTTGGGGACTTGCAGCTAAAGCTTTGATCAATTTTTTTTTTGTGCCCAAAATATGGAACTGTCTGCATGTAGCAGGGTTTCATATTTCTTCCTAAACCTGGTAAGGATCTTCTTTATCTGGATAAACGTCGTCCGATAACATTGCTAAATTCAGACTACAAGATACTTCCACGAATACACAAATAGATTGAATAGACAGAAATTATTTCTGTAACACAACCATGTTTGTCTAGATATCTTAGATTATGGGGATTTGTTTGATTAAAAGTCACTAGTTTTGTTCTTGGACTTTTACAAAGCTTTTGATTCTGTGGAACATTCATTCATTTTGAGGCTTTGCAATATTTCAGGTTCAAACGTCAGGAACATCATAAGTACACTGTACGCCAATATTGGTAGCTGTGTATCCCTGGCACATGGTACTTCTCCTTGTTTTGATATAAACCGTGGAATAAAGCAGGGACGTCCAATTAGCAGTTTGCTAATAATTATATAATGTTAATTATGTGAATGTAGAAGGTGTTAAGATAGTTGACAATCCTCTAACCATTAGTCAGCTGGCCAATGACACCTGTTTGTTTCTTCAAAATGACCTTCAAGTCTCTATATGTTAGCTTTAAATGGGTTTTCAAGTAAAATATTAACTGTACATGATTCTGACGAAGACTTAACAGATGGTATAAAGGTATAAAAAGAGGTTAAATACTTGGGTGTCACAATAAGCAAATCTGCTCTTGAGAGGGTCTCTCAAAACTTTGTGTCAAAAATTGAAAAATCTAAATCTATCTATCTGTTATTAGTCGAATATTACTTTCTAAGGCAGAAAGTTTATCTAGATTAATATACCCAGCTTTATCTTTATATGTAAACCTCAAAACCTGTGTAGCTATTGGCTTACTCTTATTTATATTTATATGGAAACACAGAACAGAGGAAAACACTCATCAGCCGGTATTCAGAGGGTGGTTCTAATGTCTTAGATTTCCAAACTATCAATAGTATATTCAAAACAAACTAGTTAAAAACATTGTCTAGCACATAATAAAGCTCTGTGTTTTTTTATTCCCAATTTTTATGTTTGATAAATGTTGTGGCCTAAAGTTTTTGTCGTCATGTAACTTTTCCTCATATAAACGACCTGTTAAACCTGCCAACTTTCATAAAGAACTCCTGGACACATGGAAAACACAACTTCTCTCTCTGATTGGGGAATCTCATAACATTTTGACTATTATTACCAAAAGTGTGGACTTATTCTTAAATGTTGAATGTAAAAATAAGGAAGTCAAAAATGTGATTAAACTGCTGTCTGTTGGGTAAATTTCATATTTCATAAAACAATATTCTCCAGATTATGCCAAATAAGTCTTTGTTTTATTTGTTATATTTTATTTATGAGTCAGTGTGCAATATATATATATATATATATATATATATATATATATATATATATATATATATATATATATATATATATATATATATATATATATAAAATAGGACAGCTTTTAAGACAATAAAAATATTATGGTTCATATTACCAGGTAAAATGTCCTTTTTTTCTTTTTTGCACTCCCTGTAGTTTGTACTATAATATAATAATGTCACATTCGACTTTATAGCTTCCATATTTTAAAGTTTGTTTGAATAAATAAATAAGAAAAGCCTTCCAGTAGGCTAAGACAGATACCTGGTTGTGTGGTGCAATTACGAGTGTGATTGTGGCACAGGTTTGGGTTGTCAGATGTGTCATGCAGCTGGGCTACAGAAGGTGTTTAAACTTTACTATTGGTCAATTTATTTCAGGCTGTGTTTGAGCCTGTATGTTTTTGTGTTTTTACGTTATTGGTATAGTATATTTTAACTGATTTTAGTACATGGCAACATTTTTAAATGTTTGTTAAGTGTAGAAATAGGCTTCAGGGGTAATTGTCATGCAGTGAGTATGGGACACCATGAGATAAAATAGAGGAATTTATATTAATATTGTATTATATATTATCTTATATTATATGCAATGGTAATTCATTTTAATCCTTTGTATCAACAGTTGCCACTGCTGTTATGACTGGGTTTATTGTTGCTTTGTTTAGTTTGTTAAAAGTCTCGGAGTATTATGGGGTGGACGGTATTGGGTTCCCCGGTTTCTGATTGCAATTTGATTGTATATATTCTCTCCCCTTTTCTCGTCCATACTATAGGAGACCGCCTGGTGTCTTAACGGACACCAACTTGCAACAGAAATCTGCTTGGAGCTCTTCCCCTCCGCTGCAGAGGATCAACCAATGACCTTTGTACTTTTGTCTGAACTTAAAACAAAGAAATTCTTCTCTTCTTTTTCTGTGGTCTATTCCAAAATAATGAAATATTTTGTTGATATGGACTCATTTTATAAGCTGCTTACCAATGCCACTATCTTTATTTGAACTATCCTAGGTATTGTGTACAACACTTATGTCAATAAGTGTCAGAAAACTTACTTTTTAGATACAGATGCATATAATATGTAGTAGTGCAACATTTTTTATTTTTTGTCTCTTTTTTGTCAGCCTTTAGGCTGCATCTCTGCCTTTCAACATCTCATCAGCCTTTCAACATCTCCCTCAGTCCAGCCATCCTCCCCAGATGCTTCAAGACATCTACCACAGTTCCAGTGGCAGAGAAATCATTTGTAACCTGTCTGAATGTCTATCGCCCCATCGCACTTACACTGATTGTGATAAAGCGTTTTGAATGCCTCATCAAACCACACATCACAGCCAGCCGCCCTGCATTGCTTGGTCCCCTTCAATTTGCGTACCGCGCCAACTGCTCCACAGATGATGCAATATCCACCAGCTTGCAACCAGTCGTCGCCAACCTGGACCGTATTGACACCCGCACCAGATTCCTGTACATTAATTTTAGTTCAGCATTTAATACCATCATCCCTGAGAGACTACTGGAGAAACTCCTAATTCTCGGCTTGGATACTGCAACGTGTCTCTGAGTCTTGGACTTTCTAACGAAGAGACCCCAGTCTAACCTGGTCGGGAAGAACATTTCCAACTCCATCCCGCTGAGCACTGGAGTTCCTCAAGACTGTTTGTCCAGTCCACTGTTTACATTGCTAAACACGAATGTGCCGCCACACATAAGGGGATGTAGATCATCAAGTTTGTCAACAACACCACAGTGGTGGAACTCATTTTTGGACACAAGGGATCAATGTACAGAGATGAAGTTAAACACCTAGAGGGATGGTGCAGAGAGAATAACCTGCTGCTCAAAGTGGACAACACGAAAAAGATGATCACCAACTTCCGGAGGTCCTTATCTGAGCATGCTCCCCTAATGGAAAATACGGGAGACAAAAACAGCCAAAACAGCGGTTCCCTCATTCAGTTGGGTTGATGTCTTTTAAAAGTGAGTAGGCCATACATTCAGAGGCTATTTAATATACCATAATTTAACCAAATTGTGATACATGTTTTTTTTTTCCATCTACAATACCCCATTGTATGAGAGAAGGATACGAGTGGCGAGGAGAAACACAGCTGAAAAGGGAGGACAAAACTCCTTGCTTTTGTCATGTGCAGCAATGTTTTTCTGTCCACCAATCAACAGACTGCATCAAGTGACACCAGTATCTTGGCCCTAACAGTATCATTTTCTTGTGGACCTAAAACTGAGGAGGGCCCAGAAATGGTAGTTAAACGGAGGTGGTTCCCAGGCGAGACAATTATTTATTATTGAGGTCTCGATATATGTAGGGATACATATAATACTAATTTAAATTCTATTTATTTAAATGGCATAAAATAGTTACCTTTTAGGGTAAGAAGGTGTAGTTTTTTACCCCAAATCCTAATAATTAAATGAAATGTGAAATACAGATTCAGGTTATTTTTCTATCAAAATTGTATTTTTTTTACAATCTTTCGCAATAAAATGACAAAAGGCAGAAATAATTGGCCTATATCAAAGCCAATTAGTCTTCTGATATTCATGTTTATGCCAAATGTTTATAGATTATACATGACTTATATGCCATCAGTTACATTTTGAGAAGTCTAAACCTTGTAAAGAAAGTAGTACAAAGCTTTAGCTGAAGCAAATCAAGGTTTTTCTTTTTTTTTTTTTTTTTTAACAAAAGCACTTAAAAAGCTCACAACACTAGAAGTCTTTTGTACTGATTGATCAGAGGATCAATGAGGATCTTATTATGATGGGTCTGATAATGGCAATCACCTATTTCATTTGCTGACCTGATGGATAAGGCTGAAGGGTGGTAAAAGGCAAACTTAACAAGCAAGTGTTAAAAGCCTTTGGTATCCTTCCAAATGTCTTATATTTCCCTGGATGTTGGTGTTAAAGCCATTTTCTGTTTAACAAAAAAAACCCATTATCAATGTTCTCTGGCCGAACAGCCCTTATTTTAATCCCTTTTTTCTAGACATCTGAAGGATAAATTAAGCAGACAATTCAAAGGTTAGCCATGATTTGTCAGGCCTTGAATTACCTGTGATGAGGTTGTCCACTAGAGTCGTGGGGATGCAGAAAATCCCAACCAGAAGGTCACTGATTGCCAGGTTGAGGATGAAGAGGTTGGTAACTGTGCGCATACAACGGTTTTCCAGTACGATCAGGCACACTAGGATGTTACCCACCATACACAACAGGAAGATGAAGGCGTAGGCCATGATGTAGCTGGCAGCCACGTACAAAGAGTGTTGATAGTAGGGGAAAAAGGTGATGTTGGTGAAGCTAGTGGAGCCATTCAAGGTGGAGTTTAAAATGGTCATGGCGGTCAATCCTGCTGACTCCATCCCTTCCTCGCCCATAACATCCAGCATCTCCATTCTTTAAAAAAATAATAAACAATGCTGCAAAAGAAACCAAACAATGAGAAAAGGAGATGTGTGAGAATTCAGTTTTAGGAAAAAATAAAAAACCATAAAAACACAATTTTCTGGAAAAAGTAAAATAGATCATCTTCCATTTAGTTCCTTGTGTGTAAAGAACAGCCTTAATCAAACAGCTTTTATGAGATTTGCTGTCATCAACTCAACAATAAAAAAATGATTTTTAAAGATGAAAAGACATGCTTTTGTCCTATTGTAGTTCACTGAAATTCAGCAAGTCAGGATTTAACAACCCCCCATCTTCACAGCTATCCAGTAGTTTGGTATTGGTACAACAGATAAACAGATGGTAAAATATAATATATATATATATATATATATATATATATATATATATATATATATATATATATATATATATATATATATATATATATATATATCAAAGTTTTACCTCACACACAGAGATCCACACACACACACACAGATGAAAGATGAACAATGCAGACCTACTACCACAGTGCATGTGAAATAAAACAATAAAGATATGATAAAAGTGTAGACTTTATGGTTTAATTTGAGGGGTTTCACAAAAATATGACATTATCATCTAGGAATCACAGCCAATTATGCAAACTGCCTCCATTCTCAGGGGCTAAAATTATTTCCACAATGGACTAAAAAAACTAGGTTGAAAAGAAGTTGATTGGCCAGTTGCAGTTCATTCCCTCATTAATTTGAGACAATGAAGCAGATAAAATGAGTTATTGTTTAGGGGTTCTGTTGGGTTTTGGTTTCTCTGTTTTCATCTTTTCTCTGTGATTTCTTTGTCTTTTTATAAATCTGGTATTGATTAAGGGATTGGGCTTTGTATTTTCTGGTATTTGTGGTTTACCAGTCGATTTACGTTCCAGCCCTTCCCCATGGTCATAATGAGTAAGATTGCAGACACGGGCGGCTGAAATAGATTTTCTTCATCAGGGGGCTGAACTTTCTCTTAAAGATGTGAGAATTTCAGTCATCCTGGAGGGGCTTGGATTAGATTCACTGCCAAAACCACCATTTGAGGTGGTTTGGGCATCAGAATAGGATGCCTCCTGGACACCTGCCTAGGGAGGGGACTGGCAGGAGGCCTCATGGCCGACCAAGGGCACACTGGAGGGATTATATCTCTTGACTGGCCTGGGAATGTCTCGGTATCCCCCCCAGAAGAGCTAGTGGAGGTGGCTGGGAAAAGGATGGGGGTGGCGTGTCTGGCTAATTTTGGTCAATTACCTAATTACCTAATTTCCTCTGTTTTGTTCAGCTGTATCTCTGAGTTGCTGCGTAACCTTTAAATAATTCTCCCTTGTGTGAAATATTCTAATGACTTTTGTTGTTCCTGTTGTGCTTTCACTTTATTGTCCATTTTATTGTCCATTTCCATATTGTCTTTATTTTCACTTTATTTCACTTTATTACTATATTTTTTGATTGCAACTTCTTCCGAAAGCATATATTTCTATACCTCATTGTCTTTATTTAAGCAGATATTGATCATTTTCTAGTCATACCTCTTCCTCTAAACATATTCTATCAGGAAAACAGCCACTCAAAAATATAATGTAACCTTCATCTACTGACTCACTTAATGAAAAATAGATAAATAACAACTTAGAAATGTGATTAATGGCACTAGCTGTGCAGGTAGTATTAATTTTATTAAGGTCAGGTAAAACTGAAACACAACACTCCATTATTTTTATGTTATTTAATTATAAGGAGAATGTTGGTTCTGCATGCTTCTAATAATAACTTAAAATTTCAGAAAGAAGGAATATTTACTTAATTCACTAATTATTACACTGCTACATTTCGCTCTTCACCTTTTCTGAAACATTACTGAAGAGCTGTGAGAAAAGAAAAACAATGCAGATCAAGGTAATGTGGCATCAGTTCTTTATAACTCTATTAAATCTTGAATAAAGACTATATGGCTTGAATTTCTAAATGATTTAATTGTCTTTTGCATGCAAAAAGGTGCAAATGTACATGTCAAGTTTCAATGCAGGAGTGACCCGGAGAGCACAGCATCATCAGCACAGCAGTTTTACAGAGCAGAGCGCGTTGCTCTCTAGACAAAATAACACTCAGTTCTCAGTTCACCACTCAGGGAGTGGTGGCCTAGTGGTTACAGTGGTGGGCTTGGGCATGGAGGACCCAGGTTCCAGGGCTGCCCACAATGGTAAATCACTGGGGGCCCCTGAGCAAGGCCCTGAGCAAGGCCCTTAACTCCCAATTGCTCCCTGGGGCACTGCCCTGCTAGCACCCACTGCTCACTAGTGAAACTAGTTGATGGGTTAAAAGCAGAGACTAATTTCGGTGTGTATCGTACATACAGCGTGTGCACGATGTCCACACTGACAAGAAAGGGAAAAAAAAAAAAAAAATGACATCAATGCGGCTGTGTCGGACAACTGAACCCAAACTGCACAGACACAATACTGGTCTGAACTGAGTGGACCCGTAATGACCTCACAGGATGACTGGAAATCCCCATCACACTCCTATGTGATAAAATCAGAGATATAAACTACTTGGCCTTAATTTGCTGAGCTGTGTTTAATGTGGAAAAAAACTTTGATACTAAAATGTTCTAAATTATATTAAATCACATAACGGTTCAACCCTTGGGAGTTAGTTCGGCCTGATAATCTCAGTGTTTAGGACGGCTTTTATCCCTCTGCATGCTGCCTTTCAACTTCTTCCAGTTCTTTATAGAGTTTTAGATCAGAAGATCATACCAGTACTCCATGATAAATGTAAAGATGTTAAAAGTTTATTAAATGAAAATTTAATGGGTTCCAATAGACCCTTTTCTTGTTTGTAAACAATATGATGTGTTTTTTGGTGGGCAGGGCATAGCTGGAGGAAAGACAACTTCCATCTTAACCTGGATGCTGCATTGACTAGTTTTTACAAAGTTATACATGAAAAATATACTTGTAGAATTGATAGAGTTCCTAAGTTTACTTAACCACCGGGACCGTGAGTGCAACTGAAAGAAATGAACCCTGACAGATGCAGGGTAGCTGACCCATACGCCCATACGCAACACTGACTGAATCTAATGTTTTTATTTTTTTTGTTTTGTTTCTGAAACATTCAAGACTCTCGATAAATTAGAATATTACCTATAGTAATGTTTTGCTTAATTTTAGCTATTGAAGGGATAAGAGCATGATTGAGCATGTGGGTGTACTTGAAAGTGAAATTGACAAGTTGGCAAATCTTGTTCTAGTCTCATTTATTCGTTGAAAATAAGGTTGTTAGATAGTCCAATGGAACAGAGACATTTCTCAAGGGGGCAAGATCAAAGTTTGTTCTGGCTGGAACATTTCATGCTTGGCACAAAACTCAAGTGGTGAACTACTGAAAGTCCTCACTGGGCCCTCCAACTGCAGCACTACGTGCACCTTACGTAAAGAGTTGCCAGATCACGTGAGAAAAATTAGGAAGAGTAATATGAATATGAAAACACTAGTTGAGTAATTGCTTTATATATAATGAAAGAGCATGAATCAAAATAAATCAGTGCAGTTTCAAATGCTACTGCAAGTTGTGTCAGGGCGACAGATCAGGGAGGGCATGGCAGGCGTGAGCGAGTGGACATTTTTTCCCACTCTGATGTGTCGCATATCAGCAACTCAGAGACAAAACATTTAATGTCAAGTTGTATTTAAAAGTAATGATGTGTGGTGTGTATAGTGTGTGTAAAGTAGATACAGTGCAGTGTGTGAGATTTAAATCTCTCAACGTGATGAGCCGCCAGGTGCTGCAGGTATTTGCATAAAGTTCCTGCTTCTAAAGTTTGGTTACATTTCAAGCGCAGTCGCGTCAAGTTAATTCTGTATAAAGACTATCTTCACAGGGGAAAGGAGAGACATTAGATATGTTCATACTTGAAAAAAGCCACAGCTTTAAAAAAAACAAGGCCAATTTTCAACTAATTTTAAAGAAACCTCACAAAAAAAAGTTGGAAACAGCAAAACAGCCACAGCATGGAGACAAAGGCAAGGTTGACAAGTTTTTAAGTTGATGTAGGAGAGGAGAATAACATGTTTGAATTGGAGAAAGAGAATTATATAAGAGAGTTAATTAAAAGAGTTATTGCCTGAGGAGATGGGAAAGAGTTGTTACAAACTTCTGCACCAGCAGAAAAGCAAAGCTAGTGACGTTTTTGCTTTTCCGCATTAAGCATGCCCATTTCACATTTCTGATCAATCACACAAAAAGTCTCAGAAACCTTCCCTAAAGGAGTGAGGACACATTTCTCTGTTCAGGAATTATATATATCAACCTTGAGTGAGACTATAAAGGAAAGGAACCCAAACACGAATAAGAATTTAAAAATTCTGGTAATTTAAACTCTGGCTTTTGTCGTGTCAGCTGGGGATATCTGGAAGCAACAGTGAAGTATCGGACAGTAAACAGCCTCTAGGGGATAAATGTTTATATTCTAAACCAGGGGTCTCCAGTGTCTCCAGTGCTGGACCCTCGAGAGCTACTGTCCAGCATGTTTTAGATGTTTCCCTGCTTCAACACATCTGATTCTAGTTAATGGTCATCATCAGCATGTCGCCAAGGTCTACACAGCTCTGTTGGTGACACAGCCATGTCTATCAAGCTGTGTCAGATGAGAAACAGAAGGCAAGCAGGGAGCAGTTTGAGCCTGAGCGCCGCATGGAGCTTTGAGACCGTAGACGGAGACGTTTAACTGTCATCGGTCGCCTCGCATTGGTGTTGGATGGAAAGATGGGAAAGATGGACAGACCAAAAGGGCCAGTGTTTTGGTCAAAGGCTCTGAACCATTTTGACAACGAGTGGCACAGGCATTTTCGGATTTTCGGGTAACTTTTCAGTTTGTTTTGGGACCATGTTTAGGTAACAATCTTTCAACAGCTACTGGAACCATGACTCAGATTTGCAGTTGTTTTGTGGCGGTATGGCACTCCATGTGAGTACAGATTGATGAGCTATATTGTTGGAACCGGTGTTGCCACTGTGTGCATTGTAGTACAAGAAGTAAGTGCAGTGCTAAAAATGCTTCTTCACAGATTTGTAAGCACACCGGGTGGTAAATGTCTCCAGGAGATGCCCTCACAGCGAGCTGCCAGGCTCTCAGTTATATTCGTTTCAGTACTTTTCTCTCTCACAGGTGCTGCTGTTGTGCTGGCAGGTGATGCTTTCCATCAACACACTAAAGACTGTAGGCAAACAGACGTAGTAAATCTAAAAAAGATTAAATGAAAATACCAGCCCCACGCAGAGAGCAAGAACCTGGCAGCAATACCCAGAAAAACATATTTAGCACATGGATTGACTGTGTTCATGACAAATTCTGCTTAACACAGTGTGATCCCACCAATGGAAAACACCTCCTGCAGTGACTCAAAATACTCTGGCATATACAGAGTTGTCAGAAAGGCTTCCTCGCCATATGCCCTAATTGGGTTGCTGTTGCCACTGTGTACATTGTAGAACAAGAAGTAAGTGCACACGAGTGGTGCAAGTCTCCAGGACACTATGGATAGATTTGCCGCACAATGCCATGGCAATGTGTGTAGTGTATCCAATGTATCCAATGTGTGCAGGTGCCAAAGATGGCACACACATCCCCATCACCCTACCCTGGCATGACATATTTTTGTACCACAACCACAAGGGCTGGCAGTCCATTGTTCTTCAGTTGCTAATATTGTGTATTTTATGGGGGGTATTGCCGGCTAACTGAGGAAAATACAAAAACCCTGTACAAAGAAAAAGTCTTTAAAACATTCTTTGGGATGTGATATCATGGGCACAGGTGCAAATACATAGAGGAGACCCTCTGGCCAGGCGTTGGCAAGGGTGTCCATGTCCTCTGAAAGGGAAAACCTGAGAGTACAGCAAATCAAAATCTCTGATGGCAAACAGGTCGATCTGAGTCTCCCCAAACCGTTCCCATACCATTTGCACACCCTGGGGATGCAGTCGACATTTCCCAAGGGGCAGCATCTGGGGTGACAGGCTGTCCGCTACAGAATTCATCCTGCCTGACAAACGCACCGCTTTTAGGGATATTGTACCCATTTGGTGGTTGATACTCAACCCTGCTATGGTGCTGTCGGTGTGAACATGCATGTGCTTGTCCCCGAGACAGGTCAATAAGTGCTTTAGTGCCAAGGAGACAGTTCTAAGCACCAGCGCCTTTGTAAGCTGTTGGTTATGTCAAGGGGCTACCCTGCCACAAAGCTCCCCAGCCAGGATAGGCCTCTCAGATCACCACTTTCTGTGTTCCTGGAACAGAGTCAAGCGTCTCTCCATGCAGGAGGATGCTGTCTTTCCATCGCCAGAGAGGTGGCGAGCCCTCCTGGTAAGGACCCCGTGCAAACAAGAATCCATGCAGTGGCTGTTGAACCACTACTGCAGGGGGACTTGGTTACAGGAAACCCAGGGTGTTATGGCCGAGGTCACTGTCAAGAACCCACAAAGCCTGAGCCACGTCATAGCAGAATTCAGGCAGGCCAATAAAGGGAGTCTGCCGAGTGGGGGTGTGGTTCCTGGACGATAATGGATTCCCCACAGGATCTTCACAAGATTCCCCACTCGATCACACAAGATTCCCCACTGGATCTTCACAGGATTCCCCACAGGATCTTCACAAGATTCCTCGCTTTGTTTACTGCCACTGGCGGTCAGGAAGGGACTAAACAGAACAGCTTATTTGCCTCAAATTTCCCCATCACTTAGAAATTAACAAATCTTTCAAATAAAAGATAAAATGCCTTCTCAAAACAAGAAAAAGATTCCAGTGTTTTCTTTTATTTTATATTTTTATTACCGGGGCCAAAACGACTGAAAATCTGCACCAGCTTTGTTCATTTCAAAAAATGTTTTTAAAGCATCTTAATTGATCCGTCAGTTATATTGTTTTCAGTACTTTCACAGGTGCTGCTGTTGTGTTGGCACGTGATGCTTTCCATCAACACACTAAAGACTGTAGGCAAACAGACGTGGTAAATCTAAAAAAGGTTAAATGAAAATACCAGCCCCACGCAGAGATCAAGAACCTGGCAGCAATACCCAGAAAAACATATTAGCACATGGATTGTCTGTGTTCATGACAAAGTCTGCTTAACACAGTGTGATCCCGCCAATGGAAAACACCTCCTGCAGTGACTCAAAATACTCCGGCGTATACACAGAGTTGTCAGAAAGGTTTCCTCTCCATAGGCCCAAATTGGGTTGCTGTTCAGGTCTCTTAATCCTCAGGTAATAAAATAGTCTCCTCCCTGAAGTGCAACATTTATGTTATTTAAAAGGTTTTGATGCCCTTTCAAAAGTTATGCTTTTTTGCTACAGAAAAAAAGTGTACTGTTACTGTTGCACCACAAAGACACACTGAAGCCATCTTGTAGAGCTATAAATAATAGCTTCTTATTGTGTAGTGTGTTTATGTTAATATGTTATAAAAAGCTGAATTACTGTTCAGTTCAGTTTTTTTTTAAATTTATCAGAAGTGCCTATCTATGTCTTAATTTCTTTTCAAACATTGCACAGTCACGTAATGTTTTACTTTGTCATTAACTACACTGAGAAGAAAACAAATTTACTGAATTATTGCATTAATTGTCATAAAATAACATTTGATCTTCATCTAATTCACAACAATAGACAAGTATAATGCACATAAACTGATACACACCAGCAATTATAAATTGTCAAGAATTTACTGAAAAATTCCATTAAACATTTACAGAAATGGTATAAAAAAAGAAAAAAAAAACAGAGAATCTTTGGACCTAATGATATAACATAGTTTGTTATAAGTTATTGCTGGTAAACACTTTTTGGTGGGTCTGGACCCGACCTACTCTAAATTCAGTAGAAATATTGGACCATCGATCTTTACAAAACAGTTTCAAACTAATTTCAAACACATTTGCTGTGAACGGCTCTCATGAGCTCATTCCACAGCATCTCTATGGGGCTGACGCCTCGGCTTTAACCAACTACAAAAGGCACATTGTCTGTCTTTTCTTTATCCTTTCTGAAGTTATTTTGTGTTTTGGATTTACTCAGTGTTTTGGGTTATTGTCCTGCTACATCACCCAACTTCTACAAAAATTTAGTTTACAAACAGTTAGTTCTCAACCACTTCTTAAGAAGGAATATCTTTGAAAAAAGGTAAATCTAAAAAAAATATCTGTAAACCTTACTTACACCCACCCACATCCACTCTCACACACACACATGCACACACACATGCACACAGCTATAGCCCCCTCGACTCACCGTTTTCGCTGCCTCCCCTTCCTCTCATCCTCCCAGTACAACAACCCGGGTTAGATGTGCTTGTGCCATGTGGCTGCGTGCGCTCACTTGAGCTGCTTGTGCTGGGACCCACCCCACACCCTCACCCTCTCCACGTATACCATTCTCTCGAGTTTTTCAATATGATGTTGTCTGGGTATGTTGCTTTTTGTGCTGAGGTGTTTTTTTGTAATCTCACACTGTGTCCTCTGACAGGACAGTGCATGAGATGCTTTATTTCATGCCTCCTCATCCCTTATGTCACCCTTTTTGTACCTAATGAAAGGGTTGCGCTGACCTTTTGGCTGCAGCCTCAGCAATTTGTCTACCCACGTCTTATGATTTTCTTTTCTTTTTTTTTTTTTTTTTTGAATTGAATTGAATTGAATTGAATTGAATTGAATTGAATTGTGTCAGTTAATGTTGGCAGTGGCTACCAGCTCCTTCAGCCAATCAGCCGGAATAGCTGGAGTGCTGCGAGCAGGCTGCTGACAGAATTCTTAGTTCCACATGAGCGTAAACTCAGAAGTCATATAATTGCCACTTGTTTGCAAAAACAAGCTTCCTTTTTAATCGCTTTTCTTGTTGTATATTTTATGTTTTTATTTTATAAACTGAGTTTACTCTCTGCTTCCAACTGAAGGCTGGCAGTGTCGAGGATACTGCATAGCACTGATCCAAGAAGTGTTCACGCAGCTGGTTGTGTATGAGAAGTGATACGAATGCTTGGGCAAACAGCAAGTACATTCCAGGCCTGGTGGTGACTTGGATTAAGATAAGGTCGCATTATGGAAAATTAATGCAGAATTTCGGTACAAACCGAACAGTTTTCTTGCCACTCTATTTGAAAAGAAATCAAACATTGTGTTTGTTAACTAAGAGTGCAAATCATGACAAAGTGTAGATCTAGTTTCAAACGTGCTTGCTGCCCTTTAACATACAGCATTTAAAATGATCAGTTTCCTCTTATTTGGTTCGCAGAGAAAGAGCAAAGATGCCAGTTTGCACCTTTGAGGATGAATAAGGAAACAAATCTAAAGCTTTTTTTGCACCTTTTCTGCAGCACAGAATGTCTCTTTTATCACATCCAAAATTAGTGGTGTCAGATGTATGTAGTCTGGACTTTCTTAAAGAGATATGTGAAAAATGTAAATAGTTATACCACAGAAATATCTCCATATTCTGATAACATCTGAAGAATCTTTGGATGTATCAAATGTATTTCAGTACTTTGTGCCTGCTTGTTCTGTGACTTAAAAAAGTCACTGTTGTATGACATCATTGCTGATTGTTGCTACATTCTCAGTCCAGTATTTTTTAAGCTCTCTGAAGAGAGTTATGGCATGTTTTGTGATAACAGTTTAATATAGTTTATGTAAATGAAACTGTTGTTGATTATAACCAATAATGTGAAGGCAGCAGACACCATCTCTAATGTCTTCACTGCAGAGAATGGGACTGAGTGCTGCCATCACTGGCAAGGTTTGTGTTTTACTCGAGAAGAAGAAAAAAACCACAGAAGAACTCTCATCTATAATGCATCATCCTTACCCAACTTATAAAATATAATGTAAAGAAAAAAAAAGAACAGACCTTCAGTGGACTGGTGACCTGCCCAGGCTATATGCCTGCCGTTCACCTGAAGAAAGCTGAAATACACCCCAGCAGACCTCTATGATCCTCAACTGGAATAATTGAGTATAGATGATGGATGGATGGATGGATGGATGGATGGATGGATGGATGGATGGATGGATGGATGGTTTGTTGGATGGATGGAAGAATGTGTCTTGCCAAGTCTATATAATCATTTCTGAGATTAACAGTCATCAAAATGTTTGACTCACAGGATATACTTTATATTAAACTATGATTGTGTTTGATGTTGCTGCTACAGGCAATCACTGTGCAGTTAGAGGTGTTTTGCCTAAATAGAGTCCTCTAGATATATCAATTTATTAGAATGTGCATCATTTCAATGAGTTACTTATTTTCACAAACAATAAAATGTACAAGTCGCATTATGTAAATACAAAAATTTTGGAGGTATTAAAAGGTTTATTTTATCATGTAGGTTAGGTATATCAGTCTACTTCCAGTAACTATGGTACAGTCACCTAACAGGTCTTGTCAGATTGGATCATTGGATGTGAATAAAGAAAGCAACTGGTACTCAAACTCTGAAGTTGAAAGCAAAAAAGATATTGCCTAAATTGTTAGTATATCCCTTTAATATACTTTAAACTTAATCAAGCCATGTTTTACAGTGTTGTTTCTTAAATTTATAAAACACTCAGGCACAACAATCTAAACAGCTACTGGATCATTTTTTATAAAAGACAGGAAAGTGAACATTTTATTTCCCTGCTGGAGGGATAGGTTTTTCACTTGTAAACCATAAAGTACAATTCCACGCTAATGTATTACTAGTAAAACTAAGCAGGACAGTACATGCACACTAATTCTACAAAGGTTATGACTATACAGCTGTAAAAGCTATACAAGTAATATTGGATTGTATTGGAAGTCTAAGAAGCTTCAGCTCGTCAGTTAATAAGTCATCTTGCGTGTCTACCATCATCTCCAAGAATGAAATGCAATAATTTCACTACATTGTTACAAAAAGATGCATTGCAACCCATATGGAGTCAAAACGATGTACAAAGATGATGTAAAGAAGATTAATCCCACAATAAATGAAATACATATACAAACTATACATAATGTGCATGCCTCTTATATTTAAACAGTATAATATTGATAGAAACAAACGTTTTATTGTAAGTTCTTAGACTTTTGCTCTGCCTTTATTTTAAGGGGACTAAATTTTCATTAATGGCAACAGAATCAGTGAGAAAACCATGAGTTGCTCTTTGCCTCTTTGTCAGCAAACTTGATCTAATTGTGGGTCCTCAACTGAACTCAACACACAGCTAAAAACACCAAAGAAGGACTGCGAACAAAACACTTGACTGTTCTGAAGTGGCACTCTTTGATTGCCTCAAAAAGCGTGTGTAACAAAACATGAAGTTTAAGTTCAGGGTCAAAATATTGTTTTCATGGCCAATTCTATTACGTGTATATATATATATATATATATATATATATATATATATATATATATATATATATATATATATATATATATATATATATATATATATATATATATATATATTAACCAATTTCCAACCTTCCATTTATAACTAAAATTCTGAAAAAGGTATTTGCAAGCCAGTTATGTGATTATCTGTATTGAAATGATCTATTTGAAGTTTTCTAGTCAGGGTTCAGAATGCATCATAGCACAGAAACAGCGCTGGTTAGAGTCCCTAATGACCTTCTTATAGCCTCACATAATAGCTTATATTCTTACTAGTTTTGCTGGACCTCAATGCTGCTTTTGACAATGTAAATCACAACATTTTATTGCACAGGTTACAGCATGTTGTTGGGACTCAATGGACTGCTCTAGGTTGGTTTAAATCATATTCATTTGACAGCTTCCAGTTCGTTCATGTTAATGAGGTTTCTTCTGCAAAGACGAGGGTCTGCTACGGTGTCCCGTAGGGTTCAGTGCTAGGGCCAATGTTGTTCATTGCAAATACTATCCAGGACCACAGAATCAAATTTCATTGCTATGCTGATGATATGTAGCTGCATTTGTCTATGAAGCCAGATGAAACAGAATCATTAGACAATCTTTAGGCCTGCATTAAGGACATTAAGGCCTGGATGTCTACTAACGTTTTACTTTTAAATTCTGATAAAACAGATCATTGTCTGTGGCCCCAAACACTTTAAGGAGGGATTAGATGATGTTCAACTATTGTGCAAAACCTTGGAGATATATTTGATCAGGATTTATTATTTAAACTGCATATTAATCAGGCTTGTTGGACAGCATTTTTTCATCTTCACAATATTGCAAAGGTTAGAAGCATCCTCTCCCAGAGATGGTGAAAACCGTGTTTGTAACTTTTAGACTAGAGTACGGTAATGTGTCTTATGTTCCTAATAGTGCTCTCCGTTATCAGAGTATAGGTTTACCTGTAGTGCCTAGAATATCCAAATATGGATTTGGAATACAGCCCTCCTGCTTTTAGGCACTATTACTATGGAACCAACTTCCAACTTGGGTTAAGAAGGCTGACACCACCTCCAACTTTGCTGCAGGGGGACACCAACACCAAGATGAGCAGTCTCCACTGAGCAGTGCTCCTTGCCCCTTTTGGACAAGTTGCTAATGCAAAATTAAAGATCCATCTCAAATATTCCATTCATCAGAAAGGTTAATGAAAAACCTGTGTTTCAAGAGTTAAATACCTTCTTAACTCTGACCAACCACATTGACGTTTTCAAGTCCGGTTTTTGTCCTCACCACAGCACCCCCACCACTGAGACTAGCTCAAGGTGTTTAATGACCTCCACACAAATACAGACTATGGAAGAACCAAAGTGCTGGTATTGGACTTTCTGGCACAACACTTGACTGGTTTGAGTCTTACATAATGGACAGGGACTACTTTGTGTCAACAGGTAACTTTACATCGAAGTCAACAAAAATTACATGGGAAGTTCTCCCAGGTTCTATCCTTGGACCCCTCCTTTTTAACATCATACATGCTTCTGCTAGCTCAGATAATAATAAACGAGATAAGAAGATAAGTTGCCATAACTATGCAGATGACACACAACTTTATATTACAATGTTACCAGGTAACAATGAGCCCATAATTGCATAAAGTAGATGCATAGAACAATGGAGAGAATGGACAAACCACTGATAAGGCTAGAAATCTGAGTGTAGTCATGGTCTTAGAACTGAACTTTCAGAGAATTTAAGCAATTAAAAGAGTCTGCTTTCTATCGCCTGAAGAACATCTCCAGGATCAAAGGACTAATGTTTCAGCAGGATGTTGACAAATTCATCCCTGTGTTTCTCTGCAGTGAATTGATTACTGTAACAGTGTCTTTCAAGGTTTGACTAAAAAATCAATCACTGGCTCCCTGTCCCTCAAAGAATAGTTTTTAAAGTACTTTTGTTGCTTATAAACCACTGAATGGTTTAGGACCGAACTACATCAGGAACTTATTGCCTATCCAGACCTCTGCTTTAGGTCAGGTCTGCTCTGTGTCCCCAAAATCAAAAAGAAATATGAAGAAGCAGCAATAAGCTGTTATGCTCCAAAAACCTGGAACAAACTTCCAAAAAAAAACAGCAGTTAAAACTGAAACTCTCAGTTCCTTTAAATCAAGGTTAAAAACTCTTTTGTTTACAGCTGCCTTTGACTGAATTATTTAAACCATTCTGAGTTTAGATTTAAACAATGTTAATTTCAGTACTACACTGTAACTCTGGCTTAGGTTTAACTTTTCTGTATTCTACCACTGCACTGTAACTCGTATTTTTTTTCTCTTTACTTTTCATGTTTTTATTTCATAAAGCACATTGAATTGCCTTGTTGCTAAAATGTGCTACTAAAATAAACTTGCATTGTTTTGCTTTTTAGTCTCCTTTTTTATCTCTTTCCTTTCATCAGTTCAATCTACAGTTATTAATTATTTGTATCTGATGTGTATAATTGCACTCCATTCTTCTTACAGTTGGTCTGCCCCCTCTTTTTCTCTTCTGTATTTGTTTGCAGACCAGAGCTTCCAGAGCTGCATGCTGACCGGCAGTCCCACCATCTGACCACCCCAGTGCCAGAAGGTTGTGGCTGTGTATGGATCTTCCACCCGCTACTGAGGCTCCTGTTTGTTAAATGGATAAATTGGTAAATTGCCAAAAACTCAATAACGCAACCAACATACTCAGCTCTGCAGTTCCTCCCTCAAATGCATTTCTGTCACCAGTGTGTTACCATTTAAAAGGGAAATAATAAGGCTTTCCAACGGTATTTATGTATATATGTATATATATATATATATATATATATATATATATATATATATATATATATATATATATATATATATATATATATATATATATATATATATATATATATATATATATATATATATATATATATATGATTTACTATATATAACAATTTTAAATCACTGGGGCCCCTGAGCAAGGCCCTTAACTCCCAATTGCTCCCTGGTTCTAGCAGCCCACTGCTCACTAGTGAAACTAGTGATGGGTCCATACTGACAACATACACATATATATATACACACACACACACACACACACACACATACACATATATATATATATGTATGTGTGTGTCTGTGTGTGTATTCTTTTTTCTAATGATCCTTTTAGGCCGCACATCAAAAGCAATCTCTGATTTTCAATGTCCAGTAAATTATCCTTTATTTATCCAATTCAATTCAATTCAATTTTATTTATATAGCGTCTATTACAACACAAGTTGTCTCTAGGCGCTTTCCAGAGACCCAGAACATGACCCCCGAGCAATTATTACATAAACAACGGCAGGTAAAAACTCCCCTAGTGGAAGAAAAACCTTAAGTCAAACAGTGGCAAGAAAAACTCCCCTTTAAGAGGGAAGAAACCTTGAGCAGGACCTGGCTCATGAGGGGGGACCCTCCTGCTGAAGGCCAGCCGGGTAGAGCAAGAAGTAAAGAAAGAGAAATAGAGACATAGAGACACCGTCAAAGGTACAAGACAGGATGCAATAGTAACTATCATCAGTAGTCCAATTAGACTTTTCAATTTATCATTTCTTTTGTCAGTTTCAAGTTATTTCAGTGGCCATTCTGGGTTTTCTTTGTTACATAGAAGGATACCATGGAATTTCTTCGTGTGTCTACATTGTTGAAATCATTTCCCAAATAATCTCTTTTTTTAAAATGTATATAGCTCCATCCAATCTTAGTTGTGTCAACTTTGTCTGTGCTTGGTCTATAAAAGTATTAAAAATACTATAAAAGTGTTATAAAAGTATTCAAAATTGAAAAAAAACAACACATTATTCGACCCTGAAAAGGAATGGAATCAGGTCTTTGTTTCTTTCTCCCTGAGATTGGCTGTAGCCTGTGGCTTTCTTCAAAGGATGAAAAGAACGAAAAGAAGCAATTATCCATCCCAGGGACACAATTATAAAATCAGCAGCCTTTTATGTTAATCCCATCTGAAAATGGAAGCAAACACTGTATTCTATGTGATACCTGAGATGTCGAGTCATGTATTGCATAGAAACCATTATTACACTTGTTTTCTATTATCAGTTTAACTGTTGTGTTTTAGCTGATCAGTGTTAAGCTGTGTGCATGTTAATTATCTGTCTCCTTATTTATTTTTATATTTTTCCTCATAATGAAAGAGATTAAAATACTTGTTGCTAACCAACAGACATCATTTACAGTCTTAAATGAGATTATCTAGTAACAAAACAAATATATTACACCCTTATACGTGCTATTTTATTTTATTTTATTTTTTATTTATTTTTATTTTTTTGTATTGAGCCAGTTTCCCTATCGACAAGACTTAATGCTGAGAAAAAATGATCTGCATCTCCACTAGAGTCCTGTGAGGCCATTAATAAATTTAATCAAGCACAAGGATGATACGCTGTCAGCTTACACAAGCAGACCAGGTACTTGTGACGACCGGACACCGGGGAAGGACTCAGTAGCAGGAACCACAAGGCAAGGGATACGGCTCTCAGGCAAACACAACTTTATTGGACTACGGGGGGTCCCCGGGAAGTGGGGTTCAGGATCCAGTCAAAATCAAAATCAGACAACCAACAAGAGTTCCTGAAACGAGGAGCAAAAAGCACGAGGAAAATCTCTCAGAAGGCTAGTGGAAGGAAGACAATCCGGCAGGGGGTAAAGGGTGGGGGTGTTATTATAGTGGGGCTGATTGGTAGATGAGGTGCAGGTGAGAAGCTAGCAAAAGGGAAGTTGTAGACGAGCCAGTCCAGGTTTCAAAATAAGAGCGGTGTCTGGCTACGGACGTGACAGTACTAGATATTTTAAGGTCTTGAGCAGATATGGGAGCGGATGTATTCCTATAAGGTCAGGGAACAGTCAGTTTGAAGTAATAAAATCCAGTCTAATGACTATGTGTTTGCCTATCATTTATGAGTGGGTGTCAAACTGTCTTTCTTTTAGCTTGTACCTGCTCACAAGGTCATGCAAGTAACCATGTATTAAAGTTTTAAAGACAAACTGTGTTTACAAAGGCATGCACTTGACAAGGAGTTGGCAGATTTTCAATAATGATTTAGCAAAACTGAGTTCACCTTCTGTTTCTCAATGGGTCATTTTTCTATATAAAACCATATAACTATTCCATCTCAATGAAACCTTGAAAGTCAATAAGACGTATGTCAAGTCTTTATGTTTTTTTGTTTTTTTTTAAGTTGGCATATTTGGGTGTGGGTGAGGAACAGAGCACCTTCAGTAAAGGTTCAGGCAGATTGAAGACATTTAATTTTACAACTAGAGAAATGCAGCAAAAAAATTAAAATGGCATTAAAAAATAAAACAGCATCAATTCAATTCAATTCAATTCAATTTTATTTATATAGCGTCTATTACAACACAAGTTGTCTCTAGGCGCTTTCCAGAGACCCAGAACATGACCCCCGAGCAATTATTACATAAACAGCGGCAGGTAAAAACTCCCCTAGTGGAAGAAAAACCTTAAGCCAAACAGTGGCAAGGAAAAACTCCCCTTTAAGAGGGAAGAAACCTTGATCAGGACCTGGCTCATGAGGGGGGACCCTCCTGCCGAAGGCCAGCCGGGTAGAGCAAGAAATAAGAAAGAATAGAGACATAGAGACACCGTCAAAGGTACAAGATAGGATACATTAGTAACTGTCCTTGGTAGTCCAATTAGACTTCTGTGAATATGGGTGATATATGGATAGACGGTGATACAAGGGGATGAGGACTGCAGGTCGGGGTGTCAGCAAGCATCCAAAAGACATCCACACAGACAGGTGAAGGCAGACACTGGGATGGTCAGAGGTGGAACTGCAGGTCAGCAAGCAGCTCCTGAGGCTCTGGTCCGCAGGACATGCAAAGAAGAGGAAAAGAAGGGCCAGACAAGCACAAAAAACTACCAGAACAATGGACCACAATTAAGTTTATGGGATATTGTTAATAAATGAGGGTTGAGGTGAAGAAGAGACAGAGAAGGCAAAGAGAAACAGAGAAGGTGAAAGGCACCACTCAGTGGATCATGTTGGTGCCCCCCTGCAGCATAGGCCTATAACAGCATATCTACACCGAAGCTATGTTTAAGATGAGCTGCTCTAATCTGGTCCTGTAACTGCAGCTTTGACTACTGGCCCTGACACATTAAGATACTAAATGTACACTAACTATATGCTTTATTAAACAGAAATGTTTTAAGTTTAGTTTTAAAGGTGGAGGTGGTATCAGCCTCCTTCACCCAAACTGGAAGTTGGTTCCAGAGTGATGGTGCCTGATAACAGAAAGCCCGTCCTCCAAATCTACATTTCGATACTCTAGGAACTACGAGTAAACCTGCACCCTGAGAACGGAGAGCTCTATTAGGAACGTACGGTTCTATAAGGTCTTGCAAATATCGCGGCGCTAGGCCATTTTGGACTTTATATGCCAGTAATAAAATTTTGAATTGGATTCTAAATTTTACAGGGAGCCAATGGAGGGAAGCTAAAACTGGAGAGACGTGGTCTCTCTTGTTGATTCCTGTCAGCACTCGCGCTGCTGCATTTTGGATCAGCTGGAGGCTTTTAAGAGAATTACTTGGACATCCAGCCAACAACACGTTACAGTAATCTAGTCTAGAAGATACGAACGCATGAATTAGTTTTTCGGCATCACTCTGCGAGAGGATGCTCCTGATCTTTGCGATATTACGGAGGTGGAAAAACGCAGTTTTACAAACCTGATTAATATGCTGTTTAAATGACAAATCCTGATCGAATATAACGCCATGGTTTCGCACAGTTTTACTGGAGGCCATCGCAAGACCATCTAATCCCTTCCTAAGCTGTTTGGGACCACAAACAACAACTTCTGTTTTATCAGAATTTAGTAGCAAAAAATTTCTGGACATCCAGTCCTTGATGTCCTTAAGACACATCTGAAGTTTGTCTAATGGTTCTGTTTCATCTGGCTTCATAGACAGATACAGCTGCGTATCATCAGCATAACAATGAAAATTAATGCCGTGGTTCCGGATAATACTTCCCAAGGGCTGCATGTATAAACTGAACAGGATTGGCCCTAGCACTGAACCCTGCGGGACACCATAGCAGACCCTCGTCTGTACGGAAGAAACCTCATGAACATGAACAAACTGGAATCTATCAGACAGATATGATTTAAACCAATCTAGAGCTGTCCCTTTAATCCCAACAACATACTCTAGCCTCTGCAGTAAAATGCTGTGATCTATAGTATCAAAAGCAGCGCTGAGGTCCAGCAGAACCAGTATGGACACTAACCCATTATCTGAGGCCATAAGAAGGTCATTCGAGACTCGAACCAGTGCTGTTTCTGTGCTATGATGCATTCTGAACCCTGACTGAAAAATTTCAAATAGATCATTTCTATACAAATGCTCACACAGCTGGCTTGCAACTACCCTTTCCAGAATTTTAGAGATAAATGGAAGGTTGGAAATTGGTCTATAGTTAGCTAAAATGTCTGGGTCAAGAGAGGGTTTTTTAAGTAATGGTTTGATTACTGCGACTTTAAAAGCCTGTGGTACATATCCTAAGACTAGGGACAAGTTGATCTGTTTCAGTATTGTCGGTCCAATCAGAGAGAAAACATTTTTGAGTAGTCGAGTAGGGATTGGGTCTAACAGACACGTGGATGATTTAGATCCATTGACGACTGAGGTCAGCTCAGAGAGGTCAACAGGAACAAAACAGTCTAGAGTCAGGTCGGAGCATAAGGGAGTCGCCGAGGTTGAAGAAATTCCCACAGCCACTGCCGGGAGGGCCTGGCCGATTTCCTCTCTAATTCTGACAATTTTATTGCTAAAGAAGCTCATAAAGTCTTCACTACTGAGAGCTGCAGGGATGCACGGCTCAACAGAGTTGTGGCTCTTTGTCAGCCTGGCTACAGTGCTGAACAGAAAACGTGGGTTATTTTTATTATCCTCTATTAACACTGAATAATAGGCTGTTCTAGCTTTGCGAAGCGCTTTTTTATACACTATTAGACTATCTTTCCATGCATAATAAATATCTACAGACCTACTAGAGTACCACTTTCTTTCCATTTTACGCACTTTCTGTTTTAACATACGAATATGTGAGTTAAACCAGGGAGTTAAGCTCCTACGGTTAGAGAACCTCTTTCTCAAAGGAGCAACTACATCTAAAGCTGTATGCAACACATCTGCAGTGCTACCAACAAGGAAATCAACGTCTGCAGAGGTAGAACCGAGGTCACAGCCCTCAACTGCTTCACTATGTTCCTCTGTAAGAAGATGAAGAGCAACGGCCTCCCTAAATTTAGTGATAGCTTTATCGGATAGACACCTGCTAAAGTAATTCCTCCTATTATGCGTAACGTTGACAATGTTGAATTCAAACGTTATTAAATAGTGGTCGGATAGGAGGGAGTTAACATGTGACACTAACAGATTATCAAGTTCTACACCGTAGACGAGGACCAGATCAAGAGTATGATTAAGACAATGCGTTGGTTCGTTAACTTTTTGTAAAATCCCCATCGATTCTAGAAGAGAATCAAAAGCCAACTTAAGACTGTCGTTGTCAACATCCATATGAATGTTAAAGTCGCCCACTATGATGACTTTATCTGTACTGATCAATAAACTAGATAAGAAATCTGAGAACTCAGACAGAAACTCCAGATAAGCTCCAGCAGGAGGCCGGTAAACTACAACCAACAAGACTGGCTTCTCTGATTTCCATCAAAGGAATACCTGACAGGAAATGCAACGTGAAAGGAAAAGGATAAATGCTCAGATATAATACCAACATTCATTCACAAAGAATATGAATCTGGAATGTATTCCTACATGCTTTGAGGCTCTTTGTATGTAGTACTGTGCTTTGTTGCAGGAACTGCACGATTAGCTGGTAAAATTATCTCAGAAGACTTTTTTTTTAACTCATGGTTTTTTAACAGTAGAGTAATTCATTACATACAATTTGTAAAGTTTATTTCTTTGTACAAATATCCCCAACAACACAAACAGACAAACAAAACAACACACATAAAAATAAATACATGAAAACAATGATACAAATAAACAAAATGAAACTGAAAAAGTGCATAAAGTCCATAGCAACCATGCATAAGTAGTCGTATGGTAAGGTGCACATTTTAAACGTTTCGGTGTATTTCAAAAATGGCTGCCATGCTTTGTAAAAATGTGCAGTCAGACCTGCCAACATATATCTTATCTTTCCCATATGAAGAAAACTCAGGAGATCTGCGACCCACGGGTCATGTGTAGGCGACATCTCATCCTTCCACTTTAAAAGTATAAGTATTAAGGAGGCAAATGAAATGAAATCTGAACAACTGAGGTATCAGGAGATGTAACTCCAAAGGCCAAGGGGGCAAATTAGATGTTATACACTTTGGAAAATGTGTCAAATGTAGATGCCCAATATATATTCAGATTTGGACATGTCCAGAACGTATGGGTAAACAAACCACCGATTACACATTGGGTCAGTGCCTGGATAACACTATGATAAACTTTCTGATTACATATAGAAGAAGACTATACCCTATAAAGAATAGATTCCCAGAGGCCATCTGTCCTATTTAATGGTAAATCATTTTCCCAGTGTGTTTAATTAATTGAGAGGGCGGGAGATTGAAAGTCTAGTAGTATACAATAAACGTAATTAATCAACCCTTTATCATGAGTATTTATATCAAAAATTTTGTCCGGGGTTGTTTCCTCAGGCAAATTTGGAAACAAGAGGTTTGTATTGTTTGTGAAGTGAGGAAGTTGTAAATAACAGAAAAAAAGTGCTGCCATGGGATAGTGAATATTTTATTTAGTTGAGAGAACAAGGCAAAGTTCCAATCTATAATAAAGTCTTTTAAAGTAGACAACCTATTGATTCCCCAAATCTTAAAAGCAGAATTAAACATAGAAGGTGGGAACTAATTATTTAAGTACAGAGGTTTTATTGACACTGAGTATAAACCAAATTTCTTACTGCATTGTACCCAGATTCTGAGGGAATCATAGAAAAAGGGAATGCATTTATAGGTCCTAAACTCTAAAGGAAGCTCTGAACTCAACAAAGTAGATATAGACATTTTACCACTATAGGCCTATGGTGCAGGAGGGCACCAACATGATCCACTGAGTGGTGCCTTTCACCTTCTCTGTTTCTCTTTGCCTTCTCTGTCTCTTCTTCACCTCAACCCTCATTTATTAACAGTAATCTATAAGCATAATTGTGGTCCATTGTTCTTGTAGTTTGTTGTGCTTGTCTGGCCCTTCTTTTCCTCTTCTTTGCATGTCCTGCGGACCAGAGCCTCAGGAGCTGCTTGCTGACCTGCAGTTCCACCTCTGACCATCCCAGTGTCTGCCTTCACCTGTCTGTATGGATGTCTGTTGGATACTTGCTGATATCCCGACCTGCAGTCCTCATCCCCTTGGATCACCGTCTATCCATATATCACCCATATACACAGAAATCTAATTGGACTACTGATGATAGTTACTAATGTATCCTGTCTTGTACCTTTGACGGTGTCTCTATGTCTCTATTCTTTCTTATTTCTTGCTCTACCCGGCTGGCCTTCAGCAGGAGGGTCCTCCCTCATGAGCCAGGTCCTGCTCAAGGTTTCTTCCCTCTTAAAGGGGAGTTTTTCTTGCCACTGTTTGGCTTAAGGTTTTTCTTCCACTAGGGAAGTTTTTACCTGCCGTTGTTCATGTAATAATTGCTCGGGGGTCATGTTCTGGGTCTCTGGAAAGCGCCTAGAGACAACTTGTGTTGTAATAGACGCTATATAAATACAATTGAACTGAATTGAATTACCACATCTAGTCAACTCAATATGAAGCCAGGCTGGGGTTTCTTGGGGTGAGTTATAAAGTTTTTTTAATATAACTTTTTATATGACTGAGTTAACCCTTAGACCATGATAAGTTAGATAGTCTGACTTCATTTTAAAACTAAAATTTGTGAAGGCAATCTCACTCGTTTTAGAATTGACTGAGTAATTCACTCTTGTATATAACTATAAACTATAAACCGGCTTTTCCGGTTCCGGTCAAGATGGCGCCAGTGTGTTTGGCCAGCCTTCTGTCCCTGCGAGCTTTGTTTGTTTTTGCGTTATGTTTATTGATCTTAGTAACAGATGTCAACTCGTTGGTGATCTATGATCGCCAGGCTCTCCTGAATCTTCGTCCCTCTTTCGGAGGTCTGTCTCGACTTGGACTCCACGGGCGGGAGTCGGGCCGCCCCCACAGTTATTACAGTGCATTGATGATATTAAGGCATGGATGTCATGTAACCTATTACATTTAAATCAGGAAAAGACAGAGGTTCTGTTATTTGGCCCAAGTGACATATCTAAGGTACATGTCAATTTGGGTGTTTTAAATGATTATTTGAAACGGACAGCAACGAGTTTGGGTGTCAAACTGGACAGCAACCTAACTTTTAATGCTCACATTAGTTCAGTGGTCAAGTCCAGCTTTTTCCATCTGAGACAATTGTCCAAGGTTAAACCTCTTCTTTCTCGCTGTGACTTTGAGATTTTAATCCATGCTTTTATTACAACTCGTTTAGATTATTGCAATGCTCTTTATGTTGGAGTTGCTCAGAAATCACTTGCTCGATTGCAGTTAGTCCAGAACGCTGCTGCCCGTCTTTTGACTGGTGCGCGGAAACAAGAGCACATTACTCCCATTTTAGCATCACTTCATTGGCTCCCTGTTCGTTTACGCATTGATTTTAAAATTCTTTTATTTGTTTTTAAATGTCTTCATGGTCTCGCTCCTAAGTACCTATCTGACCTGATCCAGGTGTACACCCCTCCTCGCTCCCTCAGGTCAGCAAATCAGATACAGTTAGTCGTCTCCAAGACCAGGAGGAAACTGAGAGGTGACCGAGCCTTTTCAATCTTCGGACCAAAGATCTGGAATGAGTTGCCCTTGGACCTCAGACAGATGGACTCATTTTCCACTTTTAAATCTGCTCTTAAAACATATTTTTTCACTTTGGCTTTTAATTGAGTTGGAATCTGGAGACTGTATTGTATTTTAATTTTCTTATGTCTGATTATTGCCATGCTCTTTTACTAATTTTATGCTTTGTTCAGCACTTTGGTGAACCTTGTTTTGTTTAAAGTGCTTTATAAATAAAGTTGAGTTGAGTTGAGTTGAGACTTGTGTATTTTATTATTTGTAGCCCGCGATATTGCCAAACCTTTCAAAAAATGATAAAACTTTGGGAAGTGAGCTCAAGGGATCTGACACATACAACATGAGTACAACATACGACAGTTTGGGCTCTCAGTTAGCTCTGCATACACCTTTAACTCTATACTCTGGTCATAGCTTAATCTAAAGGCTCATTAGATAGAGCAAAGAGTAGAGGGAATAAAGGACACCCCTGTCTTGTGCCACGGTGAAATGGAAAGTAAGAGGAGTAAAATGAATTTGTGCGTAAAGAGGGCAGATGCCATTCTAACTGGAGAGCAAGCTATTTAGATAAGTTTTCTACATCTACATTTAATAGAGATATGAGACGATGTGATAAACATTTGAGTGGATTCTTGTTTAGGTTCAATAATAGCGAAATAGTTGCTTGTCAAAGTGTTGGAGTGAGACACTATGTTATATGATTACATAAATGTGTCTCCTAACAGTGGAGAAAAGCTATCTTTTGAAGTCTTAAAAGAATTCAACTAAGAAGCCATCCAGTCCCGTTGATTTACCGCTGCATCGATCGAATCGACAATTTGATTTCCTCAGCAGTGACTTGCAATTCGTGGAAGGGTCCATAACTATATTCATGACTCCACAAGTATTGATTTATGAGTGTCAATTTGAGGAAGTGAATGAAGTAATTAATTAAATAATTTAGTATCATCCAAGTTTGGGGCATACATGTTTGCTAATATACGGGAAGCATTAAACAATGAGCCTGTCACTATATGATGACTACTGGGTTCAGCTAGTGTGTCGGAAACTCTGAATGGAGTGGACATTTAAGAGAGGAAAAGTAAATCAAAGCACATAACTGCACTTGAAAACAAATTATCTTCATCTAAAATATAAATTAAGATGAACTTGTACGTTGAAAAGTAGAAAATATTCTATAAATGTACTACACCTGTAAAAAGCAAGGGATTCTTGGTTCATCATTAAAAAAAAAAGCACCTTCTTGTTTATCGTTGTAGGAAGAATCCGACAACAACTGTTCCAGCTTAACTCAGAAAACAGTAATAATAAAAAGTGTCCGAACAGACTGTACAATGAAAAATTTCACATCCTAATTTAGTTTGCGCATATCAAGTGATTCCCTGTGATGTAAACAAACCAATATTAAGTGCCTTTTCCTCTTGTTTTCCTGCATTGACCACTCAGCAGTTACACCCTAACTTTGAGTCAATGAAGTCCTCCACTTCATTCCATACCACTTCATTAAAAGACATGAAGCAGGGCCAGATACAGAAGAACATAGCAGACACCTTCTTTTGTCTAGAGCGCCACGTTTACCTTGTTAAAAGCTGTACTGCGTCTGGTTAGGGAGGCATTAAATTCCAGTCAGTCTTTCTGTCTGCCCAGCTGTTGAATCTGCTCCTTCTCAGTGGCTCTATCCAGGACCGGAGGCTCCTCCAGACCACCAGGACCACCAAGTACTTTGTGTAACAGGGCACCAATGAATTTGGTGGGGTTTCCCTGCTCCATTCCCTCAGGAAAACCCAGTATGCAGAGGTTACATCATCTTAGACTGTTTTTTAAGTCGTCAGTTTTTAATGAATTTCTTTATATTGATTCGATATAGCACTTTTCCACCGCTTCCAAACGAGCATCCAAATTGGTCAGCCCTTCTTCGTGGTCACGTAGCTTGTCAGTGCATTCATTAAGAGCAATTTTATTGGGCAAAATAGCACATTTTGTCAGACCATTTTTACTTCTCCTCAAAGGCTGCAAATACATTTTCACTGTAGTGCAGGTTAGGCGCAAGTAAAGATATTTTTAAATTTGTATATATTTCTGTCTAACTATCCAACTAGCATTCAACACTGACCTGAATAAAGCAAAAAAAAAAAAAAATCAGAAACCCCATAGGGATAAACCCTCTGAGACCATGCAGAGAGTACAAAGAAGTGGGTGCCTGTGGACTTTGCATTGGATATAAACTGATTTAAATTATTAATTTAGCAATTTGCTTACAACCTTTCTCTAACCTTATTCTCATTAATATGTGATCTCTTCTTTTAAAAAGTCACCACCCATGGGATTTCAGAGCAGGAACTTCCCTTCAGCAAGACTACAACAGATCCTGTTTCTATAATGAAGTAGCTTCTGCACAGTACAATTTATAATCTGAGTAGGACTGATGCTAGACACTGCTAAATAAGGGATACAGACATGTACTGAGCCGTTCAGGGTTTAATGAGACACCTTCACACAAGAAAAGGTCATTCAGTTAGATATTTTGGCTGTTTGCCTTTGGATCCATCCATCTATTCAATTTAATTCAGCACATTTCTTTGCAATACCTTTTTAACATGAGTCATCTTAGGCCACTTTACAGAGAAAGTTGACACATTCAGTGACATTGAATAAAGCTCAATTTGTTCCAGTTTATTATCATCTTCATCCTTTGGAATATAGTTAATGTCATTTGGGTCCAACTCATTATAGTTGTGTTTATTTTGTAATTTTTTACCAAATTTTGGAAAAAGAAATATATAACAGTCTGAAAAAACACCAGTAGTTTAGTGGATGTATCTGTCCAGTGCCCATAGAGTCAAAACATTATTTTCATATGCAGATTGTACATAAACAGAGAACAGTACATTTTGTCACAGTCTCATTCAATTAATGGCTACTGTAGCCAATGAGTTCATGATGAGTCTCTAAAATGTGATGTCCCAAACCCCTTTTCTCACTGCACACACATCCTTCTTGTTCTCACTCACTCACTCACTCTCATCTTCACCCAGCTCCATCTCCTCCTCTTGCATGGTTCCTGAGTTCTTCTCTGTTTCAGCTGTGGTGATTACTCACACCCGTGACTGATTACTCCCGCTCGGCATTTAGGGAGCATACGGCATACATTCAGCTCAAACCAAAATAAATTATAAAAAGAAAGCCTACAAAGTAGTTATTTTATCTTTCCATGTGCAGCATTTCAGAAGTGGTGTGCTTTTATGTGACACCTGCTGAACTGCATTTATGAGATCACGAGGTCACCCAAAGGTTATCAATATCTCGTTGAAAGGAATTTTTTTCATCATGCCTTGTCCTTTCTGGAATACATAAAATAAAAAATGATGAGTGGTGTCAAATATAATGTGCTTTTTAACTTCTAAAATATATTTCTTCTTTTCATGGACTTGGAATCTCTTCTGAGAAACTTTTGATTTGTTTACCTTCAGCTTTGACAGGTTAACGTAATGTACAGAATGAGTCGGAGCGCTCGGTCTCGTTTCCATGACACTTTTCTGAAAAAGAAAATCTAATCTCTGAATTATCTCTGATTTACGATAGATGTAGCTCTGCAGGGGGTCGGTGTTTCCATTGAATTTTGTTTTACTTTCGTACTTTCCGTATCTCGTCCTGCAAGACTTATCTTCACAACAACAAAAAAGAACATCTCAACACTGAAGAAGATGGACAAGCATATCTTTAGTATTTCACAAATGACAACGATTTGCTGCTACCGATGTTGAGAAAATCATCAGATGATGAAGGCAGAAGATGACCAATTCAATTCAAATGATTATTTAGAGGCAAAGCTCTTAATGCATAATGATTAAGTAGTGTTATAGCACAACTACATTGTAACAATCTTACCAAAAACAGCTGGAAATTAGATTTTGGTGACTTTTGATTGACAGGCTACGTCACATCCAGCACTGCCAGAAATGAGCAAATGCACAAAGAGCAAATCCATCACACTTTTCTAATAGTGGATGATCAAATCACCTAAAAAAACCACCTCCTGAGAATCTCTACATGCGACATCAACCTGACGTGACCGTGCTTGAAATGTAACCAAAGCTTAGGAGTGGGAAGCATATGCAAATCACAGCAGCACCAGGTGACCCATTAAATAGAGGCATCTCACACACTGTACAAGCACTATGCACAATACACATCATTACTTTAAAATACAATGTGACCTTTCAATAGTGTCTGTCTCTAAGTTACTAATATGTGACATTATGTCAAAGTGGAATAGAAATTACACTCTCTTGCTCCTGCAAGCCCCTTCCTGATTAGTAGTCCTGACACATCTTGACTCTTGCAGTAGTACTTGAAACTGCACTAATTTCATACTGATCCATGCTCTTTTCATGATATATAATCATGATTTCTCCACACTACTTTTTAATATTCATATTACTTGATTATGGTGGACTGCCAAAATGAAATAAAAGTTTAAACATTAACTTTGAGGGTCAGCACGGTGGCTTAGTGGTTAGCACTGTTGCCTCACAGCAAGAAGGTTCCTGGTTCGATTCCCGGACCGGTGGGTCTTTCGGTGTGGAGTTTGCATGTTCTCCCCGTACTTGCGTGGGCTTCCTCCCACAGTCCAAAAACATGCAGGGTAGGTTAATTGATTGTTCTAAATTGCCCGTAGGTGTGAATGTGAGTGTGCATGTTTGTCTGTCTTTCTATGTGGCCCTGGCGACCTGTCCAGGGTGGAACCCTGCCTTTCGCCTACTATGCGTCAGGATAGGCTCCGACAGACCCCTGTGACCCGGTGACGGATTAAGCGGGAATAGATAATGGATGCATGCACATTTACTTTGAGATGTGTGTTATTTTGGCAAACTATATGCAATATAGATTCTAGATAGTAACTCAATTAAAAACATTGGAGACTGGTCTGCTATAACCCTAAGCAAACAGAAGAAAACGTTTCAGACAAAAATAAAAATTATTCACGCTAAACAGCAAGTGCTAGTAGGGTTTCTCAGATAATTTCTCAGATATTGCCACATGAAGAAAAGGCCTTCTGTGGTGCTCAGTTTTTGGGGTGGGAGGGTCTGAGTCTTTTGGTCCGTGTGCTCCTGTGTTGGACCAGGAGCTGATGGAGGGGGTGGGTGGTGTTATCCAGGACGCTTCGTAGTTTCTGATGCATCCGTTTCTATGTCACTGTCTCTAAGGAGTCCAGCTTCACCCCCACAACATCACCAGCTTTTAGCATCAGTTTGTTGAGCCTGTTTGAGTCTACGACCCTCATTCTGCTACCCCAGCAGACCACAGCAAGCAAGACCACACTAGAGGCCACAGACTCATAAAACATTCTCAGCATAGTTCGGCAGATGTTGAATGACCTCAACCTCCTGAAGAAATAAAAAATTTTTTGTAAAGGGCATCTGTGTTCCGAGCCCAGTCCATCATTAATGTAGACTCCCAGATATACGTAGTCCTCCACTGTGTTTACATTGACCCCCCCCGGATGGAAACGAGTCACATGAAACACCACCAGTTCTTTTGTTTTTGTCACATTGAGCTGCAGGTGGTTTAGCTCACACCATGTGACAAAGTCACTAATAAAAGCCCTATCCTACACCCTGCTGATACATCCATCTATGGCCGAGTCATCAGAGAACTTCTGAAGATGACTCTGGCCAATAGAGGAAGAGGAGGAGAGAGGACATTTCCCTGAGGTGCTCCAGTGTTACTGACCACTCTGTCTGATCGCAGCTCTGCAGGCGCACATGGGAGTGGTGGCCTAGTGGTTACAGTGGTGGGCTTGGGCGTGGAGGACCCAGGTTCAAGCCAGGGCTGCCCCGGTAAATCACTGGGGGCCCCTGAGCAAGGCATTTAACTCGCAATTGCTAGCAGCCCCACTGCTCACTAGTGAAACTAGTTGATGGGTTAAAAGCAGAGACTAATTTCGGTGTGCATCGTACATACAGCGTGTGCACGATGTCCACACTGACAATGAAAAGGAAGAAGACATACTGTAGTCTGCCAAGACATACTGTAGTCTGCCAAGACATACTGTAGTATGGCTGATGCCATCAGGTGCCCATCAGCCATGGAACCCACAGAGATGGGCTCTGAACTGATTCCTGACCTTGTCAACAGTCAGGGACAATAGTCCTAGTGAGGAGGGGGGAAAAGTGGATTCTGCCTGCGGAGGTGCGAAGTGAGGGGTGGGTTGATGAGTGAAGGTGTGAAGTGGTGGTGTGAGGCCCTAACAAGTGGAGGGAGGAGGGGGAGGTGGCAGGAGTTTACAGGGAGTTTGTTGGGACCCGACGCCCACAGAGACTGACATGGTTTGAACTGATGTCGCTGTGTCTGTTGAATCTGTTGAAAAAAGGATTCAGGTCTTGGTCTCTGTCGACCCTGGTACATCCTGGTGGAGCCATTTCTGCATGAAGCACGTGACACTGCACTCATTCCTGTTGACTTCTGTTCACCGCTATTAGCTCATCCATCTTATTCATCATGATTGAGGGGAGACTGTTGATATCGCCTCCTCTCCAATATTCTTTGTCAGAGCCATTTTCTCTGTTGATTTGTTCCTCTGTTCCCCTCTGGACTTCAGATGGGAAGGTTGCACTCATGTGGCCAGCATGAGTGAGATCAGCTGTTCCCTGGTGTACACGCAGCCCAGAGCCTCAGGAGCTGCATGCTTCCCTGAGCCTGCAGACTCTGACAATCCCAGTGTTTACCTCCACCTGTCTGTATAGATGTCTCTGTTGGATATCTAATAACATCCTGACCTGCAGTCCTCGTCTATGTGGATCTATCACCCATATATCAATGGAATTCTTAGTTCTGCTGTTGATGGATAATTATACTAATGTATCTTGTCTTGTTTCTTTGACGGTGTGTCTACGTCTCTCCTCTCTCTCTACTTCCTGTTCTACCCGGCTGGCAATAAGGGGAGGAGGGTTTGTCTTTATGATCCAGGTCCTGCTCAAGGCTTCTTCCCTTTTAAAGGGGAGGTTTTCCTTGTCACTGTGTGGTTTAAGGTTAATCTCCCACTAGGGGAGTTTTTACCTGCCGTTGTTTATGTAATAATTGCTTGGGGGTCATGTTCTGGGTCTCTGGAAAGATCCAAGACACTATTGTTGTAATAGATGCTATATAAATAAAAACTGAATTGAATTGAGTTAAACAAAGCACCCATGGAGTTGCTGGGCAACAGGGAATCCTTCAAGCCAAAGTATAAATAGAATAGTTAAGACCAAGACCAAAACTCACTCTACCTGGATGTTTAGAGAGGGAACGCAACCAAAAAAAGGAAAAACTAAATAATTATAACTTAAAGTTACTTAAAACAAAGTTGGTTCTCCTGTTACAGGCTGCTATGCAACTAGACACATGCGCACTTATGTTTTAATCAGCAAGACCAGCCTGTTTAAAAGTCCAGATGTTATTGCATATTTTGCATAATTTTCAACTGGAATGTAACCGTAATAGATTCTGTATTAAGAAGAACAAGGATAAGATATATAAAAGGAAGTTAAAAAAAACAAACACTTTAAATGTGTTTACATTTACAAATGAACCTTCTTATCAATTTGTTTTTTTCCCTTCACATTTCCATCCCTCCTCTCTTGTCCTGACTATAGGACAGTGCAGCATTACTGAATAATAATTCTAATTACTACATTAGGCCCGATTAGTTAATATTATATATATATATATATATATATATATATATATATATATATATATATATATATATATATATATATATATATATATATATATATATATAAATAATTTATTATTCAACGATGCTGGGCCAGTACATAGTCAGTCAGCTTTGGATGTCTGGACGCGTCGGGACCATAGACTGTATATCACAATGGACAAAGCATTTGGTCACGTGACCCATTCATTACTGAAGACCAGTTTTTTTGTTTGTTTGGGTTGCAGTCGTGTTGCTCAGCAGGCCAATGGTAACAGGCTCACCTTTCAGCCTTCAGTAGATTCTCCAAAGGTTGTCATTAACACCATTAAAAAGTTGCTTGAAGTATCTGAAAACTCTTTAAATATGGCTACAGACTGGCGAAAGTTGTTAAAACTGCCAACAATGACTTTTTCAAAATCCACCCCCAAAATAAGCATAGAAAAAACAAAACTGCGCATGTCATTTAGAATGCACAACAAAATGACACACTACTTGCAGAGCGTAATAGTTTTTTGTCAATTACACTGTTTTTGTGATCGTTTAGAGCTAAAATTAAAACTTTGATGGATCACACAGCCATAATTCTTATGACTGTTGCTTGTTTTGCATGATCTGGCAACCCTGTACATGAGCTGCCGGTCGGTGCTGCATTGGGTTGGGTTGATACGCACTTCCAGGAGTTCTGCACTTCAGTTTCTCCGTGAGAATAAAATGTCCTGGCCAAACTAATTTGCGCTTTGTTCTTGCCATCTCTACAAAAAAACAACAACAAATGTATCTCTTCTTATTTATTTTACACCCATTAGCCACACTAAAGTGCCAAAATAGATTGTGTATGCACCTTTAGTGAATCCAGAGAAGACAGTCACTTCTAGGATGCTTCTGGTGGGTCAACTCTCATGTACTATAATAGATTCATAACGGCTTGTTTGGTGTGTTTGTATATAAAGTTTGTATAAATGTAAAGGTAGAACAATATTCATGCATGAAAACATCCTTAAACTACATTGCAATACACAAAAGTTCTATTTCAAACTTCTATAATTATGAACTTTCTTTAATCCCATTAGCACTGCTTGTTCATGTACTCTAGGATACTTTGATATCTAAAGTCTATGTAAGTCACTAAATTCATCCTTGATTTAATGGGTAGAGTAAGAACACATCCTGGTATTTTGACAGTATCTGGCCAGATGTGCACTTTGAAATGGAACAGTGCTTTGGCTGTGTTACGAGACTAAACACTGGTAAAAGCATCTCCAGCAGTAGGTCACAGCAACCCTCAAAACCCTGTTTTTTTGTTCTTGAAATTATTCTATGATATTTCTTGATTCAGGCAAAAAAAAAAAAAAAATCACAAGTGAAGAATTATAGACTAGAGAAATTAGCTTTGTTTCTGATGCCCAGAAAAGTGGGCAAGTGTTAATAGCAAGTCATTTTCAGAAATGACTTTCATAAATGCCAAGCGACAGCAAACTGGGTTACAGTTCCCACCAGTTAGGGCTTAGATGGATGATTTGACACTAGTAACTACAACAGTTCCACACACAGAGGCTAAATATGACCCTCAGGTGGGCTACCATGAAGGTCAAGCCTAAGTTTAGGAGCATCTCAATATGTAGGGAAAAGTTCAGTGATCAGAAGTTTGTCACTGATGAGGAGGGAATCCCAACAGCTAGGAAAAGGTCAGTAAAGAGTTTAGACAGAGTTTAAACTGGGAAAGTGTAGAAAAAGAGGGAGCTTAGTTGGAGAGACCTGTGGAGTACAGAGGAGAGTCACATTCGATACCTGCCAGGGGCTACATACATGTACACAGAAACTAAAACTCTGGGTAAATGGGAACCTATCATTTGTATTCCAAAAGTGAGTCAATCTCAGTTGACTTTCATTTTAAAATGTCTGACTTTAGAACAAAAATTAACATATTTTCAGTCAAGTTATAAAAAAAAAATGTTTTGGTCTCAATCGCTTAATTTTACACCCACGACAACTCTGAGGGGGGTGACGTTTTTGGTACCACACCAGGAGAGTTTACATAAAGCATTACATATATGATACGATATACTATATGATTGATTGACAGTTGGCTCAGTTAATCGCTTGCAGTTATCACTTCCTCCTCCGTAATCATCATGCACCGCACTTCCCAACGCAACCACCTGTTTGTATTAACACAGCTTTGGCTGCATGCAACTGTCATTTTTTGGTTTTGCTGTTGGGTCGATATTTTAACCACTTTATTCTACTGTAAATGTACGACAGCAGCTCTGCAGATATATCGGCAGAGTCAGTAGACGGAGCCTGGAGCCAAAGCTAACTTTGATTGATCATACAAACCATACCATACAAAGAAAAACAGGCTTAAAAATCACTTTCCTTTGATTGTTTTATACAGTCAGTGGTCAGTGACATTTTATAGCAATCTAGTGGAAACTGTTGGCCAAAAAAATATGGAAGAGTTGATGGCCAGGAGGCAGGTATGGCCCAGGGCAGCGGAAGAGTGCTCTGGTCCAATCAGATGACGCTCCCTGGCCCGCCCTCCTCTTGTCTGCTTCATCTGGTGGCAGTGTTGGTTTGACTTTGGTACCCATTTTGTTGGTGGGGGGCAGTGAGTGCTGGCATTAGGGGAGGGACTCTGGGAAACCAGAGATCACTGTTTAGCCATCTGGAGGTGCTATGGGTCTAACACGACAAAACAAAGAAAAAGGAGGTTCCCAACTGAAGACCCCTGAGACGTGTCACTTATCGCTGCTCACAGGTTTATAGTCGTGTCAGTGCCTTTACTGAGGGCTAATCCTTTAATTTTCAACCTCTCTAGAAATTATCAGAAATATTTTAGATGTTCATTAAAGTAGAACTGCATAGAGTTAAAAAAAAACACAGAAAAACAAGCCTTCTAAAAAGACGTAAGAACACAATCCTGTAAAGTAATGGAGGGAAACTGTTTGAGTATGCCAACAAGAAAAGGTTTTATGCAGTGTGTGTGTGTTTGTGTGTGTGTGTGTGTGTGTGTTTGTGCCAAAAGTGAAGCATGCACAAAGTGAAGAAAGGAGACAGGAGACTAAAGATAAGTCACTCAAACTGATTGAAAGCTCATTATATTACTCTAACGTGAATAAAAGTTGCCAAAAAATGAAAACTGTCTAGAGTTCTCTCAAGTAAAAATGTCTACTTTGTGGAAACAACTATGTTTAGTTCCAACAGCTAGCTATTTATTATTATTATTATTAAATGTGCCTCAGGTACAGTGGGTATTTTTGATCCATCTCCTCTGACGTTTAGAAATCACATCATCAAATCGAAGGAACAAGTTAAGACAAGGTCTGTTATTAGATGTTAAGGAGTGCAAACATTTGCACAAAACTATGAGGGAGAATAGAAAATGAGCAAGAAATGGCAATTAATGTTCACACAGGGCAACAGAGTTATTTCAAAATAAATAGAAATTTTATGCCCCTGGAAAAACTCAAAAATGTCATTTCACTTGTGTGGTAACATGAATACAGTCCATACAGTAATCAGAATAATTTGATCTTTTATATGACTGAAAAAAATCATATGCGAATCGCCGTTTGTGCAAGCATCTCCATCCAGTCACATCCAGGCTTGTCATGGCCTCTATTTTCACAGAATTGGAACCGGATGCATTTATGACAACGACAGGCAGGGGCCGCGTTTAACGCTGAGACCATTAACTTGTCTCCTTTTGCTTCTATTCACACAAGTTTGTGTGACGGTTATCCACTTCTACTTGCTTGTGAATAGGTGACATCAACTGGACGTAGATTACTATACAGTCCTTTTCTATACACTTTTTGTATGCATAGAATTTTTAAATGACCTCAGTTTGAAAGCAAACCTTTCTTTTTTCTTTTAACTGCTCTGTATTCTAAAAAATATATACAATATAAAAGTCCTTTTCTGTGAGATGAGTGCTGAACATTTCACGTATGATGAAGCTGAAGTCTGCCCCTGGCCAGAGTCTGGTTGGTACAATATGGAAACCAAGACCACCCACTCCAGGTCTCAGTGGAATGGCTTTGGAAAAGGTAAATAATGCCAGAGGAAAACAACAGCAAGTCTTCGGAAGAAAGAAACAGCTTTCACGCCACACTACTAACTTTATTGAAACAAATAAAAAATAAAAAAAAACTTTAAAAATCAGTTGATTCATCTCATCTAGGCAGTGACCCTGAAAAATGCCACTCACGATTGATCGATTTTGCCTCGTACCTGCACTGGCAGAGAGGTGATGATTCCTTTTCACACTTCGGCAGCCAGGTGAGGGAACAAGCCGCCAGCAGCTGAAGCAGCAGTGGACGTCAAGCTACGAAACGCGGGCACACTAAACCGCCAGTAAAACGTACATAGAACGAAGTACTGAAATTTGTTTGAAATGAGGATCTCCAACAGGTATGCAATATATGTATGTGAGGAGTATTACATTTATGTATAGGGAATTTATTTTTTATAATGTCTGTATGTCATTTAATTGCCCTGGTAAAGAAAAAAACTGAGGAAATAAAGCTTACTTTTCCTGTATTATTAACCTTTTATAAAGAGGCAGAACAAAAGTACTGTGGTTTAATACTGTTTGCTTTACTAATAACAGTGAAAAATGAGTAAGATATACTCCGAAAACATTCTGTAATAATACAAGAAACTTGTGCTTGAGAAAAGTGTGTTATTGTAACCGACACAACAGAGTAGATTAATTAAACCTACATGCCCATTTGACTTCTTTAGGACCCTTCTTTAGGACCATTAGTAGGAAAAATGCAAGACATCTTGTTTTGTTTAACTGATCAGCAAATTCAGAAAAGATAAATGGACACACACTTGTGCAAACACACAGACGCTCAAAATGAGCTTTGGAGCGTTATTGATTCCCCCCTAAGCATCTACCTATATTTGCTTACCAAAGGACAGGGTAAAAAGAGAAAACTTGTACTCAAGGAATATTTTCATTGTGTTCTTCAGTCATTGCTCATTGGCGACGGGAGTAAACCAGTTGAAGAGGTTTGCGCTGTTACAAAGCTGGTCCTGGTATTACCCTATTACTGAAATTAGCCTAGTCCAGTGCTGATGTGGGGTGTTTTCTTTGGTAGGAATTAACAAGTCCAAGAGCAGAAACAGCATGATTTAAAGCCTGGATGGAAAACTGTCTCCAATGACAATGATAGAGGTGTCTATGTAGCCCTGCTTCAAATAGGAGTCACCCCAAGAGATCATCAGGGCCTTCAGAAGGCCACAGACCAGCACAACCAACCACCCAGAACCTAATGACGTTCCTCCTTTGTGTTTGTTCTCTGTTTTTGTGTTTTACAATTATTATTAAATGTGTTTTGCAGCTTGCTGCACATCTGCATATTATTTCAACATTTGACTTGTTGTCTTCCCGTTGTTGTTATTGTTTTTTTTTTCCATGGTAATGTTCTGCTCTGGTGGGAAAGGTCCTGAATTAAGAATAATTTTTGACTAAACATAAATCATTGAATGATTTTAAAAATGCAACAAGTGTTTAAAAGAAAGCATTTAGTTTCTGTAAAAAAGGTGCTTAATATTAATAAAAATATACAGACTATACGTCTATAAGGAATGCTTAAGCCCATAGGCAGTCCTGTACAGCAGTTTTCTATTGGGGGGGGTAAAACCAATCTGCTTTGTTAGTCACGCTAAGCTGAATGCTAATATGTTCGATTACGTAGGATGTCAGTAGATTAGGAAGAGCTAATTCCCTATCTCACTAAATGAAAAAGGATTTTTTTTCTTAATGCGTTGAATTTATGTAATTTTCATTTATAACAGTTGTTTTTTCTCTGTCTTTCAAGTACACTCGATGAGGCTCTAGAGGGAAATACAGGAGCCGAGGGCAATGACGTCCATCCTAACCACCCACACCTCGTCAACCTTTGCTACATTGTGTATTTCTAAACATTTTAAATTAATTTAGTTATTCTTTCACTATTTCGGATGATTTATCTCAACGCTCCGGTCTTACTTATCACAAACTCATTCACCATTTTGGAATGTTTCTCTGACAAAACATGTTGCATATTTTATAAACTTTGAAGTCATTTAAACACTTCATGTGCATATGAAAATCTTTGTAAGCCGAGTGTTTACTCATGAAAATGTGTGCAGCTAAGATATTTTTCTTTCGTACTAAAGTGAAATGTCCAGTGTAAAAGGCAGACAGATGACTGAACATCTTCTAGTGTTGCATGTCATGATGTTCAAACGTGATTTCACAAAAGGGATGATAAGATTTTTAACATATTTTTTTTAACCAATATGATTATTTTATGCCTTTAAATTGTGAATAAGATATGGACAAGATAGATGCTCTTTGAAGTGCCTTATTATCACAAAAAAGAAAACATGAAGCCTTTGAGTCATTAATTCTGTCATACATCTGCAGGCTAATGCAAGTTTTCTTTGATATGTAAGCTACTGTCGCCATGAAATAACCTTTCTGTACCTGTACCTTGGAAACCATCTGGTTGATGAAAACATGTCAAATTTAATCTGAGCCTGCAGCCTCAGCGTTTTTATCCATTTCAAACTGATGCTGTTCTTCACACCTTCTCAATGACCAACAGAATCCAACAAATTTCTCTACAATGATGAATGAGACATCACATTATTCAAACACATTTAAGACTTTAGTTCAAATAAAGTACATTTTGAAGATCAAAATCCAAAGTTTTTTTTTAAATGCAGTGCAACATGTGATATTTTTTCTTAGATGTTTATGAAATAGTCTGAGCAGTACAATCCAGTTCACGTTTAGTCTTCAGAGTCATCAGAATGCCTTCATTTGTCATTGCATTAAAAGAAAGCAGTGGGTGGTAGCTTCTCCATTAAGGTGGGTCATTAACAAACAATACAAATACAGGCTCACCAATAAAATACAAATACATCCTTACCAAAACCACAGTACATGCATAAATGCATTCACATAAAAGTAACAGACCCAGGTGTATGATAGGAACAGAAACATTCACAGAATAGTAAGGCACATTCTCAAATCAAACACATTCACACAATAAAAAACAGGTGGATAAAGTGACCTGTGTCTGAATGATTATAATGATTATAAATATAATTATTATATACTTTTCCTTAATTTAACATGTTTTGTGCTTTTGGGCAGAAGCTGTTCCTAAATCTGCAAGTCTTTGGTGTCAGATACCTAAAGCGTCTGCCAGAGGGTACCAGTTCAAATGTGCAGAGCAGGAGCGGTCCTGTTTTTGTTTTGGTTGGTGTTGGTGTGTTTTTGTTGGCTCTTAAGAGCAACTCAGAGTTTGCAATGTCCCGCAGGGAGGTTGGATGCACAGCTGATGCTGTTTTTTGTTGTGTGATCACTCTCTGTGAAGCTTTTACCTAAGGGTGCTTTCAATGATAGAACAGTAATAATAATAATAATAATAATAATAATAATAATAATAATAATAATATGTTTTGTTCATAAGCGCCTTTCATGAAACCGAAGGACACTTTACAACAGACAGATAATACAACAGCAACAATGAATAACATCAGCATAGTAAAAGAAAGGACAGTGTAGTTGGACTTAAAGTGAGTCTTGAATCTGCTTTGAAGATGATGGGAAGAGAGTCAATATTGCAGATGTCAGGTGGTAAGAAACTCCAGAGTTTGGGAGCAGAGCAGCTGGAAGCTGCTCTTCACCTGAGGGGACGGGGAGACTGCGCTATGGAAAGGGAGACGCTGTCAACTTTGGGTAATGATGATTTTGTGTCAATGAGGAGGAGCTCAGTTTTTTCTAATTTCTTATTGCTTTTGTTCATTCAGCCATCATCTGAATAGTCTGAAGAAACACAGTGCTAATTTCACAAGTAATTTTGTCTCTTTTGCACTTACAAACTCCTTGTCTTACTATATTCAGACCTGGCTAAACTGACTCAAGCTTGATTTCTTTTTTCTGTTGTTGCGACTTTTAACATATTTTTGGAGCTGCATGCATCCTTGGTATGGGCCCCAGCACAACCCTGTGACATTGAACTGAAAAAGCATGGATGGATGGATGGATGGATGGATGGATGGATGGATGGATGGATGGATGGATGGATGGATGAAAGCGTAGGTCTACAGCACCATATCTAGGATGAAGCTGTGTTTAAGACCAGCAGCTCCATTTAGGGCTTTATATGCATGTAATAAAATTTTGAATTGGATTCTAAATTTTACACGGAGCCAATGGAGGGAAGCTAAAACTGGAGAGACGTGCTCTCTCTTGTTGATTCCTGTCAAAACTCACGCTGCTGCATTTTGGATCAGCTGGAGGCTGTTCAGATAATTACTTGGACGTTACTTGAACAGCCAACAACACATTAATATAGTCTAGAAGATATGATCATATGAATTAGTTTTTCAGCATCACTCTGGGAGAGGATACTCTTAATATTTGTGATATTACAGAGATGGAAAATTGCTGTCTTAACATGCTGTTTAATTGACAAATTCTGATCAAAAATAAAACCAAGGTTTTGCACAGTTGTACTGGGGGCTATTTCAACATCAACTAATCCTCTGTATTATAGAAATTTAGAATTTAGACCCCCGTGACCCAGCAAAGGAATAAGCGGTTTGGAAAGTGGATGGATGGATGCGAGTGTATGATTGTTGATGATGTTTTTGTTACATTGTCAGATGACACATGCAGTAAATGGGCTTAGTTCAGAAGTTAGTAAGCCAAATGTTTTGATCTTTGATTCAAAAAAGTATTGTAGTCGGAATTTAAAAAAAAAAAGGGGGAAAATGGCCAATTGTTCCGGCTTTTTAACAGGCCTTTCAGGTTGCATAGCATACTTGATATACATACAAATTCTTTAGCTGGACCCTTGCTGCCTTGTCACTGGAGTCCAGTTCAACCAGGTGTAGTGTATTGGTGTTATGAAGGACCTCTGATTTGAAGATCCTCTTCAGCAGGCTCTGAGAAGACGTACAGTGTTATGCTTAAGTACACATCTAGACCCACGGGAGTTGAAGAAATGGGGTGAAGGTCCTATTTCTTTATGGTGGTTTCCAGGACCTTCACCCCATTTAATTGGGGTGAAGTTGGGTAAATAGAAATATCCCATAATAATATGGTAATTCCTGGCCACAGCAGGACGGTCTTAGGATAAAGTTCTAGGATTTTGAAGTTTTTCTTTATTTTTCTGGGTAACTGCATCCACATACATTTCTATATGTGGCCATATTTCAAGAGCTCTGTTCACTTCTGGTAGGTTTTTAATCTAGCGATGTCCACAGAATGGTAATTGAAAAACCAATGACCATGCAGAGGTATTGTGGAACACTGCATGTAATGCTTGAAACACCTTACCCAGCTGCCACAATCTGAATTCCCTTTTAAATGCATTGTGAAGTGTATGCAGCCCACAGGTACCCATTAATATCAGTTTTAAACCAAATGGCTCTGAATGCTCTTGCTGGACCTGTCAAAAAAATTTTCCAGTTTGTATTTGGGCCTTACATGAAGACCAAAATCACTACTACATAATCTGCACTGAGGTGCTATCCACAGGGCTGCCAGATCTGACTAACAGGGACAAAAGTAAAACCCACCCAACATTAAAAACCAGCCCAAAACACAAATTTAACTAAAGTATCAGCAACAAAACTAGCTCAATAACGTTGTCAGTAGGTTTTACTCAAATTCATACTACTAAACTAATCATTAAAAAAAATACCTGCTACAGACTGGAAGACCTGTTGGAAGCTTACAACAATCACCATCACTAAAACAAACAATATGGACACTTCAAACAATTCCACAACTCTTGATACATCACATCCAAGCAAAAGGAAAAAGGACACGTGCCACCAAACAACAACAATTGATCATCAACAAGCTGGATCTACTAGTAACATTACACAATGAAACCTCCAATCCAGCCTGGAATTTTGTCTGAAATTATATTGAAAAAAGTTACAAGAAGAAAATAGCTCCCTTCAATCTACCGCCAAAACTGGACTCAGTCTTAAAAAAAAAACCAAAACGTTAAAAAAAACAGATCTGGACATCCAGATGTATGATGTTGTATGATAATGTCATTTTCTCTGAAAACCCTAAATACATAAATACATCAAACAATACAGAAACACTTATCAAAGACTTCATGAAGTCACAACTTAAACACCCATCAGATACCAATAAACAGATCACTGTCACAGATCACTATGACAGATCACCTGTCACAGATCCCCTGTCACAGATCACTGTGACAGATCCCCTGTCCAAGATCACCCATCACAGATCACTGTGACAGATCACCTGTCACAGATCACCTATCACAGATCACTGTGACAGATCCCCTGTCCCAGATCACCCATCACAGATCACTGTGACAGATCACCTGTCACAGATCACCTGTCCCAGTCCACCTATCACAGATCCCTGTGATAGATCACCTGTCACAGATCACTTGTCCCAGATCACCTGTCACAGATCACCTGTCCCAGATCACTGTGACAGATCACCTGTCACAGATCACCTATCACAGATCACCTGTCACAGATCACCTGTCCCAGATCACCTATCACAGATCACTGTGATAGATCACCTGTCACAGATCACTTGTCCCAGATCACCTGTCACAGATCACCTGTCCCAGATCACCTGTCACAGATCACTTGTCCCAGATCACCTGTCACAGATCACCTGTCACAGATCACCTGTCCCAGATCACCTGTCACAGATCACTTGTCCCAGATCACCTATCACAGATCTCTGTGACAGATAACCTGTTACAGATCACTTGTGCCAGATCACCTGTCACAGAGCACTGTGACAGATCACCTGTCACAGATCACCTGTCCCAGATCACCTGTCACAGATCACTTGTCCCAGATCACCTGTCCCAGATCACTGTGACAGATCACCTGTCCCAGATCACCTATCACAGATCACTGTGACAGATCACCTGTCACAGATCACCTGTCACTACATATACCGACTTGGATTCTCTTTTTCATTTCTATTTTAATAACTAAAAACATCCCACTGGTCCATGACTCATCCATTATAGACCCTAATGGAAGATTTATTGTAGTCAAAGTTTCTAAATGACAGGCAAACTTTACCTTTGTTAATATTAATGGCTCCAGTAACGATGACCCTTACTTTTCTCATAATTTTCATCTCATTATTATCTATATTATTATATTAAAACCCAGTACATGAAATGGAGATGGTGATAGTTGAATAAGCCCACTTTCTTATGAGTAATTCCTTCAACTAGTATGTCACAGAAACCACAATCCATCCAGTCATAATAAAAGGTCATGCTCCCAATTCCCTCACATTAAATATTTGTTCACACGTTAAGCAACATAAAAAAATGGTACTTCATTACATGACTTATTTAAGTTTCTGATTTTGACAACTTTATTAAAAAACAAAAAAAGTGGGCATTCTTTCTGGAGACCATCGCTGTTATGGTTAACTGGGTAAAGTAGTAAATAGAGGTTAATTAATAGCATAGTCATTGTTTAGGAAAAAGCAACAACTAGAAATAATCTACACACAATCTAGAACAAAAAATGAAACAGTTAACTGACCCCTACACCAAAAACCCTGGAGCTCAAACACAAATTGAATTCAACGGATTCAAAAACCCCACTGAAATGTTTACACAGAAAAAGACAATTTCGTATTCAACAGCTCAGATACGAACAATTTCTGTAAAGTAACAAACTAGGTAAACATCTTGCAAATTATCTACAATGTAAAAAGGAGAAAACAGGAGAATTTGTACAGAACCCACAAAAAATTATAGTCAGTTATACTCCTCAGGCCTCCTAAGTCAATATGAAAGAACAATTAAAAATCCCAAGATTATCAGACGAACAACCAACCAATGTAGATGAACCTCTCACGCCTGAAGAGCTCCACAAAGCACTTGACAAAAGGCCAAACAGTTATTTGCCTGGACCTGATTTCCAGTTGATTTCCATAAACTTTTCTTACAAATTCTTTTTCACAGGGTTACAAAAGAAATCACTGTCGTTTCTAAAATACCCACACAAATAAATATAGCTGCTATGACACTTCTGTAAAACTAGAAAACGATCCAACCTCCCCCTCCAGTTATCATCATCTTTCTTTGATAAATGCTGATTTAAAAATCCTCACCACAGCCCTAGATTAGAAACAATAGCTTCAACTTTAATCCACCCTGATTAGACTGACTTCATTAAAAAAAGAAATATATCAGATAGTTCTCGTAGGTTATTGAATTTAATCAACATTGCTCAACAACAACAAAAAAAAAACCTTTCTTTAGATGCAGAAAAAGCATTTGAAAAAGTAAACTGGACGTTTTTATTTAGCACTCTATTTTGGACAACTGTTCTTTCACTGGATAAGAGCACTTTATACTTGATCCAAGGTCACTATAACAACCAACGTGATCACATCAGAAAGCTTCACATTTCGCTGGGGAACCAGACAAGCATGCCCACTCTCTCCATCTCTATTTGCTATCTTTATTAAAATACTCGCAGCAGCAATATGTCAAACCAAAAAAATTAAAAGAATTCAGGCTATCAAGTCACTACACAAAATTAGTTTATATGCAGATAATTAATATTTATATTTACAGGACCCCTATAATTCAGTACAGAAAAACCTTCAATACCGTTTTTTTCTAAAATCTCAGATTACACCATAAACTGGCAAAATAACAAAACAATACTTCCACTGATTGAAAGAAGACGGCATTCTGCGGCTCAAAATAATTGCCAGCATGTAACACTGGTAATATATTAAATATTTGGGCATTAATGTTTCCCCACAGGCTGTCAGAGCTTAATTATAATCTTAATCATACTCCTGCTAAAAAAAGATAGAACATGATCTTAAACGCTGGACTAATCTTCCAGGACTACCTCAGATTAACCAGATTAACGTTGGGTTTTTTTTTTTTTCAGCATTTCTAATAATTCCAACAGACAATTAGTTAATCTCCATATCTCCAATTTCCATACTTACTTTACAAAAACAATCATTAGGTGCTCTAGTTGCACCCAACTTTCATTATTATTACAATTACAATACCTTGTGGCAAAAACACAAAAAAAGAAAGGACAATGTTAATGATCATAATTATGTAACAATGGCTGTACTAATTATGACAATAAATAGTATAATATATCAGTATAATACTGATACATTATCATGGAAATTATTTTTTCTTATAATAAAGGTAGTATCAGTATTATTATGACAAGATTTATGCCATTTTTCACTTCCCTCTTACTTTAACCCTTGCGGGGCGATAAGGCTTGGGTTGAAATGGCCAAAGCCAGAGTGAAGGCCCTCCGCTTTTCAGAGAGCGCGTCTAACCATCAGCGTTGCAAGGGTTAAAGATATCTAACTTTATCACCTTTTCACCACTCTCATCTCAAATAGCCCAGTGGTTACTATCAATAAATATGTGTTAGTATGATATGCATCCACATAGCTCAGGGGGGGGGGGACAAAAATCTGGATAAAAATCTGGAAATCTGGAAATACAAAGTTATCGTCATAGTCGCACAGCATGGTCCTTTCTCTTTCATTGATTTATGGTCATTGCTCCCCTGGCAGGCTGTGGTGTGTGGGCACCCTCCCTTGCCTCCTGGGTGTTGGTCATGATTTGTTGCTGCTGTGCCAGGATTGCGCACTGCAGTGGCTACATCTGTGGTGGCTGGACCCTGGGGTTGATCCTGGGCCTGCGCTGTTGTAGGTGGATACTCCCTGGTCCTCCTGGCTGCGGCAGCCTCATCTGTTGTGTTGAGCTGCAAGGATATGTGGGCATACTGGGTTGTTGCTCTGTGTCACCCAATTGTAGTAGTGGTTGTCCCACATCTGTTAGATGCTGATGAATGGGGGTCGGGGGTAGGGGCAGAGAGTAGAGGGTAGCTGGGGTTGTGGGCCTTGCCTTTGCTGCTATGCATTGTCTATCAATGTTTATCAACCATGTCCCTCTCCCTTCATCCCCCAACCTAGACATAGACATTAATGTAGGTACTGTACACCATACATACGTACAAGTTCATGCATGCTTGTACTCACATACATACACACTAATTTGAGTGTTGTGAACAAAGAGATTTTATCCTTCTCTTTCTTTTTTATTATATGTATTTCAGTTAAATGTATTTGTCTGTCTCATGTTACATGTCAGCACATATATAATAATTATACTAATCCACCTCATATTCACTTAGCTCACAACACATCACACTGCACAGACCGCACCCATCACTGTCTTGCCTCTTTCTCTGTCATTTCATGCTTCACATTGGTGGTTTTAATCCTCTGGCAGAATCACTGTTTCAACTCTTTATAAAGTATGCTTGATCAGTCTGTCAAATAAGACTGGTGGAGGACACTGTCATTCTTGCATACACTTAGCACAAAACTAATTAAAATGCAAATATACTGGCAAAGAGGTTTTTGCTAATTAAGGCACTAACCATTGATATACATGCAGACACACACACACACATAAAACAGACACACACACACACACACACACACACACACACACACACACACACACACACACACACACACACACACACACACTCACACAAAGATATATAAACCATGTTCATGGCACCATCGCATTCCACAAAGCATATGTTTAATAAACTAAATATATAACAAACAGGCAAAACGATGACACAGTGACACACATAAATGACACATTTAGATTTATAGTGTTATTATTATTTTCCTAATTCCTTACTGTCTGTTCATGTTTTTATAATAATAATAATTGATCATCTACTGTAGTGATTTTAGCGGTGGGGTGGACATCATCTGGCTCTGGAGTCACTGGTTGGGCTTTTTAGAGGAATGGTGTATAATTATTATTTATTTGCGATGGTAATTTAAGATACTCAGGCTATTAACATCAATTTGTAGTCACAAAATAACATCTCTGTAGAAACCCACCCTATCTTGCATGGACATTGTAAGTCGGCCTGACTTTGTTTGTTTGTTGTTTTTTTTTTGGGTCCAACTCAGAGTTAGACTCTTTCTCATCACCGTGATCCACGTCACACATAAGTCTGAAACGTCTCCTCCATCAGACTCCCCTTTGATCGTTTCTTTCAAAAGCTGCAAAATCTCTTCTAAGGTGTACAGGTTTTTTTCTTTTTCTTTATATTTGCTTTTGTGGATGTGTTTGCTAGCTTTCCAAATCTGATCTGTAAAATGGTGATCTTCTTGCTCCTTCTCTCGTTTTCTCTTCAGATCAGGATATAACGTATAATATAAGGAAAACAGCAATAAAATGCGGGAGAAGGAACCACCTGGGACCACATGGAGTGTTAATGACAGCGGTCCACAGGACCAACGTCCACAGAATCATTCCTTTGAATGGTAAATGTATCTGCTGTTTTTTTATAGGAAACAAATCTACAGATAATGCGTAGTGAAAACATAGATACATAAAGGATAAATGCTTTATGGCGGACTTCCGAACATCATCACTTGCCACAGGCAAGCTCTCTGTAGGGATGTAGGGTACCTGAGGCAAAGTGAGCAATCTGCACAAACTCAATTGCTCTTATTTTGCTGAAATCATAACAGATTTACAAATGGTTTGGTACCTTACAAACGTTATTAACGTGGCTATAATTCTGGATGCTTGAAAATGTTGAAATTTTCTCTCAGAAAAACAACTTAATCGTGCAGCATAGTTGTTTAGACCACAGTTAAGATTTTCAATTATAGCAAGGCTTACACAATAACAACTATCTGGAACCTCAACTTTTGTCTAAACTACATTCTTTGTGAATGTGGTTGTAGTTATTAGATTGAGTGAGTTTACCAAAATTGTAGTTACTACTGTAACGTAATGCAATTTCCCTTTGCCAACCAACTAAAGAAAATTGTAAAGAAGCTTTTGGTATCTTCTGGTACCTTTCTAATTACATTTAAATGTCACTTTTATGACATTATAATGTCATAAATGTATATATATATAAATATATGTATATATATATATGTGTGTGTGTGTGTGTGTGTGTGTTGCCATTCTGTACACTGAGTTTAAAAATATAGATTTAACATAAATAGCTTGTGGGTGTGTATCTTCATTGCACCTGTTTATTTTCATATAAAAGTCCATGGTTAAAGCTCCTCTCTAGAATATTTGGTTATAATTATTCATAAGTAAGCAGTGTCATAACTCTGTCTCTGACGTTTATAACAAATCAAAATGTTTGAAAATCGGTAGAAAACGAAGCAAGTAATGGTTATTTTTAGTGCACGTACAAGTACATGCACCACTAAAACAATATTATGAGTCAGCGAGCTCGCTTTACTATGTAAATCTATGAATGAAAAGTACACAGACTAAACTGAAAACATCATATAACGTGACCTGGTTCAGGGGGCTCAACCCCGGACAGGTCTCACCCAACTTAACTCCTGGTGGTGCATCTTATTATTGAAGGCTACGAAAGCAGAGGGTGGAATGGACATGCAGCTCAGAAAATAATCAAATGCCTCACGATCCCCTGGAAGACATCCTGCTGTCCCAGTGGGAGACCCGAGTCTCCTTAGGCTTAGTCTCCTTAGGGTGTCAGACAAAGACAGGAGTAGTACAAAGATGTTCAACTATGGAATGTGTAATAAGAGTAAGTCACTATGTATATTTAAATGCCATTACTTATTCATGTTTGTAATAATTATTACCATTTTTTTAAGAAAAGTGACTTGCAGGTAATTTCATTAACTGTGTATATAATGACAAAAAAGAATATCTCCTCTGTTCTAAAAGAACCAGCTCCTACACCTGCATGCTGTTTCTGTTCAACACTGTCAGTGACGAAGAGCCGCCCCAGCAGATGTGTAATGATGGCTGTTTAACTTTTAACTGTCTCTCTGAGTGATCACTGTTCGCATAAACAGTCAAAATTACAGCACAGTCAGTTTTAGTTCAGGTGAGGAGTCATTTCATCAGATGATTCTGTTGCCATGCAGGAGACACTTCCTGAATGCTGCTACCATACAAGTAGTTGTCATTTTGAGCCACACAAAAAATCTACTGAATGCTTGTCCCCCAAGCAACAACTAATCGTGGAACAGACTATAAGAAATATGATTGGAATTATTTTTAGGATGGATTATATTAACATAAATACCTCTCTTGGATAAAATAGAATACTTTCATTTTCAGGTTCACAGGAGAAAACATATAAGCTATTTAAAACCAGTTGTTGGTTACTGTCACACAATTGAATTTTCATAAAAGGCAAAAAAGCGACATAACTGATTCTATAAGTTGTCAGTTCCAGTCATTTAAATAAAACCTGCTGGGACTGGTAGCAATTCTGGAAAAGCATGAATAGTCAGAAATCATTCGAGCAGGCTTTGAACCATATGGCCATCGTAATCAAGATCCTTCCTCTTTGGGATATGAATGATCATTTTTGGTGGCCAGCAATACAAATGTGAGTGGGAAGTCCTCTTTTCTCATTAATCTGAGGGAAAAAAAACAAGCTAAATCCAACACGTGTGTGAGTGTTTTGCCTGTGTGAATGAGACATGTCAATATGCTGCATAATCTGTCTTTGGAGTCCTTGTGTCTTAAATAGAGCAGTAGATCTCCAAAGTCTAGTTGGATGTAAGAGTCCAATAATGCAGAACTTGGTCAGTCTGCACATAAGGTGGAATTGATTTAAAAATTTGAATGATTGGAACTTGTTGGATGTTTTTACTTGATACTCCAAATAAGAAATTCTCTGCATGATTCTGGCGCCAAACTATTTTCAAAAGCCTTTATTTTTACATGAATTGTTGTTCTCACACATTGATGCGGTGCTGCTACTAGTGAATTGTGAAATGAAAACCAGTTCCACTCGAGAATCAGCCGCATGTTTTTTCAAAGTATCACAATAATACACCTCCAAGCTTTCAAATTCCTTATCAATGCTTGCAGATGCTGGGAAAAGTCACTGATCACACATCAATAATTTCATACATGCACATACTGTTTCTGTGCGTTACTGGTGAAAGAAGCTATGGCAGAGAGGAAGAAGCAGACTATGGCGTGGTTATATTTCACTAAGAATCAAAGTGAAATTATTATTACAAGCAAGGCTGGAAGCACCAGCAGCATGCTTCTAAAACTTTCATTTATTTATTTTAATTTTAATGTATTTTTTATGTTGAAACAACTTTCAACACAACATGAGCTCCAGTTTTACTCAACTTCAGAGGAAACATGTTTCTACAAACATGCCACATTAGACGCGTTTTCAGAGGTGGAGCACTTTCAAGTGTTGTCTGTTCAGCGCCATTACATGAAAGTTTTGAAATTACATGAAAATCATGCGGTAATGAGTGCTTTAAAAGAGCACCAAAAAAAGGCATACAATATCATACCATACAATATACAATATCTTTTATCTAAATCCAAATGTATGGATTTATACAGAATACAGAAAACCGTACAATCCACCGCAGCACATAACTCCTGTCCAGTCAGATGTAGACTGAATGCCATTGCAATACCATGTCAGTAGTAACGCTTAATTCTTACATCTTAAACCAACAAGTTTCAAGTGTAAGTCATGTGTAATATGAATAATGAAACAGCTTCATTCTGGAAACTGCAACATTAACCTTGAGTGCTGGCAGCTTGTTGCTTGTATGCATCATTGCAGTTCAGCACAAATCAATTACTTAGTAAGTAACTGATGATGCTGTATGTATCCGTATAATTTTGCTGTTTCACTGTGGTAGGGCAGGGCGCAACTGCACATTTGGCAGAATATCTTTTCAACGATCATTTTGCAAGTGATGCAAAACTGCCAAGGTTTGAGGCATGTTTCCTTCTTTTTTTATGGCCAAAGTGAACTTAACAAATACTGCAGGTGGTGTTCATAGCTGGCAGGGAGGGAGAGCACTGTTTGCATGTGCCAGGGGGTGATTGCTTTACATTATTTATATACACATTATAATGGTGCAATTAAATATAATAGGTAAACAAATGTATTTGGTTGCATATTTTTGATACTGCCATGTCTGTATAGCACTAGGCTGAAAAGGTTGACTGAATATCTGAAATGAATACTTTTACACTGTTAGCAGATTCATGGACAGGCTTTAACTCAGACTTATTTGTGATGCTACATTTTGTTGAGTAAGAAAGATTGTCAGGAAAAGTCCTCAGGACTGAAGTACTGCATAAGCAGCAGACAGTCACAGCTGTGGCTAAAGAAACTGATAGAAAAAAATTAGGAAAAATAAAAAGATTGCAGCAGTCACCGTATACAATCCTAGCACCAAGGACATGGTTGTAAAGAAGAGCCTGCAGATTGTCAAGATAGGATCCTCTGCACACATATTAAACAGGACGGCACAGAGGATTCACAAATAGCACATAACAACAACAAAAAAAAAAAAGCAGAATCAAGCAGAGACTAATTAGTGAGAATGCAGGCACTACCACAACACACTTATCATTCATAGGGTTAGAGTTATTAAGAAAGATAATGAAAAGAATGAATATATAATGTTTGAACTTATATAGTGGCATTTCTTTTCTGTTCAAACTTTTCCCAGCAGACACATTTTAAAAGTCAAAACACTGTGGAATTCCTTCTATTTGATGGGACTGATTTCCCTCCCGGCCGCTCTTACAGACCCCAGTTTAAGGAAGCTGACTGAGAAAGATCAGTGAGGAGGGATTGTGTGATGATAAATCTTTTATTTAAAGCTTAGTGGATTCATTTAAAAAAAGGCACAGAGATAGTATGTGTTTAATGTTTACCCTCAAAACTAGATGAAAAAATAAACTACAAAATTAACAAGGATATCTTGCAACTAATAATGCAATAATGTAAGAACTCAAACTGTACTCCCCACGTCACCGTGTCAGGTGACATGCCTTTATTGTGGTGGAAGAAGAAGAAGAAACATCTGCTATTATCAGATCTTGCTCAAACCCGCCAACAGCCCAAAAGCATTTTCCATTCTTCTATACAAAGCATTCATGGTCTTCTTAGTTTCCAAATCAGTTGATTTTTAAATAAATATATGTTATTATAATACATTTTTTCACCTATTTGATCTAATGCCATTCCCTCTGAAAATATGAGCTGCAGCTCTTAAATGAATGGTCTAAGTCATATTTTTCTTATTGAAAAAAAAAAGGCAAAAACATTGAACCAAATATTTGGGTTACTTTCTTTTTTTCTGCTTCCTGAAAAACTTCCTATTCATAGTAACATCGTACAATTTTACACTGAGGATTATAAAAATTCTGCCAGTTCTGAAGTATATTTAACATGCTTCTTACTTACTGGAATCGTAAACCAGTGGCATTTGTCATGAGGACAAAACACATACAACGGCCAGCGTGCCCCTCATCAGGCTCTTTATGAAAAAGACAAAGATTCACTCTGATAAAAGTGACTTGTCAATCAACACGTTCTCAATCCAGCCCAGAGGGGACCTACGACCGAATCATTATTCTGATGGAGTCCACTGAAAGTGCTGATTATCTGCATCAGCTGGCTATTAAAATTAAATGTGCAGCTTTTCCAGGTTTAGTTAGAAATGGTGCCGAATTAAAGTTAAGTTTTGAATTATGTCTTTTAGTCAAAGTTTAGATTCATGATGTTTCTTAAACGGTATGCACGACCAATTACATTTATTCGAGGTGTCTGAATAGCCTCAATTGTTGCTCAGTTATATGAGCTCTCTCCCTCACCTCCTCATTCTTTATGTCTCTGCTTTTTTCTCCCTTATCCTATCTCCTTTTCCCCGTTTTTTTCTTCCTCTAATTCAAAGGGAGTATTCCGCCTCCACAGATCCAGAAAGATAATTTCTCCAAAAGTTTAATGTGACCATTAAGTATCTTTAGTTGTTCTTTGGGTTGTGCAAAAACGCGCGGAGCTGCTGTGTCGCAAAAAACAACATGCAGAGTGAAACAGAGGTAAAAAGCCACTTATATGTTCGTGTGACAGACACGGATGCTGTGGAACATGGAAAACGATTTACCTCTGTGGGTCCAGCTGCTGCTGCAGATGTGGAGTAACAGGCGGCTCTCTTCCTCCGCTTCGCTCTCCGTGTCCGAACAGTCTCCCTCGTCACGTAGTTGCAAACAATATTAAAACCCCACTGGATATCATTAAAAGGGATTCTTTTTCAGATCATGCCAGAGGCTGGCGGCCGGTGGACGGTCTCAGACTCCGCTGCGACAGGTTCCGCGCGCGCAGAGAATACAGGAGGCAGCGTGACGCGAACCTTTTATACACTTGACAAACGAGAGAGCGCTTGAGAGAGGACTTGACATGTGTTCCCAGGCATAAGGAGAGAAAAGAAAAGAAAACATCACTAGTCGTTACAAAAGTCACCATCCAACTCACCTTTATGGCAGACTGAATCATCCTTTTGAGACTGACTTTAATAACTTTGGACTAACTAACTTTTGGACTGACATCTTTATTTGGACTGAGGAGATGGACTAACTTTAGGGCTCCAATTCTATGTGAACCAATAATCCACATGGAGCCCATAACGGTCATGGACTAAGCAAGAGGGGCTTCATATAAAGCCATCTTGGGCCCCACTCACAGTCCAGGTCCCCCTCAGTCCATGTGGAAACCACAGACCTGCAAAACCTGCAGAACACCCCACTTAGTCCACCACTCCACCACTTGCCGAACTGTATGTGCAGCCCACTTTTACACCATATGAGACCCACATATAAATTCTAGATGGGATGTGTCATCAAAAATCAAAGATGATCTGACAAAGAGATCCAAAATCACATCACACATGCAGATATTTATCACATGCAGACAAACTGAACAGCACAATTTAAATGAACTTTAACTCAAATAAAACCGCATGGTAAGACTTCTACGTGGTGGCTGCATAAATCCAGTAGTGAAGAGTTTAAATGCTGAAGTCTCGTGATAAGATTAATGACAGAAAGAAATAACTAAATAAAAACGGGAAACCCAATTTACAGGACGGAAGACGCAGACCTGCACAAACACACTTTTCTTTTTATTTAAATCATGCTGTTTATAATAAATAGATTATCAAACATTTCATTTCAAAGTTGCTACATGCCCTTACTACTTTAAACAAAGTTAAGTCTCCACAATTACCTCTCTCTTGTGTCCCTGTAAACGTGTGGAAAAATGTGTTGAAACCCTTCCATTTAAAAGAAAACCCCCAATGGTTACTCTAATAACTTGAAACTGACAAAAGTAATTAAAAATAATCTACTGAAGAATAGTTATTATGTGGTGGCTATGTAAATCCCTTGATGGCGGGTTTGTCATAGTACAGCTTTAAAGCCTGTAGACAGTTTTGGCAAATGCTCAGTTCAAAACCCGTTCAAACGCAACACTGCAGGTGCAGGAGAAACAAGAAAAGCTCAAACAGCTCAACATTTAACTGCCTTTAAACTGTGGTGAAACAGTATCATTACATTTGAGGAAAATATATAAAATGCCATCAACAAAAAAATGTTGGAACTTTCCGATAATTTGTTAGAAAAACCTTTTGAGGCAATCATTGCAATCAAGCAATTTCTTTAAAGCTCAATTGGTGTTTTTAGATCGACCCTGTTGTTATCCCAGGATGAAGAATGCATGTTGAATGCGCCATGGGCAACGTAAATGCAAAATGTTTCTCCTCCCGCAACTCCTGCTGTTTTATTTGTTGATGGAAAAAACATAGAACTTCTTTCTGAAGCTCTTCTGTTAGTTAAAAACCCCAGTTTCTTTTTTGCAAAGCCACCGTCTGTCATTTTAGTAGCCAGTCTACAAAATGCCAATTTATGGCATCCACAACTCTGACGCTGTGATCTGACTATGATGTACCTTGACCTTGAAGTCACCATGAATCTCTTTGAAGGTTCTTCCTGGGTCTTTTGTTTCTATTTGTAAAATTCACTTCTTCAACTTGCCATGAACCTTCCTCTTGTAGCCATGGCTATAGGTTGGCTCCAGTCCCATGGTCCCTACACTTCCCAATAAAATGCCAGCAGTACTCACAGAAACATGAAGCTGTTTGGAAATGGTCTTGCAGCTTTTACCTGTACCACTTAGTATGAAACAAATACAACCTCTGATCAAAAACAACTCTTTTGCCTTTATCTATTTAACAAAAATAAATCCAAAAGAAAAAGAAAAAAGATCATGTACTAAATACCCTCGTAATTCAATATCTTGCAGAGCCACATAATGTCTGGCTGTAGTTTCTTCTATGACTTTATCAGTCACTTACGTCATTGTTGAGAATTTTTACCCCGTTCTTCTTTGCAACATATGTCTGTTCAATGATTATCTTTATTTTGGAGTCATTTGTGGAAATACTTTAAGTCAGACTTTGAATATAACTTTCCAAAACGTTAATATTCTTGTCTTTCAGCGATATTGATGTAAGTTTGGTTGAATGAGGCAGATCAGTGTCCTCTTCCATGACTCAGTTTCAACCAAGCTTTAGCTGTTGGACACAAACGTAAAGAGGAGCTCAGGATCAATTATTTGAAGTGTTTCTGATTAAATCTGTGTTTAGTCTTTGCAAGACATGGGCGTTCTTTCCTTTTCAATCATATTTGGCAAGGGTTGAAGGCCGAACACTTCCATGGTGTTCTTATTCATATAAAGGGCTTTGTTTTAAAAGCCTTGAGGTGTTTTCAGATGCTTCTTGGCAAACGTCAGTCACGCTTCCATGTTCTTTTTAGACAGAGAAGACTTTCACTGACTACAATTTCCAGGAAAACGTACACGTTAAGTCTTCTTTCAATTGAGCTGTCATGGACATTATTGCACATGCTCAGTGCAGATATGTGTTGTTGGTGTTGTATTTCTGTATTCCTCTGAGGTTTGCATGATGTACTCTCTTAGTAAATTTGACAATGCTGTTCTGCACATGTACCTCTAGAGAATTTATGACTATAGTGCACCTGCAGCTGTTTCTGCTTAGTTAGAAAAGGCAGGAAGTTCATCTTGCATTTGCTGCAACCACTGATTTGGGAGCTTTAGCTGAAAATATTACTGGCATGAAATGATTATATTATTCAGCAGAACATCTTTTACTGAGTAAAAATAAATGTACCAACTACAGATGAATGCAGCACGCAGCTGCACATCAAGATAGATAGATAGATAGATAGATAGATAGATAGATAGATAGATAGATAGATAGATAGATAGATAGATAGATAGATAGATAGATAGATAGATAGATAGATAGATAGATAGATAGATAGATAGATAGATAGATAGATAGATAGATAGATAGATAGATAGATAGATAGATAGATAGATAGATAGATAGATAGATAGATAGATAGATAGATAGATAGATAGATAGATAGATAGATAGATAGATTTTAAAAATAGAGTTTATTCCACATCATTCTCTGGTTCACCTGCAGGAGTGAATAAGGGAATAAATGCATAAAGAAAAAAAGCTATGCTGAGGAATTGAGTGCGATATACAGTTTCTGGTGATATTTCTGGCTTTCTAAAAACCAAATCTGCTATGACTTTAACTGTACAAGGTATTTAAATGTCAGATAGTGGGTGGTGATTTTACAAACAGGAATTAAAGTCGACAAAAGGTATTACATCCACTTTCAGTGTCAGAATATTAAGGATGGCTTAATCAGATTAAATATTAATAAGTGTATTCTTAAATACAATTTTTCACATAATAGGCGGGGTGAAGACACTCATAAAAACCTAAAGTGGATTCAGTTTAGATTTAGTGGAGCGGTACTTGCCAGGATAGACCAGAGGTGGGAGCAAACATTTGTGTGCCATGTAAACAATATATCTGACATTTATAAGCATAACTTAAATGAATGAATCACACAAGCTTCAATTTCAAAATAACAATACAAGGGTTTGAGCTTGTTTGTTCAGAGGTCTGGTCTTGTAGCAGACTGAGACAATGATGTAATGAGGATGAAGATAGTGGAGACCACAGTGGACATGAAAGTATTGAATCATTACTTATTAAATACCTTTACAGCCTGTAATTTTTAGTTAATTAATTAATTAATTAATTATTTTAATCAATTTCTTAATGTTACTATGATTCATTCAAAATTGCTATCAAAGCAATCAAAATTCCATAAACTACAACTAATACTGAGAAATGTTAAATATGTTGAAAAAGATGTTAAAAAATAATCTTTTTAATTAAATGGTCTTAAGTCTCAATGTGTCCAGTGTAACCTGTGTTTTTAGGCAAAAGGTACAGACAGATGCAAAGACAAATTCAAGCATGAATGGTAGAGATATCCAGCAAAACAAAGACTGACCTTTTTCCACATCTGTATTCAAGCATATGTCATTAAACACTTTGGTCAGATCAGTCTCAATTCAAATCAATTCAATTGTAATTCAACTGAATTAGTTATATTTATGTAGTGTCTATTAAAACACAATCAGTCTCTGGGCGCTTTCAAGAGACCCAGAACATGACCCCTAGTGTCAGTGCTGTGGTACTGTCTAAAACCTGACTGGAAGGCATCATAGCAGTTATTTTATGTTAAAAAGTAATTGAGCTGTTGGAAAAGTGCTTTTTCAATTATCTTAATAAAAAAGATTGGTCTGTAGTTGTTCATTTGTGTCTTGTAAAGCTTGTCTTTTTTCAGCAGAGGTTTAAATACAGCTGTTTTTACTGGCTCTAGAAACACACCTGACATTAAGGACAAGATCATAATCTGCAACAGGTCTGACTCCATAATCAAGACCTTTTTAAAAAAAACCTGTCGGCAGGATGTCTAAACAGCAAGAGGAGTTCAGTTGGTGTAAGATGTTCTCCAAGATGTCCTCTGTAGAAATCTTACAAAGTAACTGCAGGCCATGGTAGAATGTAGTCAGTAGGTCAACAAAAACAATATTATTTCAAACAGCGATTGTTAACAGGTGACTTTTAGGATAAATTGGCCTAAAAGTAGTGTAGATGAAAGGCTGAGTCTTTGTTGAGCAAAGATGGCCAGTGGATCTTCAATTTAATAGCAAACGCAAGAGAAAATTGTTGAAACGTTTCAAAGCAAAACTACTTGATGAAAGAGATGGAATATATAAACATCATTAGTTGAACCATATTCTTGAAGTGCCTTGTGATGACATTTGTCATGCTTTGGCACAACACAAAAAACTGAATTGAATTTGAAATGAATATTCTTCAGCAACAGCAGATAATTAACCTTACATGAGTCAAAGAATTTAAAAGAATTTCACTGCATAAATTGACTTGCAGCTCTGGGATGGTTGTGAGATTTTTTTAACATCATGCTGTCATCAAAACCATATCTTTTGCAGGGATGTTGATGCATTTTCCAGAAAAAACAGTGCTATAGTATATTCTAGACACATTTGGTACAGGTACTGGAGTGGTCTGTCTTGACCTGTCTCCAACAGAAATAAAAAATGAAAAATCTACCTTTGCCAATTCTTCTGTGGGCAGTTACCCTCCTCAAGCTCAGTTTCTTTACCAGAGGCCAGGAAACTGTATTTTATTTAGGTTTTATGTACTATGTTTTGCTTTTCCTAGGACTGCATTCTTCTGGACAGAGATATTTGACATTATTCCTGGGATCTGCTGTGGCCACTTTCCCAGTCTAAAGCTCACAGCTCTTGAGTGCCCCAACTACCACTGGCATCACTGTTGTCTTTACCTTTCATATCCGTTCGGTCTCTTCCTCCTCTCTTCCTTGTCCAAGAAGTTGCTGTCACTTGGGATATTGTTTTGATATTCCACACCACTCTTGGAGGAAGCGCACACCTTGACTTTGGATCAGCCACCGCATGCTGAGTATAGATGTTCCTATAGATGTTCCTGTACACTATTCCAGCTATTTGGTTGTGTCGGGGGGGGGGGGGGGGGGGGGGGGTATGCTTTACCTTGTAGCACCCACCCCTCCACAGACACCCATGCACACGCACACACAAATACCCTCCCATCATATAGTATCTACATACTGATCTATAGAGATGTTTGAATGTGGTCTTTGTGGTCCCTTGTCCATCAAACCAAGCTTGTTCAAGGACACCCCCAACACATAGGTTAGGCCAGGAATTTAATTACTGAGAATCACATTGACAGACAACTGTTCTACCTGAGCCATAGAGATGTATATAGCCTTTGTCAAGGACAAAGCACATAAACAAATCAGTATATACACTGTGATAAAAAAAATTATTTGTGGGATTTCCAGGTTATTGTCTTCCACTGACATGTAATATTCCTGGAGGTTCTCAAGTCCCTGTACATTTCATAAATTCACTCAGAAAAACATTGGCTTTTCTGACTGAAATTTTGAGCTCTGTCAAGCTCATTTGTGTAAGGTTTCATAACAACACCAACATTCATGTTTTGTTTTTTTTCTGTTTGTCTTATGAGTCATCCTGTTCATATTAACAACCCAAACTTTGACACATTGCAACTACAAAATGCCGTCCAACTGGGGACAGAACTTTGATGTAGTCGCAGCTCAGGTAAGTCATAAAAGAATGAAAAGTTTCAACTGGCTCACCCTTTACTTGATTGTCACCTTTCATGAGAATTAATTAACTACATGTCAAAAGGGGGTGTACCAATAGGTTTTATCTTACAGGTTTAACAGAGCACATATCCACAGCAGCACATTCAGTTACAGTAGGAGTTAATTTTCTGACCATAGGTACCACATGAGCTTGGATTTCAAACAAATGATGCCACACTTTAATAACTCAATTTTTCATCTTATCAACTGCAACTGTAAAAAGCAAATGTATTGACACCACTTTATTACTAAACTCTGCTGGTCTTACTGGGGTAAAATCAAAGATACAGATACACAGGATAGTTTCTACCAGCAATGATATATTGACAAGAAAATTACACACTGGATTGTTGGTTTTATTTGAAGTGATTGAACCTCAAAGCCACTTGTAAGTAACTGAGCACACTGTTTATTAATTTATTTTCCTTAATAAAGGGAGAATGCGTTTTTTCATGCATACAGTCAGACACTAGAATTGGCAAAAAAAATGGTGTTTTCAGTTATTTCTTTGTCTTCAAGACTATGACTGTTCTGTCCTTCTCAAACAGCTTTAATCTTGCGCTAAACTGTAAACACAGCTGATTGATAAAAACAGCATCTTTGCACATTCTATGTAGAATTACCCTCTAGAAAGAGTTTTATAATCATTTCCACAGTTTCAAGTGAAAATCCTCTAATTGGAGCCATGTTTTCTGTCAATCAGACATATACAACAACAAGATCATCAAGATCTTGTGAATGTATTTCTTTTTTAAGTGCAATTTGATTCAAAGTTTATATGTTATATGTTTGTTTTAATCTGTTTTATCTGGGAAATAAAACAAAAATGTGGTTGTTTATTTTTTTGTCTACCAAATAAAACCACTTAGCAATCATAACCAAAAAGTGGTAATCATGTATTTTTCTTCCATGGGTTGCATGATACACCTCTTTTTTCACTACTATCTTCATTTTTCTCTTCCAAGATTTTTTTCTTAATATAAAGATAAAACTAGTAGAGTTTCCTCCCCACTGTCTCCAAAGGCATATATGTGTAGAAATTATCTAATAATTAAACATACTGTGTCAAAAAAGAACATTAACACCTTTTCCCAAGTAGTTCCGTGTTTGAGATTTCTCCTCAAATTTGACATGGCTAATTTAAAGTAAGTACGTCACAGCCACAGCATGGTGTTTTATAATAGACCTGATATCAGAATAAATGTAACACGTGCATGATTACAGCAGAAGTGTAAAATTGTGTAAATTAAGTGTTATAAAAAGTAAAGTTACTGTCATGGCATTATAACTAAAAGTGAAAAACAGAAAAAATAAACAAATGTATGTTACAGTTTAAGAGGAAATATATCTTTGGATTCTTACAGTGAAAACTATAGTCTAGAATTTAATTTTACAGCATCTCACTGTTTATTGTGAGAGGAATTTATTGAGTAGGAGTAGTTAGACTGACCTATTCAAGTTGCCCTTTTTGGCACATTTAATCTTACCTCTGTTATGGAGGTTTTTAGATACCAAACTGTTAAACATGTTTTATTTGATATATGTATGTCACTAAATGTCTATGGTGTCTTAAACCAACAGTAGGTTAGTGCTTGTAGTATGTAACACCTAGTGACTGGTTCTGGTTCTCCGTGGAACCCCACATTCTCAACTTTTAACCCCTCTTTGCTGGAATAGTCTTTTTAATGTCCACCTTATGTACTGTATATGTTCTCCAAATAAACATGGCCTGAGTGATCTATGTCATCCGTCGCTCGAGTCAAGGCTGCTTGTTGGCTACAAATTAAAACTATAAAAAGTTGTGATCTAAGCAGAAATGTGTCTTTTAGTCACAACAAACACATAGTCATAAAGTCTGGATATTTGGTTCCTTATTTAAAATGGATTATACAGTAGAACGTTAGATTAGTTAAATAATTTCGTACTGACTAATAAAATGACTTGTACTGACTGGCTGGACTGGCCTTATGCAACTCCTCACACACGCTGATCTCAGTTAAGACTTTTCTCACACGACATTCCCCAATGGTGGAACAAGTTACCTGCGACCACAAGAGCAGAGTTGTCCCTGTCAACATTCATTAAGGTGAACACCGTCTGTCTATACTGAGTTCCCCATTTAACTTCACAAGCTGATTTGTAAATTTTATATTATTTTTATATTTTTATTATATTTGAAATAATGTTTTATCTACATCTACTTTATGACCTGCTATGTTGTATCACATTATTCAAAGGTTACAGACTAGGAACAACTGCATGGTCTAAAACTGTGTGTGTGTGTGTGTGTGTGTGTGTGTGTGTGTGTGTGTGTGTGTGTGTGTGTGTGTGTGTGTATATATATATATATATATATATATATATATATATATATATATATATATATGCATAAACATTCTTTATCATAGCCTTTAAACCAGTGAAAGCTGCTCCACAGTGTAATTATGACCCTCTTTCCTGGAGAGAACAATAGCGATAAAGAAAGCATTGTACCGACTCTTCAAAAGGAAAAAAAGCAGGTAAAGAGCTCTGAGGTGTGAGAAGACACTGGTCATGCAGAAACACTGAACACCGTGGGTCATGATGTGTAGGAGGACTGAAAAATGAACAGTACCAACACATGCCTACAGTAAACTGCACAAAACACAAATTATATATGAGAAAATATATAGGCGTAATTTTAAGATATATGTTTTTTGATTGCATCATACATTTCCATCCATTTGGGTTGCATAGATTTATCATAAACAGGCTAATACATGTAATGTGGTGGATATTTGTCAGTTAAATGTAAATGAAACTACTATGAATAAACAAAAAGAATAATTGGTATTATGCAATGTTACCGATAAACTTAACACGTTCTGAATGAATAGTGGCAGGTTCATGTATTTATCATTAATGGATTAAATTTGTTTAAAACTTGTTGTTCCTTTTCTGAGGTGCAAAATTCCCACCTCCTTCACTTCTGTCCCCTTGTGTGGAATTCTTGCTGTGCGGGGAAACGGCTGTCGCTTCTGCATACAAGGAATAACAAGGTGCAGGTGCAGATCCTGTGTTTGCATTAAGGCACTCTCTGACTTCCTACTTCTGGACTTTTGGACAATCTTACCTGATGACCCCTATGTTGTTTGACTATTTTTATTGTTTCATCATTCTCCCCCACACAAATTCACACCATCCGTTGTCTGTCTCTGGGAGAACCTGGGCCAATGTGGTAGGAACATAGTCCTCGTGACAGCCAGGGTCTCCCATTGAACTTTCCCATAAAAATATAAAAAAACATGATTTGTATAGTTTCACTGGTTCAAGATAGTTTAAAAAAGCCCTTTAATATGATCTGATCAATATTGGTAGAGCTAAAATCCATCTAAATGAACACATGTCAAATTTGACCCAATACGTTATCAATGTCCAAAAATTTGTAGCAACTAAATGACAATATAAGATTTCAAACTGTTTTCATTTTTTGAGTTCATTGGCTTATTTTAGGAAAAGTCATACAATTTCGGGCTAAAAGAATATTGTTTTGTATAGTGTTAATGCAGTTATATTTCAAAAGGCGTCCTTAACAGTATGTGAGGGTGAAGGAAAACAAATGAATTTAGAGATGACATCATTTCAGGAATGATGCTCAACAGCAGTTCTGTTACATCAGATGTATGGCTCCACTCCACATCTGATGTAACAGAACTGCTGTTTAGCAAATTCAGAAACTGTAAATGTTGCAGTAAAGTAGTATAAATACAGTAAGAACTGTACAATGGAAGTAAGAACTTCCATCGTATTCAGCTGAAAAAAAGAAAAGAAAAATGCATTATGTATCTTTATTTTATTTTATTTTTTTATCAGTATTTTTCTCAGTTTTTGTGTTTGATTTACAACAAATTCTGTACACAGACTGGAAGGTTATTTCAATTTTTGTTTTAAATTATGTTTTATGAAGAGAGTATAAAAATTAATAAACATTATGTGAGCTAGTTTGTACACTTTAAGACATAAATAATAATGAATATATTTGTGATTGTATTCATGGTGACCTGCATTTGTTCTGTATTGTAAAAATTTTGGGTTGTAGACAACAGATCCTCTATAAAAACAGATCATTGTTTCTCATTTCTTGTTGTCTGTCATTCAGATGAAAACATATCCTCATCAGCTTGTCAACAAGATATGCACAAGTGAGTTAATTAGGTATTTATAAGATCCATTAATGATCCATTAATATGAATATTGGACAGAGAAACATCAAAACATGGGATCAAAACTCTAAAACTATAATGGATGGAGTTTAAACTAGGAAAATAATGAACATATAAAAATTATTTATTTTGTCTTAAGAAAAATTTAGGACATTATATATGTAGTGAATACACTGCTTTCCACAAATATATATAATAAAAAAGTTTTTAGATCTTCTCATGAAATAATTGTTAAAAATAGAGGAATATAAGAGATTAATTAATTAATTAAATTCCATAAAATTGAGAAAAATGAGCATGGCAGCTTAGTGGTTAGCACTGTTATCTCACAGCAAGAAGGTTCCTGGTTTCGATTCCCGGGCCAGTGGGAGTCTTTCTGTTGGAGTTTGTATGTTCTCCATGTGCTTGCGTGGGTTCCCTCCAGGTACTCCGGCTTCCTCCCACAGTCCAAAAACATGCATTCTAGGTTGATTGGTGATTCTAAATTGCCCGTAGGTATGAGTGTGCATGGTTGTTTGTCTCTGTATGTGGCCCTGAGATAGACTGGCGACCTGTCCAGGGTGTATTCTCGCCTGTAATGAGTCAGGATAGGCTCCAGCAGACCCACGTGACCCTGCAAAGAATAAAACGGGTATAGAAAATGGGGAAAAATAGGGGGATAAAATCCTGAAATTGATCATTTTTTTTCCACTACCTATATAACCTTATTACTCTCTGAAGCCTCTCCATCTGCCAGCAGGCATCTTGTTCCATTTTGCCTCACCAGACTGCTCCCAAACGGCTCCAGCCAGTTTGAAGCAGTTCTGCACACTGCTTCTATATTTTATATCCTTCCACATGTCCAATAGGATTACAATCATATGGGGTTATTTAAGAATACACTCTCCTTTTTTCTTAATTAGACACCCTTAGCTGTGCATTTTGGATCATTATCCTGTTGGAAGACCTGTAACTGAGGCTTTCTGATAATGCCTATTATTTTCCACTCCAGGATGCCTTCATAGTCTTGAGACTTCTTTGTCTCCACAACATACAGCAGGTAGAATGTACTTTTCTTTGAAAGGTTGAAATTTTCCACTTGTGAACATAAAGCTGATGTGGCTTGCCACAAAGTCTACAGTTTTGTCTTATCAGTCCAAAAGGCATTGCACCAGAATCTTTGTGGCTTGTCATAGATATTTATGTAGGAAAATCTTTGAAGTTCTCCTGGATCTTTTTACATAAGGCTTACAGTTATTCATTGTTCTTAGCTCTTTGTCTTCCATCTTCACTAACTGTGGTCATAGCAACATGGAGTTTTCCTTATTATAGATTTAGAGGTGTTTAAACATTTCCTAAGTTTCCCTGGTGAAGAAATATTCATCAGATTTGATAACAATAATCACCAGATAGTATATATGTAGATATAATAACTTTGCTTCAAATAAATACTATTATTATAAATATTATTAAACATTATTTAGGGCTTATAAAGAATTTTTACTGTGAAAAAAAGAAAAAAAAAGAAAAAAAAAGAAAAAAAAAGAAAAAAAAAAAAGAATTTTTACAAAACATTAGACATGGTGACGTATTGTATTCACTCTGATAGGAACTTGGTTCCAGTTAGGATGCATTTTTTTTCCATATATATCACCCATCATAACTAATGAATAATTCAGGATTTTATGGAGAACTATATTTTTTGGCATTTGACGGATAAGAACCCTATGCTCCTTGGAGATGGCATTGTAGCCTTTACCTTCAACATACCTATCTTCCTGAAACTCTTCAGAAAATTATTTCATTTGTTTACTCTGATACATGATCAGTGGGGTGCACACAATGATACTAAAGTACATAGTGCTGAATGTTTATATATATATATATATATATATATATATATATATATATATATATATATATATATATATAGTGGAGACCATAGACAAAAAAACAAAAGATAGAAAAGGCATTAGGCAAAGCAAATGTATTTGTGTAGCACATTGAATTTACGAGACAACTTAGTGCTTTACATAAAAACATTTCAAAAAATGCATCAAAAAGTAAAACATTTTAAAAGCAGAAATTAAAGACAGGCAGACATACGTTACCAGAATAAAAGAAATGACATGCAAGACATAAAGGTTTGTTGGATTACTGAAATGCAGCAGTATAAAAAAATATTGTCAACCTTCACTTAAAGCAACTGAGATATCCAGCAGCCCTGTTGCATTCTGGGAGTTTGCTCCACAGATGAGGAGCATAAAAGCTGAAGTTGCCAAACTGTGTTTGGTTTTTATTCTGGGTACAGAACGTGGGCATGACCCTGATGTCACCTGAGGGTTCTGGTTGGTTAATAATGGACCAGGAGATCAGAGATGTATTTTGGGCCCAGACCATTCTGAGATGTATAAACCAACAAAACCAACAGCAGGATTTTAAAATCTATTCTGTGACAGACAGGAAGCTAGTGTAAAGATCTAACAACTGGAGTTATATGTTCCTATATGGTAAGAGCAGCTACCTGTATCTCAGAGAACAGACTTTAAAACACTTCTGCTATTTTTAAAAAATCACTGAATGATATAGGACCTAAATACATCAGAGACTTGTTGCCATATCAACCATCCCACACCTATCAGGTCTTCCTGTTCAGGTCTGCTCCGTGTCCCCAGAAGCAGAACAAAACATGAAGCTGCAGCGTTCAAATTTTATGCTCCATAGATCTGGAACAAACTTCCATAAAACTGCAGAATTGTTGAAACCCTCAGCCCCTGGTAAATTATCTGCTTTTGACTGAAAGATTGAAACCATCCTGAATTTAAACAGTTTGGTGGTCAGAGAAAAACAAATCAAAGTAACTTGTTTTCCTTTCTACACACTAGATACATACATAGTAAAGAAGAAACAAAGGCACCGATGCTGATGAGAAAGTTGGGGCCATAAGGTATGTCTGTCATTTTTAGCGCAGCTCTGTTGAATCTTTATTTTGACTCAATTTTATATAAATCAGTGTTCACTCCTTATATTCGTGTTTTCCTTTCACTGTCTAAAAATCCCAATAAAATAATTACAGATATCTGCAAATATTATATATATATATATATATATATATATATATATATATATATATAGACAGCAGCTTCTTTTGTATGGATGCTCTCAAATGAACCAAGAATATGTATGTAATTTTAGTTTTACTATACCTGTTTGAGTTCATTGGTTCATCAGTATTTTACACATCAAATCTCAAGACCTCCATTCTCAGACCTTATTTTAACACCTTACAGACAATTTTGCTGACTTAACTGACTTACTTAACATAAACTTGAGTTGACCTTACATCTGAATATAATCAAATAATATTGGATACTTTATTAATATTATTATATCATAATTTTTTATGCTCTCATTTTTGGAGATTATAACAAAGTCACATCACAAGAATAATTTTAACATGTTGAACAATCACAATTTTTTTTTTTACCTTTTTAATTATAAAGACTACTCTACTCAGTAATTTTCTAATAAACATGCTGGTATTTCACATAAATGGAGGGAAGACTAAAAAAAAAAACAGTCTGTGTGTATTCTGTGTATAATTTGAACTGGTTTCATCTGAACCCCACAGGAATAAGAACAAAAAAATGAAGGCAAGAAGCAGGTGAATTCTTCCTGACCTTACAATTCCAGAGTAAATGAGGATTAATCTGAACATCAGTGCTCTCAACCTGCAGCCTCCACATGTAGGCCCACATTAACACAAAGGATAAAAGGTTTATGTGTTCCTCTAATTCTGCATTCATCTTTTAGGGATCCTCAGCAGGTACTGTAACCAAGGCACACAGTTGAACATATGCTCTGCCATGAATCTGAAGATCAGGAGTTTAAAAGTTAGAGGCGGTTCGAAGATCAAAGCTTTAGAGGTTCTGAGCACCCAGTGAGCTCCACCACCACACACCCACTCTTTTGTCACTCACACACATACACCTACACACTCAAACAAAAGTGTACATTAGTATAGTTCTGGATAATCATTCTGGCATTTTGAAAAGAAGAAGCAATGTATTTGTAATAGAATAGAATAGAATAGAATAGAATAGAATAATTTGGGGTAGAAGATCAGTGTGCCAAAAAAAATGTGAACAATTTGGGTTCAAAACATACATGCTTGAATTGTTTTTGAAATGTTATGGAAACCATTTACAGATTCTAAACTTGTGATCTAGACACACATGCAGACATGTTTTTTTTTCTATGTCTGCATGAACTTCATGAAAATTGGAATATATGTATATATGAAAATATGTATACATGTGCCCCTCCTTGAACCGCCACCTTAGCATGGTTGAGGGGTTTTGGTGCCCGAAGGATCCTAGGAGCTATGCTGGCGGGGGCATTATGCCTGTGGTAGGGTCTCCCATGGCAAACAGGTCCTGGGTGACGGGCCAGACTAAGAGCGGTAAACTAATCCCTCATGAAGAATACACCAACAAGAATTGTCAAGTCGACCAGATTGGCCCGGGACCAGGTCGGGCTCAGCCCAAAATGGTGACTTGGGCCTGTATTTCAGTATGCTCACTCTGGCAACTCTGGAAATGGGGACTTGGAATGTCACCTCGTTGGGGAGGAAGGAGCCGGGGCTTGTGCGGGAGGTTGGGAAATACTGGCTAGAGATAGTCGGTCTCACCGCTACGCACAGCCTGGGCTTTGGAACCCAGCTCCTTAAGAGGGCTGGACGCTCCACTATTCTGGAGTTGCCCACGGTGAGTGGAAAGGGGCTGGTGTAGGCCTGCTCATAGCCCCCCAGCTCAGCCGCCATGTGTTGGAGTTTATCCCGGTGAATGAGAGGATGGCTTCCTTACGCCTCGGGGCCGGGGAAAGGTCTCTTATTTTGGTTTGTGCCTATGGGCTAAACAGCAGTACAGAGTACCTGGCCTTCTTGGAGTCCTTGGAAGGGGTACTTGATAGTGCTCCAACTGTGGGAAATGACAGTAAAACCTGGAGGGGGGTGATTGGGAGAAACAGACTCCCCGATCTAAACCCAAGTGGTGCTCTGATATTGGTCTTCTGTGCTAGTCACAGTCTGTCCATAACAAACGCCTTGTTTGTGTGATGGTTGTGGAGGCTCTGTGGTGTTTTTCCCTCCCCTTCTGTGTGTTTCAGACCAGGTGGATGGAGGGGCGTGGCCAGCCGTTTCGGACACCTGCACTCAATTCCCTCATCAGCCTCAAACCTATTTACCAGGCCGTCTCACCACTCCTGGTTGCCAGGAGATTTCCGTCTGAATCCTCAAGCCAGGTCGAGCCAAGTCGAGTCGAGTCGAGTCGAGTCGAGTCGAGTCGAGTCGAGTCGAGTCGAGTCGAGTCGAGTCGAGTCGAGTCGAGTCGAGCCAAGTTCCGCGTTGGGGATTCTCAAGTCAAGTCAAGTCAAGTTCTGCGTCCGATTCCAAGAGTCTGGTCAAGCCAAGCCAAGCCAAGCCGAGTTAAGCCGAGTTAAGCCGAGTTGAGTTGAGTTGAGTTTCCACTGGGGATTCTATGTCTGCCAAGCCTTGTTCCTGCCTTGTTCTGCGTTCCATGTTGGGAAATAAATCATTTCTACCTTCCTTGGCGCTCTGCTCTGGGGTTCTGTTCCGCGATCCATGACAGTTTGAGCATAAAGGTGTTTATCAGTGTACGTGGCGCCAGGACAACCTAGGCCGGAGGTCAATGATCGACTTCATGTTGTTTCATCTGACCTGCAGCCGCATGTCTTGGACACTCGGGTGAAGGGAGGGGCTGACCTGTCGACTGATCACCACCTGGTGCTGAGTTGGATACGCTGGTGGAGGAAGCGGGACAGACCGGGTAGACCCAAACGTATTGAGAACGTCTGGCCGAGCCCTCGGTCAGGGTGGTCTTCAACTCCCACCTCCGAGAGAGCTTCTCCCGGATTCCGAGGGAGGCTGGGGACATTGAGACAGAGAGGACCATGTTCTCTGCATCCATTGTTACTGCGGCATTTCAAAGTTGTGGACGCAGGGTCTCTAGTGCCTGTCGTGGCAACAATCCCCCACCCCAGTGGTGGACACCCAAAGTAAGGGATTCCATCAGGTTGAAGAAGGAGTCCTATCAGGCCATGTTGGCCTGTGTGACTCGTGACACAGCCGACGAAGTCTCTGTTACTGTGACTCAGAGTTGTCTTGGGACAACTTTGATGAAATGTTTTGATCCACTTTAAATGTTGACTACTGTGCTTTAAGTATATTACATTAAATTACATGAAATAGATGGTGGAGGAGGGAGGGACTTTGATCTTCTTTTTTTCGTTGTGCTGCACTGCAAAATTGCATTTCTAGGAAATAAAAAATGTCTTGCTTCAAGAAAATTAGAATACTATTTTACACTATATACTATTATAGTCCGTTTTCTAGTCAAGAAAGTTTTGTTTTACCCCATTGAGAAATATATTAGGGTTAGCTTAAAATAAGACCATTTTGACTATATTTATGGAATATTAGGGTAATTTCTGGAGGTTTTGTCTTAGCAGTGAGGGGTTGAAACAGACAGAAGATGGTGAGAAAACTCCAGCAAAAACAAAACCCTGAAGGTAACTTTAACAACTTCTGCATTAAAGACTATACTAACTCTCTAAAAACAGAAATTATATGAAAATGGATACAGATATTTCACAAAACTGTAAGTCATCAGAAACTCATAGAAATGTGAGTGCCCTTTGCCTGTCAATGCCAAATATGCTTTAAAATACCTGCTAAAATGGAAGGAATATTAATATTTCCACAGAAACCGCAGCAGCAATCATAGCAGATGATGCTCAGCTACTATATACATGCAGCTCTTACAAGAATGTACTAAATAAATAACAAATAAATAAAGGTGCTAAAACATTGAACCACACTAGTGTAGCCCTGTCTAAAAATAGCATCTTTAGACAAAACTAAAGAAATAGGTTTTCTTTATTACAAAATCTTGAATAATGTATTCACTGACATGTTGAAAAACTGGCTGTATAAACTTAGATTGCTTTAAATAAAAGCACAGCTGATAATTCAGTTAAATATGTTTACATGAAATTTCAAAAAGGCTTTAATTATAACATAATAATCGTGATATTTTACATAGTTTGTTTGCAATGCACATGTAAAGTGTGCTTGGTGTGCTATCCAACCCTATTCTAAGTCCTATTTTCGATCTTGGTATGCATCAATTTGTATTGGTTTTCACAGAATGGTACTCCAATCAAGAAGGTTAAGGAATCGGATCACGGGAATCTTTGTTGTGAGTGTTGTCCAACCACTATTTAATAATGTTTGAATTCAACATTGTCAACGCTACGCATAATAGGAGGAATTACTTTAGTAGATGTCTATTCGATAAAGCTATTACTAAATTTAGGGAGGCCATTGCTCTTCATCTTCCTACAGTGGAACATAGTGAAGCAGTTGAGGGCTGTGACCTCGGTTCTACCTCTGCAGACATTGATTTCTTTGTCTTTAGCACTGCAGATGTGTTGCACTCAGCTTTAGATGTAGTTGCTCCTTTGAGAAAGAGGGTATCTAACCATAGGAGCTTAACTCCCTGGTTTAACTCACATATGTGTATGTTAAAACAGAAAGTGCGTAAAATGGGAAGAAAGTGGTACTCTTTTAGGTCTGTAGATGTTTATTATGCATGGAAAGATAGTCTAATAGTATATAAAAAAGTGCTTTGCAAAGCTAGAACAGCCTATTATTCAGTGTTAATAGAGGATAATAAAAGTAACCCCCGTTTTCTGTTCAGCACTGTAGCCAGGCTGACAAAGAGCCACAACTCTGTTGAGCCGTGCATCGCTGCAGCTCTCAGTAGTGAAGACTTTATGAGCTTCTTTAGCAATAAAATTGTCAGAATTAGAGAGGAAATCGTCAAGGCCCACCCGGCAGTGGCTACAGGCATTTCTTCAGCTTCGGCGACTCCCTTATGCTCTGACCTGAATCCCATCCCAACTCGACTACTTAAAAATGTTTTCTCTCTTATTGGTGCGACAGTACTGAAACAGATTAACTTGTCCCTAGTCTTGGGATATGTGCCACAGGCTTTTAAAGTCACAGTAATCAAACCATTACTTAAAAAACCCTCTCTTGACCCAGAAATTTTAGCTAACTATAGACCAATTTCCAACCTTCCATTTATCTCTAAAATTCTGGAAAAGGTAGTTTCAAGCCAGCTGTGTGACCATTTGTATAGAAATTATCTATTTGAAATTTTTCAATCAGGGTTCAGAATGCATCATAGCACAGAAACAGCACTGGTCAGAGTCTTGAATGACCTTCTTATGGCCTCAGATAATGGGTTAGTGTCCATACTGGTTCTGCTGAACCTCAGCAGTGCTGAGGTCCAGCAGTACCACTGCTGGACTTCATCTTCCACTGAGGTCCGACATTTTACTGCCGACATTTTACTGCAGAGGCTAGAGTATGTTGTTGGGATTAAAGGGGCAGCTCTAGATTGGTTTAAATCATATCTGTCTGATAGATTCCAGTTTGTTCATGTTCATGAGGTTTTTTCCGTACAGACAAGGGTCTGCTATGGTGTCCCGCAGGGTTCAGTCCTAGGGCCAATCTTGTTCAGTTTATACATGCAGCCCTTAGGAAGTATTATCCGGAACCACGGCATTATTTTTCATTGTTATGCTGATGATACGCAGCTGTATCTGTCCATGAAGCCAAATGAAACAGAACCATTAGACAAACTTCAGATGTGTCTTAAGGACATCAATGACTGGATGTCCAGAAATTTTTTGCTACTAAATTCTGATAAAACAGAGATTGTTGTTTGTGGTCCCAAACAGCTTAGGAAGGGATTAGATGGTCTTGCGATGGCCTCCAGTAAAACTGTGCGAAACCTTGGCGTTATATTCGATCAGGATTTGTCATTTAAACAGCATATTAATCAGGTTTGAAAAAACACGTTTTTCCACCTCCGTAATATCGCAATGATTAGGAACATCCTCTTGCAGAGTGATGCCGAAAAACTAATTCATGCGTTCGCATCTTCTAGACTAGATTACTGTAACGTGTTGTTGGCTGGATGTCCAAGTAATTCTCTTAACAGCCTCCAGCTGATCCAAAATGCAGCAGCGTGAGTGCTGACAGGAACCAACAAGAGAGACCACGTCTCTCCAGTTTTAGCTTCCCTTCATTGGCTCCCTGTAAAATTTAGAATCCAATTCAAAATTTTATTACTGGCATATAAACTCCAAAATGGCCTAGCGCCATGATATTTGCAAGACCTGATAGTACGTACGTTCCTAATAGAGCTCTCCGTTCTCAGGGTGCAGGTTTACTCGTAGTTCCTAGTGTATCGAAATGTAGATTTGGAGGACGGGCTTTCTGTTATCAGGCACCATCACTCTGGAACCAACTTCCAGTTTGGGTTAAGGAGGCTGATACCACCTCCACCTTTAAAACTAAACTTAAAACATTTCTGTTTAATAAAGCATATAGTTAGTGTATATTTAGTACCTTAATGTGTCAGGGCCAGTAGTCAAAGCTGCAGCTACAGGACCAGATTAGAGCAGCTCATCTTAAACAGCTTCGGTGTAGATATGCTGCTATAGGTCTACGCTGCAGGGGGGCACCAACATGATCCACTGAGTGGTGCCTTTCACCTCCTCTGTTTATCTTTGCCTTCCCTGTCTCTTCTTCAACTCAACCCTCATTTATTAACAGTAATCTATAAGCATAATTGTGCTCCATTGTTCTTGTAGTTTGTTGTGCTTGTCGGGCCCTTCTTTTCCTCTTCTTTGCATGTCCTGCGGACCAGAGCCCCAGGAGCTGCTTGCTGACCTGCAGTTCCACCTCTGACCATCCCAGTGTCTGCCTTCACCTGTCTGTGTGGATGTCTGTTGGATACTTGCTGACATCCCGACCTGCAGTCCTCATCCTCTTGGATCACCGTCTATCCATATATCACCCATATACACAGAAGTCTGGGGAGTGGTGGCTTCCCACAATGGTAAATCACTGGGGGCCCCTGAGCAAGGCCCTTAACTCCCAATTGCTCCCCGGGGCGCTGCCCTGCTAGCAGTCCCACTGCTCACTAGTGAAACTAGTTGATGGGTTAAAAGCAGAGACTAATTTCGGTGTGCATCGTACATACAGCGTGTGCACGATGTCCACACTGACAAGAAGGAAAGAAAAAAAAAAGAAGTCTGATTGGACTACTGATGATAGTCACTATTGTATCCTGTCTTGTACCTTTGATGGTGTCTCTATGTCTCTATTCTTTCTTATTTCTTGCTCTACCCGGCTGGCCTTCGGCAGGAGGGTCCCCCCTCATGAGCCAGGTCCTGCTCAAGGTTTCTTCCCTCTTAAAGGGGAGTTTTTCCTGCCACTGTTTGGCTTAAGGTTTTTCTTCCACTAGGGGAGTTTTTACCTGCCGTTGTTTATGTAATAATTGATCGGGGGTCATGTTCTGGGTCTCTGGAAGACGCCTAGAGACAACTTGTGTTGTAATAGATGCTATATAAATAAAATTGAATTTAATTAAATTGAATTGTTGTACAGACTATACATGCAATGCTCAAAATCAAGACATGATTAGATGTTTCTGCTTAATGCTGTGTATACACACTAACTGTGGTTGATGCAGAATTCGCCAAAGGTTTAAGGGTCATATGAAGCCGTGCAGAAGGACCAGAACATGGTCTTGGATTTTCCTGTGGGCACAAGAATGAGATCCCGAGTTATTTTAAGATATGCTTTAAAAAGGCCACAGGACAAGATCTATTTGAGGATTACAGGTTAATATCATTCAATGAGTTAAAGGCTAAATTTGATATAGCACAGAAAAATTTCAAGTATCTTCAACCTAGAAGCTTTACTCAGGTACATTCTAAAAATTTAGAGCGAAAACCTCCATTCTCCACCTCCAGTTTTAGCAACAAAACTAGTTTCCCAGTTTTATAACCCGTTGGAAGAAATCACAAGGACAACTGTGAAAATTAGAGACATGAGTAGATACTGAAGGAGCTACTCAGCGCACCCATGGACCCACTGCATGAGTCTATGGGCGCGCTGAGCAGCTCATTCAGTCAGACTGAAACACCCCCTCTGCAGGAAGGAGCACTTTCACAAATCATTCATCCCGACAGCAGTCAGACTCTTAATCCCATCTTAATTCCATAAGTCACTTGGTCACTTTTTCTTCACTGCCATCCCTTTGCAGACATATATATATATATATATATATATATATATATATATATATATATATATATATTATATATATATATATATATATATATATATATATATATATATATATATATATATATGTGTGTGTGTGTGTGTGTGTGTGTGTGTGTGTGTGTGTGTGTGTGTTTGTGTGTGTGTGTGTGCACGTCCTACTTACCTACCTAGAAATTTCCACTTGTGGGGTAATTAAAGTCCTATCTTTGCGCTTGTGCAGGATCTGCAAGAAGACATGTCACTCATTGAATGGAAGGAAATACGTCTAAAGATACAAACTCAAACAATTAATACACAATGGAGATTGATACAGTTTAATTGGATAATGTGAACGCATGTCACGCCTGTTCAATTAACTCAATTTGACCCAGCTATGCCTGACCTGTAAGTGTAGAAATCAGAAGGGTTCTCTATGTCATGTGGAAATGTAAAGAGTTAAAAAAAAGATCTGGAGTTCACTGCCAAATTATGTCTCTCAGATCATTTCCTCCCCTCCAACTTTTTGTCCTAAATTATGTATTTTTGGCATTTTTCCAGATGAATGTTTTCTGTTGTATAAAGAAAGAATAATGGTTGACCTTTGTTTACTCCAAAGCAAACGTTCTATTACATTGTTTTAGAAAAATCTCTTGACCACCGGTTAAATAACTTGATATCAAGTGTGGCCTTTAAGAAATTGATAAATACTGCCAGAAAAAAGCCTTCTGAATGTTAAAACATTTAGAAGATATTTCTTGAGCTCGTAAAGATTGGTGACATTGAAAAGGCATTGGGAGAGAGATGAGTGTGTAGTTTACTCTGAAGAGGTACACCACGTGTGATCTAAAACTGTGTGTGTGTGTGTGTGCGTTTGCATGCGTGTGTGTGTGCGTGTGCATGTGCGCGTGCGCGTGCACGTGTGCGTGTGTGTGTTTTCAGAGCAGCACTAAAAACTGTTTCAGCAAAAAACTAGTTTCCCAGTTTTACAAGCTGTTGGTAGAAATCACAAGGACAACTGTAAAAATAAGAGACATGTTATTTTAATGTTTCGGTATTAATCATCTTTAATTTCACTTTAAAAAACTATCTCCTCTACTGCCATATGTTAATAATGTTAATTGTTGGATGTTAACATAAAAATTGATAAAAGATTTTTCTTTAAATGTGCAAGAACCTTGGAAGCAGATAGGTGGCCCGCCACCTATCAGTTCAGCTACCAGGGTTGATGCTGTGTTGAGTGCGATTAGAAGAGAGAGAGGAAAATTAAAGCATGCTTTGCTATGCCATGCTACAAGGTGGACTATAGTGTTCTTAAGTTGAGAAGAAGGTGTCCCGTGCTGTTCCTCATCTACAGCCCTAGAATATATCAGTAAGGCTGGTTTACCATTAAAAAAAAAGAGTGTCCTTACACTGGTAGCGCAGACTGTGGACCACAACTTTATGCATGACGTTTTTGCTGGGCATAGACTTGAATGAAATTGTGTGGTGGTATTTTGTTATTTTTCACTAGATTTTATTTTTCTAGTCAAAAATAGATTTGATCATTGTTTTTTTTTGTTAATTGACTTATATTAGTTTAAATCAATTTTCAGTTTTATTTCTGTAGCATCTATTACAACACAAGTTGTCTCTAGGCCCTTTTCAGAGACCCAGAACATCCCAATGAGCTTTGTCGCACTACTACTGTGTATTGAATTTTGAGCTTATATTACATAGTTTTTGGTTATTTCTGGTTATTTTTGGTTACTGATTCTTCATCCTCATGTGGATGTAAAGCTATGAGAGATAAGTACTGAGTGAAGCCTTTGCCTTTAAAGCAACAATAAATACAGTGATTGATGACATAAAACGATATCTGCCATACAAAGACTGGATACTGGATTTTGCTTCGTTTCTTTGCATAATGTGCCACAATATTGGAAGGGGGATTTTCCTTATATTTTCATGGGGGATAGAAAAGAAGATTTTTCAAAGTGGGGCAGATGGTTTAAAGTGGCTCTTGAGGCTAGTCGTACTTTTGATGAGGACAGTTTGGCTATGATGCTTCCCACACACTTTGGTGGAGCTGTTTTTAGTTACTACACAGGACAGTTTATATGATGCAGTAAAAGAAAAACTAAAGATTGCTTTTGGTCAAACTGCTTATCTGTCGACATTTTAGCATTAGATCAATGCAATCATTGTTTGCCAGGGGAAACCCTACCTGTGTTTGCAGCTGAAATAAGTCAAGTACTTGAAGAAGCATTTCCCACATATGGACGAGAGAATTCAGGATCTTTATTCCCGGCGTAGAGCCTTACCTTCACTTGCGCTGTCATAAACAACAACTGGCAACACTGGATGCTGCTCCTAAATATGTTATACAAATCAAAACTGCTCATCAGGCTAGCAGGGTGTTTTCAACTCCAAATGCCCTGCAAGATATTTCTCTGACATCCATATCACCTCTGGGCCCCTTTGCTGCTGCTGCTTACCTTCCTCCATCTTACAATGTTCGCAGTGTGAATTCGTCAACCTGAGATGATCTCAAGAAAATACAAAGAACACTCGAAACACTACAGCGAGTGGAATGACTACAGCTAGAGGTGCAACACCAGAGAACAGACACTCAGCATCGTTCAACAGCCTGCAGGTTTCATCGGAGGAGTCCTACTCCTGACACTGGACGTGACCCCAGGTACTGCTCTTCAGTTAGGAGTAAGAATATAGAGACACTTCTGATGGGCACTCATCTCTTGATTGCTGCCACAAATCCTCAAGAAATGAACAGGACCACTATGACAGATGGGGCACACGCTCGTCCTGCTTTACATGAACACTACAAACGTGACTGTAGTCCATCACTCAGACTACTCACAGCATGGACGCTCTCCTGAACACCATGTCTATAGTTTGTTGTTGTCCTGGACACGTCAGGTTCACTTCCCCTCCCAACAGCAGCTCAAACAAGGCAAACTTCAAGTAGTTGACCATGAGAGCCAATTGCCAGTTGCAAACTTACATCATACATACAGACAATACAAGACAGACAAGAAACCACATCTGGTTTTTCTAGAGACGGTTTATCAGAAATAGGTTTGTCGAAAAGATATGTGTCAGTTGTGATAAAGGACATTGTTGTACATGCATTTGTTGACACTGAAGCAGACATTACTGTCATCAGTGAAGATTTTCAGAAAGTCTATGCCTGCTCTTAACAAAACGTTTATGCTTCTCATATTTGTAACAGAAAATCCTTTAGGCTTAGTTTGATCTAAATCAGTCAACCCGAAATATATTCTCCACAATCCTACGAGTAATGCTATTCAAGTTGTCAGGGATTGTTGTAAGGCACTGATTTTGGGCTGGGATTTTCTGGTCTGCTAATGACATCATAATGAAAACTTGCAACATAACCAACAGCAGATGACAAAGAGGTGCTGCTGCTTAGTCCACACCAGTATGTCCCTGAACTCTCAGGAGTTTTCAATTTCTCTAACAGTGAGTGTTCTGTCACTGTCTGTCAGAGATTGTCATTGCTGCAAAATCGGATGATCAGTCAAAGGACTGATACTATATGACTATGAAAGTGTCTTTGAACCACATTACACCAATCACCCAGAAACTGGTTTTGCACGGACTGTTTAAATATCTGAAAAAATGTTTCATCTACTTTAAACTTGACAACCCCTCCAGTGAGGCTGTCAAATGGAACCCAAATGGGAATCTTTCATGTGACATCAGGCAGAAATAATAATGAGTACCCACTGTTGGACAGTGGTGTTTGTAAAGTTGTAACGATGTTACATGTATGTACCCTTGCCAGTTAATGTGATGTATGTAGATGCCACCATGTTGTTTGTCTCACTGGTAAAGGGGTATAAAAAGGATGATATCCCTTTAAATCAGTGCAACCTGTGTCTATGGGGGAAGTACTCCTGCAACCAAGGAGATGGGAGACAGGTGTGGAGTCAAGAGGAGGGATATAAGGTGTGGCACAAGCAGTATCCAGGAGGCCCATTGAACACCAGACTTCCACAGCAGGACCCAGTATCATTTCCATTCCCATTCCCATTCCCGAGGAGGAGAATTGCGGATACCGTGGTCAGAGACCCACACCTCAGCTGGATCCTGGACATAGCACACCGGCAGGAGTTGAGGAAACATACCTTTGGCCAGATCAGCCCAAAAGAGGATTGTTGGCTCCTTGAATCCGGTGAGAGCGTTACAGTTTTGTTTGGTTCCTAAGTGGACAGACTGGGACAAGAACTGGGATTTAAGGACGATTGAACTGTTGCACATCATATGGACAAAGGGGGGCACAATAAGGGATTCATTGTGGGGTTATTTGTCAGATTCATGGTTAGAAATCTGTGTACAATAAATAGTGTAATATATCTCAGTTTTTCGTCAATATTCTTATCAAGCCTTCTTAGAGCCCTTTTCAAACCCTGACCTCTTGAGCTCACAACAAAAGAAACTGGCAAGTGGAAATGGACACTGCACTTTTTTATGAGATTCAGACAAGCAGGTTTGAAACTAAACCCAAAGAAGTGTGAGTTTTGTAAATCTGCACTTAAATATATGGGACACATTGTTTTCACATGAAGGTCTAGCTTTTGACCCAGTCAACAGTCAAAAGATCTGTGTATGGCCTGTTAAAATTATCCACTGATTTATGCACATTTCTTGGACTCTTGGCTCTTCTTTTTTACAGACTCACACATAAACGAGTAACATTTGAATGGACAGAAGAGTGCACAGCTACATTTTAGGCTTTAAAAGATGCACTTACCACCCCTCCAACAATGGCATTACTGGACTTTAATCAGCTCTTTGTTCTCAGTACAGATGCAATAAACTTGGCTGTCCGTGCAGATGGTTTCCCAAGTTAAAAATGCAAAAGAACAGGTTATAGCATGTGCAAGTAATCTTCTGTTTTGAACAGAGATAAATTGGTCCATGTATGACAGAGACCTCTGGGCAATTGTCTGGTCTGTCACATTTCAGACACTACTTGAACTGTAATCTATTCACAATAATCACTGAGCATTGTCTGCTCATCGGTTTATGGAAATTGGATGTCAGACATAACCCAACAGGACGATAAGGTCATTGCCTTGGAGCCAGATCCTTTTCAATGGACGATAGTGAATAAAGATGTAAAGAAATGTAAAAACAGGTGCACTGTCACAGTTTTCCTCACAAAACTGGACTCCAACATCAAAGAGATCTCAGCTACCACTTCTCATGATAACACCTCATCTCCTACTGACCAGGAAGGCACTCCTCCCCTTCCAAAGTCAGTTTCTCCCCCCAAATACAAGCACATGCTCTTGTAGTGATGGAAACAGCTGGGGTTTGTTCCTCAGAAAAAGACACTCCTGTAGTTCAGGCAACAAGTACACATATAGAATTTCTGCAAATTATACTGTCTACTGATGGTGTTGATATTTTAACTAAACGCAAGGAATTCTTTCAGAGGTATATGAATTGGTAAAACAATACAAAAGACCATACCTGAGATGTGTTAAAGGGAGAATACAAAGAAAACATTGATGGCAGTTTCTTAAACTTACACTGTTTAATTACTTACTTTCAATTCAGTTCAATATTATTTATATAGCATCTATTACAACACAAGTTGTCTCTAGGCGCTTTCCAGAGACCCACAACGTGACCCCCGAGCAATTACATAAACAATGGCAGGTAAAAACTTTCTAGACAAGGTTATTGCACATTGCACCAAGGAAGCCAGTTTATCAAGTGCTTTTTCCTTCTTCACCAGTAACTAAGACTAAACATTCTTCATTGTAACCCTGCTCTGGTCATTACATTGCCGATCGAATATTAAAGAAAGCTCTAACTATCTGCTACTGGCCAACCATGATATCTGATATTGCCAACTTTTGTGAAATCTGTCATACTTTCAGAAAGCCCATACCATGACAGAAAGCTCCTGTCATGGGATCTTCAACTAGGTCTTCTCTGTAATACCTGCCCTGTCTGGGGGGTTCAGTCAATGTGCTTGTCTATAGCTTCAATGTTAACTGTTATGAACACTATTCATCCCACTAAGGTGAAGATTATCTCTGGAAGGAAGAAGTCTCCATGGCAAAACTCCACTCTGGTAAAAAATGGAAAAAGAGAATGTCGCAAAGCTGAGCGTACATGGAGAAAAACAAATCTCCAGGTTCATTACGATATCTTTATAGAGAAACTTCACTGTTATAATTTACAACTGAGGAATGCAAGGAAGTCCTACATTTCTGACATCATCACCAAAAACAGTCATAACGCTCAGTCCTTATTTGTCACAGTTGACTAACAAACCCTCCTGTGTCAGTTGAACTTTATTCCACGATGATTTGCAATGACTTTGTCAAATTCTTCACAGACAAATACCAAAATATTAGACAAGCAGTTGGTTTGTCAACAGCAGGTTCGGTACCACAGCACTGAGACTAATCTGACCAAAGTGTTTAATGGCCTACAACTGAATACAGTGGCTGCTTGTCTATCAGAGGACAGACTTTAAAGTTCTGATGCTGGTCTACAAAGCTCTGAATGGTTAAGGATTAAAATACATCGGTGACCTCCTGACCCAGTATGAACCTTTCAGACCCCTCAGGTGATCTGGATCCAGTTTTTTATCAGTTCCCAGAGTCAGAACCAGACATGGAGAAGCTTCCTTCAGCTTCTATGCTCCACATGCCTGAAACAAACTCCCAGAAAGACTCAGATCGGCTGAAACACTCATCAAGGTTAAAGACACAACTGTTCTCAGCTGCATTTGAATAAGGACACAAATCCACACTGTTTTAAAACTTGATTACATTTTAACCACTGATTTTATCTATTGTTCTTTTTCCTTTTTTCTTTTGTTTACATTTTAAATCATGCTTTTTATTTATGTGATGTTCAAATATCTCTGTAAAGCACTTTGAATCACCTTAATGTTAAGTTGTGCTATATAGATAAACTTGCCTTGCCATTATGTGAAAGATATATTCCAGAGGAGTTTTTTTTTTTTCAGATCAGAAGACAGTAGTGCTCAATTTTAATGTAACTCCAAAAATTGGATATTCTCCTTATTATCTTGCTCATGGCAGGGAACTACTAGTTCCAGCCAGCATGACTCTTTCTACACCTTTGGTCTCACTAACTCCCCAGAACTATGGCTCAGAACTCGTAAATTGGCTCAGCACAATTTTTCAAGCAGTTCTTTCACATCTTGAGGAGTAAAGACTCAAATTCAATTCAATTCAATTCAATTTTATTTATATAGCGTCTATTACAACACAAGTTGTCTCTAGGCGCTTTCCAGAGACCCAGAACATGACCCCCGAGCAATTATTACATAAACAGCGGCCGGTAAAAACTCCCCTAGTGGAAGAAAAACCTTAAGCCAAACAGTGGCAAGGAAAAACTCCCCTTTAAGAGGGAAGAAACCTTGAGCAGGACCTGGCTCATGAGGGGGGACCCTCCTGCCGAAGGCCAGCCGGGTAGAGCAAGAAATAAGAAAGAATAGAGGCATAGAGACACCGTCAAAGGTACAAGATAGGATACATTAGTAACTGTCCTTGGTAGTCCAATTAGACTTCTGTGAATATGGGTGATATATGGATAGACGGTGATACAAGGGGATGAGGACTGCAGATCGGGATGTCAGCAAGTATCCAACAGACATCCACACAGACAGGTGAAGGCAGACACTGGGATGGTCAGAGGTGGAACTGCAGGTCAGCAAGCAGCTCCTGAGGCTCTGGTCCGCAGGACATGCAAAGAAGAGGAAAAGAAGGGCCAGACAAGCACAAAAAACTACCAGAACAATGGACCACAATTAAGTTTATGGGATATTGTTAATAAATGAGGGTTGAGGTGAAGAAGAGACAGAGAAGGCAAAGAGAAACAGAGAAGGTGAAAGGCACCACTCAGTGGATCATGTTGGTGCCCCCCTGCAGCGTAGACCTATAGCAGCATATCTACACCGAAGCTATGTTTAAGATGAGCTGCTCTAATCTGGTCCTGTAGCTGCAGCTTTGACTACTGGCCCTGACACATTAAGGTACTAAATGTACACTAACTATATGCTTTATTAAACAGAAATGTTTTAAGTTTAGTTTTAAAGGTGGAGGTGGTATCAGCCTCCTTAACCCAAACTGGAAGTTGGTTCCAGAGTGATGGTGCCTGATAACAGAAAGCCCGTCCTCCAAATCTACATTTCGATACTCTAGGAACTACGAGTAAACCTGCACCCTGAGAACGGAGAGCTCTATTAGGAACGTACGGTACTATCAGGTCTTGCAAATATCGCGGCGCTAGGCCATTTTGGACTTTATATGCCAGTAATAAAATTTTGAATTGGATTCTAAATTTTACAGGGAGCCAATGGAGGGAAGCTAAAACTGGAGAGACGTGGTCTCTCTTGTTGGTTCCTGTCAGCACTCGCGCTGCTGCATTTTGGATCAGCTGGAGGCTGTTCAGAGAATTACTTGGACATCCAGCCAACAACACGTTACAGTAATCTAGTCTAGAAGATACGAACGCATGAATTAGTTTTTCGGCATCACTCTGCGAGAGGATGCTCCTGATCTTTGCGATATTACGGAGGTGGAAAAACGCAGTTTTACAAACCTGATTAATATGCTGTTTAAATGACAAATCCTGATCGAATATAACGCCAAGGTTTCGCACAGTTTTACTGGAGGCCATCGCAAGACCATCTAATCCCTTCCTAAGCTGTTTGGGACCACAAACAACAACTTCTGTTTTATCAGAATTTAGTAGCAAAAAATTTCTGGACATCCAGTCCTTGATGTCCTTAAGACACATCTGAAGTTTGTCTAATGGTTCTGTTTCATCTGGCTTCAATATATGGGTGATATATGGATAGACGGTGATACAAGGGGATGAGGACTGCAGGTCGGGATGTCAGCAAGTATCCAACAGACATCCATGCAGACACTTGCGGTCAAATGCGAGTACTATTTCAATAAACATGCCAAGTTATAGGCATTTCAAATGGGAGACTCTGTTTGGCTGGACAGGACCTTACAAAGTGATCTCTTCTGGGAATGAAGGCAAAGCGAAGCAAGGCAAGGGTTGTTTATTTGTATAGCACATGTCAGTAACAAGGCCATTCAAGATGCGTTACATAATGAAGGACTCACCTACTGCCTCTTGAACTTTAGATATCCTCAAGTGAGACCTAAAGATTTCATTATGTACCAGTACCAGTGACCTGGACAGCTCCTCAAGGCCAAAAGATACTGCTCCACATCTTTATCAGGTTCACTTCCTCTACATTCTGGTCTTGATGCAGACTCTGAACAGGCTCCTGCCCCTGTTTGTTCCCCTACTACAGAAACCTTCAGGTTGGGTCTACCGTCCTCCACCACAACAAACTGCTCCTGCAGTGTCTGCTGGGACACATGGTGGCCTGCTGATAACCCACACTGGATGCGTTGTTCGAAAACCACAGTGATTTCTGGTGTGACAAACTGAAATTGACCGTTTATGGTGGCAAGGAAGAAAATATTAAAGAAAAAATAAACTTCTGTTCTGTGTACACTCAACTGTAACTGAAATTCTAGATTGATATCAGTAGTTGGCATGTGTATTTTGTGTGTTTATGGTTTTATGAGATACTTTCAAGTCATGCTTTTGCACTTCTACTGGTGCAAAAATGGTGTAGTTGTAGGATTTTCTGCTTTCGTTTACATGCAGTGCTATGTATAAGCATAGCCTCAGTTTTATGTGTACATTTTGCTATGGGTTCTGAGATACTTGATTTATCAAAGGAAGGAAGAAATGTCTATTGTAACATGTTGGATGAGATTTATTTCTTCATGACCTTTTGAAATGAGGACATTTCATCTGAACAAAGGGAAGTATGTAAGATATAATATATTTTTGTGAAGTGGATTTTTTTTTATCTTTAAAATTACTTAGGTTTGAATCATTTATTGTATTTTGATTTAATGATTGGGGTGATTATATGATTTAATTTATGTCATGTCATTTACATTTATATTTTGGGTCACTGATCATTCTTTGGTGTTAATTAATGTGATGCACTTTGTCTTTAAGGTTGCTCATGGTTACCGTTCGGTGAAGGAATATTCCTTTAGGACGTCTACTACTGTTGATGCTGTACTGAGAGAAAGTAAGGCTGGCTTGTCACCAAAACAAAAGTTTCCTTACATAAATAATTCAGTATTAGATGCAAACAATTAAACACTCTTGCTTCTACTTTCTGCTGCTGCAGCTTCACAGTTTTCAGAACAAACCAGCCAGAGTTCATTCTGAACAGTGCTGAAATGTTCCCAGAATATCTGGACTTCTCTCCATCTAACATCAGTCTCCCTGATCCTGAACTGATCCTGGATGTCTTTTCTAGGAGACGTTTCTAATGTTCATGACGGTGATGATGGGGACCACACACACACACACACACACACACACACACACACACACACACAGGTTATTCACAGTAAGGTTAAGAGTTATCATCTTTCACTCATCTCATATGTGGATTTTAGTTAGTGAATGTGGTGATAATCCATTAAAACAGACACACCTTAGTTCATATTTCTCTGTCTCTTAATTTAAAACTGGGTGATTAACATTAGAAACATTAAAGACAAATGTCAGCTACTAACTAGTTATCGTAGCTAACTCCAGGGGCATTTCCAGCAGCTGAGGACATCGGGGGCTTGGCTTAAACAATTTTTAAAATTATTTTAACAAGAGCTCTACTTATGTTTTTTAATCTATTTTGCGCTGTACGACCCTACATAATCATATACGTCCATACGTCCATATATGTCCATTACTGAATATTTCTTTTCTTTTATCTTATTAATATTTCCTAAATATATTTAAAAAAATGAATTGCATTAATATTGCACAGCTGTTGAGTTGTTTTTACAGTCAATTTATTTTTTCTTTTATTTGCATAATAGTTATGTATTTACTTTTCTCATTGTTTTTAAACAAGAAGAACATGTCTCAGTTCTAAATTTTTCAGTTCTAAATCCATGTGAATAAACATTCTTATACTGTAACACATGACATTAAATTTAGCACTGTGTACAGGAAAATACCGGCATATAAAAAAGTGACTGTGCCAAAATATGCTGGGATGTTAATTTTTGCCCATATCTCCAGCCCGACAGGGGATTATCCATGCTCTCTAAAGGTAATCTCCCAACCTTCGTTTTTTGGTGCATTCAGTTCATCAGAAGTCCAGGCAGAGAGTTGAATTTATGAATTAAAGATGAGAATGATTACTTTTTCCTCCAGTGTCCTCCAATATATGTACAAAGGGGACTGGTTCTGCTTTTGTCTCACCTCCTACACTGTAGCTGTGGAACTGCAACTTGATTGGCTGAGGGGATGCAATCAATGTGACACATGGAACCTACTTTGTCATTGGATGACATCACCTATTCATGGTCTATGGAGACAGATGCAGATGATGCAGATGATGCAGATGATGCACGCATCGCGGCTGTGTGAATCCAGCCCAACAATATGGAGTTGTGTGTGTGTGTGTGTGTGTGTGTGTGTGTGTGTGTGTGTGTGTGTGTGTGTGTGTGTGTGTGTGTGTGTGTGTGTGTGTGTGTGTGTGTGTGTGGTTTGTAGGGAGACAGCTGCCAACAACATGGTCATGGTGCTACATGGTGTGAACAAAAAACTGGTGGAAGACATGATGATCAAGACTTGGGTGATCAAAGTAGGCAGACAAGAGATGATATCAGTTAAAGTACAGACAAAGCCCATCTTTAAGCAGCTGAGCCTAAAAAAAGCTAAAGAAATTAGAAGCCTTAATGCCAGGACATAGGGGCTTTAATTTTAATTTAATTTTAATTTGTGCAATTGTAAGTTTTTAGAAAATAAGAAGGGAGACAAGAAAAACAAAAGGTAAGATTTAACAAAGCTCGGATGTTTTCTCAGCAACTTAGCAGCTCTTTTGTTTTCTCACTCGGAAGAATTAATATGAAACCAATTTCACCCGTCAGCAGGGAAACAAAAGAAGCGAGCTGATGTCAGTGGTGAGAAAACTCATCAACACAACTCAGTAATATTGGTGAACTACGATATTAAACTGGCAGTGGATAAACCTGATGCAAAAGCACTTAATGAGCGCCAACAAGAAAGGAAAAACTCCTACAACAGGGTGCCTCAAAATACACGTTACTATAAAAACAAACCTGATAAAACAGAACTGTAAATTAAGTTCTCTATGGCCAGACATAATCTTATTTGGATCACTCTTGGTAGTGATAGCAGCATCTGTTCTTGCAGGAAAAGTGCACAGTGGACCCAGGCTTACATGAACAGGACAGGGATGATATACTTTCCCAGTGGTCTTGGTAGGGAGCGGCACCTTTACCCTCTGTAAGAAGCAGAGAAGCATGGTGTTGAGGTTGTGGCTTCTACTTCTGACTGGTCTGATTGGTCTGCTCGATCAGTCTACCTCAATCTCAACTAATCAATCTATCTAGATCTTGATCGATTGATCAATCAACATTGATTCATTTATATATAGATCTATGTCTATATTTATATCTCTATATTTATATCAATCTATATATATCTATATCTAGATCTAGGTCTATCAATCAATTCATATCTAGCACTATCGATCTATCTATCTAGATCTAGATCTATCAATCTATCCATATCTATATCTTGGTCTATCAATCTATATCTAGATTGATCGATGTATTTAGATATAGATCTATCGATCTGTTTATATCTATATCTAGGTCTATTGATCGATCGATCTATATCTAGCATTGTTGCAGTGTATAATCTTTTGGTATTTATTGTGACACCAGTCTGTGTTTTGGGTGTATTTTCGTTTTAGTGATGAAATAATAATAATAACAACAATAATAAAAACTGGTGATAATATAATAATCATCAATATTTTATATGGTTATAATAAATCCTACAAGCATTGTTTATTAATAAATCATACACTTATTATTTATTCATAAATAATATAATTACTATTTATTATTATTATTATTAAGGACATTTTTTCATAGTTTAAAATCATTTTTATTTTGTAAACTGCAAGAAAATAGATGTGTTAAAGTGGAATTAGTTTAGGATAATATCTTTCTCATGATATCACAATGCATCTGATAATTTAGTCAAGTAGAAACTAAAAATAAACACCTTTTAGCTTTACCTACATGCAGCCTGCCCCTTTGCTGTGGCTTGGTGAGCAGAGTGGTCCATAACACACACTCAACACACACACGACAGGGATTTTCTGAGTAAACAGGGTGAGAGATGAGCAAATACTTACTGTAGTTGATGAAAAAAAGTTTTAAAACAGTCACAATGAGCAAAAAATGAGGGAAATAAAAACAGCTGAATAACAAGTCAGTTCACAATGATAGGTTAATCACCAAAAACAAAAATGTTATTTAGGTCAAATGTAAACAAAGAGCAAGACTAAACAGTTGTGACGTAAGATACACTCGTTTTGCTGGTATCACCAGTTTCTTCACTCGAAATGAACTGGTCTCTAGAATTAATGATGATAATAATAAATAATGAAGCTGTCTATAATGATAGTCCTCAAAATCTGTGAAATAACTTGGCCCCTCTTCAGACTAGATCTATCATTTTTACCTGATCCTATCCATGGTCTGTCCCCACTCTCAGATTGCTTAAAAATAAGAGCACCAATTCGAATGTCTCTGCGGAAAGACTGGTCTCACTGTACACAAGCAAATGTTTTTTTAACCATATTTCTTTTTATAATGATTTTAATCTGTAGGCTAAAGCTGACTATTATTTTTGGGCAGCAGCATCATGTGTTAGCACCATAGACTGTAAAAAAAAAAAAGAAAAGAATTTGGATGAAGCATTCAGTCACATGACCCATTGTTTTACAAAGAGCCGTTTTAAAGCCTTTTTTTTTTTTTTTTGGTGCAGGACACACCCATATTACTCAGAAACCCTCTGGAACACGCCCACCTTATGTCAATCCTCCTTCAGCAGATCCCTGCCAAAACATCTCCAAGGCTGCTTGCAGATGTTTACAGCTAAATATATTATGTATATATATTATTTAAATAAATAAAAAAAAGTGGTCCATGTTTAGCGAATGCTGGATTAATACAAACAGCTAGTTGCTCTGCTGAACACGGTAGCATGGCGATTACGGAGGTGATAAAAGGTAGCCTTTATCTGTCTACACATGACTGCCTATCTGCCTGTTACATACATCCTTTATGATTGATCTTTTGAATAACTTCCATTCTGAAGAGCATTACTGCTATTCTAAATAGTCTCACAAATATAGGGTAAAACAATTAAGAACTTTTATTTTAGGTTTGGTAGCACAATTACGACACACATTGACCTGCATTTTTACAAACCTGTCCTTTTAGACACTCAACTTCTGACCTCTGACATCTTCTTCTCCCTCCTCTTCTCCTAAACTGGCGGTAGTTCACTTCTTCTTCAGCTTCTGTCGAGTGCAGCGTCACTAGATGCGCCACCTACCGTAGGGGAACACATCTCAGCCCGTTCAGCCGTGCATAACAGCCATAACTGATGGATCGCAAGTGGTGATTAGCACGACGCAATGGGGAGCTCAGATAATTGAACTATAGGTTGTTTTTTTTTTTACGTGAGAAATTGGAGGTTGGGGTGAGAGCGTGTGAAGACAGTCAAATGTGTGTGTCTCACGCTCATAGCGCGAGAGTTGGCAGCCCTGAATACCATGTTGTGACCTTCTTCACTAGAATATGGACATAGAACATGTTGTTAAGCAGCGGCTGGAAGAGATCCCTTTTAGATAAATATGAAAGAACCTGTGTGACAGTGGTCCAGTTATCCTGCTCCCCGTAGAGGCCTACCCTCATTAGAGTTTAAAAGCCGCTGGAAGCAACAATCTGTTGTTTAGCTAATTGCTACCATGCCTGGGGATGGTTTCTGTTCTCCACATCTGTGCTTCATTGTGAGGAAGTGATGCACAGAGTCATCTGTGGTTAATTCTTGTGAACAGGCCACACAGGTTCGTTCTGTTTCACCTTTTTTAACAATGAAGCCTGTGATGTATGATATTGCTGCTCCTTTGTATTAAGGCATATTCTCAACATCTGGGAGGTTATAATGGGTGTGAACCTCAGGCACAAGCACTTTCACAGGCTCCACATGCTCACAGTGGCTGGTGTTGAGTTAAGAATGGTTGTGTTGTCAAGAAGACCGGTACTTGTGCCTTTTTGATAGAAAAATTACTATTATTTGGTATTTTCCTTTGGCAACAAATATATGATTTATCTTAGCCTTCCACAAAGATGTGTAAACTTTTTGTGCCCAAATCTATGTCTGTTGTGACGGTAAAAGTGCCTTGTGTGAATAATATGTTGAACTCGTAATTTGCAGCTAGTGCTTCATTGTATAACCTGGCTAATATGAAAGTTCATGACTAAAGCGCAGTCTTTGTCTGCAGTGAGATATACGGATAATCCTGATATATGTTAGTTAAGCAATTGCATCACTCTGTATGCAACTAATTTCTTGCTGCAAGAATAAGAAACTTCCACCTTATAGAATCTGGAGCACTCCTGAGTTGTTGTTACATTTTTCACCTTTTTAACTCAAAGTTTGACAAGGAGGCCTTTGCACATCCCTCTGAACTGAGTTGTTGTTGCGACCCTCACGTGCTCCGACTGCAGAGAAGAAAATTTCCCGACTGACTTTAAAGGTCAGAAGGTATCTGCATGGGGCAGTTGGCTTCATAGATGCCAGTAAAACTTTGGCAACAAGCAATAGTTGCGTTTCCATGACACTTTTGCGCAGAAGAAAATCAAATCTCTGAAAGTCTGACAACAGTATCGCTGCAGGGAGTCAGTAGTTCCCACTGGACAGTGTTGTTCGAATAAGTGTAAGTCTAGTAACTCTCTGTAGCTCATCCTGCGAGATGCTGTTTCCATAACAGGATTTCTTATTCGATATTTGATTTTGCGCAAATCTAGGGGTAATGGGAACGCGCTTTATGAAACCATAGATGGCTGTTTTTTTTTGGGTGGTATTCATTTGCACAAATGTGTTGTCTCTTCCTTTTACTTAGAGCCCATGGAGAAGCAAAGTTGCATCAATCGTACACAAGAGTTGAGCTGTAGCTGCACATCCACTGGACTGGGCATACTTTATCTGCCACACTGCTGCTGAATAGCCGGGCTGCATGATGCACTTTCATCTTTTGATTTCTCACCATGGACTTTTTGTGTATGATCCTCTGGATGGAAAAAGTAGGATCTCATATCCATCATTTCCAAGCTGGCGCTAAGTTCCCTGCTCATTGCTCACTGCTCAGGTTTTTGGAGAGTCCATCACATGTAACAGAAACCACTCTGGAAACCACTCAGGACACACCAAGACGTGTTGATTGAAACAATCACGAAGACAAGCACTTGTGTTGCCAAAACATCCTCCATCTCACCAGCACCAATGTCCACATAGCCATGAATCTGATCTCCCCCAAAACTCAGTTTGAGTATGAACATACGTATTATCCATAATCAGTGAACAAACCTTGCTTTCTTCTTTTCATCAAAATGACTTTTTAAAGCTGTGAATGAGATGTAGTAAACTTTTACTATGCTTATTTGTATTATGTTTAATCAACATTTTAACAAGAAGATCCAGATGTGCAGAACTCTCTAGAAGTCTTTAGAGGGTCTCTAGAAAGCGCCTATAGATAACTTGTATTGCAATATATGCTATATATATATACATTTTTTTTTTTAAATTAAATTGATTTATTTCCTTTGTTTGCACATATATTAAATCGTAATACCAAGTTTGGTAGAACCCAAAGCTATATATATATATATATATGCTTTGAAAATCTTGGCAACAGAGGTTGTTGGTGTTTGTTTGTGCGCATAGGTGTGTGCCAGTGTGTTCCCTTCACCAGCCCTCATGACAACCATAATGTTATTGATTATTTTATTGATAAAGAAAGAAAAGAAAGAAAGAAGAAAGAAAAGAAAGAAAGAAAGAAAGAAGAAAGAAAGAAAGAGAGACAGAAAGAAAGAAGAAAGAAAGAATAAAGAAATGAAAGAAAGAACATATAAAGAACGCAATAAATAAAGAAGAAAGAAAGAAAGAAAGAAAGAAAGAAAGAAAGAAAGAAAGAAAGAAAGAAAGAAAGAAAGAAAGAAAGAAAGAAAGAAAGAAAGAAAGAAAGAAACGGTGAACCCAGGATCTGCAGAGATGTTGCTGTAAAACTTCTGAACCATCAGAAGACGAGGCAAAGCCATTTGAAATTTCTCTCTAACATAATCATAGGCTTTTGGGGAATGGAAGTGCAATGTCAAAGCAAATCGCTTCATGTTTTCTGAAAACATTGACTTCTTTTTTGCACTCCTCAAAAGATGTCTCTGGGAACGTCATCTGGACAATCCAGAAGGGAGGCACATCCCAATGAAAGAGGAGTTCTGAACCTCATTCATTTATGTGCTTTTCCTCCAATGAACAAGGTTTTCCTTTAAGTGTTCTTGGAGACTATGAAATGGTGTCAAGGTGATCACTCCAAGAACTGTGGGGCAGTTGTGGTGAAATGTAAGATTGATGTGATGGATCCACACTCTGTCTTCCATACAGATCTTCTGGCCGAACACAGCTACATGAACCAATGCTGTCGGGCATATTGATTCCTGACCAATGTTATGTATGACCTACACACCAATGGCTGTGCAGGTGTGTCATCCATCATCACATTGCTCTGATCAGAAGCAGAAATGTCAGCTCCAACACCAACCCCCCTCATTACTGCATGCAAAAGAAACAGAACAGTGACTTTCCTCCTCATTATATACAATTCCGTCACCTATGAGAAAAGAAAAATGATATGGGTACGGATAGATAGATAGATAGATAGATAGATAGATAGATAGATAGATAGATAGATAGATAGATAGATAGATAGATAGATAGATAGATAGATACATACATACATACATACATACATACATACATACATACATACATACATACATACATACATACATACATACATACATACATACATACATACATACATACATACATACATACATACATACATACATACATACATACATACATACATACACACATACATAAGTTTGATTGATAGACAGGTTTGGTCTTTATAGTTGAGGAAACAAATAATATAGACAGAAAGTGAACCTTAGAACCACTCTAAGGGGTGGAACCATGATTGCTTATATACTTTGCACACAGTTGTTTAGCACTATGACCAATCAGAGCAATGTACAAGATGGTGTATTCAGAATGATAGAAAATTCAACAGGAGAGGGTTATGTAGAAGAATAAATTAAGTTTAAACTTCATCTACCTCGGAAAGGCCATCTTTTGTTCAAGTTTCAAAGAAAAAGTACAAAACTATAACTCATGATGTTAAAGACGATTCAAATTGCTGCTGTTCCTCTGCTGCAGCCATCTACACTTTGTCATCCAGGATACGTCGACTCTGTCGTCATTGTATTAAGCGACCCTCAGAGACCCTCTCTACAAGGATAGACTGATTTGGTTGGCTCTCAAGGACATACTCAATGAGCCCCAACAGATAGTGGCTTGACATACCTGCAAAGCAAATTTAAATTTGCTGGTGGTATGTCTAGATTTCTAGGCTACAACTTCCCAGAAGGGTCCTGGAAACCTATCGCTAAAGCTCCACTGCACCGACTGACCAAGTTCTCAGCTTTGTGATTAAAGCTGTACCAGTATGTCAGACTGGTACCAACACTTGGAACTTGGACATCAACGTGTGACAGTGTCACATTGTACATTTTGTGTGTGTTTGATCCAAAACGGTTATAATGTGATTAATATATAATGTGTGTAGAAAAAAGGAAAAGGAAATATAGTACCAATGTAATTTAAGATGAGTGATTTTGAGAGTGATGAAGAACACAAACATAACATGTAAGATGGGGGAAAAAAGTACTAACTTTGCCTGACTCAGCCTCTGACTAAAAAATAAATAAAAAAAAAAAAAAAAAATTTGTTTTTGTTTTTTTTTTAATCAATGCACGGGAAACGATAAAAACTTGTTTATATAAATTCTCCCTTGAAACCACAGGCAACAACCTTGAGAAACCAAACTAAGGGCAAATTCCATTTCAAGGAATATTTTTTTTATCAAAAGTCCAATTTATGTTAGGCAATCCAACTGCAAAAATAATAACATATGTGTGGTTGAGTGCAGCTATATTTCCATAACGTACACGTGTCTACGTATTTGTGATTATTGCACAGCCTGACAGAGAATAGATGTCTACATCCAAGACTGGGTTAACTTTATAATGGCAGCTGCATCTTATTTCATACGTGAATTTCTAAGACCTCTACATCACCCCCATAATTACAAAAATAAAAGAAAATAAAGTTCTGTATATTAAAAAAATACATAAATTACTGAATAAATTACAAATAAACAAATAAAATTACCCAAAGTATTTTATACTGATACCAAAAATACTTACCAATTAATTAGTTTCTAAACATTAAAGACATTGTTTTTATTATTTCAGTTTCAAACAAACAAAAACATAATTTTCTGTGATTAATTTCTTATACCAGACATTAAAGGGTGCAGAACTCCGAAATGTGGTTTAGGTTTCTGACACAACCATGTTTAGGACATAAATGACATATTTTTCAGCACCTGTGGACTGACAGAGCAGGCTCATCTTCATCGTGGTACATGATCTCACATCTCTCCAGGCGGTCAAACTTAAGAAGGGTGGAGATAGGACGCTGGAGGCAAGGAATACCAGAATGACTTCCAGGATCAATAAACATGATAGAAGATGTTTATTTAAATGTTATGTTATTTAAATTTAAATGCTTACACCCCCAGTTGTCAGCCATGCTCACATGTCAAAGCCAGGTTGTTTCTGTGAATTTAAGATTATTTAAACGTGAAATTACAGTTTATTAACTAACAGCAGATGTATACACTATCAATATACTGTAGTTGCAGCGCTCACTGGTGATAGCCGGCATATGATCTGTTCTGCAATGTTCAGTAGCAGTAGTAGTAAAAGACAACACTTAAGTAAAAATAGTGGTCAGAGTTTCAAGGTGAGCAACTAACGTTTACATTTCTTAAGCTAAGCTGGGTCAGTACAAAACTCTGGCATATAGACGTCACGATTGATATCTGCAGCAGGCTGGTTGATGCAACAAATGGTGCCTACATAATCAGCGATATAAGGAGTTAAATCTGTAACTTCTTGTAACCGTCAGTGTGAGAAAGTGAGAGACAATTTACCTAAATGACATTATGATGCCAAAAATTGCAGAAGTGTTTGAGAACAGGAGCAGGTTGCTGCTAATTTCACAAAATGAAAACTATGAATAATAAGAAAAAAAGTCCACAAAGAGTTTTTAATTAAGAAGATTTAATTAACAATTTTTTCTTAAGATCAGTCCTGATGGAAATGGGTGGCCAGTGCTGACTTTAACATTTGTGTAATATTTTCCATCTTTCTGGTCTGAGTCAGAAAGCTTTTTGGAAGTTGAGTGGTAGAAAAAATGTAAATGAAAAAGGTTTTTGTCTCTTAACCAGAACGAAGAGTAATTTAGTCTGCTGGTAGTAAAAGCACTGATGAGTCTCTCTCCTGGCTTGACAAAGAATCTTGAATCTCCTTAATAATTATATTAAAATTGTAGAATCCATGAGTTCATTTTTCATCAAAAAATAACAACAACAAAAAAAATATCAACATCACAAAAAATAACTGATAGAAAAAGGTTAACATTCCAGGAGTTTCCAGGTATTATGCAGGAAATGTGATTTGTCCGTGATCTTTCTTACTTATTATTGGTAATTCAAGCAACTGTGGTTCAGTTGATTTACTGTCACATAGTTTGCCTAATCGTATCACTTCTTTCTGCCTTTTCCCTCTGTTGTTGCTACGGCAGATCATCTGTTTCCATCATACCGTCCTCTGTATCTTCTTCAGTCACTCCAACCAACACAATGTCCTCTTTCCCCATATTAAGAAATCTTTGTTCTTCCTCCTTTTTCTCCTGTCTAAGAGCTCCATCTCTAGTATCCTTCCATCAGTGTGTTCACTATCCTTCCTCTTTGTGTCCAAACCATTTCAACCTTTCTGAATTCATCTGCAGTACATCAAACCACGGCTGCTCCGCTGTTGTGCTTGTTCCTAATCCTTTCCATCCTGTTCACTTCCAAGACAAAATCCTAACTTTTTTATCCATCTCCAGCTCTCCTTCCTGTGTCCTGATCGGTGCTGGTTGCACTCCCACACATGTGAATTTTACTCTCTCTGCTACTCCTTCTACTCTTATTTTCACTTCTTTTCCAAAGCATTCCTTTGAACAAGTATTTAATCTCCTGCACCCCCCTCCTCTAAAATCCTTGCATCTCCACCACACTGCACCTAACCATCGCTCTTTTTCTCTTCTTTTCAGCATATATCTCTTTTTTACTTCCGCCTGCTCCTTACTTTCTCTACAAGTCTTCTGCAATGTCTTCTGCATAAATTATAGGCAAGACAAGTTTATTTCTACAGCACATTTCATGTACAAGACAAATCAATGTGCTTTCCATAAAAACAAGAAAAAGTGCACTAAAAACTAAAGTTTAAGAGCAGGCTAAAGCATTTAAGATAGAGACAGAAATATGTTAAAACAGAAATAAATAGATGAAATATAACAAAATAAAAGTTAGAGTGGATTGTGGGAGATTACTGCTGCATCAAAAGTACATCAAAAGGTTTTCACCCTCAATGTTAACCAGCAGCCCTGATGGATATTACGACTTTTTTCCAGAGGTGAGGAGCATAAAAGCTGAACACTCATTCATAAACATTGACATTCATAAACCACCAGCAGGACTTTAAAATATCACCTGTGACAGACAGGAAGCCATACTGTGAGGCTTCAGGCAGCAGCGTCCTGAACCAGCTGCAGGTGTTTGATGGATTTTTTTTTGAATGATCGGTGAGAACAGTGTTGCAGAACTCCAGTCTACATAAGGTAAAAGCATTGACAAGTTTTTTTTTCACAAGGTAGAACCAGCAGAAAGGTTATGGAGTAGCAGTCAGATTCTTATTTGATTTTTGGTTAAGATATTACTGCTGAAACTAGACCACTTGACCACTGAAGCAACCTTAGATCATAATACTGTTCCGAAAGACTTGGATGGTGATAGGCATGATGGGTATATTCATCCTCCACTCGCCTTACACTGATGCAGCAGTGGGTGGATCTGGACTAATCAGAGCTCATTACTTTTTTCCATTCCTCCAGGCTCCAATCTTAATGCTTCCAAGAAAACCGAAACCTTTGTTTTTTTTTTGACAACCCTGACAGAAATTGGTACCGACAGTTTTTCACTGACTCCTGACAACAGCGTAGTCCTTTCCTTCGCCTCATGTTAAAAGTCTAGGCGTCATCCTTGACAACACTCTTTCACTACTCACATTAATAATGTTAAACGGCCTGCTTCCTTCCACCTATGAAACATCAGCTGTCTCCATCCATTACTCACACCCAACAGCACTGCAGTTCTTGTTCATGTCCTAGTCACGTCCCACATTGATGACTGTAGTTTAGTTCTAGTTGGTTTACCACACAAGTCCCTTCATAAGATACAACTAGTTCAGAAATCAGCTGCTGATCGTAACATCTCCAGACTTTCTTTTTCAGATTAATGGCATTTTGCACAACTTTTAATGTGTTTTTTTTTGTTTGTTTTTGTTTTTTAATTTGGATAATGAATGTTCTCTGTAAAGTGTCCTTGAGTGTTGTGTAAGGCACCTGGAAAGTTGTGGTCGTGGTACACAGTTTTTTGGACACAAACCTTTCAGCTCTCCTCCCTTTTTGTGCATGGAAATGCTCTGCATTTGTGGGTTAACAACAGATTTTTCTTTCTTTCTTTTTTCTATTTTTGCTGTTCAGCTATGTTTTAAAAAGGCTTGGGAAACAAGGTGATCATAATTTAAACACAATAGGATCAACACATTAATTTAATAACTTTGCAGCCGGTATTATGTTTTTCTTTTCATCATTTTGTTTTAATCACTAGGTCTAAACCTAACCTAGTGGTCTAAACCACTGCTAACTTGTGATTTATACAAAGTTCCTCTTGTTAAGAGGACAGGGGGAAGTACTGCATGTGTAGTAATTACAGGAAGAATGGAAAGGCATATTGTAATTACAAATACCCATAATAAATGCACGCTACAGTTTTGTATTATCATTAAAAATACTAAGAATTCAGAAAAATGTCCATATGTACTGGAAAATGCCAGTGCAGTCTAGTAGCTCACAAAATGTACAGAAAGAATTGGGTGGCTCTTGCACATCCTGTGATTATAATGTCACAGAAACTGCACAGAAGCACTCAGCTGACATGCAAAGGGGACACCCCTACCAGTGTGGTGTGTCTTTGAGATAGAGCTATCTTGTTCCCTCAAGATGAGATGAAAGCTTAAAACATGGAAGCAACTATAGGTGGCTAAAGATGGTCTCAACCCTCAGGCTCATTCAATGTGATGATCATGGCCTTTTTTTGTTACATATGCACACAGAAAAAAATGTTCTTTTAGAAATCACTTTCTCCAGTTCAGCAATGCAAGCTGCAATGGCCTAACGTTGCAAGATTTATTAATACAGTATTCTTGAGTTTAAATTTAAATGTTTCCTAAATCTATTGATACACGGAGGGAATAACTTAGTAAACTTCATTAAATGAGGCACGCATTCAATGAATACCAGCGTAAAGTCTGAAAACAATCTACAGATGCCAAAGACGATAGTGGCAAGCCATTTAAAAATTTAATCAAACTCAAGCCAAACATTTAATACATAAAGTTCAGCAACCATTTGTTTTATCTGCAAATTAATTAGCACATTAGACTTGTGCATGTATTAAGAAAAATAAAAAATAAATAAAAAAATAACTTGAACCTCTTATGTCCTCGACACGATCAAGGCGTTCTGTGCATGGTAACTGTCTGACTGCATAACATTCTGGAGTGTGGAAATCAGTTTCCCATAATTAACAGGCTTCTCATGCTTCAGCTACCTGTCCACACAATGTTCCTTTGAAGATTCGGAAACCTCCTGTCTTTTTAGAAATGGATGAGTTCATTCTCAGAAGCTTCTAGCTTTAAAGTTGAGTCCTCTGAGGCACTGTTAAACATCCTGCAGAGAGATGAATACTGCATCAGCACTATGTTTCCTAGTCCGACACCAAAACGACACATGAAGAGTGATTCTTGATCTCAAAAGGACATCTTTGTGGGCTATGGAACTTCTTCATATGGACTTGTGGGATCATCTGAAAACATCACTTTGTGATCCACGTTTAGCCAGTCCCCTCTGAGCTGATGATAGCACAGGGGCTCCAGGCTAATTGATAAACTGCATTTAAAATTATGCCCAGAAATTCGATATATATAAAGTGAAACTTTAATATGAAGAACGTGTTGTGATCTCATTTTTTTTATTGAAAATTAAAATGGAATTTAGTGGAATCATACTTTTCTAATTCAAACGGAAATTATGTTTAAAATGCTTCAGTAATAAGGTTAATTTATACAAATAAATTACAGATTTAAGGGCTGTTTTTCCTTGTTTGTTGTTTCCTTGATGTCCAGCTTTTCTAAGCATATATATATATATATATATATATATATATATATATATATATATATATATATATATATATGTGTGTGTGTGTGTGTGTGTGTGTGTGTGTGTGTGTGTGTGTGTGTGTGTGTGTGAAAGAAATATTATATTCACATAGTACTAGTTTGAATCACTTATTCTAATAAGCAGTTTAAACATTGTCTGAAATTAATCCGACCCTAAGTGAGCATGCTTTAAGTACAAGCCTGTTCTTTGTATTTTGACTGTGTAGCCTGTGTTAAACTTATGTCAAGGATAACAGACTTTCTGTTTCTCAGACTCTTACAATTTATGTCAGGCATAACAGATTTCTGTTTCTCACACTCTTAAAATGTATAACTTGACAAGGTACCCACTTTCCCCCTCCTTAACTCTGATAAGCAGTAAGGGGGTCTTGCAGAAGTATTTCATGTGAGACAATCTGCTCTGCCATTTAGGGAGCTATACAGCTGTAACTCATGTGACGTTGCCTGGTTCAGATCTTATAAAAACTGTTCTCTTCTTCATCACAGCAGAACTCTCCTAGCGAGACTTCTCTGCACGTCTGATCAACGTGTATCTTGTAAATAAACCTTTGTGTTAAACTTGAAACTGTTTGCTCTCTCATTGGATTCCAGAAAATTTCCACCGCAATATATATATATATATATATATATATATATATATATATATATATATATATATATATATATATATATATAGAGAGAGAGAGAGAGAGAGAGAGAGAGAGAGAGAGGGAGAGAGAGAGGGAGAGGGACACACACACACACATAACAATTAACAGTGACATTACTAACTTTGCACATGCCGGTTGCAATGTGAGATAAAAGCTGCCTTCCATTACCAAGGGTGAGAGGCTGTGACACTGTTGGGTGATGCATTACATATATGGCAGACTGCTTAGATAATTATTGGAGATTTGTTGGTTTTTGTTATTTATTTATTTTTGTGAATCATTACACCAGCTGAGTCCTACTTATTTCCTATGTATACTACAGATTTTGCAACGCTTTGTGCACCGAATATTACAAATTGTCAAAAATCAAATGCGCATGCCTAGTATAATAGTTTTAAAACCAAGTATGACATCTGTGAGATTTCTCTCTCTCAGCTGCAAGATTGCTTTGAACACCACATAATAGTTAATTTTAGCATCAAATGTTGAAAACACAAACTACTGTGTTACATTGCACACTCATCTGACAATATGCATGTCGGGGTTTTATCAGGGATGAAGGGAGCGCAACACTTCCTTCAAATCGGAGACAGGAGCCCATACGGCACAGCTGCACAATCATCACCTTACTCTGGCTTCTGAAATAAAGAATGCTTAACAGATCAACCGCAGACTAACAAGCTTTGACGTCATCTCCCCAGTAACATCAAGCCATCATTATATTTGCAGATGGCATGACGGTATGACAGGAGCTGAGCTTCAGGGAAAGTTTGTGCACAGAGAAACCATTGATTTGAAGAGGTTCAATGTAAACCTTTCCTGGCAGTCCACAGGTGACAAATACGTGTGAATAATTCAAAGCTTTAATTTCTTGGCAGCCTCTTTGATGATTACTCCTTGGCTACTGTGAAAGGGGTTTGGCATGCACTTCCTCAGAGTAAAGCTCAAATCATCATCAGCTGTCCACTCCCCTCCTTGGAGAAAGATTGCTAATCCACACTTTCTCAGCAGGGTCCACTCTTCATCAGTGACTGCACTGACCCAAGGAACTCATCAGTTTGACTGGCTTCCCTCCGAGAAATGCTACAAATCACACACAAAAAAAAAAAAACACAGACCTACAGATCCAATCACAACCTTTTCTCTCATAGCAGTTTTTAATTGCAGCTCTCATCGATTCCTCTTCACCTGTGCATACCACACATCTAACTCAACAGCAGATATGGACTGAATAAGATGCAGTGGGTAGAGAAAATGGATGTGGCTTGTGCACATTAATGAATGGGAAAGGTCAATGATGTTTTAAAAATGGACAAATTAATACATAAAATAAAATCAGCAGCACTTCTAATTTAGTTGTTTGGTTTGTAATTATGAAACCGATTTTTATGTTTCAGTATTATGTAAAAATAAATACATATGTTATATTATTATATTAAGAGAACCAGTTGCAGTTGTTAAAGAAAAACACAGTTATTGATAATCAGTAAGTGGGATCGTCTAAGCAAGCGCTGGAAAATTTGACATGTTATCTGGAGGCAGGCACGTACCAGCACAAATGTTTTATTCTTAGAAAATGCAGCAAGAGCTGCGTCAGTTATAAACCTTATAGGAAATACAAAGTGTATGCCATGTTGCCATGCTCCGCTGCGTTTGTTGAAGGTGAACCTGATGATTACAAAAAGAGTTAAATAATCTGTGCGGCGCAATCACACAGCCCTAGAGGAAGTGTATACGGAGGGATTCGCCCACTCAGGAGTCCCTTTCCTCCAGTCAGTAGAAAGGGACTCCTGCTATAAAGGGCACAAAATACACAACACCTCCGTGTCAGCCTTAATCCCGATCCAAGTGTCGACATCTATAAAATCAAGCCCACTGTCACAGTGCCCCTCTCAAAGATGACAGTCATCACGTTGCAATCATTCCATTCAGTTTTGATTAAGGGCTAATCACGACAGGGAACAAAAGGTCATCCCACACACCATCAATGCACACTGGTCAAACCCGTGAACTAATTATGGTGTTCATAGTAACTTTATACAGCTTTCAGAAAAACGTTCCTGCCTTTACAGATTCGCATACACAAATAAAGAGTTTAAAATCATTTTTCTAGTGCAGAGAACAACCTTTGGAATTTTAAGTGAAATATTATGTGCACATGTCAACTGTGAAACATCAAATTATAAAGATTATAAAGCCCATTCCTTGTAACGTACTCAGCTGGAACAAGAGCAATATTTGTTTTGGCCAGGACCTGAACATCCTTTTCTGTGGTGGTGTTAGTATCGCTTAGCCTACCTCCACTCAACGCATCAGCTACCACCAAGTGTTTGACAGGCGTAAACTTGAATGTCACATCCCATTATGTCAGTCTCAGCACTAGGCACCTCGTGCACGGTGGCGCGTCACCCAGTGGCTTCTGTGAGATCGCAAGCAGCAGCTTATATCGCTGCTCTGCTTTGAACATATTGATGAAATCTTTCACTGCCAAACGTTGCCTTCAGCGTCTCTTTTTCTAATTGTGTGTAATTTTTTTTCTGCATCAGTCATAGTACGTGATGGGTAAAAGTTTGAGGGATGTTTCAAATCACTTTTGTCATTCAGACAAATTACATCACAGATGCAATCCAGAACAAAATGACAATGCAGGGTAAGCAATTAAACCACACATAATTAAAACACCTGAGACAAAATGATTATAAAATACTGGTGCTGCACTTTTGTGTCGTTTTACACTGTAAAAGTGTAAAACGAGAAAATAAATAAGCAGTTCTTGCACAGATAAGTTAATCATAATTTCAAAAGGTAATTGCTCCTGTGAAGAGGACTAGAATGTAAATATGTAAATATGGGATGTTCACAGTCTTCTGTTTAAAAGACAGATGGTGGTGGGAAAGAAACGGTTCCTGAACCTAGCGGTTTTGCATTTAGGGCTCCGGTATCTCCTGCCTGAGGGTAGAAAGGAAAAGAGTCCACGGGCAGGGTGAGTGGGGTCCTTAGAAATCCTCAATGCCCTCAACAGGCAACGTTGTTCTATCAAGTCCCTAAGAGGAGGCACCGAGACCCCAATGATCCTTTCAGCAGCCATCACCACTCTCTTCAGTGCCTTCCAGTCAGAGCCACTGCTGCTCTCATGCCACAGACAGCTGCTGCTGGTTAGTACATTCTCTGTGGTCCCACTATAGAAACTGGTGAGGACTGATGTGCCCACATGGGCTCCCTTTAGCCTCTGTAGGAAGATCAGGTGCTGATGAGCCTTCTTGGTGATGGGGGAGGTGTTCAGAGACCAGGTGAGGTAGTTAGCCACATGCACATCCAGCAGTTTGGTGTACTGCACTATTTAAAGGCAGTGCCCTTTACGTAAACCAGGGTGTGGATCAGCTGTTTCTTCGTTAAGTCAGTCACCACTTCTTTGGGGTTTTTTGAACACTGAGTATCAGGTTATGTCTGCTGTACCATTCTGTGGTGCTCCTCCTCATTATTTTAAATGAGATCCACCACTGTTGTGTCTTTCATATACTTGATGATGTGGTTTGTGGTGAACTTTGCACATCAGTCATGGGTCATCAGAGTGAACAGGAGGGATCTCAGAACACACCCCTGTAAACAACCCATTTTTAGTCAAATAACGTCAGACTCGTTCCCTCCGAGTATGTACAGAGGCCTGTCTGTTAAAAAGTCCAGTATCCAGAGTGCTCAACCCCAGTGGCCCAAGTTTACTAATCAGATGCTGAGGGATGATGGTGTTAAAGGCTGAGCTTATGAGATCTTTGATCAGCCTTTCAAAGCACTTCATTATTGTTTGTGTTAAAGCAACAGGACGAAAGTCATTCATGGTTGTAACTGTGGGTTGCTTTCATTTTAAACTGGGTCGATTGCTGGTTTTGTAGCATGATGGCACAACAGCTTGACATAGGGAGGTGTCAGATATATCCGTGCAGACATGCATCAATTGTTCCACACATCCTTTAAGCACACAGCCTGATATCTTGTCTGGGCCTGCATCTTTCCTTGGATTGATTTCCCTCAGAATCTGGAGGATGTCAACTGGGTCCAGACACAACGTTTGCTCATCATCCTTCACTGCTGATCTTTTATTCAGTGCTTCAAACCATCCAAAATAATTATTGAGTTTGTTCAGGAAGTTGTACCTGTCATCACCGGGATGAGGATTTGTTTTGTAATCTGTGACAGCTTGAATTCCCTGCGACAGTCTTGGTGTTGGTAGGCCAGTATGCTGGGGTTGGCACAACAGAGATGCGGTCTGATGAGCTGAGATGGAGGTGAGGGGCTGCAATTACAGTAGACATGATTTAGTATGTCGGCTCCTTGGGCTGCGAAATCTACATGTTGGTAAAAGTGGGGTAGGAGTTCCTTCATGTTTGCCTGGTTAAAGGCTCCAGCAGCAATGAATACTCCCTCTGGGAATGTGGTTTCAGATCGTTCGTGTGTGTCCATGGCTACTCTGGTGTCTGCGTCCGGGGTAATGTAGACAGCAATTACAAATATGACTGGGAATTTCCGTAGGAGGTAAAAGGGATGGCATTTAACTGACAAAACCTCAAAGTCTGGAGAACAGTGTGTGTGAGGTTTCTTTTAGTCCGTACACCATCTGTTATTGTATAAACATTGATACCCCCTCCTCATGTCTTGCTGCTGAGGGTGCTGCTCCTGACTGGCCCGTGGGTTGTTAGCCCCACTGAGCTAATACTCGTCTCCATAGATGTAACGGTGGGCCAGGTCTCTGTGAAAGCTAGAGCACAGCAGTCTTTCATCTCCCGTTTAGATGTCAAGTCCAGCCTGAGACAGTCCAGTTTATTTTCCAGTGAGAATATGTCAGCGTCCAGGATTGTTGGTAGTGCTGTTCTGCATGGGTTATCTTTAGCCTTAGCCCTAACCCCACCGCGGATACCTCACTTCTGTTTACTCTTGCACCGCCGCTGTCTACAAGTGGAGCGGATGGATGATGTAGGTACTAAGCCTACCTTATGTTGTGGGAACACTAGATGAACCAGAGGAGAGCGGCTGCACCGGATGGGGTGACTGGATAGGTACTAAGGCACTGCACAACACAGCTTTCTGGGGTCTTCACAACACCGTTGCTGCAAACTACCCACCACTTCTGCTAGGTGGAGTTCACAAGGCAATTTATCCCATCCAGAGCTGTTAAAATGATGCACCACAATGAGTATCGAGGGAGCACCAGGAGTTGACAAAAGCACAACTAGAATAGTCTTTCACGTATGTTGATTAGGACAATAGACTGATGTGCAGAACCAAATACTTACTAATGAACCTTGTAGACGCAGCTGGTGAGTTTCATGCCCCACAACTTAAACAATAGACTTTTTCAATTTGTTTGTGTTCGCCGTGGCTGCGCTGAGGCACCTTTGCCACTGTCCGAGCACATCTGGTGGAACTCTGGGACTCTAGTTTGTATTGGATTTTGCTTAGTATCTTTAATAACGAGATGTTTGGTGAAGTACTAAATATAACAGCCTAGTCCACAGCCTTCATCTTTTGGTTTAATTATTAATTTTTTTTAATTTATTTACTTAATGTGCTTAGTGCACTTGTCTGAGGTGGCTGTCTTTTCTGTCTTTTCTAATTCTAGTAGGGAAACATTCATGTTACTGGTAACTCAAGTTAGTTTTAGAAATATTTGAATATGAGTGGAATGAAATATGTGCTTTAATGTTTGAAAAGTAAAAGAAGAAGAAAACAAAAATAGATTATTTTTAAGCTGAAGTATTGAGCTATGAGAGGTTGTTGTGGTGTTAAAATGTATTTTTACAGATTTGGTGTTGCCTCACAGCAAGAAGGTTCCTGGTTCAATTCCCGGCCCGGAGGGTCTTTCTGTGTGGAGTTTGCATGTTCTCCCCGTGCTTGGGTGGGTTCCCTCCGGGTACTCCGGCTTCCTCCCACAGTCCAAAAACATGCAGGGTAGGTTAATTGATCACACTAAATTGCCCGTAGGTGTGAATGTGAGTGCACATATTTATCTGTCTTTCTATGTGGCCCTGCGATGGACTGGCGACCTGTCCAGGGTGGACCCCTGCCTTTCGCCTACTATGTGTCAGGATAGGCTCCGACGGACCCCTGTGACCCGGTAACGGATTAAGCAGGTATAGATAATGGATGGATGGGTGTTGTCTTGAGCATATTCACTCAGCGTGTTAGTCATGTAAGTCTTACATCGGTGTTTTTTGTTGTTTTTTTTAGTTTTTGTTTTAGTTTTTTGCCTGACTTACCAATTAAATCAGTCAATGGAATATGGATTTTCTATATAACTGAATAAGAAATGAATGGAGGCTGACCGTTGAGTGAAATTTATTCTATCTTTAACTAAAGGTCTCATTTCTTTCAAGTTGGAAAAAAAGCACAACAGTGGTTAGGCTTATCTCTGGTGGAGACAAGACAGCATATAAAGATGAGGTCCAGAGGCTGTGTGTTTAGCTGAGAACACCCTGATCCTGAACAACTTCAAGACCAAAGAGCTTATCATGGACTACAGGGAGACAAGATCTGATCCCCAGACTGTACTGATCAACGTGGAGAGGGTGTCCAGCTTCAAGTTCATGGGTGTAAACACTGATGATGACGACCAACACCACTATGATCCTGATTAAGCCACAGCAGCAACTTCACTTCCTGAGGATCCTTGTGAAGAACAACATGGTGGAAAAGCTGTTGCTGGGCCTGCACTATAGAGAGTTTGTCTGCAGAGTACCTCTGCAGACAAAGGAAGGCACTCCAGCGAGTCATCTCCACAACCCTGGTCCTAGAGTACCCTTGCCCTGCATGTTTTAGGATATTTACCTGTGTCAACACACCTGATTCTTATTAATGGTCACCATCAGCACGTCATCAAGGCCTTTTACTGACACAGCCATGTCTATCAGGGTGTGTTGAAGCAGGGAAACATGTAAAACATGAAGTACAGGGGTAGTGAAGGACTAGGGTTGGGAAACACTGTTTTAAAAGGACCTGTCTCATCCTGGACACAGCCTGCTTGTTCTGCTGCCCTCAGGCGGACAATACAGGTGTGTGAAATCAAAAAGGGACTGAAAAACAGTTTCTATCCCCAAACTGGCATTTCTCTGAACTCTGCCCTGCTCTGACACCACAGACAATAATCTTTTCATGACATGGACAACTGATAAGGCTCAAAATCTGGGTGTAGTTATGGACTTAGAGCTTAATCTTCAGAGACACATTAAAACAATTTCAAAGTCGGCCTCCTGTCACCTGAAGAACATATCCAGGATCAAAGTACTAATGTTTCCGCAGGACCTTAAAAAACTAATCCATGTGTTAATCTTCAGTCAAATTGATTACTGCCAGTGTCTTCACAGGTCTGCCTGAAAAGTCAATCAGATGTCTACAGCTGATCCAGAATGTTGCTGCTCGAGTTCTCACTAGAACCAAGAAAGTGGACAACATCACTCCGGTTCTGAGGTCCGTACACTGGCTCCCTGTACCTCAGAGAATAGACCTTAAAGTACTTCTGTTAGTTTATAAATCACTGTATGGTTTAGGACCAAAATACATCAGAGAGTTGTTGTTGCCATGTCAACCATCCAGACCTCTCAGGTCTTCTGGTTCAGGTCTTCTGGATCAGGTCTTCTGGTTCAGGTCTTCTGGTTCAGGTCTTCTGGTTCAGGTCTTCTGGATCAGGTCTTCTGGTTCAGGTCTGCTCTGTGTCCCCAGAAGCAGAACCGAACATGGAGAAGGAGCATTCAGCTGTTACGCTCCACAGATCTGGAACAAACTTCCAGAAAACTGCAGGAATGTTGAATCTGTCAGTTATTTTAAATCAAGGTAAAAACTTGTTTAGACCTGCCTTTGAATGATTTAAAACATTCTGAATTTAGATTTAAAGAATGTTAATTTCAATACTACACTGCAACTCTAGTTTTAGTCCATATGTACACTGATGCTTGTTTAGAGGGTTTGGGAGCTGTCCTAGCACAAGAACAAGGTGGAAAAAAGAGTAATTGCTTATGCTGGTCTCAGCCTCTAGTCAACAGAATCCAATTACCAAAAATATAGTTCCTTTAAACTAGAACTGTTAGGTAGAAAATGTGCAGTCACAAAAGTTTAATGATTATCTCTATAGGGCAGAATTTATTGATCACAGACAATCCATTGATGTATTTAGAGACTGCCCACCTCGGTGACATTGAACAGCCTTGGATTGCTCACCTGGCAAGTTACAAGGACACTATGAAATACCAGCCCAAGCTGACAGAGACAGTACAACATTTGCTTAGCCTTTTTACAGACAAAGGGCAAAGAGAGTGCCATAATAAGCTCCTCCCCCTCAAACTGATGTCCACACTCTAACTGCCATACTTCCTGATAGAGCCTGCTCAGTCAGAATATCCCCAAGGATTGCATGCTGAGCCCATTGCTCACACCCTCTTCATCCATGACAACAGGTTGTCAGCAGTTTGGCAGCTGATCCTGGGTACAAGAGAATATCCATCATTGCCTGACCTCTCAACAATCAGGCTGCAGACTGACATCATCCCACATTTAGGAACGTGACAACCCAACAGACAACCTCTCACCACATGATTCAGGATCATTGGGTGTAGCCAGGGACCGGGCAACACAAGTGGATCTAGGTCAGGCTTATTTTCCCTCTAGAGATAACATCAGCCACCCAGCAACCAGAACTGCTGTCAGTGTGCTTACATGCTTGAGCCAACAGCCTCCTAGAAGCATGGAGTCAGTGAAGCCAGCATACAATAGCACCACCTGGGCCCCAAAGAAGCAGTAGCAGAGTATGTAGAGGGGTTCAGAGTAAAAGGCAGGACACATGGGAGGCCAGATGCTGCTGATGATCCCTCTGTTGTGGGCTAATCTTTGAAACACAGTTGAAGGGGGGTGCGTACTTGATGAGCCTAGTGAAGCTTTTCAACCCACACTCATCAGTGTGTGTGTCAGAGGTGAGACAAAATCCAAGAAAAAAAAAGAAATACAGGAAACCACATTCTTTTAATGCACAGAATGAATTAGAACACGAAGGACTCATTACTACACAATTAAGGAACATAAACTCCACACATCTAATAATGGTGAACTATTTACAAACAGTGAAGTGCAGAAGGGAATGCTGGGTAGGAACGCTCCTGCACATGCCACAATGCATTGATCGAGTCCGAGGAATTAAGTTAAAATATAATCAAGAGTTGAGAGATAAATGTATGATTTTCCAGAATTCCAGCTCATGAAGATAGTTTTCTTGGCAATAGTTAGTATCTTTGTTGTATCCTGATTAAATTCAGATAAATCTCCTAGCAGGCAGAGCAAGGGAGATGATGGGATGAGGCAAGCCAAGAACCAAGATCATTTTGAAGAGCAGCAGCTTTGTCTGCAGTGCTTTGTCATGGAAACACTGCCTTTTCATGGTATTTTCTTTAGCTGAATCAGAATTCCACATTGTACCACTTCTAAGGAGAGTAACCAGACTACAGAACCGTTTCTATTTCTGGTGCATTTTTCCATCAGCAGACACTTGTTATAAACAGCAAACCTTAACTTTTTCACAGTCTTTTATCAAAAGTAGCTCTATATCCCCAAATCCATTTCAATTTGACTCCAGTTGTGCAAGCCCGTGACTTCAGGTAGCAATAAATAATTAGTTTGTGGGTTTGCTTACTGTTTTCCCCGAGCACACTGAATATTTAAAGGATGTGTTCAATAGAGACGGGACATAATAAATGTGTGTTACCAGCTTAAGCATGTTTTGTTATGTAGATTATTGTTACTTAGATGAAGATCAGATCACATTGAAAGAGAAAACTATTTAATTCCAGAGGCTTCACAGGATATTTCTTACAACCTTCAATCCATGGAGCCCCAGTTTTTTTAAACTTTCACTATTTGTGAAGGCTATTTCATTTTTTTTAACTTTTTTTTACTCTCATTTTAATCACTCTTTATGTAATATTCCTTTAACACCTCAAGGAGACATAATTTTTTCGCATTTATTAATTTTTTGAATAGGCTAGTTTATTGGTGTGATAATGTTCACGGAGTGGGTGGGTAGAAGGTTCTTCTTCTTTTTGTCTCTGTACTTAGCACTATTTCATTCAAAGGTTTCTTGCAAAACCAACAGAGAATAAATAAAGAGAAACAAGATTAAAATAGCACTGGAGAAGAGGAGTCTGCTGATGCTGAAGGACTCAATCCTTTAATAAACTCAGACATCTTTCTTTCTTTTCTATCGCCATGACTGACTTGACAGTTTGAGTTATGACATCAATTCAACACCAAACTCATTGTGAATATGAGTTTTTGTATGATATGCAGGACACTATCCAAGTTGAAACATCCCAGCTCCACATTTATGACAGGAAAATGACCCCAAGACATGAAGTACTTAGTGAATGTCTCAGGCCGTGGAAATTGAAAAAGAAGGAGTTGGAGGAACCATCATTGAAGGAAAAAGCCCTGCATGGGATGTACGACTGGCAGGAAGCTGAAGTGTCTATGCAGAACATAGATCAGCAACCTCAAGCTCACAATAGGAGACACCTCTCATGTTAATGGAGAATAAGGCTGCTGTTGCACTTTCAGACCAAATAATCAGAATCAGGTGTTCCTATCACTTCCATGGCCACAGATGTATGGAATCAAGTACTTAGGCAAGCAGACTGTTTTTACAGCTATTTGTGAAAGAATGAGTCGCTCTCAAGAATGTGGATGTTTGGCAACGACGTCAATTCAGGCACAAAGTTCTAGGCCATGTAACCTGACGGAACAGGGTCAGCTGATGCTGAGGTGCATAGGCTAAAAAGTTTGCCAACTTCCTACATTTAATCGCTACAGACCCCCAAACTTCATGTGGCTTTCAGATTCGCTCAAGAACAGTGCACAGAGAGCTTCATGGATGGGTTTCCATGGCCGAGCAGCTGCATCCAAGCCATACATCACCAAGTGCAATGCAAAGTGTTGGATGCAGTGGTGTAAAACACACCGCCACTGGACTCTGGAGTAGTGGAGACACTTTCTCTGGAGAGACAAATCGCACTTCTCCATCCGACAATCTGATGGATGAGTCTGGGTTTGGTGGTTGCCAGGACAATGATACTTGTCTGACTACATTGTGCCAAGTGTAAAGTTTGGTGGAGAAAGACATTTATTGCTCACAGTCCTACAGGCATCACCAACACACTGCATATACAGCACACTCACACATCACATACCAAACTAATACAACAGTAAATAGAAAGCTCCTCCCCCTTTTCTCTGTCCTCTCTTTGCTTGTGAACACATGATTGTCCTGTGTCCACCTTCACTCTAAAAACAACACGTTATAGACTCATTTTAACACACATTACAACACAGACACCAGACTGCACCCACCACTGTCTCGTCTTAGATAGATAGATAGATAGATAGATAGATAGATAGATAGATAGATAGATAGATAGATAGATAGATAGATAGATAGATAGATAGATAGATAGATAGATAGATAGATAGATAGATAGATAGATAGATAGATAGATAGATAGATAGATAGATAGATAGATAGATAGATAGATAGATAGATAGATAGATAGATAGATAGATAGATAGATAGATAGATAGATAGATAGATAGATAGATAGATAGATAGATAGATAGATAGATAGATAGATAGATAGATAGATAGATAGATAGATAGATAGATAGATAGATAGATAGATAGATAGATAGATAGATAGATAGATAGATAGATAGATAGATAGATAGATAGATAGATAGATAGATAGATAGATAGAAAACGTCAAATGGAATTAACAAATTGTTACCTTTAGTTCGGCTGAAAGTCACACAAGTTGTCTTTCGTCATTTCATCATTATGAACAAAGGTAACTGTTAATGATAATTAAACACTGACCAACTGAATTTAACTAAAGTTACAAGTTATATTAGTGCCTCCATTTAGCCTTATCTGGCTGGCCTGCTGGGACCACCCTGATCTATCTGTGCCAACAAGCCTACATCTTTGAGTTGACAGTGTCCTGGGAGAACAGAGGCAATCAAGCCAGCACATAGATCTCCACCTGGGCCCCAAAGAAGCAGTAGCAGAGTATGTATATGGGGTCAGAATGGAAGAGGGACACATCTGTGACACCGGATGTTGCTGACGAGCCCTCTGTTGTGGGCTAAGCTTTGAAACACAGTTGAAGGAGGGTGCCCAGCAGGTGAGCCTAGTCAAGCTGTTTGGCCCACACTCAATCAAAATTCTCATCTTTTTAAGATAAGATAAGCCTTTAATCGTCCCACAGCAGAGAAATGTTATAGTTTGCCCTCACACATGCTTCCAACCAACCACTCCATCATGTCTCCATCAAGTGTGATGTAAAACTTCGTCTGTTATTGTCCGGTCACAGATGGATGCATGGATGTTGGATTAGTGTTTAAGCTGATAACGCACAATATACAATTCCCATGGTTTTTTTTTGTGTTGTTTTTGTTTTTTGTTTTTTTACTGAACACATCTATTACACTTTCACAGTGCTTAAGTAAATACAAATAACCCCCCCTGGAATTAACAGCTGTTCAAACCTCCTTCAGCAACAGTGACTTTAAGTGTTTAAGTGTTCAAGCAACATTTACAAGGTGTTTTTGACACACTGCTCACACCAGACATCCTACAAATGTGCTAAAACTAAAGCAGCTCTGTGAAGAAGAACTGTACTGTTCAGATCATTGCACACTTTCACTATGAGTTTAAGTTTTCCTGTGTTATACAGATGAATTACTCCGTATCGCTCATCTTCAGAGATCTCCTTTATGTGGTTCCTGCTTCCACATCACCAGATGCATCTGCTGCAAACCTAAGATGTTTGAATATTTATCAAAATTATATCTAAACTACAACCAAAACTGTTTTCATTACTTGGACTCTAGTTGTGAAAACTCCTCACTCAAATTAGCTATTATTGACATAATTAATCTGTGGGTTTGTGTAAAAGGTATATTCAATAAAGACGCAGGGAATTATTGTTTGTGTGTTACCAGCATAAGCCCATTTGTTTTATAAGTTATTGTGATTAAAAAGAAGATCATATCATAATCCAAGGCAAATTAATGCAGAAAACATGTAATTCCAGGGGCTTCTTGCAAGTGTAGGACTATTAGGACTCATATGTAATAATAGATGGACTTTTTTGCATTTTACTTTTATTAACATTCAATATTTTTTCATATAATGGGTAAGCTTTTCATTCTTAAAAGATCACCATCTCTTTATACTGTATTCTTTCAACACCATCTCATGATGCCATTTGCAGGTATTTATACATTTTGAATAGTTGTGTAGTTTGAAAAGTTCATGGCCAGACCTGGTGGAGAAGTGGTAAATGTTTCCTTTTTACTCTCTGTCTCTCTGTACTTTGCACTATTTCATTTAAAAGGTTCTTACAAAACAAAAATAGAGAATAATGAAAATAAGAAGACAAAGAATTGGATTAAAGTAATAAGTAATAAGTAAATAACCCCAGGATTACCTTCCTCCTACCTTCCTCCTACATTCCCCCCTTGCTGTCCTCAACCTTCAACATCTGTCCAAACATCTTGTGCCCTTACAGTTTTTCATCCGGGTTATCTTTCACTAGCTTTTCCTTAGAAACACTTTACAAAGTGCTCTATTGTATATAGTAGTATACAGCAATATTTAAACATGAAAAATACAGGGCACTCATAATGAAAGAAGATAAAATCAGTCATTTTGTAATTTCATTTGTTAAAGTGGATGAAAAAGATGAATGAGCACTTATTGTACTTCTCAGCTAAATAAACACCAAGACTCACTAATTCTACTTAAATAATTATGTCACAAGGCAGGGACTTTCTAGAGTGGTCAGTTTCTACCATTGCTGGAGCTTTCTGAAAAAGGCGAGCCGGAGTTTTACGCTACCTTTTATAATAACAATAAAACCTTTAAAATAATCTCATTAAAAGCAGTGTTTTTATATGTGAAAATTGTTTAAGGAGACTTTTGTTTAATTCAAGAAACTCACTCAATAATGATACAGAATGGTACAAACCTTTGGAAAACCCAGTGGAGAAACAAAATGTGTTTTTATCCGTAGAAGAAAAAATGTTTCTTATGGGTTGTATATATGGTTACAACACCAGAAAAGTTAACTTGGAATTATTTGAACGGTTGGACAAGAAAAAACAAAAAAGACATAAATATTTTATTGGGTGCAAACGTGAATTGTATCTTCAATGATACTAAAGATATATTTTTTCACAAACAAACACAAACCCAAACAACCTCAAACACAGTTCTGAACAATTTTATATGCACTTTTGGGCTAGTTAGTAGATGTATGGAGAACATCAGAAATATTGACAAGATTGATTTCACATGGTAAAATAAAACTGGCTCCTCCAAGTAAAGAATGGATTTTTGGTTGATTTTTGGACCTGACCTACAAATAAAATTGAATCTGATATTTTACCTGCCCCACTATTAGACCATAAAGTAATTGTTCTAGAAATGAATAAATCAAATCTATATGGAAAAGGAAAAAAAAAACATAATATATAATATATAGAAAACTTTACAATTCATGTCTATTCAAAGTTAAAGGAAGTATAGCTTTAATTAACATTTTACCAAAAAATGTGTACATATATATATATATATATATATATATATATATATATATATATATATATATACAAATACCTTTATGACACAAAATCTTCTGATGAAACTGTCAATCAATGTATGGGCTCATTATGCAATAATAATCAACTAGATTATTAAAAAAATTAGACTAGAAAAAAATTGACTCTCATACTCATACACTCTATAACTGTCAAAGATATTGAAAATGTTATCCATAACTTAAAGCTTCAAATGTCTCCAGGCACTGATGGTTGGACCTCACAGTTTTTTGTTTTTTTTTTAAAGTTCCCTAAAGAACATTTTTTACCTAATTTTTAACCTTGAAGCCTGGAATATTAAACACTTCCTCAAACATTATGCAGGGTCTCATAACACTAACCCCTGAACTGCACAAGGACAAATTTCTCCTTGTTAATTGGTGACCTATCACCTTAGGAGAAAATGATTACAAAATTATTGCAAGCTTTATTACAATAAAACTTAAAACAAAACAAAAAAAACACTTGATGAAATCATTGATAAAACCCAATCTGGCTTTATTAATAAAAGGCACATCACAAACAATATGAGACTTGTGTTAGACTGTATACTGTATTAGACTACTCTGATCAATACAGTTTCGCACAGTTTTACTGTGCGAAACCTTGGCGTTATATTCGATCAGGATTTGTCATTTAAACAGCATATTAATCAGGTTTGTAAAACTGCGTTTTTCCACCTCCATAATATCGCAATGATTAGGAGCATCCTCTCGCAAAGTGATGCCGAAAATCTAATTCATGCGTTCATATCGTCTTGACTAGATAACTGTAACTGTAACTGTGTGTTGTTGGCTGAATGTCCAAGTAATACTAGAGCAGCTCATCTTAAACAGCTTCGGTGTAGATATGCTGCTATAGGTCTACGCTGCAGGGGGGCACCAACATGATCCACTGAGTGGTGCCTTTCACCTCCTCTGTTTCTCTTTGCCTTCTCTGTCTCTTCTTCACCTCAATCCTCAGTTATTAACATTATCCCATAAACTTAATTGTGGTCCATTGTTCTGGTAGTTTTTTGTGCTTGTCTGGCCCTTCTTTTCCTCTTCTTTGCATGTCCTGCGGACCAGCGCCTCAGGAGCTGCTTGCTGACCTGCAGTTCCACCTCTGACCATCCCAGTGTCTGCCTTCACCTGTCTGTGTGGATGTCTGTTGGATGCTTGCTGACATCCCGACCTGCAGTCCTCATCCCCTTGTATCACCGTCTATCCATATATCACCCATATACACAGAAGTCTAATTGGACTACTGACGATAGTTACTATTGTATCCTGTCTTGTACCTTTGACGGTGTCTCTATGTCTCTATTCTTTCTTATTTCTTGCTCTACCCAGCTGACCTTCGGCAGGAGGGTCCCCCCTCATGAGCCAGGTCCTGCTCAAGGTTTCTTCCCTAAAGGGGAGTTTTTCCTGCCACTGTTTGGCTTAAGGTTTTTCTTCCACTAGGGGAGTTTTTACCTGCCGCTGTTTATGTAATAATTGCTCGGGGGTCATGTTCTGGGTCTCTGGAAAGCGCCTAGAGACAACTTGTGTTGTAACAGATGCTATATAAATAAAATTGAATTGAATTAAATTGAATTGATCGAACAAAAGGTGATGGATTCATAGTATTTCTAGATTATTTCAAAGCCTTCAAAACACAACCTTGTGTTTAAAGCCCTTGACATATTTGGTTTTGGAGAACCCTTTTATAAAAAGTTTTCAGGTGTTGCACAATAATTGTAATGCAGCTATAAAACGATCCAGTGGTTGTTGCGAAAGATTTTAAATCAAAGAGGCCTCTGACAACATTGGCCAGCTTCTCTTTATCTGTTTATACTAGCTATGCAAATTTTGTCCACTCAAATTAAGCGATATAAAAGGTGTTGGCCTGGGTAACTGAAATTTTGTCATCTCCCAACTTGCTGCTGACGCAGGATAGATTTCAAATTAAAAAAGTACTTGGCATTCTTAGCTTACTTTTAAACACCTTTGGTTTGACATTTAACATAAATAAGTGTGAGTTACTACAGATTAAATACCCTTTAGAAGGTACTTTATATGGTATTCCAATAAAATAAAATAAAGCTCCAAATAGATGTATCTTTTGCAGCTAGATCCCTTATGACAAAGACAGGAGGATTTTCCGGACTTCTTTATACGGTTCTTGCATTGGATCTTCCGAAGCATTGCTGCTCCAGAATAGATATATTAATTCTTTATTGTATGTAAAAGAAAGTCATCTTTTTAAAAATTATGTTTTGACGAATAAAGGGTGGACATAATGCATTAGATTTTTCACTTCTCAACACCACGTTCAAAAGTTGACTGGGAAGTCCTAGCTCACTCTGGAACGCCACAAATCTATAAGTTTTCAACAGTTTTGGTGGTTTCTTTCTCTTTTTATTAAAGGTGACTATAATGAATCTAAACTCACACTTAAGTTATTTCTTATCTGTAAACATGTTATTAAACTGGTCTCCTGTCTACAAACCCTATTTCTTACCTCATAAATATTACATATTACACAAGAATAATGATATCAAATATAAAAAATAAGACACATTTCTATGAAAAATTGGTTTGATAAAGGTACAGTCTCGGTTACAGGTAGAGTTTCTGTTACAGTTTTATTTTTTTGGTCTAATATTTTCGGAAATATAAACTATGTCATGGATGTTGCAAAGAAAATATTTGTTAACTAACAAAATAAAAGAAACATCATTTAAGAAACATTTTTAGAGAAGAGATGTAAAAGGGATTTGGAACGTCTATGTAAATTTTTTAAAAAATGGATTACTTTTACAGCTGTCCTAAACAGAAACATCAGCTCAATTTCTGAGCTTCCCATTGTTGAAAATATAAGTAGCATATATGCTTTTTATATATAATATCTTGGTTTAAAGCTTTGCATTTAGTATATATTTAGTAACCCTCAATCAGAAGTACTTCAGACAACAGCTTCTTTATGAAAGTGGTGCTACAAGTGAAAAAATGTTTTCTTTACTGTTCCAATACCAACCAGAACAGTAAAGGAATGGAAAATGAAGAGTTATAAATATCTTTGAAACCCTTTTTCCTCATGCTTTTTTGCCATTTCTAGTTTTTTTCTCTCGTTTTGTCTGCTTGTAAACCACTTTGTACCTTTTGAAGTGCTTCAGTTTTCACCGCAGTAGCTCATTATAGGGTTCGTGCAGTCCACAGCTAAATCTGGCACTGAGTCATTCACCCTCCTGTGATGCAGCAGCAGATGTTTCAGAGTATCCAGGAGACGTCATCCAAAGCAGCACATGTAAATGTTTTGCAGTTGTTGTCTTTCACATTTGCCTTACTACCTTACTTAAGGAATACTTATGACTACTGCTCATAACAAAAATCTGGTTTCTTCCTTTTTCTCTCACAATTTTGTGAAGAAAGAAAAACAAAACAGACTTTAATGTCCAGAATAGGTGTGGTACAGGATATTTTGCAGTATGATGTCTGTAAACCAAGATTTAGTAATGCACAGAAGTCAGCACGAAGACATGAATATGAATTAGTGAAGAGAGAGGTTTCAGAGATGAGCGAACGCTGCAAATCTGTTGTGCTTACATCCATGTTTTGTTACAGGAGACTGGAGCTCTCTCCTTCGACACATAATCAAATCCACTGTGCTTCAAGGCTGAACTTTCATTTTTTCATTCATGAAGCACATGATAAGCTTATGTCAACCCATTGTACTTGCTGAATTATTTTCTTTTGCTTTGCATCACATTAAGCATACCTGTGAATGTGGAGTGATTTGAAAGCAGCTTTAGTTTTTGTGATTTCAAAGGGCTGGAAATAATCTGCGACCTTTTTGAAGCTTTTCTACAACTCCCACACATTCTGTGATAACATTTAAATATGTCAGTCATACAATGGCGCTACCCGGCGCTATTCATGTAAAATCATGTCAAGTAAAAGTTGATTTCTCTAGCACACTTACAACAAATCTAGTTGATTAAAGCATAAAGATCACTGTGAGCTGGAAGCTGCAGCAGCTGATAGATCTCTTCAGTTCAGCAGGTCGTATTTTTATGCACAGCAATCATGCAAAAGCTAAATGTGTGAAAACAAATAAGTCAAAATAAGTTGGTGAAATTCAAAGTTTTACCAACATCCAAATTCTTATTTTCTAAAACACCAACAGCCATGTTGTAACATCTTGTCAAAAGAAAGCTCAAGAGAAAAAAATAACAAGTCTGAGCTTCAAGAGGAGGCTGAAACTGAAGAGGAGAGTATGGGGTTCGCTGGTGTGTGTGCTACAAAATAAAAGCCCCGCATAGACTCTAAGAGTACTGAGTGAATGTGTTTGTGGAGGGGGAACTGGTTTGTGGGTAAAAAATGTTTTGGGTGGTCAAGAAGCCATGTAGTCAAAGCAGCAGTGAAAGAACACAATCTCATTTTGTTTTCTGTTTTGTTTATGGCGTGTCATTGATGACACTGGATGAAAAGTTATTTAACCAACAGGCAGCAGTTTGTAAAAATAGGTGACTTTCAGTCATCATGCTTGGACATTGTTCGTGGTGTCCCCCAGGGGTCATTTTTGAGACCTAAACTTTTTTATTCAATACATAAATGACATATGCAAAGTCTCAAAAGTACTGCAATTTGTTCTGTTTGCTGATGATAGAAATATTTTCTTTGCAGGGGAGAATTTACAGCAGCTTATGGAGAAAATCACCTCAGAACTGAACAAATTAAAAACTGGGTTTGATATAAATAAACTGTCATTAAATTAGGACAAAACAAAGTGTATGTTATTTGGAAATAGTAAGTGGAACAGAAATGTAAAAGTTTCTGGATGTGATGATCGACCATAAGATCTGTTAGAAACATGTTCAAGCTAAAGTATCTGGAAGTATTTCAGTCCTCAGTAAAGCTAAGTATTTATTGATAACAAAGCATTATATATTGTATATTGCTCACTTATTTTCCCATATTTAAATTATTCTGTGGACGTTTGGGGCAACACCTACATATCCTCACTCCGACCGTTGTGCACACTTAGGTATACATTCATTTTATAGATTTGTGTACATACATTTATAACAGATCCATTTATTTATATAGATTTATTTACAAGGGGTTCTATATGTTCAAATGTTTGTGTATGCACATGTGTATATGTATATTTATTCATTTATAGATTCATACTAGTGTTAACGTTGTTACGCTTTACACAATTGACATGTCTGGAATGAATCACTGAAACGAAAACGAAACGAAACTGTCCAGTCGATTTAAAAGAAATATTTCTTACACCTGATACTGTTGAATATTGTTTGAAACAGCATGCATAAACCCATTACCAGCAGCGTTCTTAAACACCAGTCATCCATCCATCCATCTTCTGTACCTGCTTATTCCTGTAAGGGTCACGGGGGTCTGCCGGAGCCTATCCCAGCTCATCACAGGTGAAAAACAGGGATACACCCTGGAACGGTCACCAGTCTATCACAGGGCCACATGTATAGACAAACAACCATGCACACTCACACACACGCCTACGGGCCATTCAGAATTGTCAATCAACTTAACATGCATGTTGTTGGACTGTGTGAGGAAGCTGAAACACCCTGGAGGGAACCCATGCAAAATACCAATCACTGTTTGGAAAAGTCATTCTGCATAGCAAAGAGCCTTCATGCTGACTTTTGTTTCATAAAAAGCATGTGTGAATGCACACCAGCATTATTAAGACACTGGCTTGCAGGGAAAACAAGACTCTGTGTAAATATCATCCATCCATCCATCCATTATCTGTACCCGCTTTATCCGTTTCCGGGTCACGGGGGTCTGTCGGAGCCTATCCCGACGCATATCAGGCGAAAGGCAGGGGTACACCCTGGACAGGTCGCCAGTCTATCCAGGGCCACATACAAACAACCAATCACACACACATTCACACCTAGGGAGAATTTATAAAGATCAATTAACCTACACTGCATGTTTTTGGACTGTGGGAGGAAGCCGGAGTACCCGGAGGAAACCCACGCAAGCACGGGGAGAACATGCAAACTCGACACAGAAAGACCCACCGGGCCGGGAATTGAACCGGGAACCTTCTTGCTGTGAGGCAACAGTGCTAACCACTAAGCCACCGTGCTGCCCTGTAAATATCATACAATGTCTATTTGTTGTTTGTCTGGATATAGAACTTCCATCTTAACTTATGTTGTGCGCCATTTCAACAAAATGAAATGTTCTGTCTATAACTTCTGTTTCCTAAAGGAGATGAACAAGGTGCAACCAACACAGTTTGGGATCTCACATCCTCACATATACTGACCGAAAACACCACTAATCCCATCTTTAGGTAAATGACAAGTGGGAGAGCCTGTCATAACTTACCATCATCCTTTAGTTTGACAGCTGCAATTCAACAAGCCAAACTGTGGAGCGACTGACTGTGATACCTCCTTACTCTCCTCCAGGAAACAGAAGGGCAGAGACATGCAAGACACAGTTAGAGTCACCCTTTTGTGGCAGTGGGGTGACATGCACAGTCGCTGAGAGCCAGTCCAGCACTGCAAGGTGGTCATCAAGACCATCATGTCCATCAGCTGTAAAATCGTCACCATCGTCACGTCCTAACTGAAAGTGAGAAATGCAGTGGTGAAACGTTGCCACTCTGATGCTCTTGGGCCAACCCAGACATATCGACAGCCTGAGAAAAGTAAGCTGCTGGCTTGGGTTTAGTCGACTTTTCTGAAAAGTCGAGGCAAACCAGTGCTTGAACATGTGTCAGAATGAAACACAGTTGACAAAGGTTTGAGCGACTGACAGTCTGAACAGAAAAACGAGGCGCTGTAAGCTCTTCCCTCGAATGCAAACCTCAGACGCTGCCGGCCGTCCAGTTGGATGGCTACGTGGAAGTAAGCGACCATCAGATCGATGGTGGCAGTCCCGTCTCCCAGGGAGACCCCGTTCAAAAGTAGTTTGAGTGTAACATTTTGAACTTGTATGTTTTTAAAGTATTTGTTTCTACGTTTTTTACAATATAACTTGCCTCTAGGCACTGTCCAGAGACCCCAGAGTGCCTGACGGTTCAGGCTAGAACGGAGACCCCCCCCTACCAACCTCTATTTGTTTCCATAGCTGGAAATGCTCATATTGCTCCCTTCGTCAACAGCACTTTTCATTTCCTCCCTCGGGACGTTTGCTGCCTCCTCACCTTGTACACTCGTGATTACAACTGACAGAAAATGGGCTGTTCTGTGGCTCCTTCAATCATTCATGGGTGGTTAAAAACACATTTTCTTCTGTAATGTAACACAATCACAATACCTACATATTTACTAATGCTGTATTCATCTTTTAGATAAAGAACTCTTGATTATACAGCCTGCAGAAAATGATGCAGGCATTTTATAGATAATCAGACCTTAATAACAATCCTAAGTAAAAAAAAAAAAAAAAAAAAAGGAAAATATGGCAACTGGCAAGAAAACAGGACCACCTCTCTTCGCCTTCGTCTTCTCGTCGACATCCTTGCACTTTCTTCTCACTCAGATGGGTGGTGTGTAAGGAGTTGAAATGCAGTCAGTAATTGGTAAGTGCTTGACCTGGACCATTGTTGCTGGTCTCATGATTTATCCACCCTGTGGTTACTAACCAATGTGGAGTCACGATTCAGTGAAATCATGCAAGTTTGTCGGCACTTAATTAGGCACTTAAAGAAACATGGTTTACTTTAATATTTTTATTTATCGCGCAACATAAAACAATATTGTGGGGTTTTAACCACATACACTATGTATTCACATAATACACCATACAGCTACAAAGATAGAGAGACTGAACAAAAACACTTTTTTTTCTTTCTTTTTTTTTTTTTTTTACATACTGCATCCTTGACATGAAAATAAAGAACCGAGAACAATCCTACAACTCAAAAAGGAATGTAGCTGCCACTTGTGTAGGTTCATTTTCATCTTTTTCTATAGGCCAGGATCCACGTTTTTATTCCAGATTTGGAGGATGTTCAGTAAATTAGGTGTCCGCAATTTTTTTTAAAAGTGGGCCAGACATGTTTATCTCTATTTGTGTCATTTCAAGGGACAAAATATACAAGGCGTAAGAGAGAGGGAAAGGGTGAGTATAGCAAGTGCATGACTAGGGGAAAGGAGGAGGGAAGCAGTACACAATTCTGGCATTGTTCAAATATTATGGCATTCAGCTAACAAGTACATGTACAACATAGTTATAAGATAATTCGAATAGCCTTGGGTACTTTTGCTGTACCAAACATGAAACCCAGATAACTGTCACGTAATTTTATTCTATCCCTCAATCCTAATTTTTGTGACTTCAAAGTACAATATGGAATGAATATTAATAGAGGATGCAGTCAATTATTGGATTCCCTCCTGCCCTCAAAAAGAGATGTAAATCTGTAGCGTCGTAACAAAAACCTTGTCATAAAGTCAGCACCAGGGCAGCTTCCCATTCTTTGAAACTGCGTGAATCAAAAGTATAATTTCTTTTTTTTTTGACATTCAAAGAGCTCAGAAAAATATTTGTAATAATCATTTATCCCTCTCCTTTTTTTTCTTTTATTTTTTTTTACACAGTGAATTCTAAGGTGAAGCATCATAGCACCGGCTGTCTGACCCCACCCGCCCCGCCCCATCTCAGTATGTACTCTTAAGGTAGCGCCTCACATGAGAACCGGCGACCAAACATTTCAGATTTACAAAGGTAATCAGATGTGGTGTGTACTGTAGCCTCTGCACCTTTTCTTGGGTTACGCGTGTATAACGTAGGCCGTGAATTCTTGTTAAAAGTAACGTCGGCCCTGCCACTGCACCAGCCAAGCTCCTATTAGCCTTGATGTGTGGGTCATATTATTAAATATCATTACAAGCTAAAATCTGGTGTCTTCCCCAGGGGTGATTATTTAACTATTTGGAAAGCTAAGCAGATAATATTATAGACACTTCTAAACAAGCAGGGAGACGGTCGCTTACCTGATAGTCTAACACAAGTGGAAGCGATTTCTGGGTTATAACTCACTTAAAACTTCTGAATCACCTCAGTGTTACTAAACATATAAAAAAATTAACACCACTCTCATCTCTGTACACTAAATATGAATCCACAGTCGGCAGGATGAATGCAGGGGGAAAACCAAGTTTTAAAAGTCTATAGTGACATCTACACAAGCTCCATGTTAAACCATACAAAAAAAAAATATATATATATATATATATATATATATATATATATATATATATATTACTAACGACAACTTTTGAAGTAGTAGGTTTTGTGAAGATGAATCCTACTGTTATGTGTTACTGAGCTACCTGGTGGTAGAAAAACTTTTTGTATCTCTATTGTGAGAGATAAAAATAGCATTAATCGTCTTATAATATGCAAATGCGCATATTCCCTGGTGAGAAACGCCGTTTTGGTGACTTTTAGGTTAAAAGAGAATTCTGATATTGACAACGCTAAGAAACACAAACAGAGGCATGTCAAGCTCTCATAAAACTCTACAAATCAAACATGTTGAACGTTGAAACAAGAGAACTGGTAGGAGGGGCTGTTGTTGGTGAATGAGCTGAGCATGGGTTCATGTCACAAAACTGGCTTCGATTCTTCAGAAGTGACAGGGCTCTGTCAGTCGCAGGCCAACAGGTGGTACAGTACTTATGAAATTAAAACAGCAGTGTTGCTGATCACACGGTTACACACTACACACTGGGACCAAGTGTCGTGAAGGGCTGCTCGAGACTTCAAAAATACCCCCGTCATTCATGGTTGACTTTCTATCCACACCAGTTAAATTATCTTACCTAAATAGTTAAATATTTACACTTTTAACTCTCTCTTGAGAAAAATTAAAGAACAATAACAACAACAAAAAAAAAAAAAACAACAAAGAAAAAACTAAGCTTCAAGTTGTCAATAATCGGCTCTTTCTTTTTGTCATTAAAATCAACATTAAAAGTGCTTTTATAAATCTTTTCTTCTCTATGTACAATTTGTATTAGCTATATAAAAAGGTGTAAAAGAAAACAATAACATCAAAGACAATCATCATCATAACCGTGTAGTAATAAATAAAGAGGTTTCTTAAAAAAAAAAAAAAAAAAAAAGAAAAACAAGTTAAAATGAGTCTGGAGATCTAGAGCAAACGAAGGGACATGCATGATCTTCTGCCCTCAGTAGCAAGTTGTGATAGTGACCAGTGTCTCTACAGCGTGAGGTAGAGAGCTGGAGGCCCTTGGGAGAGGTAACAGAGTCTTTCACAGATGACTGGGGCTGTGACCCAAACAACTGCCCAGCAGCAGCAGCTGGAAGGAGCTGGCTTGCATCGAGTTCTGTCACTTATGCTCATTTTCAACACCTGCTGCAAGCAAACTAGGCTTCCCTGGAGAAACTAAAAGGAGCCACTCAAAGAACTCTAGCGACGCTGTCAAATAGTCTCTCCCTTTCACTTGTCATTTTCACACAATTATGCAAGTGTGCCAGGCACACTGCCTTACACACACACACACACACACACACACACACACACACACACACACACACACACACGCGCGCACACACACGTAAAGTAAGAGATTAGTTGACTTGAAGCATTTGCATTAGGTGCCAACTCCCTAAAGCTACAGTAATTCTCGACACTTTGCCTTTATCTCTAAGTATTCTTTTCTCTGTGAAAAGCACTGCTAATGCGTTACCAAGAGATGTGATGAATGGCTGTGCTTTGCACTGGACAGTGTACTTTGTTACTATATGCCAGAATAAACTCCTCCACGGGAACCAGTTCTTGAGCCCAATAACAAAAGCTGCAACCCCAGAACAGCCACTTTGATTGGCTGGCTCTGTAGTAACAAGGTTTCTGCAAACGGACACGCCTTGCTCTGCTCGAAGATGACAGCACCATGCAGAGAAAGGAGTAGTCCATTCACTGTAAATCAAGTGTAATAGGACAGCACCAGAGTGTAGGAGCACCAAGAGCACTGCAGTCCCAACACTGTTTTCTCCTGCTATAACCCTGGATGGCCTTCCCAGATGCATCTCAAGACTTCACTCACATTTGTACCTCTGTGGTATAAGAGACAGACTTTGCCTTGAGCTGCTTTGGCGAGACCCCTCCAAGATCAGCCAACAGGGTGTGAGATCCCCCTCTACTGGCCTTGGGTGGTTAAAGCAGCTACGAAAGACAGGTTTCTGAATGGATCTCAAGTGCTTGTAGGTTTATTTATACACACAACTTTGGAATGGCAGTCGATGCTGCCATCTAGAGTTTACTCTGGGAAGTGCTCACCCCTACTTGAATGTTGTAGAAAGATTTGAGTGCCATTTGCTCCATTCCCATCAAATCTGTATTGAATGGAATTTGCAAGTACTGTCTTTTAGTTTAGCCTCTATGGAGTATAAGATACCGCACCCACAGAGTCATTGGAGGAAAAACATCATGAGCAAAGAACAGTACTTGTAAGATAAATCACCACGACTGTCCTTAACACAAAACGTTCTCTGTGCCTGCATCCTGAAGCGATGAACGCTGTTGTTCTGGTAAAGCACCTCAGTGAAAAAATAACAACAAGTGTTTACTTGCAAATACTACAAGAGCCAAATTCGAGTGTGAGCACCTAAATACAGCACCAAGTGCCATGGAGAGTAGCGAAATGAAAACCTATCAGAGCTGGAAGCTGAGCACCAGTCGAAAGCTTGAGGGGTGCAGATAAACAGGAGGAGCGCATCATCCACTGACAAGACAAGCACCAATGTTTCTCCCAGATTGATTTCTCTGCATACATTTCTCATCTGGGTATTTATTCCTTCTCTTATTGTATGGTTATTATTGGTTTTGTTTATAAAGTCAGGAAACTAAGTTTCAGGTTTCTATAAAAGGGCATATTAGACATCAGTGAAGCTGCTGAACTGACTGAACGGCTGCTTTAACAAAAAAAACCCAACATGGAAAATAAATAAAACAGCCTATATACACGTGTGTATATAAGCTGTCATAGGATGTTTTATGAAGCTAAAAGTGGCCAAGATTCAAAGGTCATTATTTGTCAGTTCGGAGTCGATATCTCTCTCCAGATTAATTTTTGCATACAGGCATGATTATGATTTTTGCAATATTGACTTGCCGTCTGATTGGGTGGATCAATAGCTCCTCCTGTAAGTAGTTTTTTTAGATTGACAATGAGGAAGAGAAATGAAACATAGAAACAAAAGAAAGGGAAACAGATTTTCCAAACATGGAAAAAGCAACGATCTGAGTGACTCAGATTGATTGATTTTAAAAAATATTTCAACAAGAAAAAAAAAATCACCTCATTCATAATAACATTAATAAAAACAACAATAATAAAAAAAAACAAGTCTTCATTATAATAATACCTGTAATAACAACATTGACAGTAACAATAGCAATCATAATAATATTGATAATAATAGCAATAATTAGAATCATTAAAATTCTATAAACAAGGAAAAGCAATGGAGTTCCTCTCCAGGAAAGAGAGAGGAAGAGCACCACAGGCAGTGTGTCTGAAGCCCAAACCACTGCCTGACATGAGGTAAAAAACAATAAAAATGTCCCCTCCTCCGAGTGGACTGTGGAGGGGCCAGGGTGGAGAGATGCTAGACTGCGAGACGGCTGAGAGACATTCATCCTGCTCGTTGCTCTCTCCAGCCCTACACTGCATCCCTCCATTACTGTCAGTCTGTCTGTGTCTGTCCGGCCTCAGACGAAGTGGCTGTAGGGCCCAGTGAGACCGGTGAAGGCATAGGGAGACACAGTAACCATGGAGGTTGTGTAGAACGTGGGTGCTAACCGTGTCACCGGACCCTCCTTCTTGTCCATAGATTGTCCAGGTCCAGGACTGGCACCTGCCACCGTAGCGCCCCACTTGCGTTTCTTCCCGAGTGTCTTAATGTCTTCCTGGGACAGCCCGAGGAGAGCTGCTTCCTGTTGCCTCTGAAGTGCTCGTTCAGCCAACAGCTTCATTTTTGCCTCCCATAGTGCCAGGCCGTGCATGGGCTGGTTGAGGTTCTTGTGCTGGTAGAAGACCAAGGAAATGCGGGTGGGGTGGGAACGATCAGGTTTCTTAAGAGGAGTGGTAGCATGTAGTTCCCGACGGGCACATTCAATCAGGACGGAACCATGAGCTGGGGCTACTGCTACACCACCAATGGTGGGATCCAAGAAGTTATGTTCACTGTCAGACCACACCTCTTCCTCATCTTCTTCACAATGTTTGGTGCTCTCGATATCACTATCAACTCGGCTGGGATCGCAGTAGGCCTGACTTGACTGCAGCAGAGCATCAGGAAAGAGACGGCCCTCAGGAGCAGGAGAAGGGGTGCTGCCAGCCACTGAACCTCCACAGGACTTCCAAGCCTTTTCTTGAAGCCCAAGGGGAGTTGAACACCGATTCTCACCGGTCTTGGACCAGATCTTGTCTGCGTAGGCTCCTGCAGGACTGCTGTGCTTCAAAGTGGGGCTATATGCAACAGCCCCCATGGCCCAAGCATTTGGCTGGGGGCTAGGAGCAGGGCTAGGCAAGCGCTTAGGAATGCCTGGACCCGGTGTGCCTGGCTTTGGGATAGCTGAGCCTGAGTGTGAGGTGCCAGGTTGTGGTGCTGTACCTGGGTTAGGTATGGCATGGTGTGAGAAGCCTTGCTGTAAATTAGCCTGGAGTGCTGTGCCTAGGTGAGGGGACGGAGGTGGAGAGGGAGCTACTTGGTGAGATGGATTGGGAGAAGCCATTGGGGGGTTTGAGCCAGAAAAGGATGTCCACTGCTGGGGATAAGGAGAAGACTGCCGCTGCTGAGAATGCTGGTGAAACGACTGCTTGTCCAGTTTCAAAGAGGAGGGTTCAGGACTTTGTCTATGGTTTACGTGGCCATCCCAGTTGGTAGGAATAATACTCCCATTAAGCTTGTACTGCGACCAGGCCGCAGGCTGGGGTGTGGTTCTTGATGTGTTGGTACCAGCCTGACTTGGCAGTGTGCCTTCATAGACGGGCACATCCACTGGCTCCTGTTTGATGAGAGGACTACCTCTGTTAGAGGGCTCAGAGGAGACAGAGGAAGGGCGGGAATGGTTGTAGTCTGCAGCCTGGGTGTAAGCGCTATGGTTCAGTGGGTTGCTTTGCTCTGGGTGGCTGGTGGTGGACTGAGCCAGTCTGGGCTGAAGGCTCTGAATGTCAGGCTTTTTATCTATCTGGACAGACTTGTTGCCTGTTTTGGGCAAAGAGCCATTTCGACCCTCATATGTTCTCAGCTTACGTGGGAAAAGTGCATTGGGAGAGTAGTTGTAGTAGCCGTAGGGCATTGTGGGCAGACTGGGGTGGTAGCCGTTTACAGTGTTGGCTGCAGAGGGCTGGCCCACTGGGGAAGGAGTTTCCCTTGCATAGTAGGCAGGGTGTTGATAGATGTTATTGAACGGGTCTATTGCCTGCACAGGGTATCCATCGACTGATCCATTGAGGGGCTCCATCTTGATGTTGGGCTTCATCTCTTGTTTTATCATTGCTGGTTGTTTAGAAAAGGAAAGATAGGTTACAATCTTAACTTCTTCATCGCACTTCTGTTTTTAACTATTTATTCGTTCTTTTGACAAAATCGGTGTAAAACAAGTGAATCCCAAATGAAGAAATGAAAAACAATTGTCTTAGAAGCACATCTAGTTACCTCCTCAAAGTAGGTTTTAAATAAGAAAATACAAAAAGCCAATAACTAACCTTTGTTGATTACTGGGGATTTGGAGGAATTGTTGATGCAGACCTCAGCCTTGACCACCGTTTTCTCTGGCGTGTCCCCTGCCTGCTGCATTAGTTTATTTTTCTTCTTTTCCGAAGCAGCCTTCTTGGCCTCCAACCGGCGCTGTCGGCAAGATTTGGCAGGTTCAGGCAGTTTGCGCACCTCGCGACGAAAAGCCTGAAGCACCTGTATGGCTCCTGTCCGCATCTTGTTGCGCTGAGCCTCTGCACTGCCAAACTCATCTGTCTGTGATACTGTATAAAGAGGCAAAACATGAAGCTGCTCATCCTCAGGAATCTCCCCCACTTTACGGTTGTCCTCCTTGGTTAAAGTACACACCTGTGAAAACGTGACATGGAGAGGAAAGATAAGTGACAATTGTGGAAAACACATTTCATTCAACTTTTCGGGTGGAACTCATTCAGCATTCGCAGTCTAAAGAAAAATCCCAAAGATGATACATGAGACGATGCTGATCTTACCACTGTGCAACCATTGTGGAGGTTATGCTGGTCCTTATGAGCGTGGGCACAGAAGTCCATGCACGCAGTGATTCCAGAGAATGGACGTCCTTCCTTCAAACCCAACCTGCAGTCAGGAGCTTTCTGCTCTGCCAGGCACTGCAGTGAAAGAGGAGGCAAATTTGTAAAGCAGCAACAACACACAAGACAAGACACAGTACTACAATACTAGACTGCGGGAATTTAGTATGTTTACTAGTTCTGTATTATTTAGCTCAAGATGTTCTTGTTTCTACAACAAGTGGATCACAGCATGAAATGCAAATGTCACCTCAGTTGTTCAGTGATTACAGTGTTGTTACAGGAGGATGTGAACACTATACTGCTGCAAACGCTGGTCCAGCTGAGAGTTACTTCAGTCAGTCTCAGTTGCATCTTTATTGTCTCACAGTCTTCTTGCTGAAAATAAGTAACGGTTTACATTTGCTTGTGCTACTGACCTGGTTACTGTAAGCCTGTGGTGCCAGTCGCTTGTACAAGGGAGCCACCTCAGTTGCCAGATTTTGGAAGTTATCCCTGAGTTTTTCCTCCTGAAAAGCAAAAGCATGGACCGCAGATCAGGGCAAAGAGTAAGTAAACAGATTGATTAAATTTTATTTTAAAGCATTGGATTTAAAAATGTGGGGTATGAAACCTCGACATTAGGGGTCGTCCTCCTGCTTTTCTTGTTTGTTTTTTTCCTGGGGTTCAGGATGTGTAGTACAACTCTACAAACTGCGTTACCAGACTGACTGGTGGAGAACTCCTTACATACAGCACTTTCAATATGGTAATCAATCTGGAAAATCTCACATACTTCATAAACTAAGTTTATCTCAAAGGAAATGCCTGTGAGATTTGGCAAGATGTGTAAATCACAGTATATATGTGTTACTGGTGAAGAATAAATTAAGAAGGCACACAGTAAGAATGCAAACCTCGCCTAAAAAAAAACAATTTCAGAATCAGCAACTCCATGGGATGATGCATCAGGGGCTCTAAATCTCTATCAAATCATAGTACAACATGTGGACATGATCTCTGCAAAGGCCTCATCTGCTTAGGTGAAGCAAAACAATATTAGAGAGGTTTTAGTTCAGAGTTTGGCACAGTTGGCACTATCTGCATCTTCTTATGTGCAAAACTATGTATTTTATTTTTATATCACTAATGGTGATAAAAAAAATGTGGCCAAAATAAACTCACTCACATGGACACACTCGGTGTGTACAAACTTGCATGCCTCATTTTATCGTGGTATTTCCTTGCATGCCCTTGTGTTTCTCATCTTGCTGCTACTGGAAGTGTGAATTTCTCTTGGAGATTAATAAAGTACCTAACCCTAACCCTGCTACATCACTATAATCTGCCTGATTAGTGCATCGTTTACGTCTGTGTTTGATAAGTGCCGATGGAAACCCCCAGATCTGGGGCCTATAGGGTTACAACTAAGGAGGTAAGTCAGGAGACTTTTATGTGGCGTGTACCTCTTCAGGGTGATCTCCTTGTAGCCTGAACTTGCGCGGCATTTTGCTGCGGGCGTATTTACAGCCGTTGAAGTACATACTCCAGGAACAGCCGAACGAGAAGGAAGCACCACAAGTTTCAGGGTCTTTGCCTTGGCAGGCGCAGGTACGGCTGCAGGGGACACAGCGAGCAAACTCTCATCTTAATCATAAATGACGCATACCTTTTACATCATTTGCACACTGCATGTTAGACAAATGTTAGTGAAATGATTTAAGCACTCATCTGTTACAGGTTTGTTTTAAAAACCAAACTCATTTTCGACAGATTTTAGTCAGTGTTGTGATCTACTTGAAGAAGATGGCTTGAGATGAAATATCAAACACATACAGTCATGATATGTAGAGTAACAGTGTCTGGTGTTTGCACAAATTCAAATAGCAGTGATATGAAATCCTGAGTAAACAACTCACTCGTCATTGAGGCCACAGCGTCGGCTGGTGGGGTTGCCATATTTAGTGAGGGTGTCTGTCACTTCGTGGTACAGCTTGTCAGCCAGTGCTCTTGGGACGCCTTCCCAGGCCAGGATGACAATAATGACGACCGCGTTGGCACAGTGGTGTCCAGCACGATGACGCACCAGACACAACAGCTTCTCTTTCTCGCTGCCCCGACGGATCACCTGGCAGGACACAGAGCTCATCATTAGGGCTCCAACAAACAATCGACAACGTCAACAAAATACCCAAACCCCTAACCCCCCTTCATGCTGTGGATCTGAACTCAAAAATCTTCTGGAAGGAATAATGGTTTTCATGTTTCTATTGACGACATCAGTCAAGACGTCACTCATACGGACCCGCGATGACACAGGTGCCAAACTGAGAGACCACCGCCCAAATACATCAGCAACTGCTCTCCCAAACTTGATAAAACCCTCCACAACCGTTGCTACTCCGAGCTGCCAGAGGTCGCTCAGCGTACGGTTTCCATGATGTCTAGCGTATCAGGCAGTACTCCATCGGGAAGCTCTCCTTTCCTTCTTTTCAGACACTGTTTGAATTTTTCTCTTTATTCTCTCCACCCTCCTCTCTCACACCAGCTAACTTTGTGTCCTCTTTCACTGCCAGTAGTTTCTGAACTTTTCCAGATACCTTAAACAGGCTCAGAGTTATGGTAATAAGAAGTACTCTGGATAGTCATAAAAGGGTTTTAACTTGACCTGACTTTGTTTATTTCTAATTGTTTGATGAGCAGCAAAGTTTGTTCATCCCAGCAGGTAGAATAAATCTTATTTCTGACTGAATAAAATGGTTTAAGTTATTGTTGTCATTCATAACCCAATTAGTTAATTAATCGTTTTATTAATCATTAGATTAATTAACTATAAAAATAGTCATTAGTTGCAGCCCTTAGTTGCAGATCATTACTTGAATATTCCCTGGGATTTTAAGCTTCTCACATTGAAAAAAAAAAAGTTAGCTATGTTAATATAATAATAAGGCAAAGTTTAGAGGCCATGATATTGTAGTTCCCTGATTTGACCAGCAGATGTCCAGCACACATAAATTATCTTAACATACTGACAAGAGTAAAGAGTCCCTTGAAGAAGTTAGTATCCCCTCCTTTAGTCATATGTTTTATTTTCTGTGTAAAAACAAAATAAAAATCATCTGATTGTGGGGTGCTTTGGTGTCAGGGAAATACAACTTCAAACAAGAACATCATACAACATTTTTCACAATGCTAATATTCATTTAACAAAAAATAAATCCAAAAAGAAGAAAATCATGTGAGCCGTCTTGCGTATCCCCTTACTCTTTCCACTGGATTGATGAGAAAAAGATCCAGCCCGGTGCTGCTGCTCGCCAGCTCTTGATGAACTGACCAGCAGGCAGAGGTTTTGGTAGTTTTTTGGTCAGGGGCATTCAGATGTGTGTTAATATAGTACCAAGAGGGAAAGACATAAACAACGGTCTTGATGTCCCAGTAAATGTTGCCCAAGAACAAACCGTGCAGTGCTCAGAGAAAAAGCACAAAAACACAAGCGCTACTTCTCAGACCCTAAAGGGCTCACTGTGCATGTTAAATATTAAAGTCCATGACAGTCCAATGAGAAGAAGACTAAACAAGTATGGTTTGTTTGGAAGGGCTGCAGAGAAAGACTATTCAGTCTAAAAAAAACATGGAAGTACCAAAAGGTTTGCAGAAGTAAATCAGAACAAACCACAATACCTCTGATAAAATGTCCTATAATAACAATAAACGAGCAATCTCATGCACTGCCTCATCTATCCTGTGGACAAAACGAGACCAAAGTGGAGCTATTTGACCTTAATATCCATCATCATGTTTGGTAAAAACAACACCTGAAATCCATCAAATCCATTGTGAAGCATGGCCGTGGACTAATGATGATTTGAGGTTGTCAACATCTGTATACCAGACTATTCTAGAGGCAAATGACAGCTAAAGCAACAGGACAATGATCCAAATCACAACAGCCAATCCATGTCAGAAAGGCTATAAAATATAAAATAAAGCTTTTTGTAAAATTTCTGACTTCAGCCCATTTAAAATGCTGCACCAGTCTCTCACAACGATGCAGGAGACTGACAAAGTCCTCCAAAAACTACTGACTCATGAGGGGGCTTAGCATTATACATGATCATTTTAGTTTCAGGCTTCTTTGTTAAATAAATAGTAAATAAATAGTGTCAAAATGACCATGTTCTATACTGTAGTTGGTACGTTATATTCCTATTGTTGATAATACTGGTGATTTTCATTACACATTATTGCATACGAAAACACAGGATTAAAAGCAGAGGTACTAACTTCTGCTCAAGACTCTTCCATCTACACAAGTTGCCTAGTTTTATGCTCCCTACCGCCACCACAGAGCCAGTCACCCTCCTTCGGTGGAGGGGTTGTTTTTTGAATCAACAGTCATTAGCAGCCCGTGTCAGGACTGACACAGCAGGGGAGGATGGGCACTTGTGTCTATGTGCCTCCCCTGGACCCCTCGTTATACATTCACACACAGACACTTGTAGCACAAATTATTTTTTTTGTGATTGGATTTCACTGTTGTCAAGAGGACAAACAGTCAAAAAACCAGAAAAAAGAAACGCATAGACTGTTCTTTTGAAACATAATAGTTACACTGACGTGCGTGAAATGTCTTGGGGACATCTATGTGCTGTATGTGACTCTACTCACCCACTTGGCAATAGGACAACCATGGGAGCTCTTCCCCTCTTTGCCTGTGTACACCACCTTCTCAATTCGGACGGCGTCCCCCCTCTCTCCATACCTACACAGGGAGAGAAATAGTTTAGTCATTTTAGTGTAAAACCGTTTGGCCAAATAGTTGCTGACTGCCAATGGTCCCACACTACATCAACCGTGGACAACCCATCACATGACCATTAATTAACAGTTTCACAGCATCTCAGCAGCTGCATCAGAGCTGTCTGAGGAAAAGCAATCCTGTTTCTTTCTGTTGCGCCAAAAGACAGGATTGTGGCTTCCTGAAGGTGTAGTGGTACATGTCAACCAAAGATGGACTGAGCTCGGCAGCTCCAGCCGGAGCGGAGTGTGTGTTCACAGGGGCTTGCAAGATTCACACATGCACGACAGATTAAACCAGAACCCACTAGCCTCTGCACATGGCCAGCCACAGGGCCTTCTCTGTGCTGCTGTTTCCATAAATGCACGCACAGATTTGTGCTTTTTGGTCAACATGTATATGCCTGCTGATCTGCCTGTATAAGTGCACGGGAGGAGGGAGAAGATCGCACCGGGACATGTGCATCATCAGAAGTTGTCACATGTCTGGTCACAGCTCATATCAGCCCCCCTCCCTGGCATGATACCTGGCATTGTGAAAACTTCAGCCCTGAGTAAATGTGGCGTGACAGTGAGCACAAGGGGCTCCTGCTGAATAGGAATCACCCTGAGATGGCCGAGAAAACGCAGGGGGATTAAAGGCTGTCACCACAGGGGTGGCCCACTGGGGTCAGGGGTGGGTCAAAGGTCAGTTGGGGACAATAAGGTTTTAGCTTCTTGCGTCATCTCCTGAACAACAAAAAGGATCTCCTGTGTAACATCCCCCTCACTCTGAGAACTAATGACTCATTGGTCCAACTGAAACCTAACCTAACAGTTGATCAGTGTGATACTTTAGAAAAGACAGCACAGCAGATTCAATACAGACTGTAGCTCCACTATCTTTATCAAAATTACCAGCTACTCATGCACTGCACACCAAGTAACAATTGCTTAAATGATTACAGTCTGTGTGACATGGATTAGGCTGCAGGCCTGATGACTAATGTTAAATGTCATCCTTTGTCGCTTTTATAAAACCATAATTCATAGCTTATTTCTTCAAGGTGATACCTTTTTAAGTTGTTTATTTTGAGTTCTGAAATAGAATGTGAGGGTTTATTACTATCCTCGTCTTGTGTCATGAGGTCATTTTTTTTTCTTTTTATGGTCAGATAATATACTGCGCTCCCTCAAAACTGTGCCCCCACACTTGGAAAGACTCTACTTTCTACTGCCCTCATTTTGTCTTGCAAAATCTTCTCCAGAAGGTAACTGAATAACTGACTTTAACCAGGTCTCACACAACTGAAATGTCCAAACTGCAGGAACAGTAACAGACAAGATGAAAACAGCTGGTGAGGCTGCATGTATATGAAGTGAAGGAAATCCTGGTTTGTCACAAGTCCTATCCTTGTTTATGCTACAAAAAACTCACACACACATTGGAGATTATACTTAGTAGTTATGTGTACCCCGCCTGGAGGCGATGCTGTGATGTGAAACAGTGACATCAGAGACTCCCCCAAAAAAAGAAAATCATGCAGGCCACACTAAGTACCCCTTTAGTGCTTCCGTAAGATTTATAATGCCATGTTAATGTTAAAATGTCTTAGAGTTGGCATTAACACAATGCCAGGAGGGACTGAGGTCAGCAATATGTATGATATCCGGGCATGAAAACAAAGTATCTTGTTTTCAAACTGGAAATACATGCTCTTCATTAAAGATAGGAATATTTCAACATTACACAGTGTACTAAAGCCTTGTGTGTACATCATGTGCAAGTGAAAAAAGAGGTTATTTTTCTTCCTCTTCTACTTCTTCCTTCCCCTCTCTTCATCTTCTCGCTGTGGTTCTCTGAAATCTGATATCTATCCTTCTTCCTTCCTTTTTTCCCTCTGTTCTCAGCTGTCATTTACTGCTACTCCTGTGCTTCTTGCTCTGCCTGTGATATGCTGATGATGCTGATATTTCCCGTCCTTCCAACTGGATTCTGGGTCACAGATTCCCTAAGGACAAAACTGTGAGGAAAGAGGGAGAGAAAGAAGGAGGGGCAAGGAAGCAGGAACATGTAGGAGGAAGAGAAGAGAAGAGAAGAGAAGAGAAGAGAAGAGAAGAGAAGAGAAGAGAAGAGAAGAGAAGAGAAGAGAAGAGAAGAGAAGAGAAGAGAAGAGAAGAGAAGAGAAGAGAAGAGAAGAGGCATACCGCAACTCCATCAGGCTTCGTATGGAGGCCACAGTGGGTCCAGATCCAAGGTGATTGTAGTAGGGCCCTTCATCTTTCTCCAGGATTTGTTCTTGTGGGAAAAAATAAATGAGTGAAGCAAAAGAAAAAAAAACAAAAAAAAAAACACAATTTTCTATCTCAAGATCCTCGATTTCAGCTTTGGTCATATCACTTCTCCTATTCTCTTAATAACATTTCCGTCATATGTGATTTCAAAACAAAGGTTGTGTTACCACTCTCATGTGCACAATATAATCTTTTGATGAATACAAAAAATTTTTTTTCTTTATTTGTGAAACATATACATGAGATATTACTTGAAACCATGATTTAGTAATACATATTATATTTTACACACTTTCAGACACATTTTCTTCCGACGTTATTATCGTCATCTAACTTCTGTGGTGCATAATACTTAAAAAATATCAATATCCTACTAAAAAGTGCTGCCTAGATCTAAAGAGTGTTTCTCTCTTCGAACTGTCTCACTCAACCTGAGACTTACACTTGACAGAGCAAGGATTTGTGTTATCACATCTAACTTTTTTGTAGATTTTTCACAGGCCAAACACACAGTGGACGTGCTTTGATGTTATGTGCAAACTCACTAACATTATCTTTGCAGCTGAAGCCAAATCCTCATTGACATACATTGTGAATCTGCAACTAATTGCAACATGCACTTTGCACAAAAACGCATGAACATAATTCCTCCTCGAGCAGAGATAGTGGGCTGCGACTGAAGGGTGTGGTCTGCTGGGTCATATTTGGTAAACAGATGCTTTCCTTTAAGGTAGTGATTACTGTGATATGTAGAAGTGTTTCTGTGTGCATCTGTTTATGTTCTGTCTCAGCATGCGAATGCACGTAACCACTGGATACTGCGCAGATGAATGGATATAACTTTAACTGATAGACTACTGGACTACACTATTTAGCTTTATAAGTTTGTTACGCATTTTAAATCTCTGAGCAAGCTGTGACCGGGACGCACAGGGACTCAGTGATGCTTCTCTGAATCTCTGGTTCAAAGGCCATATGAGGTAACATTCTCCTAGTGGTGCAGGGAGGCACCAGGGCGTGGCTCATGGCAGGAAATGAAGGAGTCATACCAGAATCCTGTGTCAAAGTTGTGTGTGTTTGGGTGTGTAAATCATGGCTTTAAACTGCAACTATGTACCGAAGGCAGTTTAATTCCAGTGTGGTGTTTTTCCACAGAACATTGATGTGGTGGTGTAAGGAGAAGCTTTAATATGAAGCTGGAAGACTGATGTTGATTCTTAGTAGTTATATGTGTGCTTCTGCAGCAGCTCTTCTCAACTGTGGCTCCTCAACAATGTTAAGGAACAGTAACAAGTTTGAAACCTTTATCTACAAACTCATAACTGTTATAAAATGGTGTGAATATTTTGATAGCATTGCAGAGAGCGCTGCATTTCATTCTTAAATGTAACCACAGTGGGATTATTCTGCTTTACACAACCGCAATTTTGTGACTTCATTTCAGCTGTATGACCACCTGCTCAGTTGTAAATAATTATCTTTAGAAGGGTGAAACTCAAACTATTGGAATGAATTGCTCTCTCTCCAACAAAGGCAGTGATCTGCTTCCAGACCCAAACCCACACAAAAAGGCTCCTTCTGCCACCCCTGCTATTGTTCCTGATTGCTGGCTTCATTGCCTCACACTGTCGCTGTCTGGATGGTCGCAGTTGCACACCCTGGCAACACACATTCTTAGACACTCAACAAATATCCAGACAAGAGCTGCTGCTGGAGGTGGTTGGTGGTGTTAGTGGCGGGGGGTCTCTGTAGCTATGTAAGTAGACTAACAGAGACCACGTTAAAGTTAAAAACATTCTCCCTTGTTGTTAAAAGGTTAACTAAGAAAGGTATTTACTTTATTTGCTAGCGCTGTATTACTTACTCAAATTAAAATCTATAAATAGGGTATAGGGTATCAGTATATTAAGACTGATGAATACGTCTACGATGAACTATTATGCAGCTTTGTGCGTTAACAATTGGTGTGTACACAATCATAATCTGACACTGATGCACAAACTTACCCACACAGGTACAGGTGGGGAACTCTGACTGTGAATCCTTTGAAGGAGTATCCAGCAAGCTCTTGGTGGGGGTGTCCAGGTAGCGCAAAGGGGATTCTAGGAAGCCTCTAAGAGATGGAGAGGAGGGTACGCCGTCTTTAGTTGGCGTTTCATCCTCAGAATAGCATGTGGTCGACAGCACTGCTATGTCACCCGAAGCTTCAAACTTTATGCGTTTAGGTAGCGGTGAGCATGGCATGCTGAATGTATCCTGGTGTTGCTGCTTATCCAAAGTGGTCTCATTGTGCAGAGAAACATCAACAGGGCCCTCATGTTGCTTTCCCATAAGGCTCTCTGTGGATGTCTGGCTCATGGTTGCTTCACTTTGGGGTCCTGACTCATGCTTGTTGACTTCAATCTCCTGATCATCTGATTGAGGTGTGGAGTTGGCTTGAGTGGTGACAGCTGAGGGAACTGGCTGGGAGGAGTGGGAGGATGTGGGACTGAGGTCCTGAGGATTGATCAGGGATTGATTCCCTGGCTTAGGGGTTGTTATAAGCTCCCCAGGCTGACTGGCTGATGCGTCCGGGACTGAGTCTCCAAATTCAGCCTCAAACTGGCGGATCAGTTCTTCATACTTTGGATCTATGTTGATGAGATTTTGTAATTGTGAGGTGTTGGATGGAGGTGTGGAGGTCACAGGTGTGGCGGTGCTGGTGTTACTGGACACTAGACTGCCCATTCCTTCGGATTTTACATGGTCTGCAGAAGCCACAGATGGAGGCAGAGGCCCCATGAGAGCTGGAGTGTTTTCTGGTAAAAGAGAAGCAGTGGAAGAGGGAGTCATTGAGGTGTTGGAAATGGATACCTGAGATTGGGCCGAGACAAGGAGGCCTGAAGCAGCAGCCTGAGTGGAGCTGCTATGGGGGGACAGGAAAGAGAGAGCGCATGCTTGCAGGCTGGTCAAGGATGGGGGTCTGTCCATCACATGGATCGGTGGTTTTTGTATAGTGATCTGAGTCTGAGGCAGGAAAACTGGCACGGAGGCTTTCTGCTTGCTCTTTTTGATGATTATCTGCTTGGGTTTTGGCAAGGCGGGGCCTATAAACATCCCACTCACATCTTTCATGGCCGGAGATCCTTGGCTGATTTTTCTTTTCTTGGGTTCCTTGGGTCCTTGTTTAATTGCTAGATATGGCAAACCATCTACCTCCATCCGTGGCCACCATTTTTTCAAGTTTTGGCAAGCTCCATAGCCAGAGGGCTGGTTAGGGAAGAGGTTCCTCTTGTAGTGAAGGTGCTGTTGCAGAGCTGCCTGAGTGGAGTGGCTAATTGCTGCTTGACCAGGAGCCATGGGATTACCAGGGTAGTGCTGACCCTGCTGTAGGCCATTAGACATTCCATATTGTCCCATGGTGGCAGTGTGATGGTAATGCTCACCAGAGTCTGATTCTTGTTTTATCCTGGCTAACGCTGGGCTGGCCTGGCCCTGAATACCCCCATTCTGGTTCACACTGGGGTGCTGTGCAACTGGAAGTTTGAAAGGAGCATTGGTGAACTTGCCGCTGGTGTCACCAAGCAATTGTTTAAGCTCGGACATTGGATCTGACCTAGTGTGAGGTGCAGTGGCAAAGTGAGATTGGGGCTCAGACTTTGTTATCATCCATGAATTCCTCTGTTCAGAGCCTCTGTCCAGGCTCATTTGCCACTGCTGGGTATTAGGACTGAAGCTTGAAGGTTTTCCCTGACCTGGGAAAGGCGAGGTAGAGCAAGGGAGCGGTGAAGCATTGGGTGGATGGCCCTGGGACTGGGGTCTGTGGTGTTCAAATGACGCTGGAGCGTGCTGATTGGTCTGCAGTCCTGGAGGGACAGACTGTGAACGGGAAGAGGAGTTGCTTCCAGGAGAGGAAGGGATCAAACCAGATGTGATGCTCTGGGTGTGATGGTGGTTATGGAGGCTATTTCTGAATGGTGTTTGACCTGGAGAGCTGGCAGCTTGAGGACTGGTACCAGATAATTGTGTTAGGGCATCTATGGCAATGGCTGTCTGAAGACTGATGTTCTTTTCCTTGGCTATGGAGAGCACCTGGGGCGAGCAAGGAATAGGGGGTTTGGAGCAGGGCACTTGGTCTGGGAGAGAGCCTTGAGATGCTTCTTGTTGCTGGGGGCATGAAATAGGCATATGATGGCCACCATTCATCTGTTGGTTGGGCTGCAAGTGATGCTGCAGATGAGGCTGCTGTACGTGTGGGGGACCATCAGCTGTTTTACATAAGGCTTGACCATCTCTGGTTGCTAATTTAATCTTCTTCTCCAACCACTCAAGGTAGTCTGGACAGTCAGGCCCATCACAGTTGCAGTTAGGGGGTTTGTGCCCATGTTTGGCTTGGATCAGTGCTGTCTGTAGAGTATCAAGGTCCTCTGGAGGTTGGCAGCTACCCTCAGGAACCACTGCAGAGAGTATAGAGTGGGCCCCTCCAGCACCAGTTTCTTTGATAAACTTTTCATACAGCTGGGTATTGGGCTGCACAAGGCAGGAAGAGGAGGAAGAAGGAGGCAAAGAACCCGCAATAGCAGAAAAAGCCACCAGATTGTGGGCATCTTCTATGTCTGCATGGTGGATAGGTTCCGTTGGAGTCGTTCCGCCACTGCTGCTCCAACATGGTCGCTGTCCTTGGGTGTCACTGACCTTGCTATGTCCTGGCACCCAGCACTGCCTTGAAGGCACGCCTCCTGCCCTCTGCTGTTCTGTTTCCATAGATGCCTCATCATCATTAGGGTAGGGGTTTATCCCATTGGCCAATTCCAGGCTCAGCGCGCCTTCCTGGAGGCGGTCATGTGACCCAATTTCCATCTGGCCTCCACTTCTGGGGCCATCCACTGAAGTGACTTTGTGAACACTCTGAAAGACATACGTGAAGTAAGGTTAGTTCATTTATAAAATGGTCAAAAATGCAAGACTGGTGCATAACAGTGCAAAAAACTTGCAAACAGTGATGTCGTCTTGTTGTGCTTAATGTCTAATTTAAAATAATAAAGTTTAATCTGTACTTCTACTTGACGGCAAAACACAAATGATGGGCTTCATTCTCTTCTTTGTAGCTCCTATTAAGAGTTTCACTCCCACCTTTTATCAGACAAACAGTACAGTAGCGTAAAGTGCTTCATGGTTCAGCAGTGCTGAGGAAAACCGAGTCAAATATTCCAGGGTTCAGCGTTCAGTACAGGGATTTCATAAGCAAGCATTTTGTCAGGCATGTCACATGTCATATAACAGTTTCACAGTTCATAAATTGACACTGTGCTCTAGATCAGTTGAGCTATGCAAAGCAGGCCATTGGAGTGGCAAACTGCCACCATGATGTTAGGAGGATGTGTGTGGCAAAGTTGGGCCACTAAACCCACACTGATATGTAAAGATTTCATAATTTATTGATTAAAATACATACAATTGAGAAAACGATTACCAAAAAAAGTAATATCTGGATCTGATCTTGCATGCCTAAGTACACATCTACATCAACCATAAACCACAACTTGAATAAGTTACTGTGGCTGAAAAAAAATCCAGCATGATTTCCAATTTTTTCTAAAAGCCTTACTGACTTTATTTTAAGCCAAGAGAGCTTAACATTGCCGTTAAACAATTCGAACCAACAAAATGCAGCCAGATTAAATAAATGGCATGTATGTGAATACTAGTATGTTAATTAAAGGCTTTTCTAATAAGCAGCACTAAATGTCAGATATAAAGCAAAGACAATGATATCGCACTGGGTAAAAGTGCGATATCAAACTGTATTTTCACAATCTTCCCAAAATTGCAGTGGACAGTAATATCATCTCGCAGGGAAGAAGTTCCCAAGTCAAATATCAACTTCCAGTTTGGGTTAAGGAGGCTGTCACCACCTCCACCTTTAAAACTGAACTTAAAACATTTCTGTTCAGTAAAGAATATAGTTAGTACTTTAGTGTGTTAGGACCAGTAGTCAGAGCTGCAGCTGCAGGACCAGACTGGAGCAGCTGGTCTTCAACACAGCTTCATCCTAGATCTGCTGCTGTAGACCTGCTGCAGAGGGACACCAGCATGATCCACTGACTGGTGCCCCTCACCTGTTTTTCTCTCTTCTTTTTCCCTTCTTCAGCTCAATCCACAGTTTTACACATATCCACAGATACACATTGAAGTATCTCATTAAAATCACTGTGCTTCATTGTTCTTGTAGTTTCTTGTGCTGGTCTGCCCCCTTTATTTCTCTTTTGTACATGTTTGCAGTCCAGAGCTTCATCCTGGCCTGCAGTCCCACCCTCTGACCACATCAATGTCTGGTGTCTACACCTGTTTCTGTAGTCCACCAACTAACAATGTATCAGTCATATAAACATGGAAGTCTTACTTCTGCTGCTTATGGATAGTTATACTTATGTATCCTGTCTTTTGTACCTTTGATGGTGTGTCTGTGTCTCTCCTCTGTTCTTCATTCTCTCTTTCTGATCTCCTTTTTTCTGTTCTACCCAGCTGGAGGGTCCCCCCTTATGATCCAGGTCCTGCTCAAGTTTTCTTCCCTCTTAAAGGGAAGTTTTACCTGCCTTTGTTTGCAAACATTTCTTGGGGGTCTTGTTCTGGAAAGTGCCTAGAGACAACTTGTATTTTAATAGACACTATATAAATAAAAGTTAATTTGATTATATTGTTAATAATAATAATCTGGTATTTAGCAGAATGTTGGATTTGACCTGCCATTCAGTAGTCAAAGGACATGAACTCAACTGTTTAATAATTAATAGATGTTACTATTACAAATCCCTTAGTTGGATATTCAATTTGCTTGTACAAATATTTGCAGAAATCTGGATTTCATACATTCAAGGTTTCATAAAATGCTTTTAGCCACAGTAATGGCATTTCAGGAAACCAGCCAGATCAAAGAGTCCTTTTTCTGTGGAAAGATTTGAAAGAATTACAAATAACCTAAGTAAAGTAGGTGATTTTGATGAAATTAATATTTAAAAAAAAGTTCTGTCCTGGTACACAGTATCGTAAAACTTGCCCAATTGTGTTGAATGGCTTTTTTCAGAGGTAATCAGTTGCACTTCCCCTCTAAACTAGGAAATTCATTACAGGCACAGAAATCTTAAACCATGGCACATGACACTGTCATAAATTGCATTTAGAAATACTCTATAACACCTTGACTGTGATCACTTTGATCTGATTTAGCTTGGTATGTCAAAAGCCCCCCAACGTTCATGTAACCCAAGAAGATTATATAATATGAAATACAATATACAATCTTTCTCCTCACAGATAACTATTAAATGATTCTAGAGGGATACAAACTCAACTAATCAAAGGACAAGTCAGAAATCATTGACAGAGTTCATGTTGTGGCTGAACAGAGTAACCTGCTCAATGGCCCTTGTGATAGGAAAACAAAAGCAACGTTACTATGAGAATACAGTTTCTGCCCTAGCCCATGTAAAAGTGGCCAGTATACTGAAATAATGTCAAATTATATCTTTGTGTGCACCAGAAACGGTCCAGCTACTTTAAACAGTCAGAAATCGTTTGTTTTACACAACACGGTAAGCTTAATGGGAAACATTTATGCATTAACGCTGCAACTGCCAGAAGACACAAGGCAGAGATGCATGGTGGTCTGCATGTGTATACAAACTAACCTCAAGCCAGCCGAAGGTCTCACACCTTGATGAAATAAACATGAATTAGTTCCTAATGTAGAGAGAAGTTGAGTCACGCATAATTCTGTCATATACAGCCAGAAAATGAGAAGATGGCCTCTGTGTGAGAATCCAATCGCGTATGAGAGTAGACGCCAGACTGCTGTCCAGCTTCACCCATCATTGAAATATTACTGAAATGAGCATTTGTACTGTCTAATCACCACACAGGCACCATGCTTGGGTCTTTTGAATGCACCTCCTGCACTGGCTGTTTGGTGGGGATCTCAGGAGGGGGTGTGAAAACTATTGGCGAGAGGTACTGAGGGGTGGAAGAGGAGGTGTGGGGGTGGCGGCGAACAGCCGGCATGCAATACGTGAGAGGCCCCATGTCTGTACTATCAGTGGCATCAGATGGGAAAGAGGAAGGGGGGGGTAGGTAGCAGCAGTGAGCAGCAGTTATGAGAACTGCAGTGTGTTGAAACAGGGTGGCTGCAAACCAACATCCCGCAATCATGCTGACACTCTCTTCCTCATCGCTACATACACGAAAAGGCTCCACGGAAAACAGAGACACGTGGGTTCGAAGCATCTTGAGCAGAATGTTGAAAACAGATAGACTTTATTTAAAGTAGACAGCAAACACCTCAGCACACGTGAATGAACAGTTCACTGAATTTGCACATCATTTGAACTTTGAGGGTGTTTTTGCAAGTCCAGGATAAAAAATGTTTTGACACCTGCAGCGCTCTACACCTACACGAGCAGACGCACAGCCCATGTGCTTTGCCAAATATTTACACCATGACAGAGACGAGTGTCTTTGTCTTCTCTCTAATCATGTCACTATTTCACCCACAAACAAACTTGCGCAGACTTGACCCACAGCACAATGTATACATAAAAGCAGCAACAGATCTAACCGGGTCAGATCTCACCAAACCTGGTAAACCGGACGATCTCAAAACTCTTTAAACAAGCCGTCTATTCCAGGTTTGTGGACGTGCAAAACGAGTTTATCAGTGACACCCGGAAAGGAAATCGTGAAAAAGGAGACAAAGCATTAAAGGCCAGTAGTGGCGGCGCTGAGGGGGTTAAGTGCAGCTTGCAAGTAGACAGCTGAACATAAATCCCACATACACAACACCACCCCAGCCTCCCCCTCGTCCGCCTCCTTCTTCCCCCACCCCTTCCTTTGCCGCCGTGACGAGCAGGAACATGAAGCAGAGACCCTGACAATATTAAGCCAGCTGAGAGGATCCACGACGCATACTTACCCCTTCTCAGACGTCCAGACAGAGCTGCCAGTCGAAAAGCAGAGAGCAGAAGGCGAGACGGAGAGGAGCATGGGACTTGGTTGCCAGTATAGCGGTTCACAAGCAATCCAGCTTCTGGGTTATATTCCTTTTTTCTTCCCGTCTGTGCAGCGCGCAGACACAGTGAGCACCGAAACACACATGCACGCGTTCACACATCCACACGCAGCCGGCCAAACACACACGGCACACCTCCCCCCACCACAGCACACGCGTTTCTCATTCTGTAGCCTCTTCTTACAGCCAATGCTTTCTGTTCTCTCCTTTTTCCTTTCTCGTTATCTCTGTCTGCTCCTCCCTTCCCTTTTTCAATATCCTCTTTCTTTCTCTTGACTATACATGCAGTCAGCTTCTCCTCGCAGCCCCCACCTTCCCCTCTCTCCTCCCTCCGTTCTCCTCCCTCGTGCGGGCTCCCCCCTCCATCTCCTCTCCTCTCTCTCTTCTGTGTGTGCAGAGCGAGAGGCCATTATCTGAGCCACAGCGGGCACGTACGATGGAATGGAGGAGTGTGCAGTGAGCAGAAACAGAGAGCGCCGAGGGGGACAGTCACCAGCAGCAGCAGCCTAGGAAACAGTGCAGCAGTGCTCTTACCAATGAGAAAACCTTTCTCTGACTGTATCCACGCCCTTCAGCGCCCTGCTGCATTCAGTGACGTGACACATCAGGCTATATGTATGTTTGGTTTATCTGCAAAAGCCCAAAACTGACTCTTTTGGCTGTGACTTTGCTTTTCTGTTTTCGACTGCAGAAGCGAAACAGCGGCCGTCAAGCGATTAGACTGTCTCAATTCAGAATGGCATCAACGGGAAAAAAGGAGCAAGAGAAAGCAAGGGAAAGCAAGATTCGTTTTCTTTTCTTTTTTTTTTTTTTTTTGCTTATGCCCTCCGCAAATGACATCTGCTTTTCCTTGCTGCGGTTTTGTTCTGTCTTTTTCGTGTCTAGAATCGGCTCAGTCCTGAGCCGAAGGAAGCGCCGCCGATAACGGCTCTTCAATCTCCATTCTCCTCTCTTCCACTTGCATATCGGTTCCTCGTTTCTCGCTTGAAATATAGCATTTTAGTCGCACGTAGCTGGCGGATAAATGATCCTACAGCGAGGCTACATGCACGAGACTGTTGGTTGGCAAGGAGGGAGCCGGCTCGCTGCTGCTGGTCCATCCTCCAAGATCCAAAGGATGCAGCTGAGATGTAAGATTTCTGACTGGAGGAAGTTGTTGGTCACTTGATGGGAGGCTAGTAATCTAAAATCTATGGCGTCAACCGACTCAGGTACACTGTGGGAAGAAAATCGAAGACAATATGCAACAGTTCGGTAAAGGAGCAGCTGCATTGGGCCATGGAAAAGGAAACGGCGAACAGAAGGGAGAAGGATGACGTTACGGCAATAAAGGAAGATACTGAGGAGCATGTAGATGACAAGAATGAGGTCTGTAGAGAAAAAGTTGTTCTTTGGACTGATTCTGTGACTGGACAGAAGATCCTGATGAAAAAGGTTGGCATCTTGTCGCCAAGCGAAGCCTCTGTCCTCGCCTGTCCACCAGCCTACGATGAAGCACACTTCATGTTCTCTCCTCACCGTTATTCTTCCTTGGTGTCTCTGGCATTATCATTATCAGCAGCGTCATCGTTGCTGGATGTTTCCTCACGCCCGCCTGCTGGCTGAACGGCCTTGTGGTCCTCTCTTCTTTCCTACCATGCAGGGGTTTTGGAGCTGATTGAACCGGGAAGAAAAGGAAGAGGAGGAGAGAGGGGACCATGGTTGTCTCCCCCATGCAGATCCTACGCTCCTGCGTAGTACTTTCTCTTGCGTTACTGAGCATGTGTCGCCTACACCGTGCTATAGGCAGATTCTCCCTACTTCACTTGCTTGGTCTGTCTCTCTTGGTCGCCCTTGATCTCTCATTTTTCTCAGGCTTTTTCAATCTGCCTCCGCTTCCCTCACTCGATTTGCTCCCCTGTTTTGATTGTCCTCCTTCTAGCATAGCTTATTGCATTACCGCTGTAACACTTTCTGAAACACTGGCTCTAAATTGCACATTCTCTGCCCCGCCGTAGCCACACATATTTGTATATGCACACACGGATGAGCGTCAGTCCCAAAGAGAAACACAGCACAGGCGAAACTGTCTAAAGGAAGGAGAGGAGAAGTAGAACATCGGGTCACATGACCGTGCAGTACCAATGAGCGAGAGGGAGCGGAGAGAGCAAGCGAGGTAGGAAACACATGCGGTGATGACGCAGCTGCCCCGTCATTACCGGTGTCTCCCACCAGGACACTTGCCTACACCAATGGGTGGGCACATGTCCACTCTCGGCTACCAACGACTCCACACACGAACGGACACCGGAAAACATTCCGCTTATTTACCTGACTGGCTCGCTCACTCCCCCAGCTGTAGTGACACAGCGTTTCTCACTCAAGGCTCAACTTAACCCCTGAATCACATGTTCTCCAGTCCCTCATTTACGCTGAGAACACAGAGGTCCTCTTTCAAACGCTGCTTTCACAAGTTTGTTTTCATAAAGCAACAGTTAAACAAACACCTTTGAAAAAAATAGTAGTAAAACCGAAGGCTTAGGAAGCAAAGGCGGTTGGGAATGTCGGAGGCATTTTTAAAACAATGAAACTCCGCTTGAGTCTGTCACGTACATTAAAGGCAAAAATGTAACCAAACATTAACGTAAGTGATATCGTGTCCGCGGTCATGAAGTCAGCTCTTCGGGCACATGACACAAAGTATGTACAAGGTCTATGACACAATTATTTCTCCACGGGTATTTACAGTAAGACCGCTTGATTCGAACGCCATGATGATTCATAAAGCGCAGAGCAGGTGTCATTTCACATAAAACATTACTCAACATTTCTGGTGTTTACCATCACCACGTTTGGCTCTCAGTAGACAAAAGAACTGCTGAAATATACAGATGAGCAACGAGGACCGAGGGCTTTAAAGTGCTTCCTCTTTAATGTGTTTGGATGAGAGCAACAGCACAACGCTGCCTGTCACACTTCCTTGAAAAATCACTCACTTCAACTAACACACATCTGTTACAAATGACAATACATTTATAAGAACTCCCGTTTCACTTTACAGATATATAAAGAGCAAAAATACCTCTGATTCTATCTTTCTTTAATACAACTCTTCTGATGAAAATGAGATCACACTTACGGTAACTCTGCTGTAGCCCGGCATCGAGAGAGAGAGAGAGTGAGAGAACGGTATAACGGAGACTCCTAATCTTCCATCAATTGCTTCGTCTCACAAAGTCGTGAAATTATCACCCAAATGAGTTGTCCCACGCCCTCGTTCCTCTCTCTTTCTATCTCTATTTCTCTTTCTCTCCATCTCTCTCACTTCTCTGCCTCACGCTCGCTGTTTCTCAGCAGCATGGAGGAAAGGTCTCGGTTGTAGGAGGGATGACTGACAACAAAAGTCCATCCAGTGTTGAGCTGGCTCGCATATGACTAAGCCTGATTCATCTTTGTCTTTTCTTTTTAAAAAAGTCCTGACACAAAACACTCAAATACTGAAACTAGTTTTTGAAACATTATAAGCTCGTCACTAGTAGGAGGTCTGAGCAAGCAAAAAGTGTAGAAAAAAACAAACTGTTCTTTTGTTTTATTCAAATGATTTTGCTATAAGACCATATCATTTAAATGGGAAAAAAAAGTTGTTGGTTTTTTTTTTTTGTTTTTTTTCCAGTGCGAATTATTAACTAACTCACTGAAACATAATGGTCAGGTCATGAGGGCTACCCTTTCCCTCCTTCCAGCTCTTCCTGTCAGCTGACACCTTCCTCCACCGCTGCTCCCGTCTACCTCTGTACAACCCCACCCCCACCCGCGATTCACAATGTCCTGCAGTCTAACATCACCAAGGTCATCTGATCTCACCCACCCCCCTTCCCATTTCCCTTTTCTGTTTCTGTATATCAAATTTTCCCTCCCTCAAACACACACACATTATCACATATGACACTAAAGACACAGAAACAAGCTCCTGAATAGAAATACTGTCGACAAATGCACAGACAAACTTTGTCGGTTTTTCTGCACACATGCAGCGCAGTCCAGCATGCACACACACTGATGGATTGTTCAGCGAGGGTCACCGGGTTTATTGGTGGGTGGGACAAAGAGGCTGCAGGGCACATTAGGTTTAAAATAGTAGAGGCAAATGCAAAGTCTTTCAGCGTGACCGAACAGGCAGGACAAACATCTTACATAGATCCCTAACCAAAACGACAGCTGCTTTGTTTTTTTAAGCCACACAAGTATGTGTTTGCCTGTTATTCTTCCTTTGTCTTTGCAGTTCCCAGGACAGACGGTGTTTGGTTCAAGGTGTGTTTGGGTGTGTAATATGCTACTGAGTGTGGAGTATCCAGTCTGAGTCATATCTCCTGACATTCGGCACGTGCAAGTAGGCACGATTCGCTCAGCTGGGGCGAGCAGCCCCCACCACCACCACCACCACCACCACCACCTTTACCCTCCTCCCTTCCCCAGCCCCCCCTTACTACTCCTCACAAAGAGAAAGGAAAGACTGATGTGGGAGCGAGGGGAGGGACAAAAATGGAAAAGTGGGTGATAGCAGGATGGCTATTAAAAAATAAAAATAAAATAAAACAAAAAACAAAAAGGGAAAGACTGAAAGTAGGAGGGACATTTTTAAGAGCTAGGTTGCTTTGTGTTTGATGTTTGGGAAATGAAAGCAAAGGAAGAGAACCAACAACCAATACACAGATCAACCTTCTGACAGGAAACGTTGGATCTGACACAAAGAGAGCTGGGCAGGCAGGTGGGGGGAACAGAAGGAAAACAGGTGAGCCAACAATGCTTCAAACAAAACAGGTACACTGGTGCACCACAAACTGCCGGCCTAATGTGCGCCAAGTCCGTGGTCCAATATGAATGAGCAAACATTTAAATGCAGAAACCGGACATAGTAGTTAGAGATACTGGAACAAACTGGAACATTTGTGACACATATTAAAGCCTGAGAGGCCAGGTGGTTTATTTTGGGTGGTAATGCTTCGTGGTTAAACCAGAGATTTCTCAGAGAAGAGAGAGAAAGCCAGAGAAGCCTCTCCCAGCCCTGCACAGTGGAGAGATGCCAGTCTTGTCTCTCTGGACCAGGCTAAGATTAGCTTCCCATATGTTCAAGCCAGGCACAGCCAGACTTAAAGGGCCAGTACGCCACCGTGCCCTTTAAAAAAGCACACGCTCCTAAGTACACAGACGTACACTCAGGGTTAAAACGGCTCTATAACGCTTCAATTGAGGGACAAGTTCACAGCAGTTGATAGCTGGATGAGATGTTGAGTGATTCAACGCATTTTTTATTGCATTCACTCCTATCCTTTAAATTTATTTAAAAACACTTCAACACTTTCAAGTGTGTATTTCAATAGTACGCGATTAAAGCTCCAACAGCTGTTGTGCTGTATTACATAAAACCTGGCAGAGGCTGGTTGCAGAGGGATTCAGGATTGTGTAAACTGCGTGCCCAGTGGGAGCTGCAGAGCTGCCGCCAGCGAAGTGAGAGTTAAAGAGCTTGAGCAACAGCTGAGGGCTCCTCCCTTTCTCTTCCCATTCATTTTTTATTAACTGCGGAACCAGGCGGCTGACAACCTCCCTTGGACACGAAGCGCGGACACCACCAAAGATCCCAACAAGCCGACAAGCAGGACTCGCCACGCCATGCAACACGTCAGTCCATCTGCAGGACTCGGTATACCGTCAGTCTGGTTTTGGTCATGACACATGCAGAAAAAGAAGTGCAGAGCTGGGAAAGTCGCAACATATCAATGATAACAAGCGCTGACACTACTGACGATCGCGCACGTTCAAACTCCAGGATGTGTAGAATGTGATGCTGTAATGTCCTCGATAAGATTTGCAACTGCTAAAGGAAGCCTGAGCGAAAACCCCTTTGATACGAGAGGTTTTATTGCCCATGAGCAGCTGACTCCTCCTTGTTCGTGTGCAGAGCTGCAGTCCAGATTAAAAGTGTTCAGTCAGCTCTTTTAATGCACACAATGGCTCACCTTCAGCTTAATCTTGAACTTCAGATTACCAATATCGGCAGGGTGAAGGGCAATTTGACACGGTTGTGAAAACAAGTTCAAGACACAACAAATGGAGGAGCTTTTTCATGATCACAAGACTCGCACTCTGCTAAGTAGAGAAAAGCAAGCGGATGCTTTCAGATTAGATCAGATTTTAAAGGTTTCTTTGCTGCTTAGGAACTTGAAATACATGGCATTAGTCTGATTTGACGAGGACTTTTTAACAAAGACAGGACGCACTGGTTATGGCGTCTGAGTAAGCAGCTCGAGATCAAGACGGCATGGTTTCCGAACTCAAAGAAACATCTGTTACAGACCCAACCTGACACAGCAGTGCAGAAGTGTACGCTGCATCTCAGCGTTCAAGCTCAACTGTTAGAGAACTAGCTGTGCATCGGCCCACACGGGTAACCTGGCCTCCCTGAGGCAGTGGAAACCTCACAGAGCCGTAAAATACATCGAAAGCAGACACTGAGTGGAAGAGGTGATGTCAAACCCTCCACTTCCTGAGTCTGTACCATACACCAAACCACTTACTACGCAAACACACACACACACACACAATAGTCGCACACGCACGTGGTGCCGGCTAGCTGGTCATGTGACCGACCTTGAGTGGCGGGCTAAAATTAAAACAATGATGTCATTCGACGTTGCATGTTGCCACGGAAACTAGGCCAGCGTTAACCCTTTCCGAACGAGGCTGGGGGATTCCACACTCAAAGCTTAACATGTGATTACCAAACCATCCATCTGCCATCAACAGATCTCTGATCTGCCTCTGACTCTTTCGCACCCGTGCTCTGCGTGAAGCTCAAATCACGTATGAAGAGGAAATCCTGTGCTTAGCCGCAAAAAAAAGAAAAAAAAAACTAGTCTTGCAACTTGTAGCCGTAGTCTCTTACAATTTTTTTTTTAATCTTGAAGAGCAAAAAAAAAAAAAAAAACTGCGCTGCGAAAGCAAATTGAATGACATGAAAAAGTTCTGTCTGGCTTGCTTTTATACCCTGTCTGCTGTCACGCAAAGATCATCTATTTTTATAGGCTGAAAATAGTTAATTATACTGCGCAGCTTCTTATTTCTTCTTATTATTTATATTGTCAAAATTAGTGCCGTGGGTTTGTAGGGGGTACGCTGTGTTTATCTTTGAGGAACCAGGGAAATGTCTGCGTGAGAAACAGGACTTGATGAGATAAACACTCCGCCCAGGACATGCAAAGCACCCTCCGATCAGGAGCTCGGGACAGCCAAAGGGCAAAGAATGCAAACTTGTCGAACACAGGAAAGGATAGTTTGATGATTGTGTTCCCTTTAAACCAGATGGTAATCCATACTTTGAAGATAAAGCAACTGTCTGCACATGGACAGCGATAAGAGCAGGCTTAGAGTGAAGCTGGCTGGAAGCACAACAGAGCTGAACCTACTTGTGACACGTGAAACCGACAGAGTAACTTGCATGTCGTATCGTTGCAGAGGTGAGCCTCAGCAAATCTCAACTGTCCGGTTCTGTCACTTCCTGAAACGTGTCTCTACACATTCTGTGGAAGTCAAGACAAACCTTGCTGTCTTCTACTACAAAGACCATCACAGGATTCATTTGATTCTGTCAACACGGTGTTTGATGCTCAACACACTGTTCTTCGTCAAGCTTTGCACCCTCCTTTCCCCGTTAACACTTAAACAAGCTGGAGAACAGCAGCTCTTAGCGGCTGCACGCCACAGGTTACTGCGCCCTACAATCAAACCTGTACGCATGCGTGACCCACTAACTTTTACTCCCTTTACCTCATTTGACTCCAGAACCGAGGAGAAGGACTGCCCTCCCCGGCTCCTAAGCCAGCGCGCCAGGGTTCCTCCTCCTCCTCCTGTCTTCCCTGGTCTCTTGCATCTACACATGCCTGGCTCTGGCACCAATCAGCGGGCAGCGTGGGACTTTTAAACCGAGTGATGCCTCTGCTTCAGCATGAGGTGCTCAGCTCACTGTGGCTTGAAGATAAAGCCAAAGTGGCTGGAGCTCTAACCGTCAGGTTGTGAACGGCGACTTTCAGTAGGGAAGACAGAGCTGATCTAATGTAGCTGTACATTGGATCAGCTCTAAATTACCTGTGCTTGATCCGGCATCAATATCGGGGAAAAACGATCACAAGATACCTCACAGCTCACTCTCTGCAGTAGCCACCAGTCCATTCCCACAAATACACACACAAACAACGTGAAATGATGTTGTCACAACAAATAGAGATGAACTGCTCACTATTTTGAACAATCACAACTCTTACGCCTCAGGAGATGAGGCAACAGCTAATAACCACTCCGCCACTTTAGATGAGATTATGCACAGATGACAGACACAACAGCACAGAAACATGAACCCCGTGAACCCTCTCTTACCTCCACTGCTACTTCAGGGTGTCCCAAGCAGTCTCGACTGTTGTCTTCAAAATATTCCACCTTCACAGCCATTCATTGGAACGAGTGAGGGAGGTGAGAGAAGGAAGCAGAGAGAGATGGGAGGGGGTAAGAATAACAATCAATAGAACAATGCGACAAGGGCCTGTTCAAAGAAAATGTTCCACCTTTATGTAAAGCTTTATTCATGGCTGTACGGCATTTATGCCATTCTGCCCGTCATTTCTGTCCCCCCCTACCAGCATCAGACAGCAGCCGTACATTAGGATTTTTGCTTTGATTTGTGCTGAAAACAGTGAGCCGGCACTTTCCTCGACTGCCGGGACAGCGAATGAGATTCAGTTTCCTTCACACAATTATGTAATGTCTCTAAGTCGACCTGGTGCAGCTTTCCGACATATATAAATTTCGCGAGCCAGCACGGCCCGAGAGCTTTAAAGAGGAGAGCAGCAAAACATGCACAAGTGAATATGTTAGTTGAGGGCGAGACGGAATAAATGGAAGAGGCTTATTATTGTTAAAACCAGAGCATCTTCTTAATTAGCACCCCACACACACTAACGCCCCCTCCACCCGCCACCCCCACCCCCCGCACCGTCTTCATGGCTCCGGCAGTCTCCATGAGAAATGATGTTTTGTCTGAAGCTACTACCCTAGTCCTGCCAAACCAACCCCACTTCCAACACCCCACCCCCAACCCCCCACCCCCCCACCCCCACCTATCAATCCCAAAATAGTCTGGACTGCTGAATATTTACCCTCCAAGCCTCGGAGCTGCCTCGGTTCGTACTCCTCCGTCTGCTGACCAAATCCCCATCAGAAGACTCCGGTTCCCCCTCGTCCCTTTCCTCACCCCGATCCCGCTCTCCCTTTCTTCTCTCTCTGCGTCTCCCCACTCTTCCTTCTCAGTCTCTCTCTCGTCTGCGTTCCAGCAGCCCATTCAGGAAGCCATCTTGTGTTTTTAATCAGCTTTTACATGATCCCTCGTACGCACGTTCTCTTTCTCTCTCGCCCTTGCTCTCTTGCGCTACCCCCCTCCCTCTGTCTCTCTCTCTCTCTCTCTTGCTCGTATGCCAATAGGTCTACTGCACTCACGTGCACACACATACACACGTTTTTTTCACTATGTGACCACTATCGCTCCTTCCTCCCACTTGTATATTTCTTTTTTTTTTTCCCCCTCCTGCATATATGATGTCAGTGTACGTTCAACCGCCCCCTCCCCCATTTCTCTTCAAGCATATACACTTATGAACAAATCCACACACATAAACACTCGCACACACACACACACACACACACACACACACACACACACACACACACACACACACACACACACACACAAGCACGGAGCTTGCCCGAGAGACGTCACACTAGAGATAGCACACAAAGGCGGTCTGTCCACCAATCAGAGGCCGGGCTGGGCGCTGCTGCTAGGCTGAAACTGAAGAGAGAGAGAGTGTGTGGCGAGAGATAGAGGAAAATAGTAGAAGGAGGTTTAAAAAAAAAAAGTCTGCAAATATATGTGTGTGTATGTGTGTGTGTGTGTGTGTGTGTGTGTGTGTGTGTGTGTGTGTGTGTGCGTGCGTGTGTGTGCAGCCTCATAAAAGAGAGGCTGACATAAAGAGACAAAGTGAAGGTAGGTGGGAGGTGAGTGTGTGTGTTGGGGGGATGGGTCCTCTCTATGCTTGTCAATTATCTCCTCGAACTCGCCTTCCCTAAACAATGCCTCTGGTATGTGGTATCACTGAGCACCATCTGTGTCAGGGCTGCCTGCAATAACTGGACTGGACTGCACAGCACAAACACACACACACACACACACACATACACACGCTCACACGCACACCCTCGAAGAGACCATTAGAGGCAAAGAGCGCAATTGCAAAGCCGAACATCCTGACTCAAGCGAAGGTGCATGAAATGCCACAGGTATTTATGCACCGTCACTGAAGCGACACATGTCAAAAGTGTACAAAAGGACAGTTTTGATGTTTGTGCTCATGTGATTATTAAACAAACACATCTATCAAGCTATCATTTTAATGGAAACCGTCAGATATTCAGTTTTGTTGGGTTTCTTTCCATTTTTTCCCCTCTAGTCTTTGTGATAATGACATACCAGGCATATTTTAGAGGCTTGTGATCATAATGTTTACATTCTGAATGTGAAAGATCATCTCCGGCTCGCGTAGTTTCATCACAGATCAGCGCACGCTTTAGCAAGAACGTTGAGCCAGAACCGCAAACGCAGAGGGGGAAATTACTTCGTCTACATCAGTAATACATAAGTACCGCAGAGAAGATGCATTTCTCTTTTTCACCAAAGTACTCTTTACAAAATAACTGTCACTCATCAGCTTTTGGGAAATGAGATGTTTAACGATAGCAAACAGTGCCGCAAACCCTCCTGTTAAGACATGAAGAACAACGGCGTACGAGAGGAAAAAAAAAAAAACGTGTCGCTGTGAGAACGAGAGACCGCAGAACACCAGGATAAAGTCAGCAAAAGTTCAGGCAGGCTGGCGTAGATACGGAGGACCGAGGCGAAGCGGACAGACGGCGAGAGGCCGACAGACTGTGTGAGAATCGAAGAGAGAAGGAGCTGAAATGTGGCACAGTAAGGCGAGGCAGCCACACACTGACACAGCATTTGTGGTGTCTCTCTGACGCTCTCGTATGGCATGGGAAATCCCCTCTGCTGACGTCAGACGGGCCACGTGTGTGTGTGAATGTGTGTGTTTATGTGGGAGTCGAGGCGTGATTGTAGTGAGCTGGACAGCAAGAGCGGCTGCTTGGCTTCACTGCGCTTTGTTGCAGGTGGGCCGGGGTAGCGGTGGCACGACTAGCTCAAACACATCGGCGCAAAGAAAAAGTAACTGGAGTTACGTATGAATCATTAAAGGACAGGACAAACAGCGATTACAGGAAATAATGATTCCTCTTTTATTCCATTCTTCCTCTATTCTTTAAGAGGAAAAAAAGCTAACAGAACACAAACAAAAAACTATCTAGTACGTCTCTTTTCATCCTTCACTTTCTCTGCCTCCAACACACACCTGGCAACACACACACACACACACACACACACACACATACACACACACACACACACATCCCATCTAGTCTTAGACACTGTCATCATGAAACAAGCTTCTTTATTCAGCTTCCATTTAACTCACGAACATGCCGTCACCGCTGCTGCTTTCTGACCTTCAACAGAGGAGCCTTCCTAGATTTGCAATTTCTATGACACAAACTATGCCAATACACGCACACACACCACACTTGTGTAGTTTAAAAGAGCATTAAAGAGTTGCGTGGAAATCGAAAGCTGTGTACGCTCTGTACCGATTACCGCGCAACAGTGAGCAGCTGTCACAGGGGAAGATGGAGGATGTGGTTGACAGCCGGTAAGAGACTCAGCTGCAGCATCCAGATAAAAGGTCAGAGGGCAGAAGTGGAGGGCTGTGGGGGAGGGCCACCGATGAACCCGCGGACACTTCATAGAGAAACCTTAACTGTGTCTCTAACAGAAATTAGCAACAAATACTGTTCGGGGCTCTAAGTGTAGTTTAGGAGAAATCCGTGGCTACGCTGTAGGAAATACACACAGATCTGTCTGTTGAATATCTCTGTGGATAACGTCCGAGGCTGGGTACGGCTACAAATGCTCCTTTAACTTGAGCTCACTGTCTTGGAATACGAATCCAAGAAAAGACAGGCCAGAAGAAAACATACTGACTGAAAACGTGACGGAGCCCTTCATCATTTATGTTACTTTATTATTTTAATAATCTGGAAACCAAAGGTGATCAATACTACACGTTATTTCAATATTATACACAGGAACTTGCATTTGTATAACAGTAGGTACAAGTGAACTTTTTATTTGTACATGTGATGCCTGTCCATTGACTTGTGTCAGTGTTTGAAACAAACCAGCCCCAGTAGCAATGTGTCTGATGTGCCTGAGTGATCTTAAATCTCTTAAATACTTAGCATTTTCCACCCTGTCCTGTTTTCATTATACGTGCTGCCATTACTGTCAATCATCTCCCATTATTATGTCTCCTTTCATCTGTATGCAGATGATCTGCAAATCTCCGGGCCAATCAAGCCCAGTTGATGACGCTTTAAAATTTGACAAACAGATCAACTCTGTTGTCATGACGAGCTTCTGGCAACTCGTTCCTGAGCCACGGTGACCCCGAGAAAGCCATCCTTGCTGTCATTAGTTCCTTGCTTTATTATTATTATTATTAATGCTCTTTATTTTGGCATCAACCAAACTTTGCTACGTCATTTACAGCTTGTTCAGAATGCTGATGCTCGCCTGCTGACAAGTACGCGGAAACATGACCACATCACTCCTGCACTGGCGCCCAGTTGAATTTAGAATTCATTCTGAGCTCTTGTTTTTTACTTTTAGTGTTATAAACGACCTTGCTGCCTCATATCTATGCGGTGTTTCAAACGCGTGTTAAGGTGCATAACTGTACAGGGTCGGTGTTCTTAAATTCCCATCTCAAAAGTCTCCATACGGTCTCTGCTGGGGGACGGACAGGGCCTCTCCAGTACCTGTACCCTCCTCTTCCTCAGCTAATGTGCTCTGACGTTGTCTTTTTAAAACTTTATGGAGATCCCTGTAAATGATTTGGATATGAAGGCAGCATGTGTTTCTCAAAAAAGCTCAATAAATTGTTATACATTACAGCTGCTATTACAGATGTGCAAATGACATTTGCTGAAGGCACTGATAACAAACCCATACCCCGACCTTTGGACTTGTTGCTGATAGGAGTCTGCCTGGAATACCGATTTGTCTGATCACAACGTTAGTTCTTGATACAGTGCCATCTGAAGAAAAAGCCGGATCAGAGGGGGCCAGCTTAGGTTTCCATTTTTGCCTTTATGGGCTGAGAATTCCTGCAAATTCCTTGAATTGTTTAATGTTATACACTGTAGAGGAATTTTTCTCCTGCCTTTTTTACAAGTGGATGAATCTAAGCAAATATTTGCCCCTTAAAGGCACAGCCTTTAATTAATGCTGCTTTTGAACCAAACCATTATTACAGCCACATGTACCCTATATTCCAGTGCTGGCATGCAGGAATGTATGTAGCAGTCTATTTCATGAGCTTTTCACAATGCATACCAGAGCAGTCTGTATCAAAAAACAGGAAACACATTTTCCAGATAGATTCTGTCAATACGTTCTGACAACAACCATGATGTCGGTTGTGGCAGATACTGAGCTACACAAGGCAAGCTTTAATGTCCAACATGCTCTCCTGGCTTTGGTTTTAACCACTTAAAATGTTCTGAGATTCATAACTTCAAGCATCCTGAGCAGGAGGAGGTTTTTTTGTCACGGATTTTTTTGGCTATTTTTACTCCTAAGTTATTTTTGCATTACAGGCTTTGGAAAACTTTGACAGTGTCCTCCAGGGAGAGGATATATATATATATATATATATATATATATATATATATATATATATATATATATATATATATATATATATATATATATATATATATATATATATATATATATATGTAAGAGATTCTTAACATGGTCGTTGTGCATGTTATGATTATTTGCAAGCCTGCTTGGACATGCTTTTGTGGTCCACTCTGGTTAGTCCTGCTGACCCTTTGGCCATCTTTCCATCCTCTTCTTTAACTTTACAACCCATCCCCCTCTTCTGCCTCAGTTTAAGATGCTGGTGTACATACAAACACACATACCCACACATGCACACTTCCATTAACACACTGGAGAAGGCTTAAAAAGCCCCCACTCTCTCCCTTTCTTTACCCAACTCACACACACACAAATACAAATTGGCCTAAGGTTAACCCCCATCCTCACTGCAAGCTGTAGGGGTCAAAGGACAAAGCGCAGGGAACTGAAGGAATTCTCTGCTGCCGTTTGGTAGCCCTCAGTCTTTCAACCGTGCATACGCAAACGCAGCGCAAATGCAGCCCACTCACAGCCTGTTAACTCAGTCTAAAAACATCCCTGCCTTATCAGAAGGAAGCTATGCAACTACACTCTAGGTAACATTTGCATCACCATTACGAATGCAGGTTAGCAACTCATATCCCTTTTATACATGCAGACTACGAGCATACAGTCGCTCTACCTGTTACCTGTAATTTTTATAATAGATGTAAATGTGCGACCCTCCTTTGTCTTGGGCTTTATTTCAAAGACCAAGACAAATAACAGGTCTTCAAGTCGGGGGTGAGCAGAGGAGGGGAACTCCTCACGAAAAGCTTTAACATCATGAAATAAAATATGATACTTTAATAAAGAAAGGCTCTTCCACAGGTGTCTTATTTCTCTTCTAAAACCAACAAAATATGAGTTAGAAAAAGATGGCCAAAGTTTTGCATAAATTTGCAAATGGCTATCTTTTAAAAAAACTATTTGTTTTAAGAGTGTTTATAGTAATAGTTTTTTCCTGCCTGCAAAATGCATCAATATAAGAAGTGTGCTCTGTAGATGGAGGGATGGATGGATGGATGGATGGATGCATGGATGCATGGATTGATGCATGGATGGATGCATGGAGAGTATGATCGGACTGCATGCACATCATACCTCGCTCATGTCCAATTCGCCCCTTCGTTTCTTCAGTTGTTCACATTTGCGCTGCTTGCAGATCTGTTTGCCTGTCCTGCGGTTTAAACAGTTTGCGCACGTGCCGCAGTTCTCTTTGCGGAGGCAGGGAGTACACGTCCCACATTTCTTCCTCCTCTTCTTTTGGAGGTCGAGAGTGGCATCAGGGATGGCGTCAAGTGGAGACAAAGTGAACAGGCCTGCTTGCTGGTGCTCGGCCTCAATATATTTGCTTAGAGGAGATGCCTTCTCAAGGCTTGTTCTTTGCAAGTAAAGGGCCTGAGCTTCGTCTGCGTCCATGGAGAACTCAGAAACGTCCTCAGGTGGTGGGTACGGCCCTCCCTTCAGCCTAGGCATGGCGATGCTCCTGCCTTATTTCTCTGACGTCCGAAAAAATTAGAGGGACTAGAAAACATTGAAAGACTGTGTTAAGTTTAAAAAGAAGACAATAAAATGAACAGTAAATAGTGCCCAAATATACAGTTAATGCGTGCCCACTTTTACCGTGTGTTTGTCTGGTCTGAAGAACAGTTAGGCAGACAGCTAAACATTCTCAAACCAGTCTAGATAGTCAACCAGCTGGAGAAACCTCCATAGGCTGCTACTAAAAAGTAAAAGTGGAGATGATTCCCAGTCCCAATTCCCAGTCTGGAATCCATTCTATCCCAAATAGCCTGAATAACGGTTGGTGGTACACTACCTTCTAGGGAGTATTACTGGGGCTTGGAGGATCATGGTATGGTCTGCCCAGCCATATGTCCAGCGCACAGACTGAAAAAAAAGAAAAAGACACAAATAAAAACAATATTTTCATTAGTATAAAAAGTAACAGTATCCGTTACTTCCTTGTTTTACAGTGAGAACTCAAAACATGTTAAAGTCACCGTCTCAGTTTAAACCACTTTTTGATGCTTTAGTAATGAGACATTAGAGTCAAGTCACACACTCGTGACCGGGGTCTGGACGTTGTCTGGTTTTAAAACACAGCTGTGCATCTAGTTGGCTTATAGCCATTCGGGCCTACGTGAGCAGTGTGAGAAGATACTGCGCTTCAACGAGAGACCCCACACGGAAAGGGGGTTTCTGTCTCCCTGAATGAAAGAGGAGGGTGATAAGTTGATGCCAGGAATGATCCTTTGTCTTAGGGTTGCAGACTCCGGTCGACCATCAGTGAAGTTAATTGTACTGAAACACAGTGTTTCTTTTCCCGGGTTCACAGCCTGCAGTGAAGCAGGTTTTTATGGTTCTGCCGTTTTGGAACCGTTTAAATGTTGGGAAGTGTGACCGCCAGTCTAACTGACAACTGGGCCTGCTTTCATTTAAAAATATTATCCATAGTGTTACAGGCTCTAATGTGAACATTATCGCATAAAATGCAAAAGGACATAAATTATAAATTACTGAGTGAAACCAAGGAACTGGTTTTCCCATGTAAGCAAATCTACATAAAATAAGTTACAATGCACTGCAGTTAATCATTTTAGCTTGTTTTAATCTCATAAGTACTGTATAACCACAACGTTCCCAACATATAGTTAATGTTAACAAAACGGTCTTAGTCTGGAACACAAAGATGTTGAAGAAGATACTGTCTGTTAAGCCCTTTCACATTTTGTTTTCTTGATATTTTTAAAATTTTGTCACATTTTACTGAAGAATCTTTGTCATGCTTTGGTAACCACAGGAATGTAGTGATCCAAATGAAGAAGGTTTGTGATTACGTGCTAAAACAGTGCACTTTCTACACATAGGTTCAGGGTTGTTGCAGTGTGTGAATAACGTCTGCTCCGATTTAAATCTGTCATTGTGCTTTTAACAGAAATGACAATAGCAGCGTTTCCAACGAGGTCAATCATAAGTTCCAAACAAAATTAACTCAGTATTCCTTGTTGCGTCTTTTTTTCCCTCCTTTTTTAGTGGGATAGTAATTCTATGTGATCTTTGGCATCTCCACCCTCATTTTGACTAAAAATGTGACTTACAAGTGTACCAGCACTTCTGCCATTCATCGACAAGATGGTAAACACTGAAGGTATACTGTCTTGTAAGTCAAACAAAGTTTTACAACTATTATTAGAACATCATCCAGAAACACACTTATATAAGGGTGCAAGTGTGCTCACACTGACATTGTGGGGGCACTTTAACATGACACTACCCACCAATCACAGGACACCCAGGGACAACTTTTGTTGGGGTGGTCGGCCTGTCATTTCCCTTATTTAGCCTAAAAGAAGTTGCTCACCGTGGTCTGTCTACAGCTCGTCTGACATGGTCCACATTTAGCTTGACAGGAGACGTTCAGTATTGGTCTGTGTTTGGTCCATCTGTCCTGCCGAAAATGAAAGGTTTGCACCTTTCACTTTTCAACCAAGTCAAAACATCGTTTGGATGAGTGCGTAGTTGGAGAAGGGTGACAGTTGCCCCCACTCGTCTGTGATGTTGTGTCAAAGATTAAAGTCAGCTGGCTGACCAAGGGCTTTTATGTAAACCAAAACTTTTTCTCTTCTGTCATTACTTTCCTTAGTGTTTTAGTCACGTCTACCAATGATATGCACTGCAACTGCACGCGCCGCTTTCATCATTGTTGTAGCGCTATAATTTGATACGCGGTCATCCTTATACTTGACCTGGACTTCAAAGTTATGTAGTCAGAGGTTTTTGTTGATAGTAGGGAGGAAAGACCACAAGAGCTGGACGATACTTGCTCAAAGTCAATCAAATACTCTTTCAAATTGTACTGAAACTATTATTTAAGCGTGACAGAAGAAACGCCGTTGTGTCCCTTTAATAGACTGGACTCCAACTTATACTGCTTCTAATATGTTACACAAACAGTTAATTACATCAGGGGGAGTTGAATTTATTATGGTCATCAATGTAATTTGAGCATGCATGTAGATAAAGGTGAGGTGGGGTGGGGTCGGGTGGATTGGGGGGTGGGGTGCACAGGGTACACATCATAACAGCCTGCAAATCATTGTTTCATTAGGGCGCGTGGGGGCTCTAATAATGCGCGCGCCAAGACACTACAGTGATGAGGTCCCCTCCGCTACTGTTGTTATTGTTACTGTATGTCCACGTGCTTTCCGACAGCGGTCCCTGCAGGGGGGAGAGGCCAGCCCACCGCGATCAAAGCGATCAGATAAAAACTAACAGCCAGCCTTAGATTTACATTACGATAGCCCGTGTTATCTGTGCCGGGATACACATCACACACCAGAGCCGTGAATGTGGGCACGCGGCTAATTACCGCGGGTGAGAAAAACGGCACTTTCACCGTCCACGTGACCAGTCTCATGCCGACCCCCGTCCACGCACAGAGCCCCTATAAAAGTTTTTTTTTTTCTCATTTGTTATTTGGTAAAATGTTATAATAGTCCAATGCACAGATAAATTCATTTTCAAACATATATTGGCAACAACCATTTATAATGCCACCTAAAAGAATTAGGTTTACGTCGACGGGTTTTTTTCCCGGAGAAAATTAAAAGCAAAAACATTAATTTTCCTCACAATAAAAAGTTACAACCTACCCTCAAATGCCTCGATAATCCTCTTCACGTCAGATTTTCATTGACAAAAATAATAACAAACTGTGGTGAAAATTAAAAAAAATATAAGAAAGGAAAAAATATGACTGACTTCGAGTCAGCTATAATTTTTTCCCCCTGCTATTAAAAGCAAACTCAGGATCAAAGGAAAGGAAAAAATAGTATAAAGTTCGAGCCTCATGACATAAGTCGACGTCAAGGCAGTTCTCGGTCGATGGTGAGAGCAGGAGACTGCGAGGAAAGGTAGTATCTTTCAGGGGTTGAAGTCATCAGTAAATTATGGAGTGGAGTCCCGCCAGACTGTGCAGAGGGTGGGTGACGTCACACACCGAGGAGCCGAGGGTTCAAAAGTGGCCCATTCGAGGCGAGGTGGTGGAGTCACCATCAGATGATCTAAAATGGTTGTAATGAGTCCTTGATGACTCTCCCGGTGATGTCTCAGAAGGAGATTGAAAAAGATGGGCTAGCAGACGAGCGGCTGTGATGTCATGAGTGGGTTTTAAACCAGATGTGGTGACACCACGAGGGGAAAGATGTGTTGCTTTTCCTGGACACATGTGGCTCGCTGCTGAGGTCAGGGTCCGGTGTGGAGGAGCAGCGGCCCCTGGCTGACAGAGCCCACAGATGAGAGACAACCCCACTGTCAGAACAACGACCAGATGCCTGTTACACAAGTTAGGAAAAGGTCATTATGTCCGCTTAAGAAAAACACAATAACGCAAGTCTAAGATGAATTGTCTTAAGTTTCAACAAGACTATTGTCAAAGTGCTCTTATGTGGCTTTGTATTATATCTGACAAGAGATTAGACACAATCAGGTTTTCTTACATTTCCATGTCAGTCAGCGGTTTTACAGAGTCGGAAGTTTATAAAGGGATTGCAAAATGCCCGTGAAAACTTACACTCTATAAAAACACTCTCATATAATACAGAACTGAAGAAGCTAAGAATATATATATATATAAATAAACTGACAACTATTTTATGGATATCAAAACAGGAATACTATAATCAATTATTGGACAGGAATAAAAAATAAGATAAAAGGGATTTGGAACATATTACAATGTCTTTAGGAAAAGTTCTAGACAGACTAATTATCCACAATATTTTACCAATAATGATGAAAACATTAATGATATGAATGATGTGGTTAAACATTTCTACAGGTATTTTGTAAGTGTTGAACCAAAGCTGGCAGAAAAAAATTGTGATCCTGGATTAGCTGATGGATGGAAGGAGACGTTAAAAAAAAGAAATCCAAACTCAATGTTTCTCTCAGCAGTGGAGGACAGACAAATCATAGATATTGTAAATAATGATGGTATAGATATGACAATAGTCAAATAGGTTATTAAGGCAGTTGTTCAACCACTGAAACACACCTGTAATCATCCCACTTTATAAAACTGCAGACAGACACCAATTCACTAATTACAGACCCATTTCTTTACTACCACAATTTCCCAAAAATTTTAGAAAAACTATTTATTTACAGATTAGACAAATTTATGGATAAATACAAACCGCTTTCTGAAAGCCAATATGGATTCAAATCTCAAAGATCCACATCATCGGCAGTCCAGATAATAATAGAAGAAATTACCAGCTCCATAGACAAAAAGAAATTTGCAGTTGGGGTGTTCATTGATCATAAAAAAGCATTTGACACAATAAATCATGACACATTAATTAAAAAAAAAAAACTGGAGCAATAAGGTATCAGGGGAGTGGTTTTACACTAGATGAAAAATTTTTAAGCATCAGGCAGCAGTTTGTAAAAAGAGGTGAGTTTCAGTGATCATGCATGGACATTGGTGTCCCCCAGGGGTCAGTATTGGTTTAAAACCCCACATTTGTTAGACAAGTTTGGGGCAGTACCTACAAATCCTCTCTCCAAACATTGTGCACACTCCAGATAAGAACCATCAGAATAGTTCATAAAGCAGGTTTCCAGGACCACACTAATGAGTTATTTATAAACTCCTGCCTTCTAAAACTCCCAGATCTGGAAGAATTTCAAACATTGGGACGTAGTTGGATCTCATTCGCTTTTCTTTCTGTGTTGTGGTCTGGCTCTGTGGTTGTTTGGGTTTGGGTTCCCTCATTGGTCCACATGTGCCACAGGCTTGTGGGTGTTGCTGTCAGGGGTCTGGGTGCTTGTGTTGGTGTGGTGTTTAGTGCAGGCCAACCAGGTTGGGGGACCTCCTGGTTTTGGTCATTGTGGGGTGCTAGGTGAGGGCTGGTAGGGGGAGACTAGGCTTGGTGGTTTAGGTAGTGCAGTAGTGCAGTATCTGAAGTATATAGTGAAGTATATGTAGTATATAGTGTAGTATATGTAGTATATAATGTAGTTTATGTAGTATATAGTGTAGTATATGTAGTATATAGTGTAGTATATGTAGTATATACTGTAGTATATGTAGTATATAATGTAGTTTATGTAGTATATAGTGTAGTATATGTAGTATATAGTGTAGTATATGTGGTATATAATGTAGTTTATGGAGTATAAAGTGTAGTATATGTAGTATATAATGTAGTTTATGTAGTATATAGTGTAGTATATGTAGTATATAGTGTAGTATATAGTGTAGTATATGTAGAATATACTGTAGTATATGTAGTATATAATGTAATTTATGTAGTATATAGTGTAGTATATGTAGTATATAGTGTATTATGTGGTATATAATGTAGTTTATGTAGTATATAGTGTAGTATATGTAGTATATAGTGTAGTATATGTAGTATATAGTGTAGTAAATTTAGTATATAATGTAGTTTATGTAGTATATAGTGTAGTATATGTAGTATATAGTGTAGTAAATGTGGTATATAATGTAGTTTATGGAGTATAAAGTGTAGTATATGTAGTATATAATGTAGTTTATGTAGTATATACTGTAGTATATGTAGTATATAATGTAGTTTATGTAGTATATAGTGTAGTATATAGTGTATTATGTGGTATATAATGTAGTTTATGTAGTATATAGTGTAGTATATGTAGTATATAATGTAGTTTATGTAGTGTATAGTGTAGTATATATAGTATATAGTGCAGTATATAGTGTAGTATATGTAGTGTATAGTGTAGTATATGTAGTATATAGTGTAGTATATGTACTATATAATGTAGTATATGTAGTATATAATTTAGTTTATGTAGTATATAATGTAGTTTATGTAGTATATAGTGTAGTATATGTAGTATATAGTGTAGTATATGTAGTATATAATGTGGTATATAGTGTAGTATATCTGGTATATAGTGTAGTATATAGTGTAGTATATGTAGTATATAATGTAGTTTATGTAGTATATAGTGTAGTATATGTAGTATATAATTTAGTTTATGTAGTATATAATGTAGTATATGTAGTATATAGTTTAGAATACAATGTAGTATATGTAGTATATAATGTAGTTTATGTAGTATATAGTGTAGTATATGTAGTGTGTAGTATATGTAGTATATAATGTAGTATATGTAGTATATAGTGTCGTATATGTAGTGTATAGTGTAGTATATGTAGTATATAATGTAGTTTATGCAGTATTTAGTGTATTTTATGTAGTATATAGTGTAGTATATGTAGTATATAATGTAGTATATGTAGTAAATAGTGTAGTATATGTAGTGTATAGTGTAGTATATGTAGTGTATAGTGTAGTATAAGTAGTATATAGTGTAGTATATGTAATGTATAGTGTAGTATATTTAGTTTATCGTGTAGTACATGTAGTGTATAATGTAGTATATGTAGTGTATACTGTAGTATATTTAGTATATGTAGTATATAATGTAGTTTATGAAGTATATAGTGTAATATATGTAGTATATAGTGTAGTATATGTAGTATATAATATAGTTTATGTACTATATAGTGTAGTATATGTAGTATATAATATAGTTTATGTACTATATAGTGCAGTATATGTAGTATATAGTGTAGTATATGTAGTATATAGTGTAGTAAATGTGGTATATAATGTAGTTTATGGAGTATAAAGTGTAGTATATGTAGTATATAATGTAGTTTATGTAGTATATACTGTAGTATATGTAGTATATAATGTAGTTTATGTAGTATATAGTGTAGTATATAGTGTATTATGTGGTATATAATGTAGTTTATGTAGTATATAGTGTACTATATGTAGTATATAATGTAGTTTATGTAGTGTATAGTGTAGTATATATAGTATATAGTGCAGTATATAGTGTAGTATATGTAGTGTATAGTGTAGTATATGTAGTATATAGTGTAGTATATGTACTATATAATGTAGTATATGTAGTATATAATTTAGTTTATGTAGTATATAATGTAGTTTATGTAGTATATAGTGTAGTATATGTAGTATATAGTGTAGTATATGTAGTATATAATGTGGTATATAGTGTAGTATATCTGGTATATAGTGTAGTATATAGTGTAGTATATGTAGTATATAATGTAGTTTATGTAGTATATAGTGTAGTATATGTAGTATATAATTTAGTTTATGTAGTATATAATGTAGTATATGTAGTATATAGTTTAGAATACAATGTAGTATATGTAGTATATAATGTAGTTTATTTAGTATATAGTGTAGTATATGTAGTGTGTAGTATATGTAGTATATAATGTAGTATATGTAGTATATAATGTAGTATATGTAGTATATAGTGTCGTATATGTAGTGTATAGTGTAGTATATGTAGTATATAATGTAGTTTATGCAGTATTTAGTGTATTTTATGTAGTATATAGTGTAGTATATGTAGTATATAATGTAGTATATGTAGTAAATAGTGTAGTATATGTAGTGTATAGTGTAGTATATGTAGTGTATAGTGTAGTATAAGTAGTATATAGTGTAGTATATGTAATGTATAGTGTAGTATATTTAGTTTATCGTGTAGTACATGTAGTGTATAATGTAGTATATGTAGTGTATACTGTAGTATATTTAGTATATGTAGTATATAATGTAGTTTATGAAGTATATAGTGTAATATATGTAGTATATAGTGTAGTATATGTAGTATATAATATAGTTTATGTACTATATAGTGTAGTATATGTAGTATATAATATAGTTTATGTACTATATAGTGCAGTATATGTAGTATATAGTGTAGTATATGTAGTATATAATGTAATTCATGTAGTATATAGTGTAGTATATGTACTGTATAGTGTAGTATATGTAGTATATACTGTAGTATATCTGGTATATAGTGTAGCATATAGTGTAGTATATGTAGTATATAATTTAGTTTATGTGGTATATAATGTAGTTTATGTAGTATATAGTGTAGTATATGTAGTATATAGTGTAGTATATAGTGTAGTATATGTAGAATATTATTTAGTTTATGTGGTATATAATGTAGTTTATGTAGTATATAGTGTAGTATATGTAGTATATAGTGTAGTATATAGTGTAGTGTATGTAGAATATAATGTAGTTTATGTAGTATAAAGAGTAGTATATGTAGTGTGTAGTATATGTAGTATATAATGTAGTATATAGTGTAGTATATCGTGTAGTATGTAATGTAGTTTATGTAGTATATAGTGTAGTATATGTAGTGTGTAGTATATGTAGTATATAATGTAGTATATGTAGTATATAGTGTAGTATATGTAGTATATAGTGTAGTTTATGTAGTATTTAGTGTAGTATATGTAGTATATAGTGTAGTATATGTAGTGTATAGTGTAGTATATGTAGTGTATAGTGTAGTATAAGTAGTATATAGTGTAGTATATGTAGTGTATAGTGTAGTATATTTAGTTTATCGTGTAGTACATGTAGTGTATAATGTAGTATATGTGGTGTATAGTGTAGTATATGTAGTATATAATGTAGTTTATGAAGTATATAGTGTAATATATGTAGTATATAGTGTAGTATATGTAGTATATTATATAGTTTATGTACTATATAGTGTAGTATATGTAGTATATAGTGTAGTATATAATGTAGTATATGTAGTATATAATGTAGTTTATGAAGTATATAGTGTAATATATGTAGTATATAGTGTAGTATATGTAGTATATAATGTAGTATATGTAGTATATAATGTAGTATATGTAGTATATAATGTGGTTTATGAAGTATATAGTGTAATATATGTAGTATATAGTGTAGTATATGTAGTATATAGTGTAGTATATAGTGTAGTATATCTAGTTTATAATGTAGTTTATGTATGAATGTGCATGTGAGTATCAGTGTGTAGTTGGATGTGAATTTACAATGTTATCAATATAAAAATAAGTAAAATATTAGAGAGATTAAGATTAATTCATCCATCCATCCATCATCTATACCCGCTTAATCCGTCTCCGAGTTGCTGGGGTCTGTCGGAGCCTACATATATATATATATATATATATATATATATATATATATATATATATATATATATGTTTATACACATGTTTTTTTTTTGTTCTCTTTCTGAAATTCTGAAAACCAGATGAATGTAAAGTGTAATTATAACATTGGAGAAGGGGTAGAATTAAATACGTTTTAGTTTTTCTTACCCCTTTTCAGACATGTTACACAGGATTTGCATGTTATGTATATGTGTGTGCATGTATTTAGGTATGTGTATATACAGATAGGTATTTGCACATTGGGTATAGATTTTTTTATTTGTGTACATAACGTGATAGCATATTCTTTTTTTATATAGATTTATTTTCAAAGGGTTCTATATGTTCAAATGTGTGTGTGCAGGTGTGTATTTGTATATTTATTTATTTATAGATTCATACTAGTGTTAACGTAGTTATGCTTTACACAATGGTTTTGACATGTCTGGAATGAATCAATAAAACAGACAAACAATAAACAAATGCCTTCAGTGTAAATTATTGGTTTACATTGTTCTTTTAATCAAACAGAATTATTGTACATGTATGGCATTTATCGAAAAATTCAAGTCACTTATTTTTATACTTTGATTTGGGGTTTTCTAAATCCAGACCATAATAATTAAAAACACACACATCTGCTTTTATATTGGTTTGATGTCATTTTCATTTTGGAAAAACTGAACTGTTTAAGTCTTACATTTCTCAGCGATAGTTTAACGCTATGCTGAAAAAAATCAGAGGTAACCTTTTCAACTTGCAAACCGTTATGATAGTACCACCACCGTGTTTTACTGTAGTAACATGTAGTAACCCAGTTTGTCTGATTCTAAAGCATTGTTTTCTTCCTGGACAGCACTGAAGCAGTTTTTGAAGTAAAAAACGTAGTTGCGTGTAGACAGTTACACAGATTTCCCCGCAGCTTCCAGTTTATAAATCTTCTACTTTGCATTTCCTAGATTGTTCCTCTTCAGCTAAACCTGTTTGCTTTACCGTTACAGGTGTTCATCTTGTTGTGCACAGGGTGACAACACATCCCAGAATACCTACTTATTTCAGTCTCTGCTTACATCAACTAAGAAATTCTAGAAAGTGAAAATGGGTGAAAAAGACAATCCTACCTGGTGTCCTCCTCTACAAAAGTTTGTTGCATGACTGTAGATAGCGTCAGCATCCTTTTTGTTTTTAACTTCTGCGTGACTGATTTCAGAATACCATTTTGTCTTTTACTTTGTCTTATTTACCAAGTTGCACATCCTCGTTCCTGTAGCAGAGGAACCAAGGGGGTCTTTGCTTCCGATTTTCAATCTAAATTAACAGTGGCATGTGGCACAACAGCATGAATAGTTTGGTTTGTTTTACACTTGCAATCCAAATTTCAAATCCCACCTGAGGTTTTCAGTGGGGTTCAAGTCAGGTGACTGTGATGGCCACTACAATATCTACAATATCTCCCAGAGCTTCCTTCTGAAAGACAGCCTTGGTGGATTTTGGAGGTATGCTTGGGATCATTGTCCTGTTGGAAGGTCCAATGATGCCCAAGCTTCAGTTTCCTCCCAGAGGGGATGACATTCTCTCCCAGGATTTCCTGATACTTGATCAAATCCATGTTGCCCTCACATGCTGCAGGTTTCCAGTGTCGGAGGAAGCAAAGCGGCCCCGGAGCATCGCTGAGCCACCGCCACGCTTCACTGTAGGCAGGGTGGTTTTTTTCAGCGTATGATTCATTCTTCCTCCTCCAGACATAGGCCCAAAAAGTTCCAGTTGTGTTTCATCGCTCCACAGAACGGAATCCCAAAACAAGAGCCGATTGTTCTTACGCTTTTGGGTCAGTAGTGGTGTACGTGTTTGAGTTCAGCCTTTAGTGCACGCCTTACTGTGGAACGTCAAACCTCAGTGCCTGCTGCTACCAAGTCTTGCTGGAGGTATTTTGCAGTCTTTCGAGGGTTTTCGACCACCTGCCCCCTCAGGACTCTGGCAGCAGATGTTGATAGCGTGCTCTTTCTGCCACTTCCAGGCAGCGTAGCCACTGTTCCTTTGACTTTAAACTTACAAAATATGCTTCCATCTGTATCTCTAGGAACATTCATTTATGCACTGCAATGATCTCACCTCTGAACTTTTTGGACAATTCTCTTGACCCAGCCATAATTCTAACATGTAACCCAACTTCACCGTCAACAGACTAGGTGTTTGAAGTGCTCTACCTCAAGCACACCTTGATGGTTGCATCAGGTGTGCTTGAGACCACACCTTACTTGTAAATGTGTGCTCTTGAGAGGAATGTTATTCAGGTGGTTGAACAATTTTAAAATTGTAGCGGTCATTAAAAGCGGCATTCTGTATTAAATTCGGAGAAGCCACTTGTAAAATGTCTTTTGAGCTATTTAAATTGTTCTTGTTTGAATAGTTTATTGCAGACAGATGCTGGTTTGTACATTTTGCCAATATACCTAAGTTGCAGTGGGGGTTGAATCATTTTGATTGCAACTGTATTACCAGATAAACGTTCTGGAGTTGGTATCAGGTGTTGTGTTGGCTTTGGATAACTTTCTGACTGCAGCCACCAATATGAAGCACAACATGATCTCAATATAGGTGAAGGAGGCCATCGTTAGGCTGAACTAACAACATAATCCACAAAAGGTCGCAAAATCCTCAGGTGTGGCCAAAGTCAGCGGTTCAGTGCATTCTTAACGAGAAAGCACGTCAACAACATCAAAACACCTGGAAGAAAAACCTATTTTCAACATGACGAGAAGCCAGGAGAAGATAGATGCATCGCTGTTCATGAGAACAAGGACAGAGGGGTTTACATCACTGGTAATATTTAAGAGCAGGAAATTTAAAATGGAAGACAAATTTGTTATTTAAATAAATAAATAAAATAATGGTCCACCCCAAAAAAAAATGTGTACCATGATCCAAAGCATAGCTCATCATGTGTCCAACACGGTGGAGGCAGTGTGTTGGTATGGGAATGTACAGCTGCAGGAGTCACCGGTGTTTACTGATGATGGGAGTGCTGACAGCAGAAGTAAGATGGGATCTGAGGTGTACCGAGTCTGTGTGCACAAACTTTTAAGCCTCTGAAAATAGATACCTTACGTGAAATGGTTGTAATTCCAAAATGGTAAAATGCCATATTTTTGTGAAACCTCTGCAACCCGATCGTTTTATTTCAATTTACTTTGTATTTTAGTAATGTATTAATACAAAATATATATCTGGATCTATAACTGTATGTTGGTGACTTTTATTTAAGGGTTTGACAGGAAGTGGCCCTTGTGTCTTCTGAGATGTGTAGCGTCTTCTTTGATAATGAAGCATCTCTATATGTGATGTTGTATGACGTTTACGTACTAATAAATTACATATGATCCGTTTGAGCAAAAATATCTAAGTGAAATCACGGGAAAAGACAGAATATAGACATGTGAAAACTCATTATGGTATTATCAATATTCAACTTCAAATTATGAGACATTTATCCATTATAGCACATAGTCTTTATTTTTTTTCCATTACAAGCACTCCATTGGAGGTTGTATAGCCGACACAAACAAAATATTGTAAAAACAAAAATCAAACCGTCAACATTTCTTTAGAGGTACCTCATCCTTGAAGCTACGAACCTGCACGGTGACTCTGCATAAAAGGGTCAAAGCATGACGGCGTGCTGATTTAAACACAAACTTTGTGAGACAAGAGTCCCTACACGTGTACTGGTTCGTCCAATAAGCTGTTGCATTGGGGACTGTCAGAATACCGATAATAGTTCCTGCTCATAAAAAATATGTTTTATGTCTGAAGTCTGCTAATATCACAGTGAAAAACAAAAAAAAAAAAAAAAGACAAACCCAAAACTGAGAATAAAAAAACAAAACAAAAACAACCCAAACAGGACAGCACTTTATCGTGTTCATATCTATTTCAATACTCAAATTTCAATAAAACGAGTCAACATGTAGCTGAACTTGTCCCAGAAACCTTAAAGTGAATAAATATCTTAGACAACTTTTGTTGCTTCATATTCATCTCATTTGCATAATAAAATTAAAGTTCATACCAGCAGATGTGAAAAAAAAGTGCATGACTGAGGACGGTTTTATTGTCACGTTCTCATTCATCTGTATGTGAACTCCAGTGTTGCAGGAAAAGAGGAAAAACAAAATCACAAACTTAACAATTTCATTATTGACCACGGAACGATTACAAAAGAAACAGGAGTAAACATAAAATAAATGGAAACACATTTAGAAAAACTGAAGGATGACGAGTTGATTGATGACTCATTAGCAGTTACCAGCGAGGACTCTTTGGAGCATTTCAACCCGACCCACAGATGGAAAAGGAGGATTTGAAGATCAAGAACATTCAAATCTGTAACTCAGGGTTTTCCCCCCAAATGTATCCACCTAATCCGCTAGTTTTCCGACGCTCCCTGTTGTATTCTCTTGCAGAGATCCTTTGATGTGACAAAACAGAATTTTCATCGAGCAATAAGCTCTCATCACCACGTGTGACGGAGCAGTGTTTTGATGAACTACTCGATACATGATGCAATAATCTGGTCAAATGAACCGGTCAACTGCCGCCCAGTGTGGAAACCAGATTCATTTGAATCAGATGTAGGCTGAGAGACTGAGAGAGTTTACAAAACGTTCCCCCTGTAAGAGCTGGACTGAATTCTTACTAAACCCATCTCTGAAAATACTAACAGCAGTGGATATGAGGAGAAATACTGGTTGTGTTTGGCCTGGGCTCAGCTGGTTACAGAAATAAATAGTTTAGGACACTTGGCTCAAGCTTTCCTGACTACCTCAGAGCTCTCAAACCAGCAGACAACACAAGTTTTATTTCTATATGAAACAGTCCATTTGTAACTGCTACAAATAATCCTCCAATTTACGTGGGTAAACCTTGGTAGGCAAATGCATAGAGACCCCTCCATGCAGTCACCCAACAGTCTCACGGGGGTTTGGTCCAGCGTTTGCGGAGCAGCAGTCTTTATGTACGCACCTGGAACTTCCCAGCCTTGGTCATGTACTTGATGCCTTTGAAAGGTTTATACTTCTCACCGTACATGTCCAGCCGGTTCACTTTCAGTCCTGTTGAAAGACACAACCATCAATGATGCTGATGAATTCATGGACTTTAAAGGGAGATTTGTTCGGACAATAATAACTGCAAGAGAATTCAGTATAAAGTTTCCACCACTTTCATAACTACTTTCTAAAAAGTTTGTTTTAATCACAAACCAACATTAAAATACACGGCATTTTCCTTTTTATGGTCAGACATTACTAGGAGTTTCACCTAACAACCACTCAGTCAACAAAAGACTCTATTGGTCAAGATAATTTAAAAATAATTTTAGGTTAACAATTTAAAATGAGTGATTAATTGCATTGTAACTGTTATTTTTACAATTCCTGTCCAGTCTTGGCGTGGTGAAGGGTCCCTTTGTTGCATCTGGCGCCATCTAGTGGCCATCGAGTGACTCGCTAGATATACAGACCGTCAGGTGGTTGTCAGCTGAGACCATGTGGATAAAGCTGCTCCAATGCGGTCAGAGTAACCAATGTACATTTATAGCAGAAAATAGGTTTTTTTTCTTGACATTCATCAGCATAACACAACAGTTGGTTTGTGTGTACCTGAGATGGCCATCTGTTGGATCTTGAACTGGATGTTAATGGTGGGGTTCTCATCAGGTTTAGAGGCTCCAGCCTGCAGACTCATGCTGCCTTTCAGACTGGGTAGCTTCTGTGGGTTGATCTTACCAACATCCCACGTCAACAACTTGCAGGAACAAAATCATGTGGAGTAAATGAAGTCAATGGTCATTTAAAGCTGAAACAAAACTGTTGACATATATTTTTCACTCCCTATACCACGAGAACAAACTCTTATTTTCTAGGTACCTTTGTGACTGGGTCAAAGGTGTATGTTCCCTGGGAGGAGTTGAGGTTGACATTGAGGACTCCCCGTGGCAGCTGGCTGCTGACCAGCACCGACTCCACGGCCTTGCCCATGGTCTGTTTGGGGCCCAAAGTCAAGTCAAAACGGCCCTGAGAGCTTCCCTCCCGAAAGGTAATGTTGTGCTTTACATACACAGGGATGGCCACCAGGCTGGGGAAGAAGATGAAGAAGAAGACGGCAGGTCAGACAAGCTGCTGGAGTCTCACATTTCATTCAAGTAAAACACTTACAAATGGAAGATATTAACCAAAACACACGTATGACAGCATTCTGTTTCATGAACATGTCCTGAACATTGTGTAACAGGCATTAATACTAACTTCTGAGAGCTAACATGGTAGGAGAGCAGCCGGAAGTTTCCATCAGGTGGGATGAAGGAGAGGATCCGCTCAGCTTCCCAGCGCTTGAACCGAACACACGGATGGAAACTGACGTCATCCAGGAGCCGAGGATTCTGTGGGAGGGACAGAGGCGGAGGGTCAGGGTGCGTTGAGTGAGTAAGAGAGAGCGAGTCTTAAAAATGATGAAAAACACACGACTCACCATGAATGACAGAGTGAGATCCGGCATGCCTGTCAGTTTTACACACGCGTCAATAACTCCCTGAATTTCTGCAGTGATGGTAGAACCTTCACAAATAAACAGTGTCAGTGATTTTTAAAATAACAATACCTTGATTAGGCAAAAAAAGAAAGAAATAAATGCAACCGTTTCACCTCAGGCCCCATTTCAGTACCTGATTTGTCAATGATGGCATCGATCTCTTCCACCACGTCAAAATAAGCCTCGTTGTTGGTGTATTTGACCCCGGTGCGTCGCCACGGCACCACTGAGAGCTGGCCGGTCGGGAGCTGTTCCCCCACATTGGTGCTGCCTGGAATAAAAACATTAACGGTTTTAAAACAGCAAGCACATGCACACAGAGGGCATTTACACCGCACCAACGAAGCAGCCCATGTAAAATAATACCACCCTTAAACATAATACCCATGTTTTTGTAGTATTTTTGTCTGAGCTGTCAAATGAATCCCAGCTCTCTATTAAAAGTATAAAACATTGATCGGGATGTGGAATGCATATAGTTTTACATGTTAAACGTCTGTCAGGGTATTAAACACCTACAGTGCTAATGAAATACCGTTCACCAGTTCTTCACATGCACATTAGCACACACGTCACAATAAAGACTTTCATGATTTGACATTAAGTTCTGAACACTGAAAGTGTCCAGCGCGGAGTGAACTGCACCCCGTCACTGCTGGTTGTGGTTAAGGTGAAGGCGGATGACCTGTGATGGTGTTGACCATTGTGCGGAGGATGGTGGGGGGCTTAATAAGCTCTTTGAGGATGTTGGACTCTGTGGCGAGAGGAAAGCCGTTGTCCAGCATCTCCTCCAGCAGTTCATAGACCACCACCACGTTGTCTTTTATGGCTGCCTCTGTGCAGACTCCAAAATAGTCCTGGTAACAAAGAACACAGCGAAGATCAGGCCATGCGCAGTGAGACTCCGACTTCGAAATGGGGTGAAACTGGGAAAAGAAAAGAAAAAACAAGGGGGCCCAACCTGGAATGTGTCTACAACTCTGTGCAGAAACTCGATGACAAAGAGCGGCGGCACCTCGCTCTGAATCACTGCCACGAAGTAGATGCGATGCCTGAGCACACTGATAAGGTAGTGGTGCGGCGTGGGGATCACGGGTGGCACGTTCTCCGGCTCCGTGGCGCGCTCCTGTGCCTCAAAAAAGTAGTCACACACGGAGCGGCTGACCACGCTTTTCCAGTGCTTCTCCAGGAAAATATCCCCCGAGGCATTTATTAGGAATAAGCTGTGAATCATCTTGACTGGAGACTGAGAGGCTAAAGACACAGACCAAAAAAACAGAAGCATTTCAAATGAAAAAGACTTGACTTTAACACATTGAACATAATGTTCATTTGTAAAAAGCAGTCAGTGAGGTAACTGACCACATTAACAGTGGTCTTTTCCATCTGTGTCACACTCATAGGAAAGACCACGTACACATATTTTAACACACTAAAACTCCAGTAGCTACATGAATTTAAGAAATTCAGTTACTCTTCATCACTCTCTACACTAAACTTTGCACTCTGAACCAACTTCCTAGTGGCGTGAGCCCATTTAAAAAAAAAAAAAAAAACACTCTAGTAGGAAAACCATGCATCCTACAATCAATCCATTGATTCATTTCTGATTCCCATGTTCCCCTTCAAAGATGACCAGTGCTGATTCTGAGATCAGAGATCTGTGTTGTTAAAAGTCACAGAATACACACATCCAATCAAAATCGATCACGCGAATGATTTAATGAACGAGTACAAAGATTCTTAAGCTTGAAACAAACAATGGATAGAAATAATCCGAGCCGAGAGGAGGACTGCCTGAGGCAGTGTGCCAATGAGAAGAGAGTGATGAGGAAGACTAGGAGCAGGAATTTCAGATGCATTCAGAATAACTGACCATTGACCATGACCTACCATGACGTTGAGAAGACCAGGACAAAAGCTACAACCAAACTTTAGTTTAATGTTTTGTGCCACGTGAGTAGAGTTTACTGTTTCGGCCCTTTGGACGTCTAGTCACCTCCTCTTTCCACGCCGTAGCAGGAACCCCTGATCTAATGTTTTTGTGTTTATCGGTGGCTTTTATCCCCAAACAAAGTGAACTGATTCGACTGCAAAACAAGATATAAATACTAAAGTAAACCAGCGTTACACGGAAGTGTAGCTCCGTCAGGCAAGCATGCCCTCTACTACGTCCTTCTTGACCTAAAGAAGATATTTCAGTTGGATCTGATTGTATTTGGATGTAAAAATCTTTTTTTTTTGTGGCAGAAGAAGGGCAAAATGTGATAAAGTGGAGAGGCTGTAACAAAATAAAAAATATCAGCCAATGAAACAGTGCTGAAATCCCTGCCTACGTTGTGGTTGGGAGCTTTCTTTATTTTCACTGTGCTGCTCTAATTTCTAAATGACTACCTCCCGTTTTACTCCCTTTTCTTCAGTCCACTGGAGTTTTTCCTCTGATGGTTGATGGAGGGTCTGTGAACAACCACCTAACATGTAACAAGGGAAAATCTCCTTCAGATCATAAATTAGCTGGTGGGGACACATAAGTAGTCTTGATAAGGCCGGTGGCACCCAAGGATTTTCTTCTTTTTTTATTTACAAAAGAGAAAATACTCTATGAAGTCCAGTCATAACTTTGACATTATGTGCAGTAGTATATCTTTTGGTTGCACTTTATTTTTTCAAAATGTCTTTAGTGCTGGCACTAGCCACAGCACAAAAACCTGAGTTAATGTGTAATATTTGATTATTAACAAGCGTGAGGCAAAAGTAAACGTATGAACCTGTAATATTGAAAAGTTAAAAAAAAATGGTTTGGTCCCAGACTTTAGTGACACATGTAATCTAAACTTAATCTGGGCAAATATGACAAGAATCAAAAGGATTCGTTAATTGTCAACAGACATTTTGTGATTTCTTGTTTACAGTTTCGATTTTCAGAGTTTCAAAAAAATCATTTGTGATAAACTACAGAATCAGAAACTACAGAATATTCGGTGGTTAAAGAGACGACCAACACCGACGCCTCGGCCCTCCTCCGCTCACGTGACTCCCTTGAAACATGACACCGGGACGTTCATGAAACATGCACGAGCGCTATGGAGCTCAGGCCGGATGTGCTCAACTCAACGAAGCCCAACTACGTATTCTTGGCAACTTTCCTTTCAAAGAAAAAAGCCCCCCACCAGTAGCTAAATGACTCCCTAAAACCGCAGAGAAGCGGCCTCCGTGGTCGCTGCGGGGATGCTGCGTCCGTCCGTCCCTCCTCCCGCGCCAGTCTCATGACAGACGGCCCCGCGGCACGAAAGCAGAATGAACAACCCGCTGAAACACGTACGGTTATACGCGGCAGTCATTTATAAACTGCAAAGGACTCACCACCGTCAGGTGTTGAGGTTTCGCTTGGCCTTTCGCGAGCTCTTTTTTCTGAATGAAAGATGAAGCAGCCGTCGTCTGATGCCGTTAGGAGGAGCAAAGGCTCGCGATGCGCGACGGGATGGAAGGGACTAACCAACCAATGGGAGGGCGCAGGGGTTTAAAGGCCCAGCTTACCAATGCTGTGATAGGTCAATGAGGAGGGAGCAGGTGGCTCTTGATTGGACTGTGGTTGGTCCTGATTGGTCCGTGGCGTCAGGACGACAGTAAACACGGCAGTGAACCCGCCCTCTGATTGGCTGTCAGATGTGCTGGTCTGACATTTTGTTTCTGGTATCAGATTTCATCTTGTGGAGATTCAAACATTCAAACATTTGTTGAACAGAGGCTCTGCAAAAGCTGCAGCGCAGGCTTTAAAATCACCCTCAGCTTTGATAATGCTCTCCCTCCCTCTCTTTTAATAATGTAAACTGAATATTGGCCCTGCATTGAGGGAACAGCGTGAGCATCGAGAACAAGTAACAGTAATAACACATTAATATAATCTCATCTGCAAACATGTGACTAATAGGAGGCTGTCAATTGTCATGAACTGTCTCAGGGGCAGAAAATGAAAAAATCAAAGTTCAAAAAAGCATCATAAATAACAATTCTAACTAATAACTAATATAATATAACTGAATTAGTTCAAAAATTACATTAGTCAGAAGTTGAACTAAATAGTTTTGTGTTTGGCAGATTTTTTCGTTGTTACAAGGCTTCTTGGTAGTAAATCTTTTACGGTTGGAAACCCTGTTTATTTTAAATGGTGCCACATTTGTGAGGAATGTGCATTTATGGGATGTTCAGCAGGGCTGAGTATGTGGGTTGCACCCATGAAAAATGTCCCAAATCTTCTCTGCCGTACTTTTTGTGCTAAGTTTAGTTATAATCGATGGAAGCGGCATCACAAAGAGAAGCCTTCTGATGACTGTAACCTGAGGCTGTAAATGCAACTCATGTGATGATTAAACGGTGTGGAGTCAAGAGAAAATGTATAAGAACCAATTTTGTCTTTAAGTTTACTGTTGTAAAAATTGTTGTGTTTTTCTTTCCTAAATTTTTTTGTTTTTGTTTTTCTTCTTCTTCTTTTTAAGAATAAGGAGACCGGAGCAACCGGAGCAGAGTAGAGTGATATAAATGATGAATGACAGGGATGTGCAGACGTGGAGTTTGATGAAGCTTCTTTGTCTCTTCTGCTTTGTCTGCACTTTATTTTTTTGTTGCACAATGTACACTGACACTAAAGATTAATTTGTTCACTCACTCACTCACTCACAAACTCCACACAGAAGGACTCCTGCCTGGGAATTGAACCAGGAACCTTCTTGCTGTGGGGCAACAGTGCTAAACACTAAGCCACCATGCGGCCTGATGTCATACAGTCATGTCATAAAAAAGTACAAACTAGGTCCTAAGCACATGATATATTACGCCACATCATTTTTTTTTCTTTTATAACTGAACCAAAATGCAGAACCAGTATGTAAAACCAAGTAAAGTCAAAACGGAGTACGCCCTTGTTGCGTTTATACTTAGTTTGCATGTCAGGAATATTCAGGGGTGTTTGCACACTTGTGTGAAATGTGCTATATAAATTGTTTACTTTTTAACTTTTTAAATCATGTCTTGAACAAATGAAAGGTGGTGCGCTGTCTTTTTTTTCACATAACTGTAGTTAAATCTGTGTTGCATGTTTCATTAAAAAAAAGACTATAAATTCTGTGTTGAATTTAGAGAAAGCAAAAAAAAAAGAGAGAAGAATCTGTTTGTTTAGAGGTGTTAAAGTAAACATGAGATGACATGAGTGTGTGAGGAGAAAACGTCTCCACTAGAAGGACATCTAGTGGTTACAAGTCGTTAAAGCTTCATGATTAAGAGATTTATGTAACCTGAGGCCAACGTTTGACTTGATAAATAAAGTACGAGCTCATAGTGTGGAAAAATTACTGCTCCAACGTATTCTTTCATCTGTTTTGTTTTGTATAAACAAATAAGTAATTTAGTGATCATTTCTGTTGGTATAAACTGATTATTTGGTGTGTTCAAGTACAGAAAAGAAATGATGGACTCATGAATCCTGAGCATCACGCAATCAGTATCAATTTGTGGCATTTCTGCTGGTTTTACTAAAAGCTTGAATTCAGTGAGACTACAGCAGTTAACAGATCAGCCTTTCAGCCTCATCGTATTGTGACCCTCGCTGCTTTGTGGCAGTCCACGTTATCGTCCTGAAAAATTATTGTACATCTGTTTTTTCTGGTGTTTCTCACATTGCCGTGCAGCCTGAATTAGGACGGAAAAGGTAAAGTGGTCTCATAGTTCCAGACATGGAAGGATATAATGAAAGAGCTGTATCAATATATATGATTAATGTGCACAATGAGACTGTGCAGGTGTGTCAGGAAAGCTGGAGGTCCGGGAGGGTGTGAGGTCTGTGAGACAGGTGGCACGAAGAGGGGAACTTGTGCTTTCTCCTTAATCTAAACCCATTCATGGTAGGTGACACGTGAGACGCCACACAGAAAGACTCCTGCCGGGCCTGGGAATTGAACCAGGAACCTTCTTGCTGTGAGTGCTTAACACTAAGCCACCGTGTTGCCACACTGAGCAGGTAAATCCTGTATACCTGCAAGGCAGACTGCTTAGTCTTCTCTCCTGGCACCTCAATAGCTCTACCCTTAACCTGGGAATTTTGTTTGCAGTTGCTCCAAAATTTTGACCCAGCTGACTCTTGGATGACCTTCCTGGAAGAGTTTTGTAATAATTTCTGCTGTTTCAAACGACATCTGTCTCGCTGGGGGTGTTTCCTGCACGCTTGTCAAGATCTGCCAGCACTCTCCTCTAAGCTGTAGAAAATCACTTTTAAGTCCTTCTAAACTAATTTCTGACACAAAATTATGTAATTTAATCATAAGCAAAATTCTTATCAGATGCACTGACAAAGTATTTCTTTCTATTGTGTTTCATGTGTTTTTTAACAAACTAAATAGAAAATATCTGAAAGAAGAAAAAAATACAAGTAAAAAAAAAAAGAAACTTAGTTATTATAGTTTAACTAAAACAAGCTTGAAAGGGATTTGAGCCATCACAGCTATGTGGTTAAATAAGCCAGCACATTTTGTGATTGAATGTTGCATTTAAATGGCTTGTAGTGATGACCTGGATTTGTAGTTTAAACATGATTATGAACTTCTAAATGAAACATTTTTGTTTCTTTTTGTCCAAATGTTGACAGTGTCCTGAGGTTTTGGTGAAATGTTTGTAACATACTGTGGGTCAAAATATACAGTCCAACAGGTCCCTGTTGAGCCTGATCTTACAGCAGGTTGTTTTAGGGGGCGGGGTCAGATGCTTAACTCCACCCCTTCCATCTCGTCTGCAGAGTGCACCTGTACAGCATACCAACGATGTCATGTCCGGACATCGTAGCCTCTTTTGTTTTCAAGACAGACAGATTGCCGACAGTAAGAAAAAAACTTTAGCTGCATTTATATGTCCTAATTGTGTAACTGTATGGTCAGAGCGAGGTGGAGAAAAAAAAACCGTGGGCCAAATCCGGCACAGCGACGGCTTCACTAGAAAGGAAACGTGAGTGGCTCAACATAATTTATTTTCATTTTATGTTAAAATGTACAGAGTTCTTTGAAAGTACTTGCTAAGAAAGAAAACAAAAAAAAACAACAAAAAAAACAAATTGAAATACATACAGGGACAGAGGAGAGAGCTGAGGTGGCTGAGCGTAAATCAACCTTCACTGTGCTCAGCTGTCACCACCTCTCTTTATTTTGCGCTCTCTCTTAGCATACAACTTAACATGTACAATTACAAAGGATACAAAAAGGGAAGCAATATAAACAGACAAATATACTGAGCTCATTTTTACATGCCTCTTAAATGTAAGGAAGTATTCCTATACACACACAAGTAAAAAATCAGAAACAAAAACAAAACAATGCCAAGTGACCTTTAGATATTTGTAGTCCTTTTTGTTTAAAATAGCATCGATATACTACACAAAGATAGAAAAACTCTAGAGATGAGATGGAATGGAGAGGTTAAAGGCATCTTAAAGTCACTAAAAGTGAGTGGTAATTTTTTTACATTTTGAATTTCTTAGTAATTATTACCCAAGAGGCGAGCTAAAAAATATGTAGTTTTTTTTTTTTGTTTCCTGAAACAAAAGTGAGAAAAAAAAAAGACAGTACCAATATCAATGTCAGATTTTTCTTTTTATATTATAGAAAAAACATTTTCTCTACAATAGGTTTCTAAAGTCAAAAAGAGTCAGCTTGTGTCATAAAAGAAAGCTGCCCAGTCTGATAAAATTCAGAAAACAAAACAAAACAAACAAACAAAAAAAAAAACCACAACAGAAGAAATAAGTACAGATCTGGAACCATACACACAAAGAAAGTATGCACGTCGAGTCTGTAAGGAAACCAAAACACTTCTTTTGACTCTGAATACTGGTACATGACTGTCTAAGCCTCCGACACTTACTCGCCTCAGACCCTGCGTTCATAAGTGAGCCTCCGCCAGAGGGCCAATCCGTGCACTAGATCGGGCATTTAGGCACACCTTTCATAAAGGCTGACTGTCTGCTGCCGCATGTCTAGTCGACTGGAGTGCTGCATTTTGTCAAAAAAAAAAAAAAAAAAAAAAAAAAAAAGGAGAGAAGAATTACAGTTATAAACATAATAGACCATTCAAAAGTTGACTCCTCGACCGCTCTGGGTCACTAACACTTGAGGAGGGGAGGGCAGCTATACTTAACTGACGTTCCTTTGAGCAGTTAAATGGAAATTCCACCGTTTGCTCTGCATTCCTTAAACTGCTAAAAAGGGCTCACATTGTACACCGTCTGTCAGTGGAGTGTCGACAAAAAGAGCTGCATGTTGTACTTTCCTGAGCTAGCCATCTTCTGGCAACAGCTAGCCAGTGTGAGTGTGTGTGAGTGTGTGTGTGTGTGTATGTGCGCGCTGAATATTGGGGAAGTACCAGAATATTTACATCTAAACCTTTCATCAGAGTGGCGGCAATTTGGAAAGTAATGCTACTTGCTTCACTCGTGGATAGATAGTAAGACAGTAATGCACTAGTCTCTCTTGCGTCTTTGCTGTGTTTTTGGTACAACACGGTCCATCTGGGAAGACAGAGACTCTGGAAACAGCTCGACACCTCGGACAACCGAGAACCCGCTCTGAAGCTTTTCCGTGAACCGTGTGAAAAGCCGTCTGACCGAGCAGCTTCAGATGTTTGGGTTTTTGTAGGAGCAAAGGTGGGCATCGCCATTTCAGAATGCCAGACATATAAAGACCAAAGCATGAAAAAGGTCGGACTGCACACGAGCATTAAAAAAACAAACAAAAAAAAAAACAACAAAAAAACAAAAGAACAAACAAAAACAAGATTTAACTTGATGTTCAACAAAACAAAGCGACAGTCCACCTACAGTGTTTCATTGTCTCTTTTTTCAAGGTAAGGCTTCCTATATCAATTAAAAGTATTGTGTGCATGGTTGAATGTGTTCAGTTAACCACGGTCATTTCATTTGCAGTCTGAGAGAGTAAGGTACTCCTGTATTGTCTTTCGGTTTAATTTCCTCGTCATTCTTGTCCTCTCCTACTCTGCTCCGTGCATTGTGGGAAGGAGAGTCCTGCGTCCGTGTGAAGCCACACTGCAGGACCGAAGAGGCCTGGCCTGATGCAGCATGGCACGACTGGAGTCCATGTGCACATCCAACCCCAAATCCTGCTGAACTGCTCCCATGAACAGCCAGCTGGAGGGGAGGGGGGGCAACAAGCCCATATAACAAAGGGACAAAATGATGACGCAGAAAAACAGGAAACCCAAACACTCTCTGTATCCAACCACCTGTGTACTCCATGACGCCTGCTGAGAGGCGCTGGATAAGATAACAGGAGTAATGGACATTTAGAGTACAGCGAGCATCAGCTCTGGCCCCGTGTCTCCTTTTCCAGTTCTTGGTTGCTCATCTGCTCATGTAAGGTGACTGTTTTGGGACCCCGGCGTAGCTGTGATGGGAGGGACCGGTGTACATCATGTTGCCATGGTGGTTGGGCTGCATAGGCTGCTGGGGGTACGCCTGCCCTCCCATCATGCCCATCTGCATCTGCATGGGGTATTGAGCTGGCTGATTCATGTAAGCAGGATTACTGTGATAACCACTGTTCATCATGGGCTGGGGCATTCTGTAGCCAGCTGACATGGCGTTCAGGGGGTTCATGTTCATGGAATTGTACGGTGCCGGTGTGGGCATGAGGTTTGGCATCATACCACGCTGGACGGCCAAAGTGCGCGGCGTGCCCTGCATGGCCACGGCCCCTGAGCTGCGACCATAGAGCTGCTGCTGGTGTGGGGCCGGGGCCAGCTGCTGAGTGGCTTTAGACCGGATAGAAATGTGGCCTTTGACGGTAGTCATCTGGCCCTGTAGCCGCTGTGTGTGCGGTGGCCCAAGGCTGATGTTGGTGGTTGGCATGCTGCACTGCAGCTGCAGCGAGCCCAGGTTCATGGACCCGGAGCTGAGGTTTGGGGGTGAGGTCATTGTGGGCTGGCCCTGAGGAAGAGGAGTGTGGGGTGAAGGAGCCAGGCCCGGGTTTGACAGAGAAACACTTGTGGCGTAGGATGTGACAGAGGCGGAGTGAGAATAGGGCATGGCATGAGGGTCCATGATAGTGTTGGTGAGCTGCTGGAGTTTGGCCAAGCTGAAGGTTGCAGAGGGCTGGGGGTAGCCTCCTGTCCCAAAATCCTGACCCATGCGCTCATACAGGGTCCGACCTCCTCCTCCACCGCCGCTGTCTGGGATCTCCATGATCATGGGCGTGGAGGCAAAGCCATTTCCCATGCTGCACTGTGACAGAGCCTGCTGCTGCGGCACTGGTGGGGCTGAAGGTGGGGGCTGAGGGTTGGGTGCCTGCTGCTGCTGAGGAACCTTTTTTTGGGACTGGGACTGCTGCTGCTGCTGGTTGGTGCTGGGAGGCCTTTCAATCACACCACAGCTCTGAGGGGACTTAATGCCACAACTGGGTGTGTTGGAAGGGGGTGGAGGTGGTGGGGGCTGGGGCACGGCGCTGCCTACATTACTCCCACCTGGTCCGCTGTTGGGACCTGGACCTGTTTGCTGGATGAGGCTACAGCTGCCCATTGCAAGCTGGGATCCACCATTTCCCGTGGAAGACGTCAGGCTGGGAGCTTGCACAAAGGAGCAGCTGTTGGACTGTGAGGTCGATGAGGACGGAGTGGCTGAGGTGGAGGAAGAGGACGACGACGATGAGGAGGCTGTGGAAGCTCCTGGAACAACAGCAGCCGACATGCCCCCGCCATTGCCCCCATTACCTGTTCCGCTGCCGCCTCCACCCATGGTGGAATCATAGCTGCTGGGGTTGTCATAATTCTCCGTTGTGCTCTCTATGCTGCCAAGGTCGCTGAAGCCGCTGTCCACAACCTGCTGGGAGTGGTCCGAAACAGATGGCACGTCCATCATTGGAGACGTCTCCATATTCTGCTGGGAGGGGGCTGACAGAGAACTTGAATGCTCCGGCGTGATCTGGGTGTAACTGCTGCCAGCACTGCCACTACTGCCCCCTGATCCGGAGGGGCCGGGTGTTCCTCCTCTCTGGCCGGATGATGTTGTGTCCATGATGGCCGAGGGCAACACTGGGCTGTTAACCGAGCGAACAGACTGACTGGGCAGAGGTGGTACCTGGGGATTAGGGAGGGGGCTGTTGTGTTGCGAGGCCCCACACTCCTCCACTAAAGCCAGAGCCTCCTCTTCATTGTCCCCTGTATGGCTATAACTCTGCAGGGTGCGGCAGGCAGCGAGGGTCTCCTCGCAGTCCTGGTAAGCCCCGTGATGTGGCTGAGGTTCCGCCTCTTCATCCTGGGCCTCCCCCTGTGTCAAGGACTGAACGGCCTGCATCGTCTCCAGGTCTAGCTCGTTGGAGTGGTGATGCGGGTGGTGTGTGTGATGATGGCTGAGCTCCTCTTTGAAATCGGAGTGTTGGTGAGGGTGGGAATGTGCATGCGTATGCTGCGGTTCGATCAACATAGTGACGTCTTTGTCGTCCGGATGTAGGGACTGGAGCTGCATGGGTTCAGAAGGAACAGACATGGCCGTGACAGTCTCCACTGCTGCGGCTGCTGCAGCAGACTCTTCCTGCTCTCTGCGCCGCCTCTCCTCCTGCTGAGGGTCGTTTAAAGAGGCCCGACATTTGGCCGGCTGCACCTCCTCCTCAGCCTCCTCCTCCTCCTCCTCTTCCTCCTTATGTTTGCTGACATAGTCTGGGGCCACGCTGTTCTCCATGTCTAAAAAAGCCTCTCCACCTTGGGGTTCTTCTTTTACAGGAGGAGAGTTTGCTTGCGAGACAGGCTCCTCCTCATCATCTTCATCATCGTCCTCATCATCCGAGTGTGGACTTTTTCTTTTCTTACTGCTGTTGCTCTTGTCTTCCAGATGTCCATCACCTTCATCATCTGCGTCATGGTCTTCACTCCGCCTGCTTCCTGATCCTGGTGTGACTGCTGTTCTTCTGTTGATGCTACCACCTTCTGTGCCCACTCCACCACATTCCTCTTCTTCCCTCTCTTCATCATCATCGTCATCATCTTCTTCTTCCTCCCTGTCTCCCATGTCTACATCCTGAGGCCGGGTCTTCAGGGCCCGGGACCCTGAGATTGAAGAGGAAGGGGACAGCAGGGGACGGGATGGCGGGCGGCTGGGTTTGTCTTCTTCCCAGGCCCCTCCAGTGTCCTCTTCTTCATCATCGTCCTCCTCTTCATCTGGTTCAGAGGCAGCAGGTGGTTTCGGGGTGGGCTGTGGTAGCTGATGGAGGGTACGGTTCTTGGGTGGCCTCCCTCGCCTTTTGGGCACCTTCTGCTCTGCAGGCTTAGGAAAATAGTCATCTTCATCATCCGAGTCCTTCTGTGAGTTGGCTCTGTCAGTGTTGGTTCTGCAGACTCGCTTGGTGATACTGTCCGTCTGGAAGAGCTGAGGAACTTTGTGCAGCTGTTGTTCCAACAGTATTTGTCTTTCCTTCTCCTGCCTGTCTGTCTCTTCCTGGGCCCGCTGCAGGTACCAGCTCCGGGGTTTGCGGCCAGGCTTCATCTTGATTTTGGGCGGTTGAGGATCCCCACTTTGGGCCTGGTTGTTCATAGGTGGTTGCTGGCTCGGGCCGCTGCTGGGTGGTTTTCCAGGTCCTTGTTTCTTCCAGTGCAGCGGTTTGCGGCTTTTCCCCTTTGGCCAGCCTTTCTTCTTCTTGACTGGGACCTCGAGATTGGTCCCTGGTATCTCTGACAGAGTTGCTGGCAAAGAAGATACAGGCTTCAGCACCGGGGTTAGCTCTGAAAAGGCACAAAGACAAGTCAGGGTCAGATCAGTTGTAGGTATACATGTGCACATATGTGTGCATGCAGATCTGGAAAATTTAGCATCAGATCCCTGCTCGCTTACCATCTTCCTCTGAATCAGTGAAGTTTGAATGGCGCCCCCTCTTGGGCTCTGGGTCAGACAACCTCAATGCAGCTCTGGCTGAAGGATAGTGGCGCTGTGGGTGGCCCAGGGTCGTCTGCTCTTCTAGTCTAGGCATAGGCCTCTCTGAGTCAGAGTCTGCAAAGGCTTCATCCAGCACCTCTGTGGTCTCAGAAATGGTCTCCGTCACCACGCTGCTTTGAGGGTGGCTGCGCTGGCGAAAGCGAGGCCTCTTCAGGGGCTTCTAGGTAGAAACACATTTTAATGAAATAAATGGGCCTGAAACTTGACAATCGGAGGAAAAAAAAAACAAAACACTGGACAGGACCATCACAGAAAACATTTCTACCAACCAACCAACCAACCTAAATTCTAAGACTGACTGTTTCTTACCTTGCATTTGAGCCCCATGGCTGGCTTGGTAAGAATTGGTGGGGAACATGCCCTACTCTCCTCATCATCTTCATCCTCCTCTTCTTCACTGCTTTCACTAAAGCAGCTCTTCCTGATAGGCTCATTCAACCTGGACATCACAGAAAGCTGTGTCAACCCCTCCTCTGGCTCCTCTCCAAGCCTTGGTTTAGGACCTCTCTTTTTCCTTGGTGGCCGCCCTCGTCGCGTGGGGCTTATGGAAGGGTGTCGGGCCATGTTGAGTGCTTGAAAGGGTCCGGAGTCTGCCTGTCTGTCCAATGAGAAAAGGGAGGGTGGGCTGTCGGCAGAAGCAGGTGGTTTTTCTTCCATCATCCCCTCCTCATCTTCATCATCTTTGTCTTCCAATTGGCGGGTCTTAGGTGGCCGTCCCACCCGCGTGCTGTTCTTTACTTTGCCCCAAGGCCAGTTTTTGGGTGGACGTCCCCGCGGCCGACGCTCTCCATTTGTGGGTGGAGGGGGCCGTTCTGGTGGACAGCGGATAGTAGTGAAAGCTGGAGAACTTTGGCTAGTGGGAAACTCCAAGAAGTCCTTTCTCTCCTCTTCTTCCTCGTCCCTCATGTCTTCTTGCTGCCAGGATGCTGATGCGCCCTTGTGACCCGGTTTTATCTATTCATACATTACAAAAAAATTATTAAGAATTGCCTTACAACTTGGAAATGTATCAATCATGGCCACAATTGCTACAAATGTACCTCCTTGCGATTGTCTTTCTCTTGTTCTTCATCCTCTTCCTCCTCTTCATTATCATCTCCATCAGCGTCGGAGACCACTGTGTTTGTTACGATGACCGGAGTCCAGCGGAGGCACTCGGGGTCAACTTCGAGCTGCCGAGGACGGGCCTTGAGACGAGCCATGTGGTTGGCCACGAGCTTCTCCCTTCGCAGCAGCACAAGTCTGAAGAAGGTACAGTTAAAGAAAATACATTAAAAAAAAAACAAGAGCTTGACAGCTCTACATCCATGTTATCCTAAATGCAAGCGTAAACTTGATGGATATTGATTGAATTTACGTAAATTGGAAGGCTCACCAGTGTGTTTCAAATCAAAGTTTACCAGTATTTTAGTGTTCATCATGCAAAAACAACCTTTTTCACGAGTCATTGCCGGTAGAAAGGGCTGTCCTTTAATTGCTGGCTTTAGCATTTTGTCACTAAGTGGCAACCAAGATTTCCTTCTATCACTCATTCCTCTGCAGGAAACTAGATGTGCTAATCCTGGGTGGATCTTTGTAATTTCATGATCTCTAACCTGTCTCCTCGCTGCTCCAGCATGTTGAGGCTATGCAGAGTGGAAGTGATGTCCTGCGGGCAGATCCCCGTCAGTTTGCTGAGGTGCCGTATGCTGAGCTGCTGATCACATAACTCATGGAGACACTCCAGCACCACGCTGCGCCAGTAGGCCATGTAGGACAGCCGGCCGAGGTCTGACAGGGGCTTCTCTGGAGATCCTGGCTGTCCCTCTCGCTTTGACAGCAAGTAGCCTTGAGAGCAAAAACGACAGGCACCATGAGCCGGATAAAACAGACGATCTGTCTTTTCATGCGTTTGTTTTGTCTATCAAAGGGGAGGAAGTGTCAGCAGTTATTTCCCCGTTACTGGTGTCTTCATTGTGTTTTTGCTTCAAACTGCGTCCTTACTGAAGTCGATGAGAAAGCGTCCGTAGCCCTTGCGCTGGTACTGTGGAAGAATCATGATGCATGATACGTTGTATTTCTGTTGACAGTGCTTCTCCTGGAGAAGAGAAACATACGGACATGTTCAAAAATTAGGGTTGGGGGAGGGGGGATAATTATAGAGCTGGCTTGTGCGGATGTATAGCAGGGGTGTTTATGTTGCCATCTTTGCTCATTAGCTGTGTTGTTGAGACATAACATGCTAATGAGTGCACCTGCAGCCCAGCCTGCACACAACGAACAATGTCATGTCTGCATGTTTGTAAGAGAGATGTTTGGCGCAGACACATTCTGGTGTCTCCTGCATACTTTCTTTTTTTCTTGCTTTAGTAAATCTGTGGAGCCTTTTAGTGAACCCTTGTACCTTAGAGAAGTAGCCGACGAGGTGGCATCCTTTGCTGTCGTTCTGGGTCAGGACGTAGAAAAGGAAGGGCTCCACATCATAGTACAGGGTCTTGTGGTCCAGGAACAGCTTGGCCAACAGGCAAAGGTTCTGACAGTATATCGTACTCACATTTCCATCGACCTGTGGTATGATGGGCAAAAAGAAGAAAATCAGTACAACCCAGTGACTTGTTTTTTTTATTTTAATGGCTACTCTCCAGTCCTGGAAACTCAACACTTTTAAAGAATTGCACATCCAAGTTGAAATGAAGTTTAGTTGAGCAGAAGCTGGAATCAGGTTATGATCTTCACTGCGTCTCTTGAGACCCTGACAAGTGAGTGGAGGAGAGAAACAAAGAGAAGTAAAGGGAAAGATGGAGGGAGGCTGAGGTTGGCAAGGCGCCAGTTATCTCTGCTCCCTGATGAGGACAGACTGCAGAGCGGGGAAAAACAGAAGCTGCAGTGGTCACGGCCTGCACACAGCAATCCGCTGAATTAATGGGCCACTGTGCTACAAGACCCAGAAGAGCTGCTTAACTGTACATAATGGATTAATAATTATTATAGTATTCTGATAATAAAAGTGATCCCTCCCTAATGATATAAATAAACAAAAAATACAAAATAGGAAATGCGATTCCCTATCTTTGGAATGGGGAAAAAAAAAGGGAATTTAGGTAGTAATCATAAAAATGGAAAGATGTACTGCAGAGATCCCTCTCTCAAAATACAAATACTACTGCTGAGAAAGTAACAATTGTTGGAAAAAACCCCCCAAAAAACGGTAGAAAGCATAAAGATTTTCATCTGTGGCCTGTCCCTCTGTGTTACAGCATCTTCTACTATTATTCAGTCACTTCATCTTTTTCTCAGTCTTTGAACTGCACCCAGTTGAGTTTTCCGAACACCTCCTCACCTCGAACACAGACACATCATCCTTCCTGTAGATCTCGTTGGCAGGTGGGTGGAACCAGTTGCACTTCTTCATGTGCTGGTAGAGGATGCTGCGACTTTTCATGTAGCGTAGGCAGAACTCGCACAAGTAGAGCTTGGGTAGTCTGAAAAGGAAGGAGGAAGTGAAGCTCAACGAAAGAGTGAAAAGTGGCGGTGCATTTCAAAGCGTCTACTAAGTGTGAGACAAGTTGGTCCCTGAACATGTATTGGCAGCTGACAGTTAATTACAGCTGACAGGTTTTGGGCTGGTCACCTTCCAAAGCAGATGATCCAACAAATGACCCTTATAATAGACTCCATTAAGTTTGTGGGCATTTGTGTACGTACAAGCAGGACTGAGAGTCCAGAGCTCTATGTTTTTGTGCTTCTTTGTAGTGCATCAGCTTACCTGCTGTATTCCTGTGGGTAGGGAGATGAATACCATGTCTGGATCTCAAACTTGCCAAATTCAATGACTGATGGACAGCGCATCTGAGGGTCTGGTGGACCTGTCACACCGACTTTCTGTTTGGGTTAACACAAAGAAGAGAAGGGGAGGGGAGGGGAGGGAGAGAGGTCTCAGGTTAAGTTGACTTTTCTGAACACTGATCAATTAGATGGATGACACACACCCATAGATTCAGAAATATGCAGGAATGTTTTGGGAACTCAAGTCCAGGTTACCTGCAGAAATGACTCTGGAGCGGTGAGCGGATCTGTCACAACACACTGCCGTTTTACAGACCGGTGTGAAGATCCCTGCCTGCAGTTCATGATGATCACGTCCTCTACTTTACTGCTACTCAGCCACCATAATCAGTTTTTTCACAGTTCAATAACTGCTTTGCCAGCATCAAACACTTTGGTACTATTGTGGGAATTCCAGTCAGGATGAAGGACTATTTCAAAATGACTCCCATGATGCCAGCAAACGCCCCCTGTCTGGACACTTTACTGCCTTTAACATTAAGGAAGTGAATTGATGTTTACTCTCTTTAACTACTGGCAGACCTGTAAGGGACTGACACTAAATTTTATGTGAGACATGACAGATTGGCCATCTACTCCTGGATATGTTCGGACTAACCAGCCCTGCCCTTCCAGTCACGGAGCATACTTGGCCATCAATCACAAGGAGAATGTAAAGTTCAAGCACATTTACAACAGCAGATATGTTGTGGCTCTTGTTCTCTGTTCGCCTCCTTGTTATTTGCATCTATTGGTCCCTTAAAACCAAACTTCTGACCCCCAATATATCCTGCATTCATCATCCTGCTCCAGCCTATGTGCACGACATCTACAGCCGCGGGTAATTTTAATGTCCATGCCGAACCTTTCAGTTGCTCTATGCCAAATTAATTACTTTTCATTGCTGAAGCTCAACGATCTCACAGCTCATTGACTTTTCCACCCACAGAGGTGCAGGCTTCCTGGAGAACAATCTAAGCGAACAACTTCACCTCTTACAAACCACCAGCTGTTCACTCTGCTTTCCGACTACATTCACATGAAACTCCAGCCTGGCAGACTTTCACAGGTCACTCCCAGGTTCCCGTGCTAACCCAGTCTTACGTCACCATCTTTTTATCTTCTCTACATCCACTGAGGACTAAAAAAATGATTAATAGAAGATCTTTGATTTTTTCTCCCAGTCTGTATACCTGTAGCGCCAGCTCCTGGATACGTCTGAACAGTTCAATGTCTTTTTCTGTCAGGTTCTCGTGTCCGGGCAGTTTTTCATCGTCGTCACGCCAGTCGCTGCCGTCCTGATTGTCTGGGGAAGGAAACACAAAGCCGATGTGAATGCAAATCCAGTCAGAGACCTGGGACAGCACCGTAAATTCACATCTCTTCACTTTCATCACTTCACTGCATTTCGCAACTACAAAGAGGTTTTTCAGATTTCTACATACACTTGTCCTTTTTTATTATCTACTATACCGGGACATCGTGGTGATTAAGCAGAAAAACGCCTCATCCGTACCTCCCCTATCATCTCCTTCTCCTTTTCGATTAGCCTTTTTTCGAATGCGGCACTGCTGCGAGTAGTCCACCACCTCCTGCCGGGCCTTACGGCCTTCTGGCGATGGCGTGAAGAACTTTGTGAGGGCATCAATAAGGCCCTTGGTCTTGTTGTTGAAGCGAAGGCTGCCATGTGACTGCTCGTCGTCCCCACGCATCGAGAAGAGCAGCCGGTCATCGCCGGGGTAACCCTCGCAGGAGGAGCTGGAAGAAGAGTTGGCTGAGGTGGAGCGCTTTCTCCGACCACGTCCTCCCAGCTTCTTGAATGGCCTCCCCGGCCTGTGGAAGAAGTTGGGAGTCTGGTTAAGAATGGGTTAAAAGGTAAGAGGACCGGAAGATAACATTTATGCTGTTGCATGAATCCACCCTTCTCTTTGTCATAAGCTCATTGTGAGGAACGGATATGGTCACTTTTATTTGCCATCATGCTGCAGCTCTGCACCTGGCCAACTGCAGCACTTTACCTGTTCTTGGGCCGTCCTGGCGGCGCACTGTATCGCCGTTTGATTTGTGCTGCCCTTTCGTGTAAAAGCGTCTTTCCCTTTTTCCTGGGTTGGCAGATTTGACAAATCCACATGCCTGGGAAGAAAAGAGAAAAAGCATAGTGTACATACATGAGGCTTAGATAAGAGCAGATCTACTGCAGGTACCAGCATGCTTTAGGAAGTATCTACTCTAGTAGCACTTCACAGTGAGGCATTCAAGCAGGACATAAGTCAGGAGATGCTTTAATCCTTCAGATCTACTATGACAGTTACAAAGAACTGCAACTCAAGAGTTGTCAGGGGAAGCGTGGGTACGAGTAGGATTTGTGACGACTGAAAACAGCTCATAAACAAGCAGCTAATGAGTTCATTGGCAACCTTGTTCTCTTACCTTTTGGCATCCGTGTGAGGGGAGGATCACAGCACTCCATGTGGAAGCCCCGGTCACATGAGTCACAAAACAACATGTTGTCCTGCACACACACACACACACCTGGCAGATTTAGATATTTTACAAACTAGAGATTCGGCTACTAATTCTATTCTTATTTAGTCAGTAAGTGTTAGTCAGTGTGATTAGTGCCCTGATAACAGAAATACAGCACCCTTTTTTGTTTAAAAATAAATGTTCACATCTTTTTGCACACAAAAAAAAGTATATTATTGTTTCACAGTTAAAATAAATTCCCATTAACAGGAACATTAAAAAAAGAAGAGTTAAATTGTACGCAGGCTGACTAAAATAGCTCATTCTTGGAACCCAGTTGTTTATCAGCATCACTATTTGGCACCAAAGTGAAGAAGATGCTGTCGGGCTGCCACTCGGCATGTTTGGTTATTCATTTACCGCATTCTTTCCTTGATCCTGACAGTTGCTGCAAGTCTTGCATTCGATGCACTGCCACCACAGTGCCTTGACCCGCGCCGTGAGCTCGGGAGAGAACTTGAGACAGGACGGGTGGCCTGCAGGTACACGCAAAACAAAAAACAAAAAAAACAAAATCATGTGTCATTATCATACACTTTTTTTGGTCTCTGCTGAATGACGGTACTGACCCACTTGTGTCATTAAGGGAGAAGAGGAGGAGGAGGAGGAGAACAACAACAACACTTCTTTTGGAACTTCAAAGTCTTTGCTGAATCAAACCTGGCTGAAAAGATTGCGTTCAAACACACTGAAACAGAAATCTTCCGAGGGAAGAAGAGCATCACCATCTCTACGTGGTTTTAAACTGCAGTCTCACGCCTCAGCAAGAGCTTTACATCTAGAAATCCAATAAAACAAACACTTCAAGAGAAATGATCATGGTGGAAGTTCTCTAACTATATGGACTACAACGTTAAATTGCATATGATTAAATTTAAACAGAGAGATTCTGGATCTGAATCAGTGACAGACAGCAGAAATGCGCCATATTAGATCACTATTGGGATCTAATTCACAAATAAATAAGTCTCCTGTGGGAAAATTTTGCAGTGAGCAATATGTTTCACCTGGTGACAAGTTATTTGACATAACGGATGCAGTGAGGAGCCTCTCATTCTTTAAACAACCATGTTTAGAAGACGCACACAGTACTGCTGTCATGATCAAAAAGAAAAATACACTTTTTTCAAATCAGGAGGGTCTGCCTCAAGCAATCAAACAGCTAAGAATATTGTTGGAACTAGAAAAAAAAACAAAAAACGGGTTAAACATGTCCATCTCATTACTGAAACCTGGAAGGACAGTCAGTACAAATGCAGTCCAAGAAAATCAACAGTAGATCTCGTGGAAAGGTTTAATAATGAAAGAAAGAGCATTTGCATGGGCAAGATGTGACGAAAACTAAGAGGTACCCTGACTAAAGAGCAGTCTAGATGGCATAAAAGATTGTACTGCGGAGCGAAAGGAAACGGTCACGGTTTGATTAGTCAAATGTATCTTGTTCCAGAGTGATGTGGGCATCAGGGTATGAAGAGCAGAAGATGAAATGATGCACACATCATGCCTAGTGCCCACTGTGCAAGCATGCAGGGGTAGTTTTATGACCCGGGATTGCCTCAGTCAGTCAGGTTCAGCAAATAACAGGGTTTTATTTCCCCCACTAAAAGCTAATGATTTTGCAGTTACACATAAGGAAACGGGTAGTTGGAAAATGACCAATTAAGTGAAAAGGTAACTGACAGTTGCAGAATATGGAGCTCATGTCATCAAGAGTGCATCTTCTTAAAAAAAAACAAAAGCACATAATGAAACCAATCCAGGCTTTTAAGTGTGCTTGTAAATGTCTTAGACTGCAAGTGGCTTTATCTAAATAATATTAAAATGTAATACCAGCATTTGTTTTATCCAATTACATAACCAAATCGCTGACTGAGCTGGTGAACAGGTTACACAGAAAATCAGATCCCAAGTGACCATATACAAACACTCACCACTATTCCCACAGTCGGCGCAGGAGATGAGCTCCTCTGGCTTCTTATCGCGATTCTGCTCCTTGGTCCCCAAACAGAAGCTGCAGATGGGGATGGGCTCTGCCACCGGCTGGTGGAAGGACAGAGGAGAGAAAGTCGAGACTGTCAGTCAACTTAACAGCTTCATTGTACAAACAAAAACAACAAAGAGGCCTTGTGTGTCCTGCCACAGTGACTGACTGCTGCTGTGTACATTAACAAGCCAACAGCGAACTGAAAAATCACACTGACACCACGGAGTGCGTCTATGTGTGAACAGAGTTTAGGGTAATGAGGAGCATAAGGGTCCGCTGTGATGAGCGAGCTTGTATAATTTATGTGGCATTTCATCGTGTTTGAGGATGCTGTCGTATGTCAATGTCTGTGCAGACTGCCGTGCAGTTTGATCACAAGCCGGAGCCCAGCTACTTTGGCAAACTGGTTGGTTCTTTCCACAGCGTGTCCCCCTTTGACACCTGCTCTTGAAACATGCCATCAGACATGTATTAGTGGCAGTTTGTAAATTATTAACAATCTATTCTAAAGCACAGACTGTCTATGGATATGCAGAAAAAAGGCAACACATGGTAAGAAAAGAAGGAAAACCTTAGCCAGGTTTATGTCCAAGAAAACAAAAGCCATGGTGATACTTCGCCCGCCGTTATACATCTAAAAGGAAATATGTGTCCAAAAAAGCTGCAAAACCACATCCCATAAGCACTACAGGTGAACTTCACGCAGACACAAACCGAAGAGAGGAGGGAAGTGCAACTCTCCTTCAAAGTTGCTGGATCCTGGAAGGCCTGAGGGAAGGTGGTGGCTTACTTCTACCGTGTACTACACCACAAACGGCTTAGTCATTTTGCTTTGCTTATGTCCATTGACCTGAGCTGCTATCTATCTCAGCCAAGTAAATCATTGTACGTCTGTGTATTGGGTATCTAATCTATGGCACAAATGTGGACTATCCAAATCTGTATCTATGGCACAAAATGCCACAAGGTCCTGAACTGGTTTTTATATGTTCTCTGTTGTAATGTTTTACAGTGAAAAGCACAGCAAGTTCATCAGAAGAACACTCAGAACCAGCGCTTGATTAAACTGAGCATCTGTATGAGAGAAGCAATGACGACTGTCACTTGGATGGGTTACACAGCTGCACGGCTGCGGTAGAAATGACAGTGCTTACAACATCTGTTGTGCAACTGCTTCGTCAAGCTCGGCATCATGGCAGAACAACAAAGAGAAAGCCAGCGCTGAAAACATGACATCTGGGTTTCTGCACGGCAACAGCGATTTGGAGAAATCTGAAACAAAGTAAGGGAAGCTTCTGGTACCATCTGAAGACATGGGAAACTGAGGTTGCGATCTTGCCAAACTCTTCGTTTTAGATCAGATTCACAAAATGATCATGAACGCAGAGGTCCTATGCTGCTGGATTCGCCGCTTTGCTACTCTGAGCAAAAGATTTAGGTGATGACGGCTGCATAGGCTGGTGGGTAACTTAAACAGCAGACAGGAAAGATGGCTAAATGTAAATCCAAAACTTACAATATCCTTAACTGGACAAGTTGGAATCCAGGCTTCACTCCAACACAAAACTTGAAATGTATTTCAACTCTCAAGGTTCTAGCAGCTCACTCAAATTTACTTATTATATGAAATGTTGCCTTAACATTCATGCTTACATTGGATTTATCTATCTGAGATCCATTTCTACTTGAAACCCATATTATTGGGTTCAATATAAAGCCTAATTATCACACTGGTTCTTTAACGTGGTGATGCGACATAATAAACACTGAGGCAGAAGAATAAGATCACACTGATTGACATTTGAGTACATATCAGGGATTTTTTTTCTATGATTTACATATGATGAGATTTTTTTTTTTAGATTATTTCAATTAATTGTTGATTCTGCTTCTCAAATTCATTTGAGGTTGCAGTGTTTAGAACCCACCTACGATGAAACAGAAAGTAAACCTTTCAATTCTAAAGGCATCAGGACGTTTTTAAAGTCTTTTAAAAAAAAAAAAAAAAAAAAAAATTTTAAAAACGGTACATCCTTAAAACTGCTTCTCATGTACTTTTTTCCCACCACACAGCGAGATTTACTCGATCATTTATGAACCTGTGTTTGCACTTCACTGTTTCTGGCCTGCAGACATGTGACATGCTCGCTTTACCTGGTAATTTGCAATGGATGGAACATTTTCACCGCTGTGGCCTTTGGGTCTGCAAAGCATCCGACCTCACAGCACCACAGTTATTAGACACTTGATGGTATCTGATGTTTAGTCTGCTTCCTCCGGATTCAACTTTGATTTTAAGGAAAGTGTACCAATAATGCAGAAGAAACTGCATGTGGACCATGTTGATCCAAGGTGCTTCTAACAATTCTGCAACCGTCGTGGTTGTCTTGAATAAGGGCTCTTGGATGCTCCTGTACAGTTACAGCAGACAGTCCACGCTGCTCTGAGACAACTGGTTTGGTGCCTTGTGAATCCGTGGAAAAGGCTTTCAATGCAAGAAATACCAGACCCCTTTCAGGAGACAGCTTTCGCAAAGTGAATGAGTTTTGCTGGCCAGGCTAGAGCACGCATCACTACTTAATACGAAACCTTCAGTTAGCAGCCAACGTCGACTGAACAATAAAAGTCACGTTTTCAAATGCTTCCCTTGTGACTCATTTAATGTAATAATATTCACATTTCAGACACTTGTATTCCCTGGAAACACGTTTGTCAAGGGCTTTAACATAATCAAAGCCATAACATGGGGTGTAATCCATAGCTTTTATTCAAAGACAGTAACATTATATTCATTAACTTCATATGTTTTTTTTTGCAGCACAACATTGTAAACACATGAAGCTGCAGAGAGCCAGGTATACAGCTTGTCCTGGCAGGGAGGAGGACAGGGACAAGAGCTTGATTTATTGGGTTCATTTCCTTCTGACTCAGACTGTTTCCAGCACCCCCTGCATCCCCTTACCCAGCCAGCACAACACAGCGCCTGAGAAAAGAGGAAAAAGAGAAACAACAAGGAAACGATGAGAGAGTCAAGGGTAGGAAGAGGTAAACACGGGAGGGGGGGCAGAGAATGAGCAGTGAGAGAGGAGATAAGCAGAGGGTGCAGAAAGGAAGATCGAGGTTTGGCAGTGGAGAAATGCAAAAGGACAGATTTGTCTCTAGTATTTTTCACAATTTTCTGCCATAATAGGAAAGGCTAACAATTATGATTAAATGAAAGTGGGAGAATAAATTATCACTAATTCTCTATATCATCAAAATGTATTATAAAAAATAACCTCAATAATAGATTTAAAAAAAAAAAAAAAAAAAAAAAAAAAGAAACATAGCTATGGTGTCTTGAACAAACCAAAGTTACTGATGAGAAATGTAAGCCAGCAACAAGAAGGGAAAAAGGAAGAGCGAAGTGTGAAAAAAGGCAGAGCAAGGACAAAAATAACAATCCAGAGGGCAAGACAGAGAAGGAGATGGAAAACATAAAGAGAGAGAAAATCTGCAGCAGCAGTCTGCTGAGCAGCCTGCGTGGAACCAACACCTCAATCATTCCTGACGCTTAACCCTTTCCCCGCTGGAGGAGGTCGGCTACTCTCACTTGTACTGGGAGCTCTTGAGTAAACACAAACTGGAAGCAAGCGAGTATTGTGCCGCCTTTCATGCACGTACTCTGTACATAGACCCAGGCTACACTGAGGCATCAGTTACTTGCTGCCACTGTAAATTAATCCCCAGCAGATACTTAAAAATGAAAAGCTAATCCTCCTTCTGAGACAGGGATATTGGAACTGCAAAACACAATCCACACATTCCTCTCGAGAGCAGTTCTTCCTCGCAGTTTCAGTCTTTTCTACCTCAGCCAGTGCTGGTTGCCAGGACCACTGTAACACTACAGGCGTGCTTTAGAAATCTCCAACATCGACAACTGTCATGGCCAACATTTCACTTGAGGTGTATATGCGCATGCCAGCATGTAAATGTTTTGTCATCCATTCGTTTTTTTTCCCCCAAACGTTGGGATTCTCAACTGAATTCTTGTTGCTGCACTGAGACGGAAGCCTTCAAATAAGCCTCAACTGCATCTACCGTACCTTACAGTTAACAGGTTTCGATAGAGGTATACGCCCAAACACAAAGGGACAGCTCTACACTCCTCAGTCGGACACACCCGACACATCTACCTGTGCTTCATGGATCACAAAAACCACACCATAGTCACACATACACCTTAAATCCTCCAGCACTGTACCAGGTTGTTTTTTTTTGTTAGTCTGGGTCTTAAATAATACAATTAATCCTTGAGGTCTATGTTGCATTATATGAGGCCTGTTATTTGCATATACCAAGTTATAGAGAACAAGAAGGGAGGGTGAGACAGGAGAAGGCACACAATGGAGGAAGGACAAAAGGAGAAGGAAGAAAGGGAAAATGAAAGGCACTAGGAGAAGAGAGAACGAGAACAACATTGATGCCGTCCTTGTAACCTCTCAAGTCAAGGATCTCATTAACATGGTAGCCCAATCCTCCCCCTCTAACTGCACTTCCCTTATGGCCACCCCCAAACTCCAACACAAACTCATTGATCACTGATGTGGGGCATGCCAAATAAGCAGAGACAACACATTAACACATGTGCACTTGTTCCAAAGTAATTTAATAAACTCAGCAGTTATTGGCTCAACACACACCTTGAAGTGACATCGGTCCATTTAAAACACCTGGATATTGTTCAGACGCCAGATAAAACTGTAAATGTAATGTCATGAAATGGCGCCACCGGACAGGTAATGACATAAAAATAGCCTATCTTCATGTCTGCAGAAGACACAGCATTATGCCAGCTTGCACGCTGCTCCCTGCCATTATGCACTCCCTCTATTGAAAAAAAACTAGGTTAGCCAGTGTGCACAAAGTTGAATCACAGCATCAAAACGAAGCAGAGGTTGGGCTTCAGCCATAACTGCCACAGCTGCTCAACACATTGGCTGTATTTGCAGGGTGGTGAGGTTAGCCATACACAAGCCCTCGTCACATTCACTGCTGGATGAGTGCAAGGTAACTGCTCCCTCCTGGCTCATAACGCTGCTGCTAAAGCTGCTTCTATAGACTTTGGGACACAGTTTTCCCTGGAGGTTCTTCAGATGCCGACAGGGTCATATTAAAAGGCCTTTAATTGATGACAACTCATGGCCAACGCTGTGGCTACACACCATTTCAGCAGACATGTCAGAAACAGTGTTCACTAATGTCTGATGAATGTGATCACTAAACACTAAATGTTATTAAGAGCCATTCTACTGGATCTTCTACTGGAGATCCACTGGCATGGATCTGAAGCAGCCCCATGATAAAGTTGTCAAGGTGACAAGTTAGAGAAACGCTCAAAAGTACAAACAAGTAAAGAGAAAGCAGTACCAAAATATCAGACTTAAAACATTTCAATGCTGCAAGACATGATTTAGCTTGTTCAGATCAATAATTAAATAAATAAAATAAAAAATTGTCAGAACTGTTGGGTACAGAAATCAGTTCTTGAAGTGTAGAAATGTGTTAATTTCTCTGTATTTTTTCCTGTGTGTTGTGTGTGTGGGGTAGGACTGATATAAAGTTTCATTTTTTTATTTGAACTATTAGTTATGCACAGCAATAACTAGCACACTCCTCAAAACACATTGTCTAACTACATAACACAAAACAGCCTACACACAAGACATGGATGCATGGATAAATGTGTGCGTCTCAATTCTGTCTAGATTTTTTGGGTTTAAATAATTATTTTTGCAATTGCTTACTTTGGGTCGTGTTTTTATAATAATATATTAGACCTTTTTTATTTTAGTAGTGTTGTAGCGATGTCAGCGCTGACGTGGACATCAGCCGGTCCGCTTCAGCAGCTGTTGGTTGTGGTGTTGAGAGGAACCGAGTTTGCCATTATTCTTTATTCACTGCGGCAATTTTAGATCAGGCTACAAAACCAATTTGTATTAGCAAAATAACGCCTGTGTAGAAACCCTCCCTACCTTGCGTGGACAGGTAGGTGTAACAGCTGTGTCAGTGGACTTCATTTTTATTTTCTCTTTTTTCTTTTAATCTCCGCAGGGGTCCAGCTCAGAGTTGCAGCAGTCTGCAGGACCGCGGGGGCGGTCCGAGGAATCAGAACTCAGAACTCGTGTGTATTTTATTTCAATATGTTTCAAAACTTCAGAAAATGTTGAAAAAATAAAAATAAAAAAAAAATACACACATTCAGGAAAAGATTTTGTTCAGATTAAGTCATTCACATAATAAATCCCCTAACCATCCATAAACCAAGTAAGCAGTGGTAGTGTTAGTGGTGTGTTAAATAAAACAAGCCTCATTTACAGTGTAATTTTTCAGTGTTCTTATTAATTGTATACCAGAATAATTTCCCATCAAACAAGCTCCGTAAAAAAAAAAAAAAAGCCAATTATGATAGCAGTGTCCAAGCATAAAATTTTTTTTGGGGGGTGAACAAAGAACTAAGAAAGATCTCTATATCATCTTCATAGAGCCCATCCTTACGACCAATTGCATGCACAAGCCAATATGATGGCACATTAATTTTCATTTGCATAAAGATGATGTTAAAACTGCCCTTTTGAAAAGCCTATTTGACACAGCTAATCTCTGATGTAGTTAAACCAACGCAAACAGAGTACTTCAGGTGGTTTTTTAATGATGCATTCAGAGATTTACTCCAAGTACAAACCTAGACAAGCACAAGTAATACGTTTGTGAGTCGTAATGTACCCATATTTTATGTACAAAATTTAAACAGCGGATACCTGATTGTAATCATTTTAACACAAAGTCTCTTGTTTCTGGAAGCACTAGAATTGCTGCATTCTGTGAATTGCATGAATTTTAATTATTGTGGACTTGTGAGCTGTAATGTGATGTAATGTGCTGTAATTTCTGTGTTGTCTTTTCTCTCTCTCTCCAGCAGATATGGACCTGAAAGGGGGGGGGGCACATTCAGTTGCTGCTAAATTGCTAGTAGATTAATAGAAAGCAGTGCATGTCTGAAATAGGTGCCTGTATGAGGTACAGTATTTGTCTTAAACCACCACAGACCAGACCAAGCGAATAGGGCTAGAGACAGGTGTTGAAACTGTCATACAGCAGCACTGTGACTACAACGAGTTATTAGATATTAGACATAGCATACAGCCAATCCCGTTAAGAGCTCTGTGGTTGGTGGAAACTGATGACAAAACACACAAAAGTGTGAGTGTGTTGTTTGCAAGTGGTTTTTTCACACGTCCTCGCAGTGACACTGTCCGATTAAGTCGAGAACTCTGGTTCACCCCGCTCCAGCTGTTCAGTAGGGGCAACCTCAGGGCAAGGAAGACTGCTTTTAACTATTATGATCAGATGAACACACACACATACACACAAATAGACAAAAAAGCTTCTGTTAAGCCCATCCCATCTAATGGCCATAGCTCCATACTGCTAACAGGCGCTCAGGGAAGCAATGAGGTTTGCCATCTATATATCCATGACCCCTAGATGACTTCACTCACCCATTTGCCTCCCCCGTCATGACCTGGCCATGACACCCTGTTAGGGGAAGAGGGGGAGACAGAGAGCCAGAAATAGGGTCTGGAATCCCCTTTGAACAGAGCATCCTGATGCAACCATCAGCATGTTGAGTACACAAATCTCCCAGCAAACGGGGTCAAAGCTAGTGCTTAGCCATTTGTTTTGATTGTCCTCACACTTCTGCCTTCACTCACTCACACTCTCTCTCTCTCTCACACCCTCTCCTTGGGAAATCATAACTACTAGCAATCTTGCCGGTCAATACAGCAACAATGGAACATCAGCAACTGGGAAACTAAGTTAAGTGATTGTAATTCCCATCTTGGCCTTTCAATCACAAAATTCAGTTTTTGTCCCCTTTTCATTTGACATATACACCAATTGTGCCACCACCAAGTCACATACATCACTAGCAGATACAATACCCAGATGACCAGATGAGCAGCAACACTGTCACTTCCTCTAAAAAACAAACTAAAAACAGGAATGTGAGAATGCCACACACAAATGTCATATCCTTGCTGCAGCAGCAATTTTCTTCATGTCTTATCAAGCCTAGCAAAGAAATGCCGAAATCTCACCACATAGTTTAGGACCAATAGACAATTTTCTTGATATAAAGAGCTGGCACTCTTGGCCCTATTATCTTGCATGAGGATCCACTATCCTCAAAACATTTGTGGAATAATTTATGCAATAAGAGCTTGACAGTGCATCATATATGAAGAGTCTTTTGAAATTTCTGTTCATACAACAGAAATTAAGCAAGCTGAGGAAAGGACGGCACAGATACTTGAGTTGCTAGAGCAGGTTCCCGCAGCTGAGATGAAGCTTCTTGGGACAGTTCATAGGGCCAATTTTTCATATAATCAGAGAAGAAGTTGATCTCCGGTTGTCTTAATAGGTGGACCATCTGCAGCCAAGCAGGTAACTGTGTTAGCAGACCCCATGTGACTTGCAGCTTGCTCTCCAAGTAATCCTACTCTGCATGCACATGAATGTCTGTAGGCAACTTTAACAGAAACCCTTAAGGCTCATACTTCAGCACCCCGACCCCCACCTCACGGGACTCAGACAAAGCTTTAAACTAGTCAAAACAGTTGTTAGAACCAGCCTAATGTCCTCCAGTTGTAGGGAAAATACAAAACATATGACCCACAGAAGGGGTAGCTTGGGAAGCAGGTAGTGCTGAGAACATAGAGAGAAGTATGAACACAAACTTGTTGCTCAATTCCAGTTTATGACCTTCTTAAAAAAGGTCCAGGCGGCAAATTAAACATTGGCTTGTTAATATGTGTGTAAAAGTTATGTGTAGCATTTCCTCTAGAAATGTACATTGTTACATGGCCGTTGAAGTTAAATAAAAAGTACTCCAAAAGAATTTGTGCAACAAACACCCATCTCCCGACACACACACACAAACCTTTAACAAAAAGCCAAGAACTTCTATTTTTTAAATATAAAACGAATGCACCAAGTAATAAAAACAGTGGAATGCAACAAGGTATATCTGCCAGGATTTATTATATTTCCCCATTATGATGCTTTATTTACATTGCTATCACCAAATAAAAGTTCCCCTTTTTACACACACACACTATAAATAAACGTTAGGACTTCTTTTTTTGTTTATTTGCAGGTACGCCCACTAAAATACAGTGATAACGTCCTCTCAATGTCAGCAGCAGCATGATTAACCTTGAATGCACTGAGGGAACACGCTTCCTCAACGGGTTACCTCCTTTAACTCTCACTTCCTCTAGGAGAACAAATCTGCAGGCTATAACAACAAGAGGAATGGACTGCCTACACTGCATACTACAGGTTGTGGGGCAACCCAGTGTCTGATGATTTTAACATAAACCACAAACAGCAGGTCTGACAATGAGCTGCCATATGTCAGACAGATTTGAGCTGTTAATTTTAATTTTTTTGATGCAGTTGTTGCCAATTTCAGAAACTCCAAGTGACATGTTACAAATGGGGAGCATGGATCTTTTAGAGGTAAAGAGGAGCTTTAGGCACTTCACTCTCACACAGAGGACACACTTGTGTGATCCTGTGGGATGTATTCGTGCCACTGTATACATGATGCATTTTAGGACAGGTGTGTATATAAAAATATCCATTTCACCTCATTAACTCGAGTTGAGAAATAAATAACTTAGAACTCTACTGACATTCTGCTTGAAGGAACGTGCGTTTTCAATGTCTGAAGGTGTCTGGAGAAAGAAAGAAACTTGTGGCACTTGAACTGAACATTTATTGTCAAGACTCTCAGTTTAGTTTAGCTTTGTTCTCTCCATACAATAGTTTGTGCTCGAGTGTGTGTGAACATGTCTGTGAACCTTACAACTAGAGGTTAGAAGACGGCTGCTCTCTCTGATCAGGTTACAAAAGTGGGTGTGTTCCCTCTCTCCTCTGTCGCCTGCATGTCTGCCTCTCTGTCTCACTCACTTTCCTCTTCTGCTAGGACTCCGCTTCTCTCCCATTTTCTGGTTACAGAGGCCTGAGGTTTGCATCATCCAGCCTTCTGCCTTCAGCCTTCAGCCCCACAACAGACCACCTCGCTCTGTCTCTCTCACACATCTATGTTTCTTGTATTCCTTTCTTCTTCCCATCTCCTGACAGGGAGCAACCCTCCAGCTGGTCCCCACACCCTGCAGGAGGCTGGGAGCCACATGACTTGCTCCCCTGACCTACTCCTCTTTGCTGCTGAAAACTGGCCCACCAGCCAGCCAGCCAGCCAGCCAGCCAGCCAGCCAGCCAGCCAGCCAGCCAGCCAGCCAGCCACCAAGCCTTATACCCATGCAATGTTTTTTTTTTGTCCTGGGACAATGCCACATCCAACAAATGCAAAAACAGCACTGATATGAAGAGGTCAGTTATGTCTTTCTACCATGGATGTGACCCCATACCTTTGACCTTGCAAATAAAAACTATGCCCAATTCTAAAACATTTCTAAAAATAATTCAGAAATATATGTTAATTGTAAAGAAAAATATGCCCATTTCCTCTTTTCTACAGACATTGCTATAATATGCAAATTAGTCTTATGGGACACAAGCAAATCAAACAAGTAGAGAAAATGCAGTGCCAAATTCTCACATATTTTGTGAATGGCAAAAAGATTCGCCTTAACCTTCACAGATCACACAAACTTGCTGTTGTACAAAAAGGTTAACTCTACAGCCCATGAGACATCTTCAGCATCTTGTCACAACAACCCCAGCAGCTGTTCTTGTTTCAACAGAACATCCTTGATTTTATCAGAACAATCCAATACCAGCAGACAAAAGTTACTTAAACCCATTTATCTTCTAACATTGTGCCAGATTTTGAACACAGATAAGCGATCACCTTTTGTTGTAAAAACAATTAGACAAAATTTCTTATGGCACCCAAACATTCAGCAAACTTTAAGTTAATCATGAAAGTCAGCAGATGTTTACTCCCCACCCGCCAAACTGGTATTTTATCAGTGTGTCAAGATCTGATACACAGATACACAGTTTTATATGTTTACTAATGTTAGATGTACACACACACACACACACACACACACATTACCTTGTCTTTCTCGTGTGGCAGCAGCCGGACAGGTGGCAGTGAGTCCAGAGACACAGTACCGGTCCCGTCATCCTGGGAGCTGCTACGGCTGACAAGTTGGAACAGTGGGCCCTGCTTGGCCACGCGTCCATGGGCCACTGCCCTCTTTAGGGCTACCCTTAGCTGCTGGTGGAAGAGGCCAGGCCCCATAGAGCCACTGCCTGACAGGTAGACAGCCACATCAGCCTGACATTTAAGGAAGCGCTCAATGTTCTTTAAGCTGGAGCCGCCAGGCTCATGAAGCCCTTCTAGTGCCCTTTTGATCAACTTGTTCCAGTCGAGTCCTGGTTTCTTCCCTGAATGAGATTGAGATGTACCACTGCCACTGGTGCCGCCGCCGCCGCTGCTGCTGCCACCACCGCCACTCCCGCCGCTGCTGCTTCCTCCTCCTCCCCTTTCTCCACCACCTGCTGCTGCAGCACCTCCTCCAGAGCTGCCACTACCTTTGGGCTTTGGCACAGCCAAGCGCCCAGGGTTGTCTGGGTCCTTGTAGGAGTTGAGGCCCTTGTTAGTGACCTTAAGTATGGTCCCATCCTTTACACTGAGCTCCAACTGCTCCAGAATTGTTTTGCGGTCCAAACCATGAGACATGGAGACAGCATTGCTGATGCGTTCTTCTGATGGTCGCTGCTTCTGTTTCTTCACTTTCTTGATGGCCTCTAGGATCCATTGTGTGTACACTGGGTTTGCCAGCTTCACCATAGCTGCTGTCTGGGTGGGTGCAGCGGCCGTGAGGCCGTACTGCTAGGACCACACACAAATAATGACAACTGTTAGCCAAGGAAATACCTGGCCTGCGCCGTAGCGCCGCGGCCTCCTCCTTTTTGCCCTCTACCTGCTGACTATCCCTTATCCTGGGGTCGCACAGAGAGTCCCTCAGAAGCTGAGTATGAACAGCACGGGAAAGAGGAGCTGATCATATCACAATCCCCCTTAGCCAACCAACCACCCAATAAAATCTGGTCCACCCACCACCCACTCCCAGCCAGGTGAAAATCCCTGGCAAGAAGCAGAGGGAATGGAGGAAGTAGCAGGTTTAGCGAAAACTAAAAGTCCTACACCACACGAGACACAGTGGAGTAGATCTTGGATATATGGGCCACAAAAAATAAAAGACGCCCTCTTAGACTGTTCCAAAAAAGCTAGTGACAAATAAAAACAGCTGTTCAGCCAGTTTCCCTCACTGGTAAACAAGTCAATCCTCAGTGTCAACGGAGACACGCAATCAGGGTCTTCAGCACATAAAATTAGTGTTTCAAGCAACGGTGAAGGAAATACAGCAAATATTTTTCTGCAAATTGTAACATTCCAGTGGAAAAGGAGTCTTTTTGGTATCCACGTTCCCGTGCCTCCACTTGATCTTGTTCCCACTTTTCCCTCTTTTCCCTCTTCCAGTGCGGTCTTCTCAGCTCTGGGACGGAACAGCTCTCTCACACCACGAAGCAGCCAGGGCTCATCACCTTCATGCCTTCTGCTCTTCAGCAGCTGACAAAAACTGTAAACAAAACAGACACATAAATAAGCACAAAGAGAATCGGGCCAGGAGAAGCTTCTACAGAAAAAGTACAGCGGTAAAAGTCGGACACACAGACATCATTAATGAGGTTTCATTTTTAAAACAACACTGGTCCCTCAGGAAACACATGCGCTTTGAGATAAACAAAGCGATGCTTTCATTTCGAAACAAGCTCACGTTGTTTATAAATGCATCTTAGTAAAGTTGTAAATTAGAAAGCGAAGCATGCAATGTTTTGATACTTTTCAACTTGACATTGTCTTTGATAAACATCTACAGTCCTGTTATTACATAAAAATCACAATCACAGTTTGAACAATACATGCACCATCAACGAAAAGGGCCCGCAACCTCTAATGAACGTCGGTAACTACACCTCACTCGGTTGCACAAACTGTGAGTTATGGACACAACAAACATCATCCTAAAAACTGGACTTCCAGGTTGTCAACCTGGTCAGCTGGGATGCTAAACATAAACATCATGTAGTCAAACAACATACTGTTCGCAAACACTGGTTGGAAGGGGGGTTCAAAATAATTTTCCGCCTGGCCACATTACTTCCAGTCGTGATGTTTATTCCCATGTGTTAAAAGCCAGAGAGTAACAGCGTATAACAACAAAACTTCCCGCTTACTGGCGTTACTGGGGGTTAGCACTGCGAGCTAGCACGCGAGCTAACGTTACGATTCTGTTACTAAGACGGGACGTAAACAGCCCGTAACGGGGGGTTCAGCCAGCACAGACCACGGCGTCTGCCCTTCGGCCGACACTCCCGGGGAAACGCCGCCGTACTCTCCACGGCACAAAAATCTCACCCTGAATGTCATTCCCGTGTTTACGTGAGACCGCGGCCTTGTAAAATGCACAATGCAACTTCCAGACGGCCATCTCGGCTAGCAGGCAAGTGCAGAAAATTGTGGATAGTTGAGCGGGTGATTGTGCAGCTACATGACCCGCGGCCTAGCTCGCAGCTCTCGGCGTGATGGCGGAGCCTCCGCACGCTCAGACGAATCTCTGCAAGCGGTCCCCGCCTCGCTGGTTTCCTCCCTCCACAAACCGCCCTCCTCTGTCGCTATAGCCTGCGGTGCGGTGAAGACACAAGGCCGCCAGAGCGGGGCAGCTAGGCCTCGGCTCCCCCCGCCTCCTCCTCCGCTCCATGCCCCCACCCACCTCCACGATCGCCATCCCTCCGTACCCCCTCACTCTCCCGCTACCTCTCGCGGTTCCCCCCCAAGAAAGCGAGAGCTGGTCCGGTTCTGGTTTCCGAGGGAAGCTCGGGTAAAGCTGACCGTGGGGAAAAATAAAAAATGCGAACCCTCCTCGCACCCTCGTCCGGCTTCCGCTGCTACTTACCGGAATTCCGTGTCAAGCCGCCGCGAAGAAAGAGCCAGAACCGTGCGAAACGAAGACAACAACAAGGCTAAAAATGCAGCCAGAGACCAGTGGCTCTAGAGCCGACGCCATCTTTGAGTGAAACAGGAGCACGGTTGTGGGGGAGGGGGGAACGCGGAGCCAAGGGACCGTCTGCATGGTGCGAGGCGAAGAAACGGGGGAAGAAAAATTCACTGCAAGGCGCGGGGGCGGCGGCGGCGGCGGCGGCGTGCTGTTGCTATGAGAGGGGTGTGGATGTTGCTTGAGCACATGAAATGGAAGAAAGGGACAGATGGTGGTGTTGGAGGAAAAAAAAGAGGATAGGTGTTCACGCACTCTGCTGTGCCACAGCTACATGGGAGGAGATTCAAGGGAGCGTCTTAATTTTTTTACCTAGAAGTTCTAAAAAAAAAAAAAAAAAAAAAAATCAAAGCCAATGAGCTTTCCATAGCGTTAGAGGGTACTTTAAGATCAAAGTGAGACACCGTGCAAGCAACAACCTATCGCACCTAGAAGCTGCGTGTTTTTTTTTTTTTTAACTGAACATCGAAAGTGAGCCTTTCCCAGAGGTGATCAGATGTTCCAGTCTGTGTGTAGCTATGTGTGTGAAAGTACAGGAGCGAGCGTGTTATTATCTGCCAGTGCACTGTTGTTTGCTGATGCACTGCACGTCAGACTGTTAGGCACAAATATTTGCTCAACAAAGACAATTATTATGTAAACTATCTGCAGTCCATCCACCTTGGTGTATTTCAATTAATTACCTCATAAATTATGTCTGGACCAAGACATTTTTATAGCTCTTTATGTAACAACAGCAATAGTATCAGATTATAAGAATGATATTAATGTCAGTGCATTTGCACCTGGTATAGATTTAAATACATTGCATAAGTCACAGTCTCCCTTTGTATAATCAAATAAAGAGCAAGGCACAGTTGCTTAGGGGATACCATTGGCCTTTTTCAAAACCGCACACTATATTACTAGTGTGAAGTGATTTTTGTTAAGATGTAGCACACAATAAGTAGTACTGTGAAACTGTAGAAATATCCCGTTTTTGTGGTTTGCTCTTCAAGAAACATTCCTAGAGTGGAACTGATTAGTCCTGTTTGCGTGCTACGTCCCTGCTTGCATACTATATCCTTACTATAGCGCCACAAACAACTTGTTTCTTCTCATGGCCCATTTTCAAATAAACACCGGATGTTTGGTGCATGGTTAAGGTTCATTTTATGCAGATAGTGTCACATTGCAACACGGATAAACCACAGGTGCTGAGATAAAACAGACTCGCTCTTTTCTTGAAAAACAGTCCCGGAGAAGGAAAAAGGGCAAAATTAGGTTCAGCATTGGCGTTTTGTGTAGTGTGCACTTTGTTGAGTCTTGGGCGCTGACATGTCAATATTCTCGTTATATGCTGTCCCCATTTGGTCTGGATTGGTAGGGTTACATAATGTGCCTTTAACACGTTTTACTCTTGGGTCCTGCATTATTAAAAACTAAAACTTTAAATTAGACAGTCTACAATTCATGAATAAGAGCTTTTTTTTTTTTGGCCACAGTTTATGAATTTATGCTGTGGAGAATTATGAACAGGGTACATCCTTCTACGTATTCAAAAAGAACAACAATGACAGGAGGAAAACAGATTTTCCCGCTTCAATTTCATGATAATCCTAAAGCAGAAGCATTTGTTTTCAAATCTGAAAGCAATCTGCCTTTTCTATTACAGTGTAATGCAGAAAGATCCCTGGGTACAAATTAAATTATCCGGGGCTTTGACTAAAACGATGTGTACAGCAGTCCTTGGAGATGGATTATAGTGTCTTATAGGAACCAATTAGACATGATGTTTTCCCATGTCAGAGGCATCTTGTGAGAGGGTGCACTGCTGTCAGCACAGTGGTGATCAAATAAAACTGCTAAGGTCACACTTTACTCGCTCTACATCTTGCACTTCTTCGGGGACAGATAAATCACATTCCAACCACCGCGCACTAATTATAATTAACGGTAGTGTTATTACAGGGATAAATCGTGTGAAGAGTTAACACGTGAACTGCTATTAGTACGCCTCCTGAGGACTTATGTTACATCAGTGTGTACAGTAGGCCAGCTAACAGATGGGCAATACTCAGGAGAAGCTTACAGCACAACTATCATTGCTGGTCATGAATAAAAAATGATGTGTACCATGATCCACAGCAGAGGCCATGTTCACCGTCACACAACAGACACAAGCTGGCCAGGGTGGGCGTAACTGTGGAGGAGAGTTAGTAGTCTTTTCACTCTCATTTTGAGAGGCGTCGTGACCGTTGAGCAAATCTGTTCCAAAAGAGTTGTTATTTCTACAGAAAGACAAGACAAGAAACTTTCAGAGCCATAAAAGAGACGGAGTTACAAATCTGTGAATGACAGTGACTGAATATGTTTTTGCTTTTGACAATTTAGAGTGTCCCCCAAAAGAAACTTTCAGATTTATTAACAGTGTTATTAAGGAAGGTGATGATGCAAAACAGAGGTATAGTCAATATCCCTATGTGCAAGCTTTTCACATTAGAAATAAAATAATTTACATTGTTCAAATCATTTGCATTACACTGTATTTATTTGCTTTTATTTTACTCTCTGTTGAAAAATTGGAAGCATTTCTTTTTTTTTTCCTTTCTGCTGATGTTAAACGTTATTTTGCTGTGACAATAAAAATAATGGTTTGATTAGTTTTAGGAAGTTCTGTAAAGCTCCCATCCCTGGTTTTGGCAAAAACCAGCCAAAGTAACTTTAGACTCACATCCCAGTTGCTTCTTATGACAACTGCGTATCACTTTACAGTGCTGTGTCACACATCAGCAACAATACAACAGCTACAGAGAGGATTATAGCAGAGGGTACTGGGTGACTCAAGAATTTAACAATGGAAGAGAATTCAAGACCTTTTCTGACCAAGAGACCAAACAAGAGTGCATCCATCCATCTCCTGTACCTGTTTTATCCTTTGTATGGTCACAGGGGTCCTGACTCATTACAGGTGAGAATACACCCTGGACAGGTCGCCAGTCCATCACAGGGCCACATACAGAGACAAACAACCATGCACGCTCACACTCACACCTACGGGCAATTTAGAATAATCAATAAATCTAAGAGGCATGTTTTTGGACTGTGTGGGGAAGCCGGAGTACCTGGAGGGAACCCATTCGAGGGAACCCGGGGAGAACATGCAAACTCCACACAGAAAGACTCCTGCCGGGGAATCAAACCAGGAGGCAACAGTGCTGAGCACTAATCCATCGTGCTGCCCCAAACAAGAGTCAATATATATTTAATATTGTCATACAAGTGACTTTCCAGTACTAAGCCCCTCCTCCGTTGTGCCTTTTATTTCCAAGTTTTTGTGATAGTTGCACTCTAAAACACATCCACACTTTTGCAGAATCCTGCTTTTATTTTAATTTTATAAAATTGTATTCCTCATTCCATGTTATCAATATCACCTTAACACGAATTTCATCATGTTCATTCATTTATTAAGATTTACCACATGACATCTCTGAAACCACAAGAACATATCGAATCCGAATTTAACCCATGGAAAGCTACAAACTACAAATGCTCCTTTGTGCTGCTAACTTCAGCGAAACCATTTGCAAGTAAAGTTTGAAAAGGCGAAGTTTGGTGTGAGCTCACATCGCGTAAACTTACCATCAGATAAACATATTTCCCATGCAAATAGGTAACAGCATGTGGTGTATTCACTTGTGGGCTAACCCAGCGCTGTTGTAATAACAATTTTGCACTTCAACGTTAGATGGGTGGCGAAAATGAGCCACTTGTTGCACATTGCTGTAAATCCTGTCAGTTCAGGCATTACAAATCAATAAACAGGCCGCCTGATGGGTTACTGTGCTGTTTAGTAGCGTGAAGTTAATTAAAAATTAAAAATGCTGCATAGTTCTCAAATATAATTATGTGACTTGAGGGAATATAAAGGATATGAGCTGTTGAAGTGGTAACTTACTGAAATTCACTTTTATGCTCATTCAAATGACAAAGTCTTTGAATGAGAAATACAAATGAATTGTTATATATTTTTTTAAAATATTAACCATAATCTTTTTAAAATATGCTTTACATGTATGAAATGTCATACACTGCTCATATACAATCCTGAGAAGTTTCTATTTTCATCTAGTTTTGTCCTTTTTGTTAAATTGGAGTTGCAGCACGGGGCTCTCTGCTTGTTCTGTGTCTTTGGAGCAGAGAAGGAGGCAAGTAATCCTTAGCTTCCTTTCATCCCCATAATCCCTTTTCTTTTAAATTTCTACTCTGTGAGGATCCACCTGCTTGGGGGCCCTACGCCCCCACCAAGCCGCACCAGTGTCCACCTGCCCCCTGCAGCCCTCCCCTCTCTCCTCCAACAAACACAGATACGCACACTTCCTGTCCACCTGATGCACGGCAACATCTTCCGCTCTCCAGGCCTGCCGTTGGGCCTCGCTGGATTCTGCTCAGTTCCTTCTGCCTCCGGTTTAAAAGCTGCGGCTTTGCCAAGCAAAATAAATTTACAACATCTCTTTGGTTAAAAAAAAAAAAAAAAAAAAAAAGAAGAATTATGATGAATGTTGTTTTTTCTTTTGCTGCAGCTGTAATGTGAAATTGTGAGATGGCCCCAATGCCTATTAACGGGTTTTAATTTGTTTATATACTAAATCCTTTCTTGGAAACCCGACTGGAAAGGCATATAAAACAGAAGCTGACAGAAGCTTTTGGTTTGAGTGAATGAGAATGTTAAATCATTTACTCTCAGATTGTGTTTCCAAAATCAAATCAAGCCGTCTTGGCACATGACTACATTAATATCATACACCAATCCTACGCGGCTTTGGTTACTTCTGAGTTAAAGAAGAAGTCTCTGTGCTCTTTCTGTAACTTTATCAGTATGAAGTAAGGAAATGTGAGTTTTATAGTGCAGCTGCCAGACAGTCGTGATCCGTCTGTGATACCATCCGTGTGGACCCTTTTCTGAGTTCCTGTTGTTCTGGGTGATGACTGGAGTGCAACACCCAGATATTCAGTGTCCAGGAATACTTTTTTTTTTTTTTTTCATGTGAAACTAGCAATAGCTTCCTGCTGTGGCTGGCTAGTTGCCAAATCCCTAGAGCCCAGACCCCCCCAGAAAAAAAAAACCTAACTCCAAACCCCTCCCTTCCTGAAAAGAACAGAAACATACAACGGAAATTTCCAGGGCCTGCACGTCCAAGAGCGTTCCCCCCACCCACCCAGCAACACCCTTCTCTCAGCCGCCACCACCACCACCACCTCCACCACCTCCTCCTCTTTCCTCTCTCCCTCTCTCCCTCTCTCCCCGCGCTCTCTCCCTCTGCCATGACTCCAGAGGGAGCAAGAGCAGCTGGAAGGTGAAGTGCAGCTTGTCGGCGCTGAGCTGAAAGTCGAGCCTGTCTGAAATCTCCCCGAAAACACCGACCCCTTCCATCAAACTGAGAGGCGTTCAAGAGAGCTACAGAGCACATTTCTAAGGCAAACAGTCAGGGGTGAGGGAAATGTAGAGGACTACTTTGTTTACCAAATCAATTGTTCTCCTGTGGCTAACAGTTGTTTTAAGTGTGCGTAAATTTGAGAACTAGGGAGTCTCAGGAGGCCATTACTGCACACTAATAGCTTCAACTGTTGTTACGTACAGCAGAAGAGAAGCCAGCCACTGTAATAGACAAATCTTGTAATATTACAATGAATGAATACATAAAGATCATTCTCAGTATTAGAGTCAGGAATCAGATCAAAGTCAACAACGTTCTTCAATTCTGTGTCAAATATGCGTATGCATAAATCGACCAAAGCACAAAAGAACTTTTGCAATTTGTAGTTCAGCAGGTCCATATAGATGTGGAGCTGAGGTCGCTTTTATGACTGGTTTTTTTAATGTTTTTGGTCTCCTGTTTTCTTTCCCATCATTACTTTGAGTTTCTTAGCAAAATTGGACAAAGGTTCTTCAGACTAATCAAATGTTCTTTCATATGAAACTGAACTTCTAACATGAAAGAAAGTCTTTTGCGCTGCTTTAACAGATTCAAAATGTTTGAGCTTTATCAAGGGGAATTGTTCACAAAGTCTACATGCTCAGCTGGCTCCATCGTACAGTACAAGCGTTCTCCAGATTTAAGTGTAGCTGGCGAGACCACAGAGACGTCAGCATCAGACGATAAATGTCTTCGTAAAATCCATTTCTTCTTCTTGGCTTTTGACACCATGACTTTGTTTTGTTTTATTTTCATTGTATCTTTTAATCTTATTTAATCTGATTTTATTGCCTTATTGATTTCTTTCATTATTTAGTGTTTTTTAAAAAAATGTATTTATCTGTACAGCACTTTGGTCCACTGTAGTTCTTTTAACGTGAGGTATAAATAATACTGGATTTAACTGATTTGGTCCAAAAAATAAAATCTATTTAGTAACATGTTGCACAGACTTTGGGAAACGCAATATTTAAGTAGATAGCCTTGTGTAAAACTAAGCTATTGCCATCACAGAGAGCAAATACTACTACTCGTGTGTCACACTTTTCCAACAGTCCAAGTCAAGTCAAAGTTTATTTATATAGCACCTTTAAAACAATGAGAGTTCACCTACATACTGTACAAACTGCACAGATAAAACAAAAACAATACCCACATACTAAGCTTAGAAGAATAAAATATAAAGCATTAAAACAAGAATAGGAGAAGACAGCAATCCTTTCACATCTTAACGGGTATCGGGGCTGTTATGTGACATGTGTAGATCATGCTGAGGGTGATATAACCCACTCATCCTCCTGCCTCCTCTGTCATCAGTATTGTTTTTAACAAGTCTGTGGTAACATGAGCTGCTGCCTTGTGTTGTTATTCCTCGTTGCTCAGCATGACTGCAGTTGTCAGTTACTTCACAACACTAGCAGCAACACTTTTAGCAAAATCGCCCACAAACCAGACAATCAAAATCGGAAGGAAGATGATTAAAAGCCCACGACAACCTTTCACTTACTTTTTGTGCTGGGGATTTATTATGTTGGCTCTTTTAGAAAACATCCACACACTTGTTTCCCTCCCTTTGGCTAGAAGTTCATCGATGACTAAACAACTGCACCACAGAAGGCTTCTTTGCTTTCATGTGACAAATGGAAATTGTTTCACATGATGCTTTGTTTGGCTCTGCCGACCTCCCACATTTCAGACTCTTTCCTAAGTCCGAAACCTCAGAGTCCTGCAGCAGCTCTGCAGTGTTTGCAGAGCAGGATGCACCACAGACAACAATGCAGCCTCCAGGACTCTCACGCACACATTCCTGTGGGCCTGGTGCTGCTTGGTGGCGGTGGTGGTGATGGGGGCTCACCTCTGGAGTTCAGCAGGCTTTGTCTACTTCTCCCCCACTTCCATAACACTCCGACCTTCTTTGCACTCATTTACTTAGACGAGAAGCCTTTCTCACACGAGGACGTTAGACCTCTTCAAGGAATTCCATTAAGCATCAGGAATAAGATTTATGATGAAAAGCACATGTTAATTAATGGCTAAGCAAAAAGCAAAAAAAAAAAAAAAAAAAAAAAAAAAAAAAGGCTTAATCCCTGATCTTACAAGTCCAATATATATTAAAAGCCTTTTACTTTAAAGTACTTTATATTGATGATGGCACATTTTCAGTTTACTGCTGGGTAATGGGATCAACAAGTGTACATTCCTGTGAATAATGAACCCTTCATGGTAATGCTAAATTACATTACAGAGGCAATAATGATCTGTGTTTTATTTATTTAAACTGTGTTGAATCAGTTACTCATTCAATACTGTCCCTAATTGAATAATTAGATTTGTTGGGGTAAAGACGAGCATGCCACCCTCCACCCACTTACCAGTACCAAAAGGAAACAGATGGAGCATCTTATGTAATCATATCGGTGTAAAAGAAAATCACAGATTATCCCGAGACATGTCATTATGTGGCATGCTTAGATCATGCTGAAGGTGATGTGTAGCTCTGGCATTTCTGGATTTTAGTATCAAGTCCAGGTGACAATGACAACAAAGCTTGTTGTGTTTTTCACACAGAGAAAGACGACAGAAGCTGCAGCTGCAGTGGAGAATGATGGTTATATCACATCTCACCCATCCGGGTTTTTCACATACACATCTGCAGGCTGGAGCACTGGATTATCTTAGGTTGCAACGGGGTTTTCGTCTTAGATTACAGATGTTTCTCCAGCAGTACTGTGGCTTGGTCAGTCCTCAGCACTTCAGACTCGCATTTTGGATGTCCTGCCTTGAAATCTTGGTACAAAGAGGATAAATCCTGATTTGCTTTAGGTTTGCATTAAAGTTTTCTGTTGTCACTACTAGTGAACGCAAACATCCAGAACATCCAGACCACACTTACTACACAGTATTTGACTTTTGGCTTGACTGTCAATATTGCAGATAAGTATATGCAGGACTTATTGCAGCACAAAAACAGCAGTATATAACTAAGCCTCTTCCAGCGATCACAATGTGTCTTAAATAAAACTGCAAATTCCAGAGCACTTTCTCATAATATCCTTCCTCCTCTTCGCTCTACCCAGTCACCACTCCGAAGAATCTTTAGTTGTGTGATACGTTTCACGCTGAGAATCTCCTGCTGAGAAATGCATGTAAGAAAGGGCAACTGGGGAAAAGCTCCCATCTAATTCTCCGCTCTTTTTATTGAAAGCGGCTTTGCTGGATTTATTCATCCCCTGACCATAACATTGATATTTAAATTTTTAATTTATTTATTTTTTTTTACTCACACGTTTAATGATTATTGGATGAACTATTAAGAGTTTGACAGTAAACCAGCTGTATATTTGTAAAGAAGTCAAATTCCCATGCACTATAACTTAGATTTTCTTTTTTTTTGATACCCAAACTCTTCTGTAGTTGCAAGTTACATCGTTACAAGTGCAACACATTCAAGAATAGACCGAGGACCCATTTAATGTACCACAACACCACGACTAAGGAGTTTCAGCGGCTGCAAAGCACTTTTGGTGCCATGTTGCTGTCATGTCAGTTCACATGACTTGGGGGCTCATGTTCAAAGGTTGCATGGATTTCATCTTAAATCCTTTGCAATAACACATGGTTATTGCATGTGTGTTTGGGCTGTTAGTTTCTTCATTTGAATTCAATTTCGAACCATCATGACAGCATCAAGTTACAACCAGTCCACAGGGCTCCAGTGCCAATGAACTTCCCGTTTGAGGTCATTAGTCCCAGCTATTCAACTTAACCCCACTGTGGCAGACAGCGTTGTTTTCCCCCCAAGGCTGCAAGTCCTGCTCTGACCCACAGAAGCACAACACAACAAGCCCCTTTTTACTGCAGCGGGGGCCTGGAAGTCATCACTGATACTGGCAACACTCAGGGAGCTGGGAGGTCATCGATAATGACTCCATTTACTTAACACTGACCCAAACACCTGCTCATTTATCATGGCTGACATATGTCAGCCTGGCTCGTTTCTCACACAGGAGCCTGCCAGCCATTACAGATCTTGATCGGGTCACCTCCGGCGCTGAGAGGGCTTTAGTGAGAAGACGATACACAGGAAAAGCACAGTTAAGTGCAAGTTACTACATGTTAGTGTTTGTACAATTTATTTTATTGCATAATTGGGGATGGATGGTGCCAGCATGTATGAAAGGATGTTAGAATTTTAAATTGCCCAGATTGGACTCTGTAGATGGAGTTTGGCAAGTTTTTTGTACACTAAATAAATATCTGAATGCCTGAGCATTCACTGAGGCAGATCCGTCTAGAATCATTTTTTTTAAATGTTTTATATCTAGATGAAGCATTGTACTTATGATTAGCAGAAAGTGTTTATGAATGCCAGTTATGTTAATGTGATCAATTTTCAATCATTTTTGTGTAATTACTCCATTATCTATACCCGCTTTATCCGTTTCCGGGTCACGGGGGTCTGTCGGAGCCTATCCCGACGCATAGTAGGCGAAAGGCAGGGGTACACCCTGGACAGGTCGCCAGTCTATCCAGGGCCACAAGGAAGACAAACAACCAATCACACTCACATTCACACCTAGGGAGAATTTAGGATGATCAATTAATCTACCTGCATGTTTTTGGACAGTGGGAGGAAGCCGGAGTACCCGGAGGAAACCCACGCAAGCACGGGGAGAACATGCAAACTCCACACAGAAAGACCCACCGGGCCGGGAATTGAACCGGGAATCTTCTTGCTGTGAGGCAACAGTGCTAACCACTAAGCCACCGTGCTGCCTGTGTAATTACTCGTGTAGATAAATACTTTTTTAAAAACTTTTAAATTACGAATTTAACTGTGTGCTTGGAATAAATGTACTGTTACAGTCTAGGGCGTGGGCTACTCACATTTATTGTCAGACTCAAACCCCTCCCCACAAAAAAAAAAACAACAAAAAACAAAAACAAACTTGCAGTTCTTTGACTGACCACAGGGGGCTGCCTCCAATTGTGCAGCAGAAATTAACATATTTACAGCCTTGTTCCAAAAAGAAAAACAGTTTTGGTGTTTATAGTTAATTTCACATTTATGAAAACCACACGAGGGATGAATTTTCAAGTACCCGATCAGGTAAAATGATATATAGACTAGTGGCACGGACTTTTGACTGATGACCGGCTCTGGTTAACGACTAGCTGTCGTCCCTGTGAAGTGACGTGGAGGTTAAGACTAGCGTCGCATCCTGAAGCTGCTACCTTCATCACCTGTTGAAGACTCTAGCCAGAGCCAACCGGAGGACGTCGCTGAACATGCTCCAGCACGCTCAGCGACTTGTTGCTCTGTCACCTCGCCTGGCAGGCTTGGTGAACTCACAGGTGACTATTAAAAGGTGACTCAGCAACCACGGGTCCCAGCACAGGTCCACTGGTCCTCATGTCACCTCTGATAGCATTCGTTTTGGATGCCGCTTGATCCTCTGAATGAGGATATTTGGACAGATTTGATTGGGATGAATGTATGGTAACACTGGCTCGCTCGCTCGCTTGCTTCTCCATCCATCCATGTATTTATTTATTTATAGTTTATAGTCTGAGATCAGGTTGCGGAGGCAGCAATCTGAACAATGAAGTACAGACCTCTCTCTACCCAGCCACATCCACCAGTTGCTCCGGGGGAATACCAAGGCGTTCTGGGCCAGCCAATAGATATAATCCCTCCAGCGTGTCCTAGGTGAGCTACGCCAACCAGCCAAATTAGTCGTAAGTGAGCTGGTGGGCGCGTTCAGTTTCTAGTTCTGTTCATTTTCCGACCGAGGGTTGGGTACCATGAAGAGAGAAAAAAAAAAACAAAGCAAATTTAAACTTCAAAAGCTAATTTTCTCATAAATCAGAGCAATTCTCCTAAAACAATTCTCCTAAAAAAAAATGGAACAAAATACAAACAAACTGGTTAAATATTGCCTTTTTTTTTTCTTTTTTTTTTTTTGCAGTGGGTGAAATATAATGCAACTTTGACCAACATCTGGACAACTACGACATCGTTTCAGCACTCTAAGTAGTGGTTTGAGTGCAGACAAAAAAGCCATTGATGGCTTGTGGTTGTTGCTGGAGATCCCCAGTTACCCCCAGGAAGTGCTCCTGGTGTGTTTGGTCCAAAGTACCTAATTTGGACAAATTCTTCACATACTTCCAGGGATTTCAGAGGTATCATGACTTAACATCCACTGCCACAAACACTGCAAAAATAAACACCATAGTGTTTCATTTTACACTATTTTGTAGTCATTCATTGGTTCATTTAGGTTGTGATTTGCTGAAACAAATATATTCTAAAGTCAAAGAGAAATTTACATACGGTTATTCGGGGTGGTATAATCGACAATCTTTCACACTATTATTTACACGGTCAGGAAAACCCCACAAAAAGGGATTTCTTTGGTTTTTTAACCAGCTCCTACAAAGAATGATTTTACCAAAATTGTTTGGGTAAATAACTTCAATATATTAAGAGAGAATTTCAATAAATTTTTTTTAGTCATGTTCATGTTTAGGCTGCTCCATATTAAAGTCATACTTATCTGTTATTTCACTAACCACATTTCACAGTTGAAAAGTTGATTATTAGATAAACTGCATTCAAAACCACACTCACAAGAAATACAGATCACCTGGGGCCCTAACTGAAGCTGACTGAAGTTTTATTGATTCATTCCAGACATGTCAAAACCATTGTATAGAGCATAACAACGTTAACACTAGTATGAATCTATAAATACATAAATATACATATACACACATGCATATGCACACATTCAAACATATAAAACCCCTTTGTAAATAAATCTCTCTAAAAAAAAAGAATATGTTATCAATTTATGTACACAAATAAACAAATCTATAAAATAAATCTATACCCAATGTGCACACACGCCCACACACACGCAAACGCACACACATAACATATTTAACATGTCTGAAAAGGGGCAGGAAGAAGTAAAACTTATTTACATTCATCTGGTTTTTTTAATCTTATGAATAATACTATATATATATGACATATACTACACATATACTACACTTCATATACTACACTATACACTACACTATATACTTCATATACTACACTATATACTACACTACATATCTATCAGTAAAGAGTTTCTGGAGATTATCTGGTAGTTGTTTGCTTCTAGCTTTATACATCAGCTGAGCTGTTTGAAATACTACCAGATCTGGGAGTTTTCGAAGGCAGGAGTTTATAAATAACTCATTAGTGTGGTCCTGGAAACCTGCCTTATGAACCATTCTGATGGCTCTTTTCATCCACAACAGGATGCTGATGATTTTTACTTAACTGCATTTTCCAAAATTATTACTGTATCAGGCAAAGGTTTGGGCATCTCAGACCAAAATTTCTCTCAGTGTGAACAGCCACATAAACAGGTACAAGAAGTAAATGCAAACAGCTAATGGTCAAAGACCTTAGTAAACACTTAAAACTTCTTGTTTTGGGGGTTTTTGTCCTCATTTTCTGTTTTCCCAAAAAAAATTATTGGAATTCTTAAGTTGTTTGTGCAATGCTCTGCTTAGGGCTATTCTGACAGAGAAAAACCCTTATCTTTGCTTAAAAAAAATGAAAAGAATGCATCATCTTCAACTTTAAGCCTGTTTGAGACCAGTTCCTAACCTACTCATCTTTTCAGAGAAAAAGAAAGCTGACCAGGGTGCCCAAACCTGGATATGGACGTTTGGCTTCACGGTAAAGTTACGATGCTGCTAGTTTGGCGCAACCTGTTTTTCGATCACATCTCCCTCTGATAAATCTTTAGTTGGAAGAGAAACATAACCAGGTAATGACAATGTTGCACAACCTTTAGACATAAAAGGTTAATTTACATGTACGCTCACAGTCGGTCACACAAACGCCCCACAAACACCCTCTTTTGGCAGCTGATGGTAGACCACTTCAACCAACCAAATGTTATTTTTTGATGAATTTCAAGTTCTAAAATGAAGACTGGACATCATCTCTGCAGCACAAAGATCTCAGTACCAGGTAACATTCGATTTAGTCAGTTTTCTCCTCATCTCTACACTCAAGCTTCTCCGTCGTGTCAAGAGTCAAGAGTGAAGGGAGTTCAGACATGTCCAGGCATCGGTGGGATTTGTGCAGGTATGCTGCTTTGTCACTCCATTTCCACGCCACACTCAACATTGACAGGATTGTCTCCATCTCCTGGCCATCAGCATTTCCATTTACAACTTCACAGACAAGTTCTGACATATAACAATGTAGGTTATAACTCGATTCTTTGCTTTTTCCTTTAATGCAACAGGGAATGGTGGCCTGCAGTAGTCAGGAGTTCTGCCTCCTGGAGTTCTTGTTAAGCTCAATTCTTTTCAGCCTCAGTATCACTTAAAACCCTTCACTAGATTTCACACATCTACAAAGAGACAAAAGCCTTAAATGGCTTTCTTTCATAAATAATGAAGTCTTGAAGTGTAGCCTTTCATCTTTAATTTAAGAGGTTTGCCACTTGCCATTTAGGAATTACAGTCATATATATATTAAAAACGTACCTTCATTTTTGGGGGCTCTAATCTATTTGAACAAAGGGGCATAATTGGCAAATATATATATATTTTTTTTAAATAAAATCCTTCACAGTCAATGGCCCCCTGCAGTCTGGAATCCATGGATACCAAATGTTGAGTTTTCTCCCTGGAGATGCTTTGCCAGACCTACAGCCGCCTTCAGTTGCTGCATGTCTACGGACATCTCCGTCATCAGTATCTGGGATTGGGCATCTAGTGACTTCTCTCAGCAGTCACATCACCCATAAAAAGCAGTGTTTCTATTTCTTCAGCTTCCATACAGGCCCACAGCATAACACTGCCTCCACCATGTGTGACACATGACGCGGCACGCTTTGAATCATGAGCTGTTCCTTGACCTCTACGTACTCCTCATGTCATCCTGACATACGTTTCCTTTGCCCCCAGAATACTTTTAGTTTTTCTTTTTGTTGTCTGGCCAAGTCTAATCTGGCTTTGGAGACTGCTGAAGTGGTTATTCCTAACTTCAGATGATGTTGTGAAGGAAAGGATTCAGCAGTTACTCGCTTTAACTGTTTTTCATAGTTCCCCAGTACTTTTGATGCTGTAGACTTCACAAGTCCCCTTTACTTTTTAGGGATGCATTGCACTTGTTGACTTGGTTTATTCTAAGGTTTTTGCCAACTTTCTTATAAATTTACACTCTTTTTTTTAGCCTAATGATGGCCTCCTTCACTTTATTGAGATGTCCTTGGACGTCATACAAACATCACCAGTCAAACAGCTTTTAATTAAACCCTTTCATTCAAATGCCCAAATACTTTTCCTACCCCCCCCCCCCCCCCCCCCCCCCCCTTAATGTTTGAGCATTACCATTTACGTAACAACGGCAAGAAAAAAAAAAAAATAAAACCCAACCACCACCAAAAAAAGAAACAAGTACAAGACTTTGCAGATTAATTTAGTCAGTTGCAACAAGAAATTTAAGGAACACTAGCAGACATTATAACGGCATAAATGCCTTTTGCTCCTTACACCATTTCTTCCCCTGCAAACTATGCAGCATTTTGGGGTCAAATATGAGAAAGCCATTGTAGACTTTGCTGTCTGAGATTTGTGTGCTGCTTGCAGAGACAGCTGTCTGAAGCAGGTTTGAACCAGTCACAGCTGTCGCATGCAGACACACTGTGACAGCAAACCAAACTTAGGAGCTTGATGGTCTCTTGTCGTTGTGCTGCCTTTGTTTTGCTGCCCTCCTCCTGCTGGCTTACACACCATAGGAGAGCTGTGTTAGGCAGGATCTCTAAGCCTTTCTGTGCATCAATAATAGAGACTCACAGCACTGAGCACAGAAAGAACTGTGGCAGCGGGGCAACTTAATACCATTCAGCTTCTAATTAACTAATTGAAAGACTAAAGTCTCTAAACCGGGGGTACAAATAACTGCTTTTACCTCTTTGTATCTTTGCAGAAAGTACTCTTTCCTTTTAAAATGAGGCGTAAAATCAAGTGTACAGTGAGTGTGAAATCTCGTGGCTCAGCAACATATTTGTCAATGAGCTCAATGCTCTGTTACTACTGACAGCAGCGAGAGCCAATGAAGCCCTCACTTATTGTTGGAACCAATTCTTTTTCATTTGTTTTTGTTTAAAAGTAGGTAAGTCAAGCTCATAAGGTCAATCACATGAAGTTGTAAAGTGAGATGTTACCCACATCCATAAAGCACGAGTACAGAGGACAGGGACAAGAGGGAAAAAGATATAGAGCGGGGTGCTTCAGTGGAAAGAAATGGACTCCATTTTTTGTAAGTCCTCCCCTCCAGCTGTCACCCCACTCTCAGTCCCATGGGGGGTTGCCACGGTGACAGGAGGCCACATGTCTTAGGGGTGTCGTTTTGGTCAAAAGACCCCATTGTTCTTGTGTTAATCCGTCTTCACTATGCCTGTCTGCTACGGACAGAGGCTTCACACCGCCTCTACACAAACACAGCCCTGCGCTCCCCACCACACGTACATGCACACCCGGCATCCACAGGGATGCAGCGGTTTGGTTGTGTACAACAGAAACCCACTCACAAAAACAAAGTATTAAAATGATAGGCCGGTGTTTGGTTTGGGAAGGCATGGTATAAAAATCATTAAAAAAAAAAAAAGAGGAATTCTCCATTTATACACACACACACACACACACACACACACACCATTTTAGTTCCTCTTCTTGCTCGCATCTGGCTACTTATTTGTGGTCATGTTGAAAGATGCATAATTGGTTGGTTGCAATTCCTAAATGCTACCAGCAGATGGCAGTGTGACCCCATTGCATCGACACACCTCTACCTTACTACTAACAATTCTCTTCCATCTGTCATCCAGTAGGAACACAGAAGGGATCTTGGCACACACTAGGGAGTCGAAAACCTCTAGTGTCCTTCAGCCAAGTGACTAACTTGATGTAAAGGGAGGTAGTCAATTACCCAGTGATGGATAGATAACAGTGATGCGTCATTCTGGGAGCCAATTTTCCTGTGAACTGAATTTGAAACTCAATTTGTTAATGCTTGCTATGTTTTTTTCTGATAGATGGATTGAAAAAGTAAAGAGGAGCTGATTTGAATCTATAACTGGGGGAACACGAGGTTAGAAGTTAATTTACTTCCAGTCATTTGGACGTGTTCACAATGTAGATCAGACAAGTCATTTGCACAGTAGTCCATTCCGTTATAGCCAGAGGTCCTGGAGTTATTGTGAGAGGAAAGCTGCTGTACTTGAATTAAATTGACCACACAGCTGGAACATCACAGGGACAGAATGGACATTTTATTGTCTGAATGAATTCCTTTATGAGTGGCCAAGTTAAATGAACACAGCTTGGCCTACAATGTTGTCTTGACAGTGAAACCTAAGACTTCACTGAGAAGCAAAACCTAAGAAGGTCCATTGTCACATTTCATTAGTCTCATAAATACATCAACTCAGCTGTTAAGATCACAGACAGAAGAACCAGGCCAGACACCATAAACAAACAGCCATGTGAGCACATCAAGCAGTACAGCGGTCTTCATCTATCCACAGGAGTGGATATCGACTTGAAGACGCTTGATCCAATGACTTTGGAGAGGCGGGTTAAAGATACTCTGATTACCGTCTGAGTGGTGGGATATTGATTAGGAGGTGGCCAGCAAAGATGATTGGGCTTTCAGTGGATTAAAAGGCTAGGAGGAAACTGGTTGCAAATTTCTAATAGTCTCTAATAACTGAAATAGCACACATCGTTGTAGCTAAAGTAAAACAATCACCCGCTTCAGAAAAAAAAATCTGTCCAGTTCACTTCAGGTAAAAAATAAAAATAAGCTCCGGGATATCAGGAGCACAAAATTACTAGTCACCTCCCTGTATTTTTAGTTCGTTCAGTGATGCGTCTTGTGTGTCCTCAAGCACCGGTTGGATGAGCGAGGCAGCACTGGCTCGTCGTCCGCGGGTCCTCCTACGAGTCTCTTTAATTGAGTCAGGGGAGGTTCGAGGCAGCCAGGCGAGTCCTGCACCGTTGCTGCTGTGGCCTGTGTTGCTCTGGTTCCTCAGGCTGCGGCGCACTGAGCGCTGCCCTCTAGTGGCAACAGGTTTAAACACATCCTCAAAATTAAAGTCATCCTGCCAAGGGGCAAGGTCCATATTGGCTACCCCCTCCTCTCCCTTCCCTCCAGCGATTGACTGGATATTCTCATTCTGACCATCTGCTCTGTCTCCATGTCCGTTTTCATCCGTGTCACAGCTGGTTCGGCACTCCTTTGCACAATTCTTGAGCTCCTTTAAAGCAGAGCTGCTTCTCCCCCTATTGGCTTTTGCTTGTGCCATGTTTGAGTATCCAGATTCTTCTGCTGGAAGTGGGGAGTCTGTGGTGGGTGGCTGCAAATTTTCATCATCTTCTGATTTCCCCGAGTCTGTGCAGGAGGCGTCTACAGAAGTTTGAGTACAAAGTTGTTCAGCGTTAACCTCTTCTGCTCCAGATTCACAGTGTTCTGATGAAGATCTCTTTGAAACCTCAAGGCTAGAAGTGGTTTGATTTTCCAAGGGCTCTTCCTTCTCTCCTCCTGTCAGGTCTTGAGGGCCCTCGATGTCAGGAACACTGAACTTTCTCTTCTTTAATCCTCTTCTAACTTTTGAACCAGACAGCCTGCCAACCTTCCTTTTAGTAGTACTGGGAGATGGGACAGAATCTTGTGAAGTGTTTTCCAAGCCTTTAGTCACAGAAAGGCCAACCATTCCTTGAGTGTCATCTACCATCGTAGAACTGATGAGGATCCCTTGATTTGGGGCTGTTGAGAGCATAGAGGACAGAACAATTTTCAACAATTTTTGTTTTTTCGAAAAAAACTTTTCGGACAGAAAATGATAGTTCCCTCATGGATGTTACTGAATGTAAAAATAAAATGTGGAACAGAAATAATGAGTTCGTAAGCTGTCGGTATCTAAATCAGTAATATTAACTCATGATAAAATAGGCACAGCCTGAATACTTTACCTTGGTGCTTCACCGGAGAGGTCTGCTGTGCTGATGGAGACTGACTGATGTAGGACAACCTCTCAGAAATTGGGCTCAGAGTCGGATTCTTGGAGGCGTATGCACGTGAGCCGTACAAGGAACGGTCTACGTCTTTGTTCCAGCGGCGACTGGCGCCAGATGCCTCCTGCAGGATGACGTTCAAGAGGTTTTGAGTGATACTTATGAATTATGCTGAATTTTCTTTATTAGGCCAGTATCCACTGATAGATATACAGTATTTAATATATGATACATCTGTGCAGTAATTATTACTATATCTACATCAATCCCAAAGTCGTAACTGGTGTTTTCTAATTGCTGCAGGGTTGTGATTATACAACTGATTGTAGAAAGTGACAGGTTCATATACAAACACGTCAGCTTGGTGGACAGTATCAAAGTTCACCAGAGAGGATGCTAAAAAGAATTTTCCTCAGCTTGAGGAAAGCAGAAGTATTAACACAGCAGAAATCCAACACCCACAGACCAAAAACAGAAACTGAGCAGCAGCGTCTACAGTCCAGCGCAGCAAGGACTGAACAGGCCTTCATATAAAAGGAAACTAAACAGCCGCTTTGGACACATGAATCAGCTCCTCAGGTGCAACTTATCCGACACTTCCAGAGCAGCACCTACTCTGCTTCCCAGGGAGCTTCAAACCATTTGGAACTTGAATAACGCGACCAAAACATCTCATGCTGTCCAAGAGGATAAACCATACAGAGCTGACAAGAACCCACTGACTGACACTAGACTTGGACAACTCAGTGAATGTCCCAACAGCAGCTTAGACCCTGAAACACTACACAGCCGTTGGTACCTGAAGGACGGCAATCTGCCCTCTGACGTGCTTGATTTCATAATCCTCTTTTGCTTTAAGCAAAGAGCTTTGATCTTCTCAGAATATCAAGCAATTTCCAGCCCTGTTTTCTGGCAGTTGATACAATAATGTGAGATTTTGGCTGATAAACTTCTATGTGGTTAAATGTAAGCGTTTTGATACAATAAACTCATACGACTGATGATCCCGTGTCCATGATGCCATGGCCTGTCTGAGGTAGGAGGTAAAGCATACAAAGATACACACATACATCTCCTTTCCTTAACTGAAGCTAAATAAATTGCAGTGAGATTGTGCGGACATCAGCTCTATGACTGCCCTCCAGAGAGACTTGAGTCCTCAGTGAAGTGATGTAAAGAAAAATCAAAAGGAGCAGACTCAGCCAGCTCACCTTCATCTTGCCACAGGCTGACTTGGCAGCCGACCGTGTCAACCTCTTCACGGGTCCAGTCTCCTCCGGCTGCTGCAGGAACAGAGAATTGGCCTGATGATATATGATACAGACGGCCTCTTTGCCACACTCTGTCACACAGATAATGTGGAGCACTTTGGACGTGATTAAGTGCAAATCCAATGGAATATAGCGGCAGATTTGATGGGAACATATCATGACCCCCCATATTATTAAAAAGACCATTGTGTGTTGTAAATAAATATTTACAAGTGCCCAAGCTGAGAGAAGTTTATGATCATAGCAGACCTTTCTCTTTCGTCTGCTGGAGCGCTGAGTCTCATTGCAGGGCTTCTCTTCTGCAACTGTCTGCAATGAGAGAAATTCAGGTGCTTTTGATGCACTAACACACAATTATGGCAGCAAAAGAAAAATGCTTAACAACGACAGACCTTTTTACTATTGCTGTGCTGGACTGGAGATAGATTTTCAACACATGCCTCAGGTTGCTGTTCCTCTGGCACAGATTCACACTCATCCAGAACGTCCATCTGGGAGACTTTGCTTGGTTTTGTATCATCATGTGAGGAAAAATCTACAAAACAACAACAGCTTGAGTCTTCAGCTGTGGTTAATAACATTGATTCTGTGGCTTAGCAATGTAACTGGTGATCGACAGAAAACACACACGCAAGATGCTTAACAAATCTTGATTTAGCTGACTCTCGGTGGAAAAGACGAACTTTTCGCTCTTTGATGTGTGTAAAACAAGATGATATTCAGCTGAACAAAAGACGTAGAACGCAGCCAAGCTCAGCATCAAGAGTTACAAGGGTTCCGAGTACTTATGTAGATGAGTAGCTCACTTTTATTGCTAATAAGGTAAAATATTTTTTGCTTTGTTTATCCAGTACTGCATGAGTATCAAGGGAAAAAAAAAACTAAACAAAAGAAAAGATCAGACTTTTACTTAAATGGATGGCATTAAAAGCTCTGAAAACATTCAACCTGCACTTTAGACGCCTTGAAATCAACAACTGGAGAAATAATTCTACCCAGGCTCCGTTAAATTATAGCAGACAAAATGCAAGCAACATTATACTAGAAGTAAGAGCACCAGCCAATTATATGTAACAATAATGGATATGTGACATTTCTGTTACTTTCATCCAACTGTTTTTAATGAGTGATGTACAAATTTAAGAAAAAGGACAAAACTATGGTATAACGATGGAGCCATTATTTAATAAGTGACACAACAGAAGGAAGAGAAAGACTGTGCAACAGTTTACCTGTCAGAGCCCGAGAGAGCGACTCCTCATGGAAAGCAGCATTTAAATTAAGCAGCTGAGCGTCCCAAATGCATTCTGAAAAGGTGTGAATGGAAACACGTTATCATACAGTTGCATTTCATTCTACTGAAGAACTGAACAAGTCTGAAGCTCAGTAAAACGTACCTGTATCACTTGTCACTGCTGAATCAACGTCCTCCATTGGAGGGAAAACAATCTAAGAGCATAAAATAGAGAACAAGTTCAGTCCTGACTTATGATACCGTCTATATACTGGTTTTCAAGCACCAATTACTTACACAAATAGCAAATTACAACTAAATAGTGTAATACCTTTACATGTGTTGGCAATGCAAAGTACAATTCCGATGTTACCATCACATTCATACTGTAGGTAGTAGCATATTTATGGTACATCAGCTACCTTTCCATCGTTTATTTCATCATCATCATCCCCCTCAGATAGCATCCTGCGTGTGCGAGGCATTGCAAGTGTAGGCGAGGCACCAACCCCGGCGGGGCTGAGAAAGTCTGGCCGACACTGTATAGTCTTGGATTCGCTCCTCTGCGGCGTCTTCAGCACCGAGCGTGGCTGGAGGTTCCCACCGGGGGTGAGCGCTCGAGCCGGGGTGCCCCCTTTCTGCAATGGGGTGCTGGGGGGCAAGGTCTTGTCAAAGAGCTCAGGAGAGAGGGGACCTCCGAAGCGCACTTGCTTCTTTACCTTCACCGAGGTCTTCTTGGTGAAGTCATCCTTTCCTGCACAACAGTAAAACCTTATATTCACAGCATGAATCGAGCTAAAACGCATTCATGATCACCATTTCTTTAAAAACACCTTGGCTTGTAAAGTGCAATTTTTTTTTTAACACAAACAGAGCACTTTTTGGAGTTTAACATAAGGATATAAAAATAAATACATTTAATCTGTTGATCAGTTTTAATTTCATAAAACACAAATGAACATGTTTTTAGCAACAGCAACAAAAGACTTGTCCAGGCTACCGTAGAAATAACGTACAGCGCTGTGCACGAGCCTCAAAGGCAAGGCTAAGCCAAGATAAAAGCCCAACAAGTCCAGTGTACTGTAGAGACCTGTGTGTGTTTACCTGTGGGTTTCATTTCCAGCACAGAGATGTGCACGGGGGAGGACGGCTCGGGTGGTGGGGCTTTTGCAGGATCATCAGAAGGTGGTGGGCCAGCGCTTTGAAGTTCACAGACGGTATCCTGGTAGAGAGAAGACATGAGATCTCCCATGAACTCCTGGATAGTTCAAAGAAAATGTTAAAGAGAGAGATTTGCATGTTACCCAGCATATAAATGTTTGCAATTAAAATTTGGGACGACATTTGTATGATGTTGTGTTCGGCCTAATTTAAATGAGTTTATTTATTAACAGAAACACATGTATGCATGCATTTCAGAGACAGTTGAAGAGGTAAGTATACAAAAAGGGGAAAAAAGAAATCCATAAAAAAAAAAAACAAAAAAAAAAACACAACTAAACTTTTGGGAAAAAATGTCACAAAAGTCATAAATTTGAAAAACTGGGAACCAAATCATTTGAGACAGATTGGCTGGGTCTGAATTTTCTTCTCCCTTTCATACATTTTAGATGGGTGTGAAATGATCTTAATCATCTCACAGCAGACATCATTTACATTTAGATTTCTTGCAATATTAAATATCAGAGCCAAAGACCAACTTCTTCCACAAGTACCACTGACGCTCCCAACTAAATATTTTACAAGCATCAGTGCAAAATTAACTAGTAGGGACTCAAATAGATTTATCCATAAAAATTCCATCTTGAGTAGATTAAAAGTTAATAATTATTTGGGTAAAAACAAAACTTAAACAGTAGCAAAGTTTCGTTTTACCCAAGAGGAAAAAAAGAAAAAAGCTCAGTCATTAAAAAAAAAAAAAAAAAAAAAAAAAAAAAAAAAAAAAAAAAAAAAAAAAATTAAAAATCTAAACTAGGTGGCTTAAAATACACAATCGCTGAGAACGAATCCCTTCATTCAAATTAAAACAGCAGTTGTGATCAATTTTGGATTTACAACCAAAGCATCCATCAATAATGCTGTTAAGATGATGAGCGACTCGGCTCATTTATCATTTCTCCGGTGGCAACACATCAGCATCACTTCTCACTTCCAGTGCTCTAGTCTACTTGCACCATTACTTTGTCAGATTCACTTCATCTCATTTTTTTAAATAATAAAACAGAGCCAATGACTAGTAAATGACAGCTCTTCATATGGTGGCTGGATAAAGTGAATTTTATTGTCATTGCAGTCTCTTCTGTAGACTGTTTCGTGATTTAAGTGTCAAGTATGCATCTTTTGCTGCATAGTTTATACAGCTTTCTGTTAAAATGGAAGTTGAGGAAAGTTCAACTTTACAGGAGTTGACAGGTGTGATCAAATCAAACTGCACCCAGTGGTTGCCAGTGACATCATATGTGGGGGCAGGACTCTTCCAATACACACCACTTACTTGTGACCAAAGCAGGAAGAAATCTTATTTGAAGGTGTGTATTGGAGTGATGAAGGCATCTCAGAAAAACCCACAATCAAGCACTGTTGCATGGGTGGGACATCAACTTTCACGGTCGTGGTCCACTTCACAGGCTGATTTAGGTATGCATTTTTTAAACATTTTTTAAAATCAGAAAATGACTTTATAGCAATGAAATTGCAGCTATGCTCTTAAGAGTAACTTGACGGTCTTATTATATTGTTTGGTTTTTACAGTAGTGAGCAGCTATGTTGCGCCTGTGGAAAAAGGCCATTACATTTTTCATTCACAGGACTGTTTCAGTACATGTTACATGCCGTTTAAATATGCCAGCCTTAATTGTTAGGTTAAACTACCGTTTTTACTGTAAGCTGTGATAAAGTCATTTTGATACTCAAATGAGCTACCAGAAGGAAGCGCTGACTGTCATTGCAGAGTCACCTGACTCTGCTCCAGTGTCTGCCAACTTATACAAAGACAACAGAGCTGAACACAAAAAGGCACAACAGCATCACAGTGGGACGCTGGAAAAAAAACATAGTTGATGCTTTTTCCACCGTCCCACTGGATGTCAGTGGTCTTGGCGTAGTGGGCTGCATCGGCTGGTCTTCATCAGACCTCGACAGCCCCCGAAGCAAATCAACTCTGTTTTTGGACAAGTAAATGGCTTCATGCACGGACCCCATCCTGGTTCACCCGGGAAAGTTACACAACAAGCCGTCAATAAACCAAACAGAAATTAATGAGCAGTTTAAAAAAAAAAAAAAAAAAAAAAAAACAGCACAAAACTGATAGGTTGTCTTGACTAAATGTTTGTTACATGGGAAGTTTCCAAAACAATAGAAAGACAAGTTTAAGTAAAAGTTGGTTTAGAAACCTTTCTGAGACCTGTCAACTCAGTGATTTGCCAATTTAGTGTAGGGTGGTGCCCGCATATGGGTTACTCACAACCTTTTAAGTCCTTTTTAAAAATGTTGGTGTTAGAAAATAACTTTTAATCATTAGTAATAGCAACCTTAGTCATACCCAAATACCATTGTTGGTGTGATTTAAACACCTGAACATGAGAAAATCACTGTGGCTGTGCATTTTTTACATGTTAATAGTTAACCTCATTTTAATAACTGTCAGAACCTAAGGATGTTTTTTTTGTAGATTTCCGCCACCCGCTTTTTTTTTTTTTTTTTTTTTTTTTTTTTGCCATTTCAGATCTGTAAACTTTGCTAACTGATAAACAAAATGTCAAAGACTTGCTTCACCAGCCTGTTTTTTTTTTTTTGGATGCTTATACTTTAATATTTTAGCAATTTTTTGAGATTTCCCATCTACACAAGAGCTAATTGAGAAAAACAAACAAAACAAAAACGGCAAAGAAGTGCAGTGCTTAAGCTTAAATATGGCAGCAGTCGTGTACGCGGATGTGTCTCGGCGAGTTTACCTCCTGATCCTTCAAACTTGAGCAAGGCATAAAAGCACTGGCCTGTCTAATCTCCAAACTGCAGCCTTCGAGGAGGCCCAGGCACCTCCTCTTGCTGGGCGTGGGTGTTGCTGGGGGGTTGTTCTCCTTCTCTTCACTACAGCTGATCCCATCTGAGAGTGTGTGTGTGGGGGAGATCCATCAAAAGGAACATTACATAATCATAGAAAAACATATGGGACTTGGGGATACTATAGTTAAATAAAAATGAAATGCATCAAGTAAACACATCATAAAAAAAGCCAATTTTTTAAAAACAACTTTGGAAACATTGATCAAAGCAATGGTGATTAAGTTTTATTTTCCCGACTAGTGGCTGGAAAGTGGCCTATTAAGGAAGACGACCAAGCGCTGAAGGAGCGTCTGCTGTAAAGATGTTGTCAGAGTGAGGCTTGTACTGTGCAACGCATTAATCCACCGCTTTTGAACAGCGCCTCCAGACATCACAAAGAAATCCTGCTGGCATAGATCCTCACACAGAAATTAAACTTTTAATCCTGTGGTTATGAAGCTGCCTCACCAGACAGATTATCTATCGTCCTGATGCGTCCTCCAGTGTTGCTGTCCTGCACTGGCAGCGGATCACAGGCGTCGCTCTCCACCACATCCATCAGGTTCTGGAAGGAGGCCATCTTCTGCCTCAGTGTGGAGGCGACCCGGGGAAAGAAAGGACTACTTTTGACAAGCTAAAAAAAAAAGAAGAGAAAAATAAAAACACATCGACTTACGTTTCCCAGCTTCATATATGTCATACGACTTCTTAAATCAAGTAAGTGGTTATACTGACATATAGCACATCTATCATAAACTGCTTTTATGTACAACCTGCAGGACAGCATAAAGTCGGCTTTGATAAGTATCTTCTAACAGGGAAGTAAGTTACTATAAGGAATTTGGAAAAGTGGAAGTTGATGGATGGATTATTGTCATTACTTTTCACGGCAGTGACAGAGTAACATGCTTCACGTAAGATTTGTGTCCGACTCACCTCACATAAAGATAACTGGAGGCGTTCACATTGGAAAAAAGTACCCAACTTCCAAAACAAATTCTTGAACCACTTTTTTACCATAATGCACTTCTCCACCAGCTATTATACTCTCACGCTCATGTTCCAAACACATATACCATCAAATGACTGACAGCACAGCTTCTATTTCCGTCCTTATCACACCAGAACTTGTGAACACATGTGCCCCGTTGGCTTGTGGTTGTTGTAGCCCTCCTACTGCCCCTGATTGGTCAGTAACAAGTCAAAAACCGAAATAAGTTGTAAATGTAAAGGCTTTGTGAACTCTTTCCCCCATGTGAAATTCAATTCACTGCATAAGGATGATTTAAAGTTATGTGTTGTGTTAAATGGATCACACTTAGATGTAATAGACAAGTATACAGCTGTAGAGCTGAGAGAATACCATAATTTATAAGCTGTTGTGCTTCCTGTCGTTCTTTCTGCTGCTTATTGAACAGACTATGGTCAGTTCTCACTTGGCAAAACTAGCTGCAGCCAAAGCATTAGGTCTCAATGGTGATGAGAGACTTCAAAGCGGTGCATCTTGAGTTAATCTACATGTCACAGAAAAGAAACCTGTTTTGTTTTGTTACCAAATCAGCTGTTTTTAAACGCTATGTTCAGTGTACCATGCCCCTTGGTACCAAAAGAAGACGACTAATCCAATAAGGCATGATTAACTCACGTAGGTATGAATCGCGACTTTCGATGACAAAATCACAAATAACTGTGTACCACACTGCACTGCTTAGTAGAAACATTGGTTAAGAAAGGGGAGTTTAGATTTATTTGTTTAGATACATTTAGCAGGGTATTTCTCAAAAATACGGTTGTTATTTATTTAATCTTTTGGTCTTAAGCAGCTTTCTGCAACTGTAAGTGATTAATTACTCCATAAGAATAATAAAACTTCCCTATTGTTATCACATTGGATCATGCTCTTGACATTTGGCATAAATGTGACAGCCTATAGCTCACCTCTGGAGTTTGTGATCCTGGCGGAGTCTTCATCTTCTGTTGTGCCATGAAACGGATGAGGGAATTTGTCTCTGGGGATCCCCGGACACCCACACTGGATCTTCGCCTCACTTTTATTTGTGCAAGACGAGACTTATCTGGAGAAAGAGGGGGCAGAGTTTTACGTGAGCAACATTTGACTAATACCATAAACATAAAATACACTCTTCCTTTGACAATTATGGGATTTGCTTAGACACATTAGTGCTTCTTTTAATCATCTCAGGTAGATTTAGGCTTGAAGTAAACATTTTCTTCCTCTCTCCATCAGTGGAGCAGAAAAAAAGTGTTAAAAAAAAAAAAAAAACAACAGCAGCAGTTTGGCATAAAAAAAGATCAGTCAACTTACCTTTGGAGTGTAATGATTTGGGGGTAAAGCTCTCAATAGATATACCAAACTGACTGGGTGTGATCTCAGAGAAGTTCAGGGGGGCTGAGGTCTCAGTTAAAACAGCAGCTGCATCCTCCTCTGATGTGGACATTGTCTGCTGATCTCCCCTAGAGCCAGCAGTGATTGTCTCTACTGCAGCCATCTGTGATGAAGACGGGAATATATTCATATTTAAGATCAGGTACAACGAGCAGGGTACATAAAACACGTTACAAGAGGGAAACGTGGATCACAGAGCATTTTCACCATGCTTTTATTTTGTAATTCCTAGAACCACGCTGAACTCCACACATTTACAGAGGAAAAACATAGTTTAGTGGTTTCCTAATGAAGAAAGGCTAATAGTGCTGACAGTGAACATGCCAACAAGGTTATATTAATGAACTAACAATGTAGGAGCTGTCAGTAAAATCACGTTATTACCACCAACTAGAGAAAAGGTTCAGTTATCGCAACCGTGGCTCAGACCAGCAATTCGGATAATAGTACCAGAAAAAAATATTCAAACTCTTACCTTCTTCATCTAAGTTAAAATATGCATAAAATGTAATGGAAGTGCACTAATTTCTCGAAACACGTTAGTTTAAAAGTTAAACGTGAAAAAAGAGAAAACGGGGATTCAAATCACCCTCCACACTCCAGCCAGCGGCTGCGCATTAATCCGTCTGCAACGCGTTCGTCAAGTCTTAAACGAAGTAAAAACATGCAGTGTGTTTCGTAGTTTTGTAGCTACGAAGACAAACTAAAAGTTTAGAAAGTTTTATGAAAACGTCAACACATTAAATGTATGTAAAAACAACCGCATCATTTGTAAAAACTAACTTCCGCATATTTAACGACTAGAAAGGAACCGGGACTCGTTTAATATGAATTAACCAATAGATTTGAAAGGCCACGTACCACGTGACCAATGCCTAACAGTTGATATATGGTGTTTTTAACCTCTTCGATTAAAGCAGACCCAGATATATGTTTTTTAAAAAGTTAAAATTAACAACCTTTTAGGTGCTAGCGTAAAATAAAAATATATTAACGACAACCTTTAAACAATAATGCAATAACCCAGTTCTCCCTACTCCAGAGCCCCATCTGCTGCTGGCTGTCTAGAAACCAGCGAGCTGGAGCCAGTAACGGTCAAAACGAGCCCCATGGATCACGGGGAGCTTGAATTTCGGAGTTCTGAAACATTTTTGTAAAAGCTGGCCACCAATTTTACTCCAGTGATGGCCCAAGCAACAGAGAAAACTCCAGCAAATGTGTGTCATTACATACGCGAAACCGGTGTTTCAACGAATTCACTGACTCTTCGTATTCTGTCATCCCAGGCGGCACCGCTGCCTCAGCACAGCTCATATTTCCTCAAAAAAGGAAAGACATATATATATATATATATATATATATATACACACACACACACACACACACACACACACACATATATATATATATATATATGTGTGTGTGTGTGTGTGTGTGTGTGTGTGTGTATATATATATATATATATATATGTGTGTGTGTGTGTGTGTGTGTGTGTGTATATATATATATATATATATATATATATATATATATATATATATATATATATATATATGTGTGTGTGTGTGTGTGTGTATATATATATATATATATATGTGTATATATAACAATTTCTAGAGAAATTTCTACAGCATTTCTAGACAATTGAGAATTGTCCACGAGTCCATGAGGGAAAGTGAATGAAACTCCAAACAATTAATTTAATGTAACTTCCCTGGTGTTCTAGTGTACAAAGACGTTGAAGTACATTTAACACAAATGATTTATTTTCTGTCGTACAATTTCAATTATGTAACGATAAATGCTAAAATTGCATAAACGGGTAACAAAGTCAACACAACTTTAAATTACGTTTAACTTGTTAATTACTATATATTAAACCAGTGTTTCCCAAGTCCGGTCTTCAAATGCCCCTTCCCTGCACGTTTCAGATACTTCCCTGTTTCAACACACCTGATTCTAAATAAAGGTCATCATGAACTTTTTGTCAAGGTCAGGGTTACACAAGGACCGTGTTGGGAAACACTACATGAAACAATCAATTAAAACGTCTGACAGAGTGTTGGCAGTGGAGCATCTATGCGGTTGGGCAACTCAGGAAGAAATGATCAAATTATGGATTTGTTTATATTTTACACTTTCTTGTGACCCCCGTGACCCTGCAAAGGATAAAACGGGTATAGAAAATTGATGGATGGGACTTTCTTAGGACTGGTATTGGAGCACGCGCCTCGCTTTTATTTCTCCTAAAATCTGCGTTTATTACGTGTTTTTTTTTTTTTTTTTTTTTTTTTTTACTGCTTCTGCAGATTTGTGACGTGAGTCTGAAAAAGTGGAAAACGGGTCAAACCTGGTCCGTGTTTCAACATCGATCACGCTTAATGCGAGACTAAGCAGCAGTAATTAGACTACTAAATCTAAATTATTAAGTTTAACACAATAATTATGGGGTGGTGTGAAGGATAAATAGCAAAATGAGCTACTTTCTACAGGCATTGTGATTTTAAAAATAAAAAGCAAGGCGTGACTCAACTCCCACCAACTGCGTATGCCTCACGCTCACCCCCACGGAGTTCTCAGTATCTACAGCATATCTTCTCAGACTTGAACCGAATTCAGTCCTTCTGTTTTGTCATGTTTTATTTATTTTATCCCCACCGCCAATCATTTTACGGCCACACTGAAGCTCTTGCAGAACTATGATTCCTTGCAGTTCCTCGACCGACCGCTAGAGGCTCTAAAAGCGAGTCAACCTTCATTGCCGATCATGTTAAAATGTCCAACTTTAAGGCAGAAATAAACTTATTTACAGCCTGGTGCAAGAAAACGTTTTGGTCTTAATCGTTTGATTTAACATCTATGACAACTCTGAGGGGGGGTGAATCTTTTTTTCTTTACATTTTTAATTTACTGATGTGCCAAACTTTCTGAATTCATGAAAGACTGAAAAACAAGCCTGCAGACCCGTCACTTCAGTGTATTGTGTAATGTAGATATCTAGTATTAAGATATCTAAGAACATAATCCTGAAGTCATGTCACATTTTTGCCTTTTTTTAAAAGGCAGATTGCTGAATGTTTCGCATGGCTGATATGCTTTGAAAGAAAACACACACACAGTCACGTGGCTGATCTGTTACTACTTAACATAATTAGTTAATTAGTTACAAATATTTCTTTTTAATACCACTTACTTTTTTTTCAGCCTTTTGTGGCCCATATGCTGACATTTGTTAATGCTTTCAAAATTAACCTAATGATTTTTACTACATGATAACATGTCTTTTAACATTTTGTATGCTTCCATGCTCCATTATGAATAAAATCTGCATTTATGAAATGTACAAACCATTGCCTTTTGCTTCTATTTATGTTTTACTCAGTATCTGAACTTTTCTGGAACTTTGGGTTGTATACATGTTTTTTAAAGGTTGTTTGGTAAGCCAAAACAAATCAATAAGCCAAAACAACTGGATAAAGAGTGGTGTTCTGTTGGAAATCTCAGTGAAACCCTAAGTCACACACAAACAACCTGACACACACACAGAGCTCCTCCCTTTGTGAGGTCTGAGATTGCTGTGCAGCTGAGTACACTTGAGATCAGATGTAACTGCGAGCCTCTTTCCACCGCTGGGAACGACGACCACATGAAGCACGTGGCTTCCTCTGTTGACACCATGACAAGACGGTGCTCGTCCATAAAAGCGCCACTGTTGTTGCGCAGCCAACACAAAACAGCTTCAGACTATCAGTGGTTAACCCTTTAAAGCCTGACCTATGAAAAAATACACAGGGAACTCTGTTATTAATCTATTTATGTTTTATTTAAAGAGTTTACTACATATTGAATTTAATTTGTTCATTATTTATTTATCAATTTAAATATATAAAACTATACTCTTATTCTTATAATGGAGGCAAATGTGATCCATCTGACATTATAGGGTTAAACAGCTACATATAACATTTTAGTCTGAGCAGTAAGATTAAAAAAAAAAAAAGAGTGTTTGCCCACTTATTGACTGACAGCCTGTCCAGGGTGAACATCGGGTCTCATCCAGCCAGAGCTTGGACATGCTCATGACCCTGAACTGGAGAACAGAAAATGGATGGCCAGTGATGATCAACTACTAACACACCTTTAGGAAGTATTTGTTTTTGTTTTTTGACGGTGTATATACTTTTTGGTATTGCTTCTCACAAGGTGATTCACTTAAAACCTGGCTGACTGCATCATCACTCTGGCGGTAGCAGCCATTAATAAAAGGAGCACGTTACTCCACTGGTTCACAGTCTCCACATTTCTGCCAAGCGAGGCGACCCGTTGCGAGATAGTTCAGGTACACATCCTGTCAGTGTTTTATGTTTGCTCTCCCCCTCTGCATGGTTCATTCCAATTACTGCTTGTCATTCATAGACCTACATAAAAAGGACGAGGTAGTCACACATCTTCTGATGTCTCCCTCCCACCCACGGGAATGGGGGTTGGGGTCATTGTAAAGATATTGCATATATATAGATCTTTTTCTGGCTTCTTTTAGAGTTGATCTTTCACTCCTAATTGTCTTGTTTTTAAACTGTGCACATGGAAAAATTCAACTTACATTTTTTTCCAATAAATTAATGATGATTTTCAGTCAAGATGCTCTTTTCAAAACCTTTTTTTTTCCAAATCTTAATTAAGGATCAATATTTTAGTTACTATGTGTAACATCACCTTTAAGAAACATACACAAACAAATGAAGTACATCTCAATTTTTATTTGTGTATATGTACACATATAAAAAATAAGGACATATGTACAGTGATAATAAATATCAACATGTTTGTACAAATGAAATAAGTTACTTAATATATTTTAAAATCAACCACAGACCAATAATAGATGGGCAAAAATGGGGCAAAATAGAATCACAATAATAGAAACAATGCAAGAAAACAGCAGAACTTTTAAGCCTTGTGTGAAAAACAAATATTCTTAGGAATTAAATGTGCAAAAACTGAAGAACTGCACACAAAGAACATTAAACATGCAACATTTTTAAATCAAGCTTGAGACCTGTAAGCCTTTTTCTTTTTAGTTCTTGCAACATGGCAACGAGACTGATTGTAAAAAGGAGAACAATTAATAGAATTTGTAAAAATTAGGAGAGAAAACCATGTACCAATGTGAACCACTGTCTTGGGGAGCAAAAAGACTACAGAGGGAACACCGATCAGCTTGAAAAAAAAAAGAAGCAGATATGGTTTGGCTTGGTTTATGGGGCTGAAAAAAATTCCATTATCCAGCTGTTCATAATGTGAGCGGATGAAGTCAATCAGTCCAGCAGATCACTACTGACACATAAACAGGAAACAAACAGGAGCTCCATCAGTTTGGAGCTTGTTTTTAGCCTTTTGCTTGAGGGGAAGTTTAGATGCAGATAAAATATGCTGGAAGGTTGCTGGCATCAGCTCAGTGGTGCAAAGTGGACGGATTGCTGAGACTTAAATATCGATCTGGAATGAAATAAAATTAATTTAAGAATTTTAACAGGAACAAAAGCAACTGCAGTCTACTTTGGCTTATCCAAAAGGTGAAGAGGCACAGAAAAAGTAAACACATTGAGATGCAGCAAAAAAAGTCCCGTTCAGCTCTTGAGCAATAAAACTAGACACATTTCTTTCTTTTTTTTTTTTTTTTTTCAAACGGCATTAGAGTTCATCAACATCAGTGTCTGAAAAAGTCCAGAAACGATCAATCAAAATGATGCACTTGTACAAGGATGATCATATCAAAGATGTGCAGTCCACTTCCAGAGAGCATCATGCAACAAGAAGATGGAGTACAGACAGCTGACAACCTCCTCGCCCTTGGGATTGTTTAATATTTTACATCTCTGTCAGCGAGGAACAATACAAGGTCCTTTCCTTCACATGCTGCTGCCCTCTGGTCTCCACCAACACGTCCACGAAAATACAAAAGCCACCTCTGATGGACAAACCACTGAAAGAGGACACAGTTATGTGAAGTTAGTAAAAAAGGGATTACATTTACATCTTTACAATATTATGCAACATATATCCTAGGGCACATTAACGCCTTAGGGTAATTTTATAAATTACTTTGGCCTGTGCTTGATGCAAAACCTGTAAAATGTAAGGGTAGATGAGGACTTGCAGCAGCTGCACTGAAGTATTATATTTACATCTGTCAGCTCTGAGTTGAAAATCGGTAGGAATCTTCCAGGAAAAAAAAACAACCAAACAACTTATTATTATTGTGATGTTTGTTGGAGCAGTATTCTCTTTTTTCTTTTTAATAAAATCCTCTAGCTGCCAGCTTCAGGCTGTGTGTGGCTCGTTTTCTTATCTCTTGCTGGGAAAGCAGCTTTTCTGAAGCACCTGTTCCTTAAGGCTTTGATAAAGGGAGGAGTACAAGGACATCTGTGTTTAAAGGGAGACTTGTCAAGGAGAAAAGAATTGAAATCTTCAACAAGAATTTTGTGTATACGGTCATGGTAGTAGCTTGGTGAGCTCATGGTAAAGTTGTGCTTTTGTCCTTCTTTAAATGAGCTCTCGGTGAAGCTGCAAACCTGACATGTGTTTCCATTCACTTCCTCATAAATGTGAACTTTGGCTGAGCACAAACCATAACTCAGGCTGATAGGACTGTCCTTACAAAGGAGGTTAATCATGATTGCAATAGTGGCAATGATGGCATTTTTTTCTCCCTGGAAGGAACACAATATCCAGGTATGTTTTAACACTGCACCTTGTTTATGTTGTGTAAACGTCTGTAGATTGCATACTACATTATAACAATAACAGTACATACTAGTATTACAGATGAATACTACTCCTGCGACATGTTCCTCTCTTTGGGATGTCCAAAACTGTTTGTTAGATGAACACGAGTGCTGCACTAGCCTGGATAGGCATCCTATTTTCCGCTTTGATACAAATAATTATTCTGGTATAATCTGGATTTTACACTGATTTCCAGGAGGAAGTGCCAACGGACGCAGAAGAAAGTGGTTTACATTTGTGTTTACTTCCCTGAAGAGAGAAGGGCAATGAAAGAGACTCGTGGCTTCAGGCAAACTGCAGAAAGGTTGAGAATGGGAAAATGTAAAATCTGTCCAGATGTTACGAATACGCTGGTGAGAATCATTTCATCAGAAGTAGGTTGAAAATGTCATCGTTTTGATGTTAAAAGTGATCAAGTGTCAAATGCAATGCTTAATTGGAGGGTACACCAGTTAGTGCGTGGGGACGGTCGGATGCTTTCTGGTTGCCGTATTATTCTGTGACACACATGATAACGGTTCATAGTTTTCCAGCCCTTTTCCCAACTAAAACCAAATACATTAAATGAGCAAAAAAGTTGAGTTATTCTTATTGAGAGATGTTCTGGCCAAAAGGAGAGCTGACAAGACAGGATAAATAATTGTAAACACTCTAGCATACTGAATAGCACTGTAAGACAGTAAAAGTTCAAGGTTAGAACTATATATATATATATATATATATATATATATATATATATATATATATATATATATATGAATAAATAAATAAATAAATACCTTGCACTGTTTCACAGCTGCTGTGCGCCTGGAGCAAGTCATTTGTCAGCATGGCAGCAATCAGTCCATTCTTCTTTCAACACTGTGGGTGTGTTCTTTTTATGTCGGTGTGTTTTACAGTGCTCTTCCGCTGTATAAATCCACAGTAGCCCTGGATCAGTCTCTGGGCATCGGTAGTAGGGAGGGGTTTCATGAGGGTTTAAGGGTGCGTCACAATCGCTCTGTGTCCAGGATGGCTGGGGTCAACAATACTGTGAAGGTGTGTGTTTGCGTCTGTGTATGTGTGTGTGTTTGTGTGTATGTGTTGGAGTGGTAGTTTCCTTCTTGGCAGTGCAAGTTACCACCCTAACTGAACACAAAGGATATAAAGCACTTATTAAGACATCCGCAGCCGTCGCAGCAAGGGTTCAACTACATTCTCCGTGCCTAACATCTTCACGTCAACTTCAATTTGGAATCAACTGTGCAATTATTGTTCTGCTGCTATGAGCTGAATGCAAATAGTGTCCAACAGGTCTAAAGCAAAGTATCTGGCCGTTACACACTGTGACAATAATAAATGTCCTGTAGAGTGCACTTGTTGGATATTGGACTTGAAGGTCACTGTGCAGGACTGAGCAAAGAGTAATGTACTGTTAAGCAGGTTGCACTCACGTTGTCTTTCACAGAGCCATTAGTCACTTGCTAACAATATTGTCGTCTATAAGACTCAGAAAAAGCCCTATAAAAAATGTCTTAATTGAAACTAACCATCACAACAAAATCAAAGTGGAGGGGATCAACGATTTTCTCCATCAGTAAATGCGACGTGGGAAAAAAAAATACAAATTGAGCAGAAAAAGTCTTGAGAGATTTTCCTTCATTTACAAATCCCCCTTGTGTCTTTCACTCCAGTTCACTCCTTCTCGATTAAATGTTCTTTTTTCTTTTTTCTTTGTCTCTCCTCTCCTTTCTGTCCCACACGGATCTCCTGCCATGGAGACGTGATTGTCATCTAGCTTGGAGATTAATTAGTCTTTTTATACTGCTCTCTCACTCCTGGCTCACAAGCACAAAAAAAGGAAGACATGCTTCCAGTTTTTAAGTGCAGTAAGATGAAAAAGTCTCAAAGGAACATAAATACAGAATTGGTTCAATATTCCATTTGTCCTTGTCGTTAACCGGTCTTGGTGTGGGGGCTAACGCGACACAAAAGAAATCTGCCCTCCCGAGAACAATAACGGCATTTATTGGATTTCCATGCTTGAGGTGGTCTCCTCTGCGTTCGTCCTTTTTAAATACAAAATTTACACAAGAGGCAGTTGCACAGTGGAAGCAGAGAAAGTCTAAACCATGATTACGTGTCGCCCAAAACGCAGTTGTAAAAGATGTGCATGTTGGCAAACACAGTGTATGAATGCGTGTGTTTAACATGCTCTATGCTGTAAATGTCTACAGTGAGCCAGACAGGCATTGGCAGAGTGAGAGAGAGCATCGCTTGAAAGCATGTCACTAAAAGAGAGAGCGCGAGAGAGCAGGCATCCTCAAAAGGAGGGAGGTAGGTTGGTTGTTTTGTTTTTCCAACTCATGAGAATGGAGATGGAGGACAGGCCTAGACGGACGACTCCTCAGGGTTTGCGTCGGGCAGGACGCTTCTTTGCTGCAAAGTGCGTCTCAGCTCCTCCTTGAATGGGCTTGAGTAGTCGTTCCCGCCCATGCCCAGGTTTCCCAGCCCGCCGCCCCCAGCTCCAGCCCCGCTAGCCCTCTCCTCCCCTGCTGTGCTCAGGCTGAGGCGAATGTAGCCGTTGCTACCGGAGCCTCGGATGTTGGTGAGGCTGAGCCGGCTGGGGGAGTGGATGGGCTGGCCAGGAATGGCGCTAGGTGACGCCGTGCTGCTGACACTGGTGGGCCCCAGGGCGTGACCGGGAACGATCTTCAGTGAGCCGTCTGAGTAGTAGTAGTTGGCGCCTGTCTCCCAGAATCTATCTTCGTCGCTGGGCATCTTGCTGGGTACAAAAGTGGGTGGCTCCTTGGGCAGGGTGATTGGGTAGACCAGGGTGCTTTCCAGAGGCTTCATGTCAGCTCCTTTTCCGAGGGCCAGCTTTAGCCTCCTCCGCAGGTATAAAGCTGCTACAAGGAGCAGGAGGCACGCCGCTCCAAGGGTAATGACCAGCACCCAGAAGAGCCCCATGCTGCTGTCTGGAGCCCGGGCTTCCATGAACACTGGAGCACTGGCAACAACTGCCACCTGGTAACGCTCAGTCTGGAACTTGACACCCTGCTCCTCAGAGTAGCAGATATAGCGACCAGCTTGCATCTGGCCCGCTTCGGGGATAACGAGAGCTTTGAGAGCTCGGTCAAAGCGCGGCCCTCCTGCCTCAGGATCACCCAGTTGGAGCTCACGATCGTTGACAACCCAGCAAGGCTGAGCCAAGTTGGACACCAGTTGGCAAGGGAGCACCATGTCAGACCCCACAACCACTGTAACGTTTCTGAGACGGGAGTGCTCTGCAGAGGAACACGAGGGATGGAGGAGGTAGGGGAGAATGTAGACAGAAGTGGAGGTTAAGAGGTTTGCATTAAAAAATCTAATTCATATTTGGCAATTGTCAACTCTTGTTCTTAAGTGAATGTATTTGATTCATCTGCATTGACAGTCACACAAGGGTTCACTAGTGAGGAGCGACCCCATACTCACCAGGGTTGGGGATGGAAAAAGGCTTTTCAAACTTTGCTTTTCCACGACTAAACCTCTCCAGCATGAGGTCCTGTGAGAGGGAGGAGGTGGACCTGGAGCAAAGAGGATACAGCAGAGAAGATTTAGATTTGTGTGAACATAGAAATAGGCGACATTTCCCCACATATTACTGCGATAATACCGGATGCAACATCTGGTGAGGCAGCTTGGAGTACATGGAGTGTATGACATCAAGTATGCCAAATATAAACAGATATAGAGATTTCTCAGTACAAAATCGAAAATGTAAATGTCCACTCTGATGATATTTTAAAAGATGTCAATTTAGCTCAAACTTTAAAGAGCATATCTGACTGAAATATTTTAGAGGCTTGTACAGAGTGCGCGTCTTAGCAGCTTCATCAGCAGGAACTGTGCCATTTCTCGTCAAACATAGAATGAATGTAGAGGGATGCAAACTCACCCTCGATGGAGGTCGATGCGGACGCAGGCCCGGCCCTCGTTGTCCCAAGCGCAGTAGGGGTCCCTGGCGAGCAGACAGTCTGGCTGAGACTGATAGCGGCTGCAGTTGGCCAAGGGCAGCTGAAGAACCTCAGAACGAGAGCCGATGTACAAGTACTTCTGCAGGGAAACAGAACAAGGATGTAAGGAAGAAGAGAAGACGGAACAGAGCAACCAGAAGACAGAAAAACCAGAGAGATGAGGAAGAATAGGAAAGATAAACAGAGAGAGCATTAGAGTGATTGAGTTATGGGTTGGGAGAGATAAAGGGATAATCACTATCAATTACAATAACATACGCCCCACAACCCTCTTCCAATACAATCTGGTTTGCGCCCTTTTTGCAAAAACTGTAAATATGCTTGGTTGTGGCTAAGCCCGCATTAATGAGATAAGCAGCGGCTTTAGCGTAGAGAAAGCCCCGTCAAAAGTGCATCGATTGGCGCACGGGCCGCTGTACAGCCACAGGGACACAGTAACACACAGGCTTAGCCGCCAGGGCAGAAAGACTGCGAAAAGCCAAGGAGTATGAGTTTCATTTCCCTGCTGCGGCGAAGACATGTAATTACTATGATTATGAGGAGAAATTTGGATTTATGAGGTAACACTTGTTCTGCAAAACGGTATTGCTGATAAAAGCATCAGCTTGATGGCACCGGAAAAAATGCGTGCTGAAAAGCACTCTGCTGTCAATGGACCTATGATTGCAAGCTTTGGCCAAAAAGGGTACTCAGACCACTGCTGAGGAATACCAGTGAACACGTGATAAGACAAAGAAAACCAAATGAACTTGAAAGCTACACTGTGATGGGATATGAGGACAGATGACGTGCAGTGCAAACCAGATGCTCTGGCAGGGAAGGGGATTACCAAAACAGCAAATAAACTACACATAACCCCCCAAAAGATCATTAAGAGCATTTCCATCCCTAAAAAAATTAAAATAAATAAAACAATACATGTAAGGGACCCTGATGTACATGCTTTAGTTGAATGCCCCTACCTGAGTATCTGCAAGAAGTAGAGTCACTATTTTAAACATAACCAGACTTGATTTAGGACTAAACTGAAGTCTTTTAGGACGGAAATGCACTGGTTTGAACAGGCTGGCAAGTGACATCATCATTCTAAAGCTCAGCCAAACATCATGACCCCATACCCTCCGAGATACATCTGTCTTCTTACCTTTGAGTGGGAGATGGTCAGGCTGTCCACGGGCTGCGCTGTCTCGAACAGCTGGATCTCCTCTATCACATGGGCCTCCGAGGCCAGGATCACCACCCTTTGCAGCCAGCCGTTAGCTGCAGCACAACAAGAAACGAGAGGGAAGCTTGCTTTATTTCTGTCCTCCTAAATCAAATATGAAATGAAAGTTTGCTTTGGGGTGATAGACACTTCTCATTCCCTACTGAATGCTTTAATATTTCCTAATATCCACCCGAGCTTATCTTTTCAGACAGATAGCCTAGGTAAAACTCTTTATAAACACACATCTGCGATGTCCAAGCGGCTCATAAATATCCCTGACATGACATTGGGAAATATTTATAAAGACAATCCAGACAGTTTATTGATATGACAATATTAAAGTTATAAAGTTGACTCAACTTAAGAAAGAAATGAGCTAGTAATGTGCCATTACCAAGAAAAACAAGAGCAAAGAGTTCTTTATATCAGGCACGGTGCAGCCGAGGGCGCATGCAACCAATAAGGAACACCACCAGCTGGCTTTTATGTTACTTCAGCTTTCCTGTCTGTGGTTGTTTTACCAGCCTGGATCAAGCTCAGCGCATGAGTCACATCAAAATTGTGCCTAAAGATAGATCAGTACCATGAGTCTGTCCCAGATAAATACAGCATAAGCATCTTTTTCAAACCTTTTGGTGTGTGGCGCTGTGAGCTCAGGTTTCTATGCCGTGAGCTCACATGTTGTTTCATCAAGGTAAAAAAAAAAAGTGCTCCGGGATTTCTGAGCGTAATTTCTACAATGTGTGACACACGTTTGACTGCACGGGAGTTCATTTAAATATTAATAACAAAATACTGGCACAAACAAACATCCTGGTTTGATGCTGACATGAAAACAAAAACAGACAAACACCACCTCTGATTTCTTTGGTGGCACCGTTCACCGAGTGACTTCCCTGGCTCTTCAGTTGCTCTTGTTCCGAGCCTCAACATGGTCCCTGACAATAGCTCTTTTATAGTTCAACCTTTTTTTTTCCCCACTTATCACAGCAGGAAAAGCACAGGTGAAGCCAAACAAAGATGTTTATTTCTGCTAAAGGTCCATGGACTAGTGCTGGAGAGTCTAAATTTAAAGTAGTAAACTGCTAGAAGATGAGGATGTGATTTATTATTAAGCATAACTGTAGAAATCAATAAATATGAAGAAGAAATCTTCTGGAAAAAAGATGCATGCGTTTAAAAAAAAGGGTTAGATGAGTCAACAGCGCAAAAATATTATTGGGTTTTCTGAAATGTTTATAAAGGTCAGTCTTAGAAAGTTTGAGATGGACCAAAATGTAATTTTACTGTGCTGGAGAGAAGAGCAAGAAAACACTTTCTCTCTAGATAAACACCCAGCTTCTTCCGAGTTCCTTGGCATAAAAAAAAACAAAACTATTTACAAACAGTCTTAAAGAATGGAAATCGTCTTCTGGGCCTTTTAGCCTCTTGGGGAACAGTAAGACTAGCGAGGAAACTTGAAGACTTTTTCAAGTGGTGTTTGGGGAGCTGATGTTGGAGGAGGAGGAGGAAGAGTATCTGTGCTCCTTTCAAGTAGGGCATTGTGAACCAGTTTAGATCCCTGGTGATGAAAGGCGTCTCTGGCGCAGCTGGCGGGGTGACCTTGATGTACGTCCGTAGCTGTGCGTTGCGCTACGTGCTGACATGTGCTGTCAAGTGTGGTCCTGACGATTAAAAGACTGTCACGGTAAATATGAAACGCCAACCTGGCAGCCAACGGGAGGCTTGAGAAAGGAAACGCACACACACACACACACACACACACACACACACACACACACACACACACACACACACACACACACACACACACACACACACAGACGCGCACGCACAGAGGCAGAGAAAGCAGCAGGCATATCATCACACTTGCCTCTTGTGGCATCGGGGACCAGTGTCAGCTAATCCCTCAATCCCTGCAGCCCGGTATTTCTAAAAAACTGTCTTGACAAGCTCTCCCTCTCTCTTTCTCTCTTCCCATCAGCTACAGCTCTGCTGCAGCTAATAGCTAATCAAGCGAGGAGCCCAACTGGCACCATGAGCGCACGTCTGCCAAAGGCCCTGTTGAGACTGTGCTGTAATGCATGACGCGGGGGGATGACTGCGCTTGGCTCGGCGAGTGTAAGCTCGAGCTTCTATGCGTGTCAGTTTGTAAGCGTGTCACCCGTGCGTGTGCGTTTTACCGCCCATGTGTGTATCTGCACGGGTCCCCCTGCTCGCCTGCAGAGAGGCCCAGAGTGTGCTGTTGTCACACTGTCAGTGTTGCCCCTGTCGCTCTGCCTCCGCAGTGATCTGCATGGTAAGCAGTCAAGTCTCTCCCCATTCACGAGACGGGCTGCATTCGAATTCCCATTCCCTGGGATCTACTGTCGGACCTTATTCACGACTGAGTCGCCAGGAAGACGAGCCGATTTCTGATTTGTGCCAAAACAGCACACCAGCATATGGGACCCCATGGCTACTGACTGCAGACATTAATTAAGTCGTACACAGGTAGACGTTTCCTTTGATGCATGAAGATGGATCTCAGCCTGCAAATGGAGCTCTTAATTGAAACCCAGCTGAAGTCTGGCCAGATGGCATGCTGCTTTTGTGTCACCATACCTAATACCTGGACATGTCCTTGTATGTTGCCACAGTCGGTGAGCGCTTATCTCTTTAACAAACACTGTGTGGGACCCCCTCAACATACACTGACACACAGTCACACACACGGGACACAAAATAAGGGGATGTTTTGGAAAAACTATGAAAACATAATGCACTTTCACTGCCATATTTAAAAAAGAAAAACCCCACCATATTAAGAGAAGGCGAGCCAAATAGCAGACATATCATACACTGTAATGCAATCCAATGCAACAACCGTGCAGAACTATCTGCTCTAACCCAGGCCTGAAAGGCTTGACTTATTCATTTACAGGCGATAAAGTAGATGATTTAACACTACTGCCGTTTTAAAGCTAAAGAACAGGATGTTCTTGGCCTGTACGACTCTGCAAGAAGCAACTTGAATTGCAACTAGAGGGAGCTTTTATCAGTTTGTGTGCAGGTGCAAGCACATTGAAATATTTAAAGTGTTAACGGTATGTGAAGTGATGGATTGGAGTTGAATTTTAAGCTGGAGTATATCAGGTAGATCAAGTGTAAAAGCTTAGAAGAGCTGTTTGATCTCACATTTGAAGACATGTAGACATTTACATTGAAGCAAGTATGAAACAACTCAAACAGTTAAAGCATTTAAATAAGTTAAATAGAAGGGATAACATCAGGGACTGCAGCTAAAACGTCATTTTACCTGACCTTTCATTAGAAGGACAACTCCGGAGGAGGGCGGAAAGGACTGTAAAGATAGCTGAAGTGCTGAAAATCGCGTAAATGTCACGTGAAAAGCAAGATTAAAAAAGAAGATTTTTGACTTTCTCCTTCTAGATTTGATGTTTTTCTATACTAATACCAGCGTGTTGTATACCAGGAGGAGTTCCTATACCTGTGCCAATGAAGAGCATGTTGTACATCCGCTGGTCCAGAGCACTGACCCGGTCCACCGCCAGCCTCGTGAAGTTCACGCCCTTGGTTAGCAGCAGGGGGCGACCTAGAGCTTTGTCCTCCATAAGCGGGTGTTTCTTGGCAAAGTTGAGAGTGGCATCAGGCAGCTGCAGAGAACTGTTGTAGCCGTTCTCCCTGTCTGCGTTAGTTATGCACTGCAGTACAGAGAGAGGACGGAGGGAAATGGAGCACAGAAAAGAATAGAGGAAAGTACGAAAGGAACAGCCAGGAAGGCCAGGAAGGAGAGGACGGAAGAAAAGGAAACTTCTTAGCTGGAGCTGGCACAGTTTGGCATAGTTAGTTGGCTTGGAGACGCTTGTACCCCCCCCCCCCCCCCTCCAAGTCTCCTTTCTTTCATCACACCCTTTCCTCTTTTTTCTCCATTTTTGTCCTGGATCATTATGTCCTCAGCTTTTGTGTCATGCCAGCTTTTGCTATTTCTCGTCTCCATGCTACTCCAAACCATCCACTTCTTCTTTTTCTCTCTCTTTCGCCCTCATTACGGCTCCATCCCACCTCTGCCCTTGCATCACCCCCATTATAATGCATGCTTTTCTCTCTTCCTTCATGAAATTGCCTGGAAATTACATTTATCAAACATCATGCCTGCCAGTGCAGGGATCTCAATTTCTTACCGCTCCGGGCCGTTGGCTGGGGACAGCACCTGTGTAGCGCCCCCATCTCTGAGATGCCTCCCTGTACTCCTTGTAGGACCCTTCAAACACCTTTTTCACATCACCGATCTGGTACTGGCACACAGCGGACACATCCACATCACCCCTGAAATGAGGCATTGAAGTAGCGAGTCAGTGATGTGTGGCAGTAATAAATGAGGGAGAAATTACCTGTCTAACAAGTACCTGAGATAGACTAAACAGGCTGGAGCATATGAAAATAAAGCAAAATAGAGCTTGTCAGCTGCATGGTAATGTGAGCTAAGAATGCCCAGGCTAACACTATCAAGGTGAGCAGATGCGCTTTAATCTCATTGCTGCAGGAACATATTCATCCTGGAGCCTAAACTGTCCTACTGAGTGAGCTGCAATGATTTGCTGTACTGACTCATTTCTGCGCTTTCTGTGTTTAAAGAAAACTGAGGTTTTATATTCATGTACGTGCAATATAACCCCTTCAAAAACCAGTGAAATCAATCAGCTGGCGACTCAAGAGTGTGCATTTCATTTAATGTTGGGGATGGGAATACGTGAACTCTTAATTTTCGTTTTCCATCACATTTTCAACCTCCAAGTGGGACTAAAATTGAGTATTGACGTATGACCCAGGCGCACTAGATTTACACGCGGACCAAGCATATCACATTTGATTTCCATCCTCATTCAATGGAGAAAAAGCATCTTTGTTTTTTTATTTTTTAATATAGTTTCCAAATGGAGTCACTAACATATTGGCACATAGGTAAAATTGCAATTTTAAGTTCCCGCTGTTGTTTGCTGGAGCACTTATTGATGTAAACGGTTCCTAGCTCAGCATTAAATGGATTAGACACTGCTGTGAAAAAAACCCCCTGTAAACAGGAAAGAAAACTCGTGTCATGTGATTTATTTAGCACGGGAAGGAAGTCCTTGTTTTTTAAAAGTCTGAAGTGCCACCAGGGATTTTTGTAAGGTGAATGTCAAAAAACTTCACTGATGTCTTAACAAGCTGACAGAAAAACAAAACAAAAAAAGACAAAAACACGTATTGAATCATGATATAGCTTAAACTTGGAGACCATTTACATAAGTCAAATTATCTTAATGTTATCTCTATCAGAGCCTGAGGCTGTAGGAAACCCCAGTGAGTCACACGGGGGGGAAGGGATCAGGCTTTCCAGCAGATGGAAGAACTATGAACGATAAAAACAAAGCTTTAAGTTCAAAGCCGCCTCCGTTTGTGATATGATATCTTACCGAAGAACACAAAAGACTCACATCAAAGAGTATTGCCTGGAGACAGAGAACATCACTAACTTTCCTCCAAAAGAGGACCTTCTGCCCTCTCAAACTACTTTGTTGATGAGTGACTCCTTAAAATATTACAGTTACGTTGCGGTCCGTGCCAAAAAAAAACAACAACTCATAAAGTGGACAGTGGACTTAGATTTAACAGACACAATTTACTATCTGCCAGATAATAAAAGGGACATGGTGGCTTTTTACCTGAAGGAAAAAGTAAGACAACTGGGTCCTTTCCCAGTGTTTGATTTGTTGTCGAGGAATGAATTGAATACGTTTGATTTTGTTTACAGTATAATATTTACATTCACTTCGAAGTAGATTAAATCTATGTGACATACAGTCTGCAATAAAAGCAATGGAGCATGTTCAAGAAGGCCGGAGGCGTAGAGGCTCTAAATGGCTCACATTAATATCAGTATTAAATTAAAGTCCCAATCACGCAGTGATGTCTAATCCCACAAAGCCGATCACTGGAGCCATCTTTTCAAAGTGACTGGCTGACCAGTCATTTTAACAAGAGTCAGCAGACGCAGTAATTAGCTCGCACTGACACTGAAAATAGCATTACGTGGCCCTCGTCTAACTCACCACTGAGCGTGGAAGATGCCGTAGAAGATGGTCCCCCGCCAGTCCAGCCCCGGCAGGGTGAAGACGGCCCGCAGGTTGTTGAAGGAGACGTGGCGCTCCGGGAGGGAGCACTCCAGACGGGCTTTCAGGAAGGTGGTCCATTTCTTCTGCAAGGTCCTGGTACCACCCAGGTCGCCCTGAGGAGGGGCAAGTCAGATCGAGCACTTCAGGGGAAGTCATTGGACCATAAGGAACGTTTTCACGTCAGTCAAAACTTAGTCCCGATGTGGTTTCAAATATGAATTTAAGTCATCCTGTGTGATCAGATCAGAGCACAGTAAGAAACAACAGCTGCAGACAATCATCAGTGGACGTGACTGCAGGCTGCACACTGATCACGAGACCAAAATCGAACAGACGGATCATGAGCAAACACAGCAGACTGACCAGGCTGAAATCCCTGCACTGGTGTTCTGAGCGCTGATGGTGAGGCTGGGGGTGTGTGAGCATCGGTCACCAATGGTTATCAAAATGCTTGTGCAGATAAATTGACTCCACAAACAGGAGATATTATCCCTTGTTGCTGTAAATGTTGAACTTGCATATCTACTACCACAGACTGACCTCAGTGATCCGCTGTTTTACCTCTGCTATGTCTGTCACATGTCTGGTCACATTGCATTTCATTAACCTCCCCTTCACCCCACGGATGCATAAATTCATCTTTATACCAGCGCTGTATCTATTTACTAACACATCTGTTCTATGTGCACTGGCTGACTGAACCACTGGAAAGATATAAACTGTTTCAAGCACAATTACACCCCGAGATATTTACATTTGAAGACCAAGATAAATGCAATTATGCAATAAATCCATGAATAAGAACTTCCACAATGTATTATTGTGTGTGCTCAAAGGAGACAAATCTGAAAGATTCTTCTCTTTTATATCATCCTGAGTAACTGCAGAAGCTATAAAAAAAAAGAATTAAAAGTGCAAATGTTAAAAATTACAGGAACGAAGCATAAACGCCGCTCTGCTGCTGCCGCTGCCGCTGCAATCGCAATACGCGCTAAATTATTCATCGCTCCAGTAGTACACATCATGTGTGAGCATCTGTTTTTAATTTCGCTCAAAGAGCTTAACTGATCATCACAAAGACACACACACACATTAAAGGGCATTTCCCATAAAGCACTATGGGCTTTTTCTCGCACACGTAATTATACACATCTCTACTGTGGCGCGGTGTGTTGTGTTTGTTCACTTCACATTCGACTGAGACGAAATACCAGCACGAGGAAGAGTAAGATGACACCGAGCTCTCGTGATGTCAACCGAGAAGCCATCGTGCGCTGAAATGGAAACCCTCACTGAACAAGTCTCCTCAAAACAAAAAGCTAAAAATAACTTTGATATATAAAGCCTATTTAGTTGTTCTCATGAAACCATTAATTGAGCAAATGAGTCATTAATTACTGGATACACCTATTCCAAGTGTCTCTGCAAAAGATGATGTAAGTGAACTGGCAGCCAGTTGAAATTCTGGTGTTTCGCATTTACATACACTCCTCTACAAGGTTCAGTTCAATGAAATTTTTGCATCTGTTGACAGAACTTTGCAGGACATAGATAATCAACAAGGTGGTGATTAAAACATTTTTTTTTGTATTTGCCCCAAAGATGAAAAAAACCCCCCGGATCAACTGCCAACCCTGTTCCAGTTTGTTAAATGCAACTGCTGCAGTCTAACGTGTATAAGCAAAAATACTGACGTAGCAGCACCACGTCACATACGTCAAACGTCCCCTGATACGTCACAACTATATCATATGACCATTACTGGAAGATAACACACACACATGTCCTAACAAGGGTGTAAACAGCAACGTTGAGAGGTAAATTCAGTCTGGAACGATAATTAAAAGCTAAAAATAGCCACATTAATATCAATAAAGGACTTTAAAGCGGTGCTGATCTTTTGAGAATTGTGAGTTATGAGAAAAGTCAAGAGCTTTGTGCTCTTTGTTTGGCTCATTGGTTTAGTTCTTGAAAATAAAGCCCTGTTAACTTTCCTTTGCAAGACCTATCAGTCTATTCCCTGGGTGATTCATCAGTCCGTAGATGGTTTATTTAGTCTGTATTTATTTAGTTTACTGTTGGCAAGTCCAGTCTCACATTACGTTCTCAGGCACAACCGGAACAAACAGAAAACAGCTGATTCCCTGAGAGTGTGCAAAACCGCGACTTTACAGTCAAACCCATCCCTCCGCACTGATCGTATATTTCAGACCGATAACTGATTGAATCAGAGCTTTTCCCCATTAATAAACTCCGGCGTCTCTGCCGCGTTGGGACCGAGGCTGCAGCAGCCCTGGGAGGCTGTTAATTGAATCTGTACTGGGATCAGATTGGATCATGTTCTGGTGTGTTACCTTGCAGACACGGGCCACTCTGGCCACGGTCAGCTCCGTGTCACAGTCCAGCTCCAAAGCTCGCTCGCTGAAGAAGAAATAGATCTTGTCGTCATCGCCGTCTTTGCTGCCGCTGCTCTCCCTCACCAGGGCCGATCCCACGAAGTCCGGCTCTGCGCATGCACACACACAAACACACACACACACAACGCGCACACAAAAGGGGAGTTATCATCGGAAGGTGTGTATGCTTGTGTGTTTTTTTCCCCCACAGCAGTTAAGACATCTTCTGCAGCCGTAAATCACACACGCACACACACACACGCACACACACACACACACACGCACACACACACACACACACACACACACGCACACGCACACGCACACACACACACACACGTAAACCCTCGCCTGCTGCACCTTCTCACCCCGTTGACTGTTTTCTTTCATCACTCTCCTTCACCTCACTTCTCCAGTCATTTTTCCACTCTCTTTTTCTCAAGTGCTCACTATTAGCGACCCATTTTGTGTCTTTTTCCACATCCCCCAGTCCCTGCACTCTGTCTCAGAATCTCTCAACATCCAGGCCCTCATTAGATTGTGAAAGTTTCTTTTTCAAAGGCAGACACAGATGCTTGTAGATCTAGACTGCTCAGGGCTTTAAATTCATTTTATGCAAAAGTATTCTTTTTTAAATCAGAAGGATTTACTGCTTCGCCAGGTGGACTGTATTTTAATGTTTTTCCTCGGTGTTCAAGCAGCAGATGCAGAATTTAAAGCCATCAACTCTCTGCTGAAACCCAAATCAATTAAATGCTTTTGGTCAGAAGTGGCCTAAACGGAGGTGAGGCTTGCTTCACTGTAGATCTGGTTTCAAATAAAATGTCTGTATCAGCATGAATAATAAACAGGCACATCGTCCAGACCTCTGCCTCATCTGTATGCTCCTCATTCATCCCTGTCCCTTTTCTGTTCCCCTCACCTCTCCTCTCTATCTTTTCATCGCCAGTCCTAATGTCTGTTTCTTTTACTCATTTTTCCTGCTGTGACTTCATCCTCTCTTCCATCCTTTATTTCTATCCAAGCGGCTCAATCATTTCCCCACCTGCGTCTGCAAAAGATAACAATCCTTTGCTGTGGCTGAGGCCACTTAATCTTTTGCAACTTCCCTCATTGTTTTCTTACCTCCATCTATTATCTACACTCCCTTATTCCTACTCAGCCCCACAGGGGTCAGCTGGAGTCTATCCCTGGGTTTCCAGAGGTACAACCTGAGACAGATCACCAGTCCATCACAGGGCCACACACAGAGATGAACTACCATCAGGCTCACACTCGCTCCTATGTGCAATTAAGAATCACCAGATGGCCTCACCTAACATACATGTTTTTGTGCTTGTGGGAAGAAACTGGATGACCTGGAGAAAATCCACGCAAACGTGGGCAGAACATGCAAACACAGATATTTTATGTGTGATAACATGCAGACAAGCGGTGGGCGCGACTGACGCTGGCGCGCTTGAAACACGGCAGCTGACATGATAGAGTTTGGTGTTGTGGTGATGGTGATAATGACTTGTTATTGTTTGTATCACTATTAACAGTGTTATAATTACCGTAATTGTAGTTGTTGTTGATTCTTGCGATGGTTACTGTCATTACCATTCTTTTTTTAAGTGCACTCAGGTATGTGTACACATGCTTATTTATGCAAATATATTCAATTCAAAATACTTTATTAATTACTGATGGGAAATGAAACAAATTATAATAATTAAATACTCCATGTGCTTGTGTATATGCATGTGTATTAATATGAACATTTATGCACTAATACTGCTAATAATGTTAGTACATGCACCATGTAACAGCATATAGCAAAAACTATTTTTATTATACAATTTGTAGAATAATACGATGATAACTCTATGTATGGATTTGCAAAGATGGTAAAATCAGAAAAATTACGTCATGAAAATATATACTTGTTTGCTGTGGACTACAAAATATTTAACATTACACAATTAAAATGTGGGTATGTGTGTCTGTACTTATATATTTGTATGTTTGTGTATGCATTTAAGTGTGTAACATTGTGTAACCTCATATTTAAAGTCGTTTTTCTTCTGTTGTGTGCAATCAGTGTAGTTGGGATTTACGTCAGACTGTCTTTTAGCATTTTGTTTACAAAACAACTACACGTTCAAAAGTAAGATGACAAGATTGACGAGTCAGGTGGTGATGAAGGTGAAGAAAAGCTACTGACCTACAGCTGAAACGAAATTTGAACAGCAGTTGTTATGGTATTTTTACTTCTTGGTAGTTATGTAACCATGGACAGTTAACTACAACAGCCGCAACTAACCACACTAAAGCAGATACATGGTGGCTTCATACGCAGCCAAAGTTAGAGACAATTTCCAGCTCTGCTCTTTTAGACATCTTCACGCTTTAATCAAAATAAAACACAGCTGTCGACACAGCTGTATATTTTTAGCTCACATACGTAAATGTGTAAAAACAAAAAAATGAATTGACACCCCTACTGATTCTTCCTGTATGAGATGGTATTTCTACAGTTTTACTGGTGTGCTACTGTGTTAGTGAGTGATATATTTAACTATTACGACATGGTAACATTATGAACAAAGCAGACATTTCAGTACGAGCAGCTTCCTTCCAGCACTGAACCTTATGCACTGGCAGCGTCTGACCCCAGACGATGTGGAAGTAGCCCTGGTTCGTGGTTTTATGCACTGCATACGGTGAACCTATCAGTCGAAAACTGTTAACCACCTGACATATGGCTGTGACTTACACTGAGCAGTGACACAGTTGATATTATCATCAGCATTAAACTGGAAATAAAACATCTGCTCCCATTCACCTCTCTGTTAAAGCCTTTTGTTTATGTAGTGATTATGGGTTAGACCTTGCCATTATAATTGGGAGCTGCATACTGCATGTGCTAAGACATACAGAAAGTTTTTTGAAGTGCAACTGTAATTTGTGAGTATTTTTATTCTTTTAGTCTTACCGTTGAGCCAGGCGGGCAAGTACTCGCTCTTCATGCTGTACTGCTGTTGGCCCAGGTTTCTCAGGATGACTGGCTCAGTACCCAGAAAGTTGTTGAGCGTTGCCGAGTACAGCTCCTTGTCTGCAAAAAAAATTCAAACCCCACATTCATTCTGTTTTTTATTATTATTTTCTTTTTCCAGACAAAATTGCGGCGGTTTACATGAGGGAAGGTCAGCCGCTCACAAAGAAGCGTGCTGCACAGGTGCCTGCCGGCTCATTAAGGTTGTCCACAATGAAACAAATGCAGCATGAAAAGTTAAATTGGACCTCTGGAGTCTCAGTGCAATCACACGGCTACAAAATAGACAAGAATTTCTGCAGGAGCAGTTTGCTTGGATTTTACACCTTCTAAAGCAATAACAATGTGGAGCTGAGCAACATTTGGCTGAGTTTTTTGTTTTTCTCTCTTGAAGATAATATATAGATAAATGTTCCCCTAAAGTTTCTTTTCGGAAAAATGTAATGATTATTTCAACGTTATTTGAACCCATGCATGCATATTATTATATTATTATACGCACCAACTATGAGGCCAGTATGCCCCTTGGCAGGGTCGTATGGACATTTGCCCTTCCCGTCCTCCAGGCCTGCGTAGTTGAGGGTAAAATGATCTGCATTCTAGAAGCACACACGCAAAGCAGATGAACACAGGTGGTTTATGGTCAGTTTGTATCATGACCCAGATAACAGGACTGCAAGCTCTGTCTGTCCGTAGCAACCACCCCTCCACCCATCATGTTGTCCCCTTGTATCAGTGTCACGCACACACACACACCAGCCTTCACACATTCAACCACTGTGTTATACACTTATTTTCCATTGCATTTATTATTTTTTTTTATGTTGTCATACAGTGGTCCCCCCCCCCCCCCTGTATGAGGTTGACAACTGTCAGCTGATATGAATCTGTTTAGAGACGCTCGCACGGACAGCAGGCAGCAACCACACACGCATACTTACAATGTAAGTGCATTTTGGCTGGAAGGCGTACGTGCCACAGGTGTAGAGGAGCGTGTGGTTGTAGCTCTGCAGAAACCGAATGTAGTTGAAGCATTCAGTCTGTGAGGGAGTGAGGAGGAATTATTAGAAAGCTGTTGTCCTTGTCAAAGGGTGAGTAACATTCTGTCTGGTTAAATCTGCCATGCAGACTTTCTGAATGGCCACATGTGATATAGTTCAAGATTTAAATTTAGTTTTACTCTAATCCTTCTTTACAAACTCTTAGAAATCTCAGTCAAGCAGATTACCTTGCAGGAATCTTAAAATAAACTGTTGCTCATGTTTGCGACTAATATCCCTGCTTTAAGAAAAGCGTCAAATTGTTTTATTTCAGTGTTTATGAAATCAGTCAAGTCAGACAATGTAGTGAAAAATGATCTGAATAATCTCTAAAGCGAACAAGAAAGTGACAGATATGGGTAGTTGGAAAAGATAATTACCAGAATAAGTTATGCAGCGCTTAATATAAAGTAATCTTTAATGTCTGTACTGTGATGAAGAATGAAGGTCTTTGAATGGAGATGGAGACAGATGCTCAGATATGGTGCATTCTAGTGGAATGAATAATTCAGTGCATCGAGATAATATTGCCATTGCAACAGGAAAACAGCATCTGTATCTCACGGATGTAATATGAGCAGTGTGATGCTTTAAAATTCTGTTTTACAGTCCTGAAATCACTGGGAATTATCAGGATAAGATTGGTCAGGCAGAGAGGCGGGAAAGAGTTGCAATTACACGCAGGGAATGCATGAAAATACAAACATCACATGGCCATACTTTACATAGTAAGTGAGCACTACTGTTAGGTACCAGTGATATGTTTAATAAATAAATAAAAAATAAAATAAAAAAAACCCCATCCATAATGCATGCACAATTCATAATCCTTTCATAATTACTTCACATCTACAGCGTTTTTAAAGCTCCAGTTGTTTCATCACATTTGGTTTTCTTATTTTGTTTCCACTCAGAGCTGATTTTAAGGTAGAGCTGGTGCTACTGCACTCCAATTAACTGTTTCCCCTTGGGCTGAAAACTATATCAAAAGTTACTGTTGCGCATTGAGAGAACTTTTAGCCTCATTTGCAAGCGATCCGTTACTCTCTGTAAAATATTAACCGTGACTTTTTCCAAATCTTGAATTTGCTTCCCAAGCAGCAAGAAGCCCTTTCTGTGTGTAAAGCTTCCCTCATGGTTTCCCTACATGTGCGAACGAACTGATTCGGAGCCTGCAAATGCATACGTGGCTCTGGTTTCCGTATCTTTTGGGTTAACTGTACTGAAACCTCCCATGCGTTGGCATGTGAGTGATCTGCAGTATTAATTACATGTCTTTCCTCAATTTTCTACTCAAAACAAGCGTCCAATCTGTTTTTTTGCACTTCCTCTTCCTCGGTTGATGTGTCTTCTTTTCTAAATAGGAGACTGAGCCGCACATCTCATTCACATGCTCATTATAGAGGTGGATTTACAGGGGAGTTGAGGCTGCAGCCGTATCCTCCACAGCACCCTGATGTGCACATACCTAAAAATGCAACTACACATTGAGTCTACATGTAAACAACTATGACAGGTCCACTTGGTAGCACGCATTTTTTGCTTTTACTTTTTTTTGATTACTACTTCTTCTCTGGCATTTTCAAACTGGAACTATAGATACATGGTTGTAACTTACATTAAAAAAAAGATTTATCAGCTTCAATTCACACAAGATCAATCATTTCCTGGAGAATAATGTGAAGAAGTGTGTTTCGATATGTTTTAACTACAGAAATAGTCCATTGTATGACGCAGTGTGACCAAGTTCTTCTTCTCTCTGTATCCTTCTTGGGGCTGGGCTGCAATATGCTTTTTGCTGCTTAGGCTCAATCCATCTGCTTTAAAAGTTGCTGATTCTGACCCTGTCTGGACGATGCACTTCTCTGAGTGCTAATGTAATGACTGGAAAGTTTCCAGTCCGAAACCCCACACATACTTGTCAAAATGTAACTGAGTGAAACGAGAAATATTACATCTATGAGCTGTTGTTTTAAAAACTACTAGTGCGCTATCCTTGAACAAGGTGGAAAACCTAAAACGTCTTGGAATTCTGTCTGCTTGGGTCCATGTTACCTGGTTGTTCTTCCCCTTGGTTACACACTCCCTCTTCTTATCCTGGGGAGCCGGCCAGTCGATCTGGGAAAAACACAGAGGCAAATATGATGTGCTGCAACGTTGTTGTCTGCCTTTCATTCAGAAGCTGCACACCTGCAAGTGTGTTATCCAGCAGTGTGCCTCTCTAATGAGGTGCAGTCTGAGATGCATCACTGTAAAAAAGTTCACTCTGTCTTTGCTGCTGCTTTACGTAACTCAATCAAAACTTTACATTCTCTACCACTAGTTGCTAAAACACTATAGCAACAAACACTGACTCATGGTAACTATTTATTTTTTTTGTGGCAAATGTCAAATTTTGCACATGTTTTGACCAACAGTACCAAAATGCTGCACAGGTGGTGCAAAAAACCCCAGGCCAAAACAAAAAACATCCCCCAAACCATTGTGGCTATTCATCACAACCCTGTATAACACTTTGAAGGACTAATGATGGAAAAGTATCTAAAAGAATAAGAAAGTAGACAGATAACGGATAATAGTGATTCTGGTAATAATAGTGACAGATAATCGAGAGTATGAGAAGCGTTCTGGTGTGGCGCCGCTCTGGTGGCAGCCTGTTGCAATAGCTCTGGTCATTTTTAAGTGTTGAATTTCTTGGACTTTTCAATCTTCCAATAAACAGGATTTTTGTTAACATTTTTTCACAGTTGGTTTGACTGCTAGGCTACTTGAGGACTTTCTGTTTTTAATTCTGGCACTTTTTATACACCTTTCTACTATTTTCATATGTAATTCTGTCATGAAGAAGGTGATTTGTTGATATGTTTCATGCTAAATCCCGGAATAACATCTCATGTTATTTCAGGTCACTTTTACAGAGAGTTAGTTAATATTTTAAAAATCCCAATTCATCATCACCTTATTTTTGATCCTCCATCCTGAAAATGGACAGGGAGACAGTGGGGAGGAAAAAGTCCCTAATTAACAGCTAGAAACCTATAGCAACATCAGGCTCATGAGGAGAAACCATCTGCCTCAACCAGTTCGAGTGGGGTGAAAGTGCAGGACAGAGCTGCCAACAACCACAGAGATTAGTCCAGGGATACAAACACACAAAGAGCTTTCCAAAGTAACGCCTACAACCAGACCCAGAAATGAATATGGGCTGACCAAACGGAGAGCGTGAAGGAAGAAGTTTAATAAATATCTTCCCTCATCATGAAAATCTATTTTCTTTCACATCTCCCAAGCCTGTGTGCAACTGACACTTTGCACTAAAGACAGGCGTCCAAACAATCAGCTGTGTTTACCCAGACTGCTTCAAACCATTAGAAAGAATTACACTGGGCAGCACGGGGAGAAAGCAGCTGCAAAGTAAAATTTCACTTCCACCAGATTTAAATAACTAAAATCAAACGATGTGCTGTTGCTTTATAATACACGCTGGGTAGACGGTGCACCAGCACGCAGACAAACATCTCACAGCCACTGCAGAAGTTAAGGATCTAATATTCAAAAGCAATTTTTTGTGTGTTTGCCTTTTGATTGGGGGACGTGGTTTAGTTATGATGCCTAATAGCTGAAGTAATCACTAGGAGCAGAGTCTGTAAAACATGGAAAGAGCTGCTAAAACAAAGCAAAACAACCACAGAAGTTTAAATGGCTTCTGCTTTGCTTCTATGGGGATTTAAATGGCTCAGTAGACATCCACTCTTGATTTACTCCACACTCATCCTGTGTTATAATGAATATGATACCAAGCAGAAGTGGCAGCAGGCATCACGCAGGAACAGCTCTAAGCGTCAGTAACTGATGGCACACAAAGGCACATCCACCAAAATAAATGTCATCTACTGTACATCACATTACTGCACACCACTACATATTGAGCTACAGCTCTTAGGTAGTTCTTTCCATATTAGTGTATTTTGATAGACCTCAGAGTATCTGTCATTAAACTAAGTGACGTTACAAAGGAAATGCAGCGCAAGCTTTAATTTTGGGAACAACCTCCGAGCTAAAATGTGGCCATTTGGGCTCAGCACTTTAGGAGGTCTGTGCAAATCTCCACTGTTTTATTTTCTACTTAATCAGCAGAAACAGTTAGGAGAATGCTTTATCCATTAGTGTTCGTGCGAAAATGTAAATCTGATTTGCAAGTTGCTCAGAGTGCTACAGTTGAACATTCTCAACGCAAAAAACAGCGGCTACAGCGTGTGATTTCATCTGCAATTTGATGAGTGGGAAATTATATGTTTTATTTAAAGTTTCGTTCTGATAAAATGACTTGTAACATGTGGTACCTTTTTTTTTTGTGGCAGAAGGAATATTTGCAAAACCGCCATCAGCGCAGTGGCTACTTGGAATCTGCAGAACGCCAGCTACAATCTCATGTGACCTCATCACATGGGTTACATTTGCTTTCTTTTATCTTTTCTATGCAGAAGACTGAAAGAACCATTCCTGACTGCTAGAAAATTCATAGCTCCTGCTGTAGTCATGCACCAAGCAATTTTAATGCCAATAATAGGTTTTTCACCAAAAACATGGAAAAGTTTGTGGAACTCAAATGGGTTTTTAGGGCAGTAATAACTGCTTTAAATGGTGAAACATGCGGAACAAGTGCATACAGATACAAAACGACAATGAAATTAATAAATAACAGTCAGTAAAAACCAATCTACAACTGCCAAGGGGAAAAGAATATTGCGGAATAAAGCAGAAGAAAGAGCAGCCAACACAAACGAGAGCTGTTTGTCTCCAAAACGTCTAAATACAGAGTACAAAAAAATCCCAGAATACTAACAAACAAAAAAAACCCAGCCATCCCTTGAGAATATCCAGGGAAGAAAACGAGTGATAAAAGTAATGAAGACAGACAGTTAGGAAGACAACAACAAAGAAATAAAAGAGAAGCAGTTTAAGGAAAGAAAGGAGGGGGACAAGCAAGAGAATGATGGGCAGATGGTGACTGAGGGGATGGACTGTTTCCTTGTCCTTGCTCAGTCATTTTTCTGTGCTGGCTCATTTCCTCCACAGCATACTACACGCCGGGGGCTGACAACAGGTGGTCTTATCATTACCGTAAGACTCATAACCCTCACTCACTCAGCCAGTGGCTGGGTTGTGTGTGACATTGTGTGTATGTAGGTTTGTGTATGCGTGCATCCAATAACTGCTCATTAAAGTGGTAAATCAGGTAGAAATTCCCAAACCACTGCGGGCTGTTCACTACACCTTAATCACGTCGCTGTAATTGTATTGATTGCAGTACAGACCAATTATTGAGGGAGTAAAGCAAGAACTGTATTGAGTCTCTGAGGGCTGAACGTCCGTGGGTGTTTAAGAGTGTGCGTTGCATGGCAGTTCAAAGGTATTAATAGAGAAAAAAGGGGTTTTCCCCAGGGTACTTCAAAGAAAAACAAGAAACTCGAATTAAGAAACAAGGATGGAAAAAAAAAACACAATAGAATGAGATTATCATAAAATGAGAAACATAACTCCAGCCTGCAAGTGCACGTGACTGCCTCCTTTACTCCTACGTATTCACATGGGAAGTGTTTGTGCTGACAGCAGGGAAAAATTGTAGCAAATAGCTTCACTCATTACCATCTTCATACCTGGAATCTTGCTTTTACTGGTCAAGTCTTGTTAGAAATAAGGAAAATAAATAGCTCTCAAATAAAATAATCAGGCCAGATGCAAGTGAAATGCCCCAAAAAAAAAGTTTCTTGAGTGTTGTAAAAAGGTATTTTTTTAAAATAAGATGCGATTATGTGTAAATTTATCAGTGTGAACGGGTTTTTCTCTTTTATTCCCAAGTAAATTGTGTCATGTATGTTTTAACTCATTTGAAGATAAATAGGTAAGGTTTGGTAAAAGGTTATGTAATGGGGGAGTCATTAATAATGAAAATACAGTGTAACAAGAAATGCAAAGCTTTATTCATTTTCTATATCCAATTCAGCTCCATTTGGAGTCACTGGGGTCTTCTAGAGGCTTTTACCTGTCCATCACAGATCCTGTTTAGTTCTACACCTTTCTATTCATTTTTATATTTCTGTTTAAAAATGTAAAGAAATTTAATTGATCTTGCTTTCTTTTTTAAGTCTTGCAAGCGATCTTAAGTGAAATCATTAGTCCTGTTCACACCTTGCATTAACATGCGTCGCAGAAAATATGATCACAATTGTCCAACACTCATGCGAGACAAAGTCAGAAGCAACCACAGCAAACCTGCGCCAATTTGCACACGGCATCTCGAGTTGGCAGGAAGTCATTTAAAATCAGATCTGTCAGGGGGCATGTTAACGCAAGGTGTGAAGGGGGTCACTGACGGCTAAACACACCGATTAATAACATTTGCACAAAAACGTAACAAACATCCATCAGTCCATCTTCAAACAATATAATGGTTATTATTAATAACGTCATGTTGCTGTGGTCTCGTGCCAGCAACAGTGTAAAAAATGTTTGCAAGAAAATGAAACTAAAACATTTTAAATGTATTAAAACATTCTGAATCAGTGACATCAGACTCAGTTTTATCCCGGTCCACATCAGCAATACGTTTAGTGTCCATTGTGCGGCAACTGCAAGACAATTAAAATGCGCCCACATTTGTGGATTTAATAATTGATAATAGACATACATTCATTACGTTTTATAGGCCTCCTTTATTGTTTATTTTTTCTGAGCATTTTTGTTTCACATTCATGTATTAACCAGAAAACTGTTGTAGGAAATAGCTTAATTTGAAAAGCTGCCATTCATTGGGCAGATGACATCATGGCACATGCAACAAAATAAGAGACACAATGGTCCATGTATGAGCTTAAAACAGTGTAGAATTGTACTACAAGCACATAATAGTCTTCGCATGTTCTCATGGGCCAGATAAAATGAGGCATTAGGCCAGATTTAGGCTGCAAGTTTGAAATGTTTGGTATAAATGGTTGTGCTATATGTTAAAAAAATCAAACAGATGTAGTTTATAAAGTTGTTAATATGAAAGAAAAATGAAAAGTGGTTCAAAGCAAAAGCAAGGCTGTTTCAACAGTCTTTTTTTTTAATAGTATTAGCTTTACCAAGGACTGCAGCGTTAACAGAAGAAATGCAGGTCAGGCTCAACAAAAGACCCAACAACTAATGTAAGTCAGTTTCTATAAGACTCTGTGAAAGCACACACTTATTCATATACATACATATATGTATGAATATATATACATATATATATATACAACCTGCCTGGTTGTGTTTTATTAAATGTCCTTGAGTACAAAAGAAGGAGAATGTCAATCCTGAATTTAATGGGCAAAAATGTGTTGCAGAGGTGGAGATTTAGCTTTTTATTCTCTTTCTGAGCTAAAACTTGGTTATGTTTAAATGCTTTTTCTATTAATTTCTATCATTCTCATGTCATAATAGACGTTGGTATGAAGCGTTTATCTCTGCTACAAAGCTGTGTGGAGAAAGCTATTTGTTCCTCAGCTGTCCATCACAAAGCCCAGTGATATTAAATGTTATCATTTAATTTGTTGCATTCGTACAAAGGCGTTACAGAATACGTCGGTATTTGCAGTGATAGGTGGTAATTATTTTTCTAGTAAAGCTTTTTATGAGCATATAAATGTTATATTATATATTATTATTATTATTATTGTCTCATTCAATAGTAGGAATGAACATTTGAAGTATGTTAGTGCGTTCAGTGTGTTACCTGTGGTCGTAGCTGTCTGCTGATGTCATTGGGGTCCAGTGCGAACAAAGCCTCCCGTGCTCCAACGTACAAAACCCTCTCATGGTCAGACAGAGTCAGCATGCTGTAGTTGAACACCCCCTGGACGCTGAACCTCGCCATACTGTCCAGTACATCTGGATAAAGACAAGCAGAGCCTTAAGTGCGTTGCACCACTGGTGACACATTGCTGCAAAATGCTGTTTGCCAGAACCTGTGATCTGACCGCCACTTAAAACCCGATGACTTCAGAGTTTCGAGGAACAACTAAGTGAACCAATAAGCTGATTACTTAGATTAAACACCTTGAGTGGAATTATTAAAAAGGTGAAGTGAATTTGGTGAAATTAAAGTGGTTTGGACATATTTTGGTTCAGAAAAGGCACCAAAATATCTTAGGTTTGCCATGTTTAAGTCACCATACGGGCGGAGTGACCACGACAGAGCATCACAGAGGAAGCTGGTGCTTTTCAGAAAATAAAAAAAAAGAAAAGGAAAAAAGCTGCATCCCTGAAGTCCCTGGCAATCTGGAATGCTACTGGGAAAATCGTTTCCTGAAGAAAAGATTTTTTTTCCTGAAGAAATAAAAGTTGGATTATTTGGGAAAATATGAAACATAATATATGATTCAAAAAGGTTACAGCTGATCAACATCATGCAAACAGTGAAATATGGTGGAGGGACAACCATGATTTAGACTAGCTTTCCTGCTTTAGGGGCTGAAACACCTTGAAGGAGTCGATTCCAAGGGCAAAAGGAATTCCCATGTTCACTAAAATATCACACAGGATAATGTAAATGATAAGTTCACTGTCAATTCAGCAGGATAATGACTAAATATTAAAGTAAATCAACCACAGCATTGCCTCAGAAATAGAAATCTGCGAGTTAAGTAACAAACACAACATTAGTAGCAACGAGATCTACTGCAGATGACTCTTGCAGGATAGAGTGTGGCACAAAGTGCTTCCCAAGCTCTGTATTTACTTTAAGAACTTGGAGCTGTAGTCAGTCTTCAGGATGAGCCTGATAAGTTCTAGATCAGGACGCCGGAAATGAGATAAGGTGGTTGTCCATTTAGGAAGGCTGCGCAAATAAACAAGAGACTATGAAGCACTCCAACACCGGCCTCTTTTAATAAATAGTGTTGCAGAATGTAGCACTACAACTTCCAGTAATGGGTCTTACGGCTTCTAAAGCAGAAATTCATCCATCCGTCCATTATCTATACCTGCTTCAGTCAGTACGCATGGTCATAAGGGGATTGGAGCCTATCGGATAAAGATTATATTACTATCAAGAGGCTGCAAAAGTGCACAATCCACAGAATCTCTGTTTCTTTCATCTATAAAACTGAAGTAACCTTCAACAGTTTCAATCAGCCAGTGCTTTAATGTGAGTTTTGAAAGTGAGTTTGTTATCGAGCCAGATGCTTAGACCGCCGTGTTCATACACTTGTTCAATAAAAGTTCCATTTAGCCCGGTAATTTCCACATTAAGAAAATCGACTATGCTTGTTTTAGAAAACAGCACAAATTGTATTTTACCTCAATTTAATGCAGCTTTTAAACCGCATGTTTTAACCAAAACTCAGCAAGAATCCCCTTATGGAAAAGAGGCAGTTTAATCCAGGCTCTAAAGTGGACCTAAACACAACAACACAGGGATTTGTTGGACTTGGTTGTATTATTGCAAATGGAAAATAAGATCCAAGTGACAGCGTGGGCAGAATGCAGAGGGTGGGAATGCTTATAAATGCACACTAATAATGGATGTAAATCTGTGGGGGTGATTAGATTGTTCATTATCTGGACTGCACAACCCGATCCAGACTGCAATTTAATACATGGCTTAAATGAGGCCTTTTACTATATTCAGGCTCTGTCTCAGAAAATTAATAGCATTTCAGCCACATTTTCAACACTGGTATTGATTCTTTGGCATAAAAATAAATTGAACTCATTTGACTAATTTCAGAAGATCACAAAATGTTCTCTCTACATTTCTGTCTGCAGGGCAACGACTACAGCAGATTTTTTTTCTTTTAAATTTTAAAGAGATGAACTCACTGATTTTCTGTTCACCGTCTCTTTAAACACACATGCACGCACACACACACACACACGCTCTCACACGCCATTTAAATCCCTTCATTAGCATACAGACAAACCAGTGGTGCAGAGCAGAAGAGAAAGCAAGACAGAGAAAGGGGAAAAGGGAAAAGCGAAAAGCGATGGTGTTTAGTTTTCATTCTCCACACTCGTGCTGCTTGTAGTGTCACCTTGTTCTTCTTCTCCCTCCCTCTGTCACGTTATGTGGGTGGATGGAAAGTGTGCAAAACATGAAGCAATGACAACGACAAGTGTTGCACAGAATGCCATCCTGTGCAACGAATGTGAAGATTTCTTTCTTCTTCTTTCTAGGCAGCCAATGTCCTTATATCTTCAGTTGCTTTTTTTTTGTTGAGCTTTCATTTGAAACAAAAAAAAAAAAAAAAAAAAAAGGATGTTCAATTCTTGGGAGGAGACGGCAGGAGCTGCTGTATTTTACGGTGCGACTAACTGCTCATGCGATTCTCCAGACACATTTACGTACGTGGAGATGACTGTGTCCGTGTGTGTAAAAATATACAGGAACTAAACTAGAATCCAAGGGCTGAACGTGGTTGTCTGGATCCATCCAGTGATGAGGTGAGCAAAACAACCAAACTAACTCACAGTCATTCCTCCAGTCCATTTATAATCACCAATCAATCCAATGTGCATGTGTTTTTTTTTTTTTTGGACTGTGGGATGAAACCCACAAAGGCAGAGGGAGAACATGCAGATCTCCACACAGACCAAGGCCCCAGTCTGGAAACTTGTTGCTCGGAGGCTGTGAGACTGGATTTCTGTACTGACAGCTGAGCTGACAAGGAATGAAATGTATTTAATAATGGAACTACGAGCATTTGCAGTGGCAGAACGACTGTGCGAAGTGAACCCGCTGATAAAGACTATGTGACACGGCTGAATGTTTCACAGGCATGTTCGTGGAGTCACTGTAAAAAAGCGACCCTGTATTTATCCTTTCATCTAACCCTTTGATTATTATCATTATTATTATTGCTTTTTACATTTTTTCTCTTTTTTAGTGGTGCAAAATAAAGCAAGTTGCTCCTGATAGCATAAAGATGTCAAACACGACATTTGTTGAGTTTGAAACCGCTTGAAATATCATTCAAACTTAAGCAATTTTTTTTTTCTGTCAAATTTATACCTTCAACAGAGGAAGTGATTGTATTTTTTAAAGAAAGCTTGCATTGCTTTTTACACAAAATGACTGTAAGTAGTTTTAGAGCAAATGTGGAAATAAGCTCTTGTATATCCAACACTCGCGGCCTACGAGCCGTCATACGTCAAATATTTACAGTCACAGATGGCCGGCTAATTATTGACTTTCAGCCGTTTTTGTTTTCCCCTGGATTTATCATATAATTTTTTCTGGCAAAGCTGCAAAAAAAGTGATGCATAAATGTTTTACATTAAACATTGACAAGTGACCAGCGTAGACAAGCACCGCTGCGACATCCACTCCACAAAACCCATAACAGACAATGTTGAATGCACCAAGATGCTGGACGTTTACACTGCAATCCTGATGTTACGCAACAGGGAGACAAAAAAAAAAAGAAGATCAGTTTTGTCTTCAAATCAGCTTGTTTAGCTAAAATGGGCACCCAGCCGTTGATACTGTGTACTCTTTTCTGTCATCTGCTCCCCCTTCGTGTAACCAAACAATATCTTATTAACAAAGACAAACCGTATACACAGATATCTGTAAAGAGTCTTATTTCAGTCTGTCACTCTTGCAGATGGGGACATTTACATAGCCGTCATTATCTTGCCGCCTGGAGTCAAGACAGCTAAAAGAAATAACCCAGCAAGCTGAAAGAAACCACACACCCACCCAAAGTCTGTTAATTTTCTTTATTGATATCTCAAAACAGCAACAACAAAATAAATTTAAAAAAAGTGCCAGTTAAAACTTTGGTGACACGCAACTAATTCATTATGAATGCGTTGTGGTGTTTGATTTGGTCTTGTTTAGTTCTCTTGTTACCTTGCTTTGGTGCGTCAAGACTTATGTTTACATCTCCAGTTTTATTTTGAAAGTGTGTTTCCCGGTCTTTCGTTTCCTTTCTTGGTCTGCTCTGTCTTGATTGTCTACACCTGTGAGCATCAGCCAATCAAACTGCGTCTACACAGCTAGTGCGGGTCAATGCAATCGTACATGGAAACGGGGCAGCTTGGAAGTACGCAGCTTATGCCTGTGGCAAGCAAGAAGAAAGTGAATTGGTTATTTACAGCATGACCAAGGTACATCAGAAGCGTCACCTGTTGAGCAGTAATGTGACGCTGTTGGGTGAGCGAATGGTAATAGTGGGTACTAATTCATCATGGTTAATTTTACTTTGTAATAAGCCGGTGTGACGGTAGCCGGTGCAGTGTCAACTAACTTTGCAAGCAGAAGGCTTTGTTGTAGTTTTTACACGGCGCCACTTTGCCATCAGACAGTTTCATGGTCTGGGTCTGCATCCCTGTTGAGGCATGGTGTTGCAAAACTGAAGTGATAAAGCAAATAAATGTCAAATTTGTTCCGCTGAAATGCGCTGAAGTTTTATGAGGCTGAATTGATTTAGATGGTAAAGATAGGCTCCTACATCGCCCCCATTCAGTGTAGCTGTTTGTCCAACTCCCCAACAGAAATTCAACCTGAATCCCTAAACTGTGTGCGCTCTGATCACCATCTTCTCCAGGTGAGACACTAACCACACACGAGCACTTTACAAACCCCACTTCAAAAACACTGAAATATCCCTTTAATAAGCAATGGAGCACTGAAATCTGGATAATTTCAGTTTAAATAACATCTTAATCAGGTACAGAGGGATGGAAGAAGAGAGATAAATGAGAAGAGGGACTGAGAAACCAAAGGAAGGAAGGGGGATAAGTACTGAAGTCAGCTTATTATCTGAAGAGCAGCAGCGTATAAACATTGGAGGGTATGTGCGGATGAGGAAGCGAGATGAGAGTGAGTGAAGAGAGAGGCAACATCCTCAGGGGAAAACCGAACACATCTGCTGTGTTCCACACAGCCGTGCAAAAACAACTCCAGAGCTCTAACGCTGAGGCGCACACACACACACACACACACACACACACACAATTCAGTGCACCTCTGTACACTGATTGCACATGCTTTATGTGTAAACTAAAAGGCACGTTGCAGTTGCACACACACTTTCATGCAGACACGGACAGCTCTCAGGGGTACCTGCTCAGAGACGTCAACAGAAAAGGGAAAGTTCTGCCCCGAGTGGCTTTTCTGAAGTGATCAGCCACTCTGTCATTAAGAAGCAATACGTGCAGACACACGCACCATCTGCCACCACACTGTGGCAGCCCTGAGGCTATATGCTTTTCGCGCGCAAGTGTGTGTGTGTGTGTGTGTGTGTGTGTGTGTGTGTGTGTGTGTGTGTGTGCGTGTGTGAGAGAGAGAGAGGTTTTAATCTACATGAATGTGGGTTTATCTGTTTAACAGCTACAAGACTGGATACAGCTGTGGGTCATTAATGTTTGTGTGCAGGTTATAACAAGTGCGTGCGTGAGTAAGAGAGGGAGAGGGAGGGAGTTCAAATGAAAACAGCATCTGTAGGCTGTGAAAATGTGATTTTAAAGGTAAAACAAAATCTCAGTTGTGATTGTCGAATGAGTAAGACGGAAAGGAACAAAACCATAATATTATCTGTGGAGTCCTACAAATGCTGAAAATCTCTGAATAGGGTTCAACTATGGCAAAGGATCCAATATTTGAACCCTGTTCAGAGATTTTCAGCCCTGAATTTGTGTTGCAGACCTTTGAGTGCCTCTTAAATCTTTAATCTAGCAGTATTTTAAGGCTTTTCCATCATTTCAAGGACCAAGTGAGAGAGCGTCTACGAGTGGTTTGGGTTAAATTACAAGGACTTTGATGCTCTGTAATAACACTTTATAGGATGGAGGGAAAAAAAAAGAGAAAATATAAATAAAAGAGTGCAAATAAGAAAAAGAGCGCAATCAAGAGTGGTGGGTGAATCAAATGAGGGATGAAACAAAACTGCAATGGCTTGACCGAGGTCAGGACTGCGGATGGCTCACACGATCAGAGGTCGCTGCTCCGAAAAACCTCTTGCACAGGCTCTGCAATGTTGCATGTGTGAGAGATCGTGTGAGTGTCTGTATTTAGCTGAAACTGCGATTAAAAAGGTACCATGAGAAGGCACCAAAGTGATAAAAACCTTATCATACAAATTTACAGTTTATGCCCTTTTAAAGAGCTGTAGCCCATTCACAAGTTCTTTATTCATAAACAGAATCTCCTTCCATCATCACCTTTGAAAACTGATGCTGAATAAAACAACTCATACCGTATAGACATCTCCAACATTTAGAGAAACAGAGCCTTGTTATTCCACCTAAAACTGACAGTACTGAGAGTTCAATATATAAAGCTAAGTGCTTTCAAGTGCAATCTTGAAGGGTCCAAGAAAAAAAAAGACATATCTCTCAGTTGCAACACAGCAGAGGGGTACTGCGGTATGATGCAACAATATTGCTGACTCATTAAGAGGATGACACATTGCAAAACGCAAAAAAGAAATCCTTGACAGCTCGATAAGTGTTAGGTGACTCAGTCCGTCATTAAAGGTACCAGATCAATGGCCAGCTTCAAGCACCGATCGTTATTGCTTATTGCAATGCAGCAACATGGACAAAAAAAAAAGTTTGGTTTGATTGGAGATGTGCTGAAAGTTTATGAAATGAACTGACATCAACAGCTGGAAGAAATCAAGCGGGGAGAAAATGTGGCTTTATGTGGAAACGGGTCAAAAGTGAGCTAATGAAGGACAAGACAAAGGCAAACTACAACTTCGTTATTGCTGAAAACTCTTTTCTATTTTATAATATCAACTCCATGGAAAAGGTTTCTGTCAGGAAGCGCCTATTGTCAAAATCGATTGTGCTTCTGTTATTTGGATATATGATGTGAATGTATGCATGAGCTTTGACAGCTTTACCGCCGTCTGCTGCCTACGTCTAACTAGGCCAAACTGTGCTAGACCAAACAACTGCTGCGTGAAGGTGGACAGGAGAAACATGGGCAGCGCCTGTTGCTTCATGAGCGGCTGAAAGGCTCTGATCCCGAACTCCGCCTCTGTGATCAGCCTCCCTCTCGAATTCTGCTATAAATACACCCAGCCTCCTCTTATAGTTCCTAACCGCCGAACAACTCATACAGCAAACTATGATTAAAGGCCTATTTTAGGGAGAGCTTTGAAGCGGAGCAAAACGCAGAATGGGAGGCAGACAGACGGGGAGGGAGAGACACTGCGAAGCAGCCGCACAAACTTGCAGAAAGACCCGGGTGTGCATGCACAACGCTGTCAGACCTTCGTCGGAGCCGGTGCCCTCTTTGAAGAAAGAAAAGAAGACGCTGCATACAAAAAGACAAACACACTCCGACGTAAATGCACAAACTGTGTCTGTTGGAGAAGTTAACAGGAAAGTCGGGTGTACGACAGAATGAGAGCACGGAGACAGAGACAAGAGTGGGAAAGTTATGCATACCTATACAAGCAAGTTTCCTCCAAAAGCAGCTGTTGAGAGTGTGTTTGTCTCTGGATGGCTTGAATCTGCCGGTCCTTATTTGTATTTTGTGCATCGTGCATACTTCCTGTTGAGTTTTATTACTATTACTAATTCCTTGATGATTATTCATGACAATAGAGCCACTGAATTCAACACAGACGGAAGAAATGGGCTGGGCTGGGTTGGGCTGGGGAGGGGTGGGGAGGGGGTGTGTAAAAGTGTCAACTGAACAAGTGAGCACAATGAGGGGATGGTTTTAGGGGAGGGGAGATGAAGAGGAAAGATAAAAGCAGGGCGTAGGCTGGGGGTGAAATAGGCACCGGCTCAGTGGGAGGTCGCCATCGCAATATGCAGCAAGCTGAACAAATCAGGATCTGGACGATGCCATAAAAGAGGTTTTTCCATCTCTGTGGCGTTGTTCAGCCTGCATGACTGGTACACCAGCAGCCAGCAGCTAGAGAGAGTTAGGCATTGTTGCACTGTGCAGTAGTGATGAAACACACACAGAAACACGGAGGGGGAGCCTTTGAAGTTCAATGACACTATTACAGTTATAGAACTTGACTTCCCGGAGACATTAAGTGCCAAATATTACTGTGATAACGATTTAAAAGCTGTGGAACACACACAAAATGGTGATGGAACAGCAGACTGAAAACATTTGTACTAAAGCTCAAAAAGCTTGCTCATGGACACGTTTAATTGCAGGCCTCAGCTACCACACAGCATTTCCAAATCTCTGCCTTTGCATTGCTCAAGCTTTTTCTCCCCATGCACCCACGACATAGTAATTATATTCACCTCCCATTGCATGAAAAACAGTCAGTTCTCTAGCCGTAACGATCCATGAACGGATACAAATGTGCGAATTTCTACAGTATGTACCTGGACCACGTGAGTGGTGCTGTTCAACACTGCACAAACGTTTCAAATTTTTATTCCAAGGACATTTAGTGAAACAAAAGGGTCAGTATGGAGCAAAGGTGTTGGGTGCTCATTTGAAAGAGTAGTAAAGAAGAAGAAGAAAGGCAATGGTGAGAAGTGAACCCCTACATTTCGTTATTTGGACCGGTGCTGTGACAGGACTGCTCCTGAATTTAACACATAAGAGCAGGACGTCCGAGCTCGTGACAGACATAATAGCTGTATTTTTTATCAGCACTTTACAGGTATTTGCTGTAAAGATCACTATGACGAATGCGAGATTTTTAACATCGAGCCAACTGTGGCAAAGCAGCGCATGAAATCTGTATGAAACGACTGCTACAAGCAGGTGCGTTGGATCAGAGCAGCCTCAGATTGGCATTTTCATTTTTATCCACATGCCCACTTGCTCACACACCCACTCTCACGAAGCCAGAATGACAACAGAGAGCGCTCCAGGTCCTGACATCTGGTCCCAGCTGTTAATCTACACTGACCAATCAGCATGGGTCAGGGGATGAGCGACACTCATAGCAGATAAAAGCAGTGATGAATCTCCACTGTTGGTTCCCTCCCTCTGTCTCCTCCATCTATTCTCCCAGTCACGCACAGCCTCTGTGTGCATCCTCCGCCGCCTCACTCTCAACTACTCATTGCTGTAATTGGAGGGTTTAGAGAGATAGAGCAGAGAGACTGAACGAAGGAGGGAAAAAAAGGTTGAGAGAGAGAGAGAGAGGGAAAGGTTTCTGGAGGTCAGAGGCCCAGCCCTTTTGTATTTTCCTTCTAAGCTGTTGTTTTTTTCCTACCATGATCTCTGAGTGTTTCTTTCTTTTTCTTTTTTTTTCTAAAAAAAAAATAAATAAATTTCAAGAGCCATACATTTGTTTTGGTTTGCTTGGGATCACTCGCTGTATAGAAGCTGGCTAGAATTTCAAACAAAATATCAAATTTCTAAAGGTTTTACCTCACTCTTACTTTCTTTTCCTCTTTTTTGGGGGTCTTCGTTTCTTGAACCACAACTAGTGTTTCGTCTCGCTGCAGTTTTTGTTTACGGGACTCTGTAATTGGGCCGTGAGGCATAAGGATTATTCACGGTTGTGTGGAAACAGGCCCTGTTTTCCATAACATGGTACCGAGCGGCACCGCTCAGCAGGGCTCAGTTTGGCTAATGCAAATGTCTTTTCCCTAAAAATGGCAATGCCTTGAAGTAAGTGGAATATTTTCCTAAACGTCATAGCAGCGCCACTTCCCAAACAGTTGTAATATTCAGTCCTAATCTTGGCACTTCTAGCACTTTCTGTAATGTTTTACATCAAGTGGCAAAGTGACACGCGAGCCAGATGTAACCCGGAGGTTAGAAACCTAAAAGCGTGCTGTGACATGGGTCGTGGCAAGCGTTGTGAGGGCCATGCCGAGGCTCAAGCATCCAAAGAAAGTACCAGTTTGGATTTGTCTTTTGGATACGTGGCAGAGTTTAGGCACTCACACTCGACCTAAGTCAAAGCTATCAATCAAGGCCAAATCTGTGCCAAAGACACACGCAGATGCGAGTTAAACGTCTTCGCTGTCTTGATTGTATTTTCCAAAACACCACCTTGATGTGACCTGAACAACGCAGTGATGCAAGCTATGGTATGTTGTTGAGACAGACAATTTCCGAAAGGGATGATAGCCGTCTTGCTGATAGACGCATCCTTGGAGTGGAGTATATCTGCTGTATCTGACCTTTTCATAGCGTTTTTTTTTGTTAATCTGAGGTTTACTAGGTCCTTCTGCATATTCTGTGACAATTATTTATCCAGCCAGTGCTCCACACTGCCTTTACATGGCCATTTAATGTTGGTTCTTCTCCCCTTAGACCCTCTAATGGGCTTCTATCAAAAATAGTACCAGTTAATGTCAATGTGCTGCACCGAGTAATGAAAAAACACCTAAATTACGAAATCAATCTTAAAGTGAGAAATAGAAAAATACGATACTGCTCCTTGTAGTGCTACACTACAAAATTGCGTAGTAGTTATCTAGTACTTATCTATGATCTCAGTGTGTTCTTGGACATGAAAACCATAAAGTGGCCTTTAGAGACTTTTAATTTATAACTCATGCTATCCTGCATAAATAACAACATTTCATTTCCTAATGAGGTTCTGTGCAAACAGAATACACAGCTGAGCATTGCCACTTGTGGATTGCTCCACCTAGTCTGAGACCCTAAAGAAACTTACAAAAAACTCCAAAATGTTTTTATTTACATGTGGTGACTTGTACATTTACCTTGGGTAGAAATAAATGACTTATATGAGATGCAACAATCTTATAAACAGATTCATTTAAAGGATGTTACATACTTGACAAAAACAGAGACATTTGTTCTCGTTCTCGAGGTGGCAGAAAGGAACAAGAACGTTCCGGCCGGGACATTTCCGACCTATAAACTCAGGTGCGTAACTCACGTACAGGGTTGCCAGATCACACGGGAAAAATAAGCACTAGTGGTATGAATGTTGAATGTTGTTGGTGAAAAGAGTATGGATTAGTACGAGTATAAATCAAGAATCAAGATGCATCACGGCGCCCGATTAGGGAGGGGCTGCCAGGTGTGAGCGAGAAAAATAATAATTTCTTGCCCACTTTGACATGTCACATATCAGTAACTCAGAGACAAACACTATTTAATGCCAAGTTATATTTAAAAGTATGTGTGGTGTGTAAAGTGTGTGTGCAATACATAGAGTGG